>CM060680.1:46116199-47342827 GCA_030686995.1 Artemisia argyi
TTATAGATAAGCTGCAAGTGGTTGGGTTCAAACCTAAAGTTCTGTCATATTAGTGTAACCTGCATAAGTCTTTTCTAGTTCATACTCTCTGATTAGTGGTCATTATTAGTTTATATAAGCTTATCAATGCATGTTTCATTGATCTTGTGGCTCTGGTGCTTATTTGTCAAAAACTGCTTATCAATAAGTACTTAGTTAAACTACTCAGCTCTCATCTGCTTTATTTAAGTGCTTATTTGAGTGTATTAAGTTGCATTGTGCTTAGAAAAGTTGTTGGGACTGTATGTGAACCTTTGGTACTTATTCGGTGTAGACAGCTTATAAATAAGAGCTTATTTCAACTGCTTATTTGGATTTATAGCTTATTAGGGTTCCCAACTTAGGTAATCTTATATTTCATAGGATCGAAACATTATTTTAGATTTCCTATAATTTTTTCAGATTTTTCCCAGCTCATTTAGTACTTTTCCTATTTAATTTTAATTTATTAGCATTTTTAAATCAATTTAAATTCAGAAAAAAATAGCTTTCTGTTTTAAAATTAGTTTTTAGTTATTTTAGAATTTTCAAAATTAAAATTTCATTTTTGTAGGTTATTTTCATATTTTCTTGCATTTTTAATATATATTAAATATTTAAAAATAGTTTTTTTAATTCATAATAATTACATAAAAAGCCAAAAAAATATATTTTCAGTTTTAAAAATAGTTTTAGGTTATTTTAGATTTTTCAAAATTAAATTTTCATTTTTCTCACTTAATTTCACTTTTCTTTGTATTTTTATTATTTTTTTTTAGCAAAAATAGTTTTTAATTAATAATAATTAAATAAAAAGTCAAAAAAATATTTTTCTTTTTCCTAAAATTTTCTTTTATCATTTAGAACTTAGGAAAATCATTTTCATACCCGTAGGAGTAGTCTAGCTTTAAATTCACTTTTTATTTCGCGCGTCTACGTTTATTTTACGTTTTAGTTACGTTTTTAGTTTTAATTACGTGTTAGGCTTACGTGTTTACTTATTTGTGCATTTTTACTTGTTTGTTTGTAGTTTAATTAGGGTTCCCCATAAAACCCCCTCACATTCACTTCACGATTCACGACACCGATCCAACGAACTCGAATTCAACCTTCGTTGGGAAAACAACCCGGGGATTCATATTTACCCGTGCAATCCTAGGAGATATATATATATATATATATATATATATATATATATATATATATACTATATAGTGTATCAGTAGTCGCGACGCAAACGTTCCTCGGCAACCTCGAAGTTACGATGGACATGTGTACGCGCGATGCGTTGTCGAGCTAATTCTACTGCTGTTTGTTGTTCCAAACGTTGGTGACATTCGAACGCGGATATCATAAACTCAATGTCAAATTCATCATCAATATCGGAGAAACTCCTTTGTTCTTCATTATTTTCATTCGGATCCATTGTGAAAATGAAAATTTTGGTTGATTTTTTTTTTTTTTTTTTTTTTTTTTTAAATAGTAAGGAAGTATATAGGTTGAGTTTGAGTTGTGTAAGTGTGAAAATAAAATATGTGTGAGGTGGGTATTTATAGTGGTAAGAAAATGGGTTTGAAAAAGTTATTTTATTTTTATTTTTTTTAAGCTTTATATCCGTTACAAACGGTAACAAAATATAGGGGGTGAAAATGATTAACGGTTTGAGAGATATTTAAATTATAAAAAATGAGTGAAATATTAAAATGCTTTAAATCTCAACCATTGATTTCCTTTTTAGATGGATGGTGAGGATGAGTCCCTAGGTATGTGAGGAATGTTTGGTTTGTATAATAACTCGACTCGAAGAAAATTTTTTCGTGGATGAAACATAAGGATAATCCCACGTATTGTCAAGTAACTAAAAAAGATCATAAAGTTAATTAAAAATAAATTGTAATTTACGATCTTGTCCATTTTGATTTGTTAGTGTATGTCCTTTTTAGTGTATGTCGACGTGAGGCTATTCCAACACATTGAACATGTGTAATTTTATTTTTAAAACCGTTTAATAAAATTAGATCTGTTGACATAAATAATGTATGAAAACGTTATTTATATTTTTCGATATCTCTATATTTTGACGATCACAAAATGTAAACTCGTCAATCGTTTGATTACTACGTAAACAAGTATTAAGCTAGTCTATATCATTATATCCAACTTAATCACTTAAGGTATGGATAAACAAGTGCTTAATACATCTCATGATCAAAGGGGTATTTAATTAACTAATACAAAGTTTATTTAATCTTATTATATATTTTTGAAAAACACTTTTGGTAATAAGGAAAAATGTTTTAATCATACTAAATATATGATTTCAAATATTTAACCAAAATCAGTTAGTTTTTCACCAAATAAACTTCCCCCACTAAAAAACAAGTTTTCTGGCCGTTACAGTTGGGCGGCCCCCTTAATTATAAGGGGCGGTCCCCTTAATTTTAAGGGGGCCGGCCATGCTTTAAGGGGACCGGCCAGGCTCCCCTGTCAGAAACTGTCAGATTTCTTCCCTATAAATACCACCTTAATTCTGGAATTTTTCCTTACCTTTTGCACGAAATTTTCAGATCTACAATCATCTAAAACTCATCAAAAACCTTTGATCATTTGTATATTAATCCTTGTTTCAAGTGATTCAATCCCTCATCATCCATTCTCATTCTAAGTGCAAAAGAAGAACTCTCTACAACCAAGTTCAAGAAGTGTTGAAGAGTTGTTGTGTATAGTGTATATATATTCATTTGTGAATATTGTGTTGTGCTTGTTATTATTTGCTTAGAAGATATAGAAGTTGTGTAGATAGTAGAAGTTGATTAGTAGTGAAGTAGGATAGTTGTGAAGATTGGTGTGTAGAAGAAGGTGTGTAGAAGATTGGTGTGCAAAAGCTAGGTGTGAAGAAGATTGGCGTGTAGATTGGTGTGAAGATTGGTGTGAAGATTGGTGTGTAGATTGGTGTGTAGATTGGTGTGTAAATTGGTGTGTATATTGGTGTGTACGGTTTTCTCCGCCATAAGGGAGTTTGTTGACATAGTGAAGAAAACTCTCGAGTAGGTGACTCGGAGAGTGGAGTAGGAACAAGGAAGGTGTCCTTGTAGCCGAACCACTATAAATCCTTGTGTTGTGGTTTGATCTTTCTAACTCTTCTCATTACCTATTTATTTACCTTTACTATATTAGTTTTGTTAGTTAGTTATTATACAAGTGTTCATATAGTACAAGTATTGAATTCACATAAACAAGAATCGAAAATTTTTAAAACAAACTTGTGCTTATAAATTTTAAAAGGACGTAAAACTATTCAACCCCCCCTTCTAGTTTTCCACAATTGGTATCAGAGCCACGTCTAGCAAGATTTTTAAAATATAGTGTATTTTAAAACTTGTAACGATCTATGGAATCTGAAAAATATTTAGAAGGGCAATCTATGCAAAGACCACCACTATTTGAAAGTGATGGATTTTTATACTGGAAAAATCGATTCGAAACTTATGTGAAATCAAAAGATCTAGATCTTTGGCATATTATTACCAATGGTGATTTTTTACCTATTCAAAATAACCCCGAAACTAAGAAAGATGAAATCGTACCTTTTGAAAAACAAAATGATGATTTAAAAAGAAAACTTGCTAAAAATAATGAAGCAAAAATGGTAATTTATAATGCGCTACCACGTAAAGAGTACGAAAGGATCTTTATGTGTGAAACCGCAAAAGAAATTTGGAACTCTTTATTAATAACTCACCAAGGTAATAATCAAGTCAAAGATAACAAAATAGATCTACTTGTTCAACAATATGAACAATTCACGATTCCGGAAGAGGAATCAATTGATAATGCTTTTGCTAGATTTAACACTATCATCACAAGTTTAAAAGCACTTGATGAGAATTTCTCTAGTAAGAATTTTGTTAGGAAATTTCTTAGAGCTCTTCACCCAAAATGGCGAGCTAAAGTGACGGCTATTGAAGAATCAAAGAATTTGTCAACACTACAACTTGATGAATTAATTGGAAATCTGAAAGTCTACGAAGCAATTATAAAGAAGGACTCTGAAATGATTAAAGGAAAACGTGAGCAAAGCAAGTCAATCGCCTTGAAAGCTAGAAAGGAATCCAACAACGAAGATAGCTCATCTTCTGAAAGCGATGACGAAGAATATGCCATGGCCGTAAGAGACTTCAAGAAATTCTTCAAAAGGCGAGGAAGATTCGTTAGACAACCACACGATGAAAGAAGAATATCTCAAAAGAATAATGATGACAAGTATAGCAAGAATGAGAGAAAGTGTTTCAAGTGTGGTGATCCGAATCACCTCATTGGAAAATGTCCAATGATGACAAGAGATCAAAATCAAAGAGCATTCGTTGGAGGTGCTTGGAGTGATAGTGATGAAGATGAGAATGAAACAACAAAGGATGAAAAGTGTCTCATGGCCAAATCATCAAATGAGGTACGTTCCGAATCCGAATACTTTAGTGATGAAAATCTATCATTAGATGAAAAAGATTTAGATAGTGAATACAATAGATTATGTAAAATAGGACAACTAGTTATGGCTAAAAATAAATCACTAAAATACATAAACAACCAACTAGAAAATGAAGTGCTTGAACTAAAAATTAAAATAAGTCAACTTGAAAAAGGAAAAGAAGTTGTTGAAGAATGTAAAACATGTCAAGAGCTTAAAAGTGAAAACAACATACTTAAGGATGAAATTTGCAAACTTGATAAATTTGAAAATAGTAGTAACTCACTTAGTAAAATTATAAGTATTCAAAGAATATCAGGAGATAAAACCGGACTAGGATTTAACTCAACTGAATCTTCAACAAGTGGAGCTAAAAACGTTAAATTTGAAAATAAACCAAAACCTTCAATACTTAATCCCAAACATTTACTCATAAAAAATAAAATAATACCTATCGCTAGTAATGAAGAAATAAAACCATTTTATAAACCATCTTTAAAAACCGAAGTTGGATCATCTAAATCTAAAACAAGATCTAAAACTCCACCACCTAGGAAACCAAATAATTCATATCCTAGACCTAAAACACCTCAACCAAGAACAAACCATAATAGACGAAACTTTAACTATAATCAACAAATGTGGAACTTCAATCCGTGGGGAGTGTTTCCACCTTATATGCATCCAAGTCAAATACAAAACATGTTCGGACCAAATAACTTTGGACAAATGAAACAATGGGCACCAACGTAAATAATATTCGCCATCCAAACATGGAACTTTTCATTGTCACCTCTTGTCCGATTTACTTCTTGAAGACCTTGAAGATTAACGCATTAAAGACAAAAGGTACACATTTCCTTTTAAGTTCCTTGTCTAGAAATGCATGCTTAGTTTAGGGTGTTATATTTATGTGATTTTACTTGACTTATTAATCTCTATTCTTTTATATCTAAATATACATATATATATATATATATATATATATATATATATATATATATATATATATATATATATATATATATATATATATATATATATATATATATATTTATATACTTAGCTATATTTAGGATCTTATAACCTAGGAAATTCATTTGTTGATTTTCTAGAACTAGAGATTGTTCGTTTACGAACATTTCTTTTCCCCATTTGCCTTATTGAACTTTAATGTTCAATCAACACTCATGCTAATGAAGTGAGATGAGTCGAAAAATCTATGGATGAAACAAACTCCCGGCTTCCGTTGCATACGTCTCCCTCCTATGTTCTCGTCTTATAAGCCCATACTATATAAAATATATATATATATATATATATATATATATATATATATATATATATATATATATATATATATATATATATATATATATATATATATATATATATATATATATATATATACTTATAAACCTTCCACAACTTTCTCGTGTGCTTGACAACTTGATGAATTTCATCCGAAACGATCAAGAAAATTTTATTGACAAAATGTCAAGTAAAAATGTCAAGTAATTCCTCTCGTGCGTATACTCTTCAACGTATTTTTGATTAAACATAAATCTAGTATATATATATAAATATTTTCTTGTTTGTTCCAGAAACCAAAACTTGAAATATCAAATTTTTAAGGGCGGACCCCTTAATGTTTAAGGGGACCGGCAGCAAATACAAGGGCGGCCCCCTTAATGTTTAAGGGGACCGGCCCTCTGAGAGCTCAAGCCCGTTTTTCCCTTTCTTCCTTCTGCCAAACACTCCATTTTTTCATCCCTCTCTTTCTCTGCTCCTGCTGTGACGAAAACCAAAACCCAAAAACCTCTCAAATCAATTCCAAATCACATAATTCGGGTTAATTCGCAAAGGGCAAATTCATCTAACATAATCACCATTACTTATTGTAAGTTTTTCATAACACATTTCATCTAATTTCATCTTATTTGATCATACTCATGATTATGCATGTTTTATAAAATTCGTCAAATTTCATAATTTCTTTCGAATTAAGCCTTAAAACTCCATAACCAAATGCTTCCCCTAGGATTAGGATGATTAATCAACACTAGATACTAGTTATTATAAACTATCATGTCGAAAATTTTTGAAAAATTTCATACACTCCTTTTCAAAAATTTTAGTAAGCTCATTGTTGAATAATGATTTGAAAACGTGTTAAAACTAATCACATTATACTTTTGTAACTTATAAAACTTGAAATTACATTTTTCGACTAAGAAAAATTATATTGGTTCACAATATAGGGGTGTTTGGATTATGTCCGAATAATATCAAAACATAGTTTTTATAATTTTTATAAAACTTCATTATAATTACAAACCTTAAAATTGCTTATCGAACTCGTCAAGATATATAATTCATATGTATATTGACGCACTTGAGTTATAAGTCACTAGTTAAGGAAGCGTTTGGTTTATTACTAAAAATGACACTTTTGTTAAAAAATACAAACCAATTTTTTTTTCAAAAACAAATTACATGCATAAGAAACTCGCAAGAAATAGCTAGTTTTACAATCTAATGTAAATCTAGTAAATTTCATGATATATTAAGATGTTTAAAGGGACGTTTAGATTTGTCCATAACTACTAATTAAACATCGTAAAGTATATCTATAACGAGTTAAAAACAATATTAAGGAACATGGTAATCTACTTCTTAGGATTAGTAACGAAGTATGTTTACGTTCCAACATAAGCCTTGACAATAAACATATATTTTTATCTTTCTTTATATTTATTTTGGTCTTTTTGAATTATTGATGTGTTTAGGTGAAAATGCCCAAAGCAATTACCGAAGATCTTTCTCACACTAAAAACAACATTCCCAAAGTTTCTCAACTCCCTACCACATCTCCTTCCATTGGACTTATCTATCGTCAAATTGAAGATAGAAATATTCATGAGGGACGTGTAGTAGATCTTGCTTTTGCTCAATCCGACTACATAAATCGCGTGTTTACAAGCATCAACTTCAATTGTCTTTATGAAATAAATGAACCTATCATTCCTCGTTTCATAATGGATTTCTATAGCCAAGTCACCGTCCAAACCAATGATCTTGGTTTCATCACCATCTCCTTCATGATTCAAAATGAATTTATCACCCTCGCTCTCGAACAATTTGGTCATATCCTTCAAATTCCTTTTAGAGGTCAAGCCGTTTTCACAAACGAGTGGGACCTCGAATCTCTTAATCGCTATCGACCAACCTTCGGTCCTTATTTCGACGAAATTCCTCATCCCGACGAAATCCGTCAAATCCTTGGTATAGATCGTGCCACCACAAGTCGAAAAATAAAATCCAAAAACGTTCAAATACCAACTTCTCCTCAAAGAATTAAGCCCACACATGAAGCGTTGGGAAGAACTCATTCGTGAGAATGCGTTTGGTACTGGAGGTCACCGGGACCATCTCCCGGCTAGCCTTGCTCACATGTTGTATTGTATAGCTGTCGAAAAGCCGTACAATTTGGCCTACTTCTTTATCAAACGGATTGAGTGTGCTAGAAAAACTCCCAAAGCCAACCTTCCATATGGAATGTTCCTTACTCGTATCTATCGTCATGTTATCGAGTACTACCCCGATCTTGACAATAGTATTTATGAGTCCATCTACCCCACTCTACGTACTCTCGCTCTAAAACAAGCTCGACGAACTCGAAGTGACAAGGGTAAACCTCGTCGTCATAGCTTTCATGGATCATCCTCAAGGCAAGATGATGACGATGAGGAGGAAAACATCGACGATGCTAGTACCCCTTCGTTTTCTGAGTTCGTTGACAATTTAGAGGATCTTGATTATCCCAACTATTCTACTCCATCTCCAAGTGATCAAACTGAAGAAGTGCTTCATGAACGAACTACCGAGATGCTTAGAAGACAAAAGAGCTTGCACGAAGAAGTTAGAGGTGGCTTCAAATCTATTGGGAAGACTTTGAAGGGTATCTTCGGGAAGAAAAAGAAATGATATGGTCGGATTATGCTTGTTTAACAATGTTTTATTTTTATGTCTTGTGTGCTATTTGTCCGAAGTTTATTCGGAAATACTTGTTATTTGAATATGTGTTTAGGATGATAACTTGATTGTCTTTGATATTTTTATGCATGTTTCTATCTTGATCTATATATATGTTTGCATGATTAGTTAATGGTTATATAACTATATGACATGTATGCTTTCTAATAAACCAAGACAAATGTGAAGTGTCTAAATTGAGCTTGCTGCACATTCAAACCAGAACATACCATCTTTCCAGAAAATTTTTGAAAATTTTTGATTTCTGGGTCGTCAGATGGGCGGCCCCCTTAAAATTAAGGGGACCGGCCACCATTTAAGGGGACCGGCCATCTGAAACAGTTTTTACACTGTTTTCTTTTGCATCATGTGATCCCTTTTGCTAGTCCCAGCTATCATTACTCTTAAAAACCAAACTGATTTTGGAATATAACATTACAATTTCAAAATAATTCCACTTCTAAACATGTTTTCCCACTAATATAATCCCCATGCATGTTTAATTCATCATTCATCATCCTCATCACTCATAACCATCATCATGTCATCACCAAGAACCACCCATTCAAACAATGCCAAGAAACAAAAACTTGTCATTATACCACCCAAACAACTCTTCATTGATCTTACAAATGAAGACAACACCACTCCATCTCCACCACCTCAATGTTCGTCTCCTAATGCACCCTCAAAAACACCTTCAACAAATGGAAACTCCACTTCCTCCATACCATCCACTTCATCCATAAATGACTACATCAACACCCACTTATCTCCTCCAACAATTGATCAACCATCACAACCTACCAATGAGAACACATCTCTTGCACTCACTCTCTCATTATCACCATTAACACCCCTTGATGCACATTTCTCATCATCTCCTATCAACCCACCAACCTATAACCCCGTCCCATGGAGCTTACTTGAAGCTCATGGAGACACTTGCCTTTGTTGCATTCACAACCGAACAATTGTGTTCGGATTAAGAGATGAGATCCAATACATGTTTTCTCATATTGAAAATATGTTGCATCAACCACCAACAACAAACACAACACCTCCACCACCATCAACAAACACACCTCCACCATCACCATCTCCATGTTCACCATCCATTCCTCCCAATTAAACATGTATGGTGATTCACAAATAAAATTGTGTTAAACCCTTTTGGATGGCAAGCTCTAGAGAGGACTCTCATATTTGAGACTTGGTTTATTATTTCTATGATGATTGTAAGCCTTTAAGGCTTTTGTTATGTTTGATGTAACTTTCTTTTATATCATTAATATTATGGTTATGTTTTTACTCTTGCATGCTATATCTATATATATGTTGCTTGCCACTAAATATTTTTGCAAGATATCCATATCCCAATTCCTTTTGGCCTCAAAATGAGGGGGAGTATACTTCGAGGGGGAGCTTCCATCAACTTGGGAAAACCTTTTTGATGCTAACAAAAAGGGGGAGAAGTGATATAAACTCACTCTAATACTTGTATATAGACTAATTTTCGACTAATGAGTTTAAATTTTGTAATCATCAAAAAGGGGGAGATTGTTGACATAAATAATGTATGAAAACGTTATTTATATTTTTCGATATCTCTATATTTTGACGATCACAAAATGTAAACTCGTCAATCGTTTGATTACTACGTAAACAAGTATTAAGCTAGTCTATATCATTATATCCAACTTAATCACTTAAGGTATGGATAAACAAGTGCTTAATACATCTCATGATCAAAGGGGTATTTAATTAACTAATACAAAGTTTATTTAATCTTATTATATATTTTTGAAAAACACTTTTGGTAATAAGGAAAAATGTTTTAATCATACTAAATATATGATTTCAAATATTTAACCAAAATCAGTTAGTTTTTCACCAAATAAACTTCCCCCACTAAAAGACAAGTTTTCTGGCCGTTACAGTTGGGCGGCCCCCTTAATTATAAGGGGCGGTCCCCTTAATTTTAAGGGGGCCGGCCATGCTTTAAGGGGACCGGCCAGGCTCCCCTGTCAGAAACTGTCATATTTCTTCCCTATAAATACCACCTTAATTCTGGAATTTTTTCTTACCTTTTGCACGAAATTTTCAGATCTACAATCATCTAAAACTCATCAAAAACCCTTTGATCATTTGTATATTAATCCTTGTTTCAAGTGATTCAATCCCTCATCATCCATTCTCATTCTAAGTGCAAAAGAAGAACTCTCTACAACCAAGTTCAAGAAGTGTTGAAGAGTTGTTGTGTATAGTGTATATATATTCATTTGTGAATATTGTGTTGTGCTTGTTATTATTTGCTTAGAAGATATAGAAGTTGTGTAGATAGTAGAAGTTGATTAGTAGTGAAGTAGGATAGTTGTGAAGATTGGTGTGTAGAAGAAGGTGTGTAGAAGATTGGTGTGCAAAAGCTAGGTGTGAAGAAGATTGGCGTGTAGATTGGTGTGAAGATTGGTGTGTAGATTGGTGTGTAGATTGGTGTGTAAATTGGTGTGTATATTGGTGTGTACGGTTTTCTCCACCATAAGGGAGTTTGTTGACATAGTGAAGAAAACTCTCGAGTAGGTGACTCGGGGAGTGGAGTAGGAACAAGGAAGGTGTCCTTGTAGCCGAACCACTATAAATCCTTGTGTTGTGGTTTGATCTTTCTAACTCTTCTCATTACATATTTATTTACCTTTACTATATTAGTTTTGTTAGTTAGTTATTATACAAGTGTTCATATAGTACAAGTATTGAATTCACATAAACAAGAATCGAAAATTTTTAAAACAAACTTGTGCTTATAAATTTTAAAAGGACGTAAAACTATTCAACCCCCCCTTCTAGTTTTCCACAAGATCGACCAAAAATTATAGTTCACATATTATAATGTTGGATAAACTTCATTAACTAGATCGTAGATTTTGTAACACTTCTGTAGAACCGTAGGGGTGGGGGTTGAATACGGTTTCTTCGGCTTTTTAGATGTTTAAAAACTTTAAGCAAAAAAAGAACCAAGTGGTTGTATAACCAATCCAACAACCACTATCACAACCAAAGTATATAAAGTAAGTAAAGAACACAACGATATATACTGGTTCGGGATGAGGGGTTTATACCATCCGTACGTCCAGTTGCGAATCCGCGACTCCGATACTATTCACTAGTATAATCCTTTCGGTGGACTACAAACCGTTACAATTCACTCCACCGATATTCACTAATATCGATGCTCACAAAGAAGGAGTTACTCACCAACGGTATTCCGCCATCGGAAACCACCCAAAAGAATCTCACGATTCGACCTTACCTAAAGATTACAAAGATCACTACCAAGTCTTCCACCCGGAAGTATCAAACCCCAACTAGATCCTCAATGATCTAGGCTTGGTCACCAAGACACAAGACTTCCCTTACAAACAAATGAAAGAATAAATGTTTGTTTATCAACCAAGTCCTAACCTAACCTAGAGACTCGATTGTAATAGAAAGGGTAAAGATAAGAAGACCCTCGACTCAATCACAAGAGTGGATTAGGTTCTTGTGATTCTTCCCTTGCAAAGATATGTGTTCTTCCAAAGATGTTAGTGTGAAAATCAAGAACACAAGATTAGAGATAGAGAGATTGAGAGATTTGAGAGTGTTTAGAGAGAAAGAATCTAGAGAGAAAGAATAATGGCAAGGGGTGAGGAATATAAGAGGCAAGGCATGGTATTTATAGGCAAAGACCCAACTTGGGAATATTTTACCGAGGTCGGCGCGTCACCCACGCGTTGACGCGTGGGAGGCGCGCCAGACACCCAGGAAAATATTCCCGAGGCTTTGGGTGTTTGGCATTATAAATGCCTTACCTTGCTAAACCCCCAATTGTACTTCACACCAAACCTTAACATTAATCATTCTAAGGTTTACCAACTCAAATAGCCAATTTGGAAAATCATTTGTGAAGTGTTTAAAGAGAAACCAAATTACCAAGAGTTTAAAGTGTAGATAGGGTAATTTGGAAGGGGTAGAAGTGTATCTCTTCACATGGCATAGAAAAGAGAGAAAGAATATGCCAAGAAATAATTCAATGCTTGGAGGGAAGAATGTGATGGAGGATTGAGATGAAATGGTTTGAATTCGATAGCTAGGATCAAAGGGAGCCTCCCTTGGTTTTCAAACAATTTGGCATGTGGAGAAATGTGGATGGATGAGATGATCTCATTAGAGACGGATAGCTAAGAACACACTTGCCTAGGTTATAAGAAAGGATATTCCAAGGAATATGCAGGGTTGAGATGGTTTCATTTGAAATGGATGGATGAGATCAAAGGGAGCCTCCTTTGCTTGGGGGGAAAGGTTGGATCAATGGTTGGGATTGTTTTGGTTTGAATTCAATGGCTAAGATCAATCACATGTAGTGGTATAGGGATTGGTTGGATGGTTGAGATGTATTTGATTTGAATTCAATTGCTAGGATGGGAGGAGCCTCATTAGGGTTTTAAACAATTCCCCATGTGTTGAAAATAAAGGGTTGGGATGTGTTGTAAGGGATTGGATGGTTGAGATGTACTGTGTAATGGAATATGTAAGGGTGTAAGAGATTGTGTAAGAGAATATTTGATTTGGATATGATTGGTTTTGTCTTATGTATAAATGAGATTAAGAGAGGATTAATACATAATCTAATTGTCATTAAGAAGAAAAGATTTAGACAATTAAGATTATAATTTGAGAAAATCATATGTTACTTATAAGTTCAAGTAACACAATGTCGAGAATCCATAGTTTCATATCTCGTGACTTTCCACGACTCGACGTTCTCAACTAATACCTTGGTTCAAACAAGTTAAGTGCTTTGCCTTGATTTAAAGCATAACCCAAGTGGGAAAGGATGCATTTACGCAAAGTGACCTTTGACTTAGTTTGCCCAATAAGGGAGTAAACCCGTTACGTAATTAGAGAAGGCGTAAACACGGGATATGAGCATATGGATGCTTCAACACGATGTTACGTGAAATATACAAGCTCCCTAAGTTTAGAAAAGCCTTGGCTAGAGGCGGTAGTTAGAAATCATGAGTTGGCGTTTTCCCTTAATTGGGTGTTCTAAAAATAGGATATCTCAAATCTCAAAACTCGTTTCGAGTGTTCTCAATTAAGCACATAACATATTCATACATGTTTTGAAAGATCCACATTTGTCGGATAAGGGGAAAGCCGACTTTCAAAATTCGCACGGAACCATACAGACTCCTGGCGCGTCACCCGCGCGTTGACGCGCGGGCAGCGCGCCAGGAGCAGACAATGGCTCCGGCGATTTTGAGCTAACGTTTGTTATTTTATGTGTTTCGATGGTTTATTTGTCATCATTAAAACATAAAGAGATCTTGATCATGTTGCCTCAACAATCTCCCCCTTTTTGATGATGACAAACAAAAACCGAAAGCAAATAAAATTACCAAACTTAGCGAAGACAAAGCGCGCCTTTGGTGTAGCTTACGTCTTGACCTTTACCTTGTATTTTGGTGAAGCCTTTAACATTACTTGAATGGTCTTCACGCATCTTGCTTGAATGGTCTTCACGCATCTTGCTTTCTTTCTCCCCCTTTTGTCGAATCAAAAAGGCGGGACTTCCATTTGAAATGAGAAAGTAGCTTGTTTCCGTGCTCCCCCTTGAATATAGCTCCCCCTAGATCGTTGCTCCCCCTTGTTTTAAGGCGGGGATCCATGGGTCAAGAGCCTCACCTTTTGCGGTGGCCTAGCTACACATAGAAATCACAACATGCAACCAATAAAGAAATCCTCACATGTGAAAGTTCAAAAATGGGTTAGGTTACCATTTGGAGACTTACAACATGGGTTAGTTCACAATATTATATATATATATATATATATATATATATATATATATATATATATATATATATATATATATATATATATATATAGGCTCCGACGATTTTGAGCTAACGTTTGTTATTTTATGTGTTTCGATGGTTTATTTGTCATCATTAAAACATAAAGAGATCTTGATCATGTTGCCTCAACAATCTCCCCCTTTTTGATGATGACAAACAAAAACCGAAAGCAAATAAAATTACCAAACTTAGCGAAGACAAAGCGCGCCTTTGGTGTAGCTTGCTTCTTGACCTTTGCCTTGTAATTTGGTGAAGCATTTAACATTACTTGAATGGTCTTCACGCATCTTGCTTTAATGGTCTTCACGCATCTTGCTTTCTTTCTCCCTCTTTTGTCTAATAAAAAAGGCGGGACTTCCATTTGAAATGGGAAAGTAGCTTGTTTCCGTGCTCCCCCTTGAACATAGCTCCCCCTAGATCCTTGCTCCCCCTTGTTTTAAGGCGGGGATCCATGGGTCAAGAGCCTCACCTTTTGCGGTGGCCTAGCTACACATAGAAATCACAACATGCAACCAACAAAGAAATCCTCACATGTGAAAGTTCCAAAATGGGTTAGGTTACCATTTGGAGACTTGCAACATGGGTTAGTCCACAATATAATATATATATATATATATATATATATATATATATATATATATATATATATATATATATATATATATATATATATATATATATATTTGTCCCGTATAACTCCAATAACCAATGGTTGAGCATGACAAGGTTGATAGAAGTGCATTTGTTATAATAATAAAGCATGGGAGCTTAAAATTATAACAAGATCATAGTACCAAGAGATCAAAGAAACACAAAATACACATAATGCATCTAACAAACACACTTAGACAATACATGTTATAAGGAGACTATTTCTTGTGATTTACAAGATTGTCCTCACATGTGTCAACACCCCTATCTTGATGCACAATGCATGTCATATTTGAGGCTAATGCTTGAAGCATTTTAACACCGTCATGAAGAGATTTGAGCATCTTACAGGTTTCTTCTCTATGATCCTTAATAGCATTAAGCATGTCAATTGTGTTTTCGCAACAAATTGTATGATTGCCTTCACGAAGTTTTGGGCTTAAGGGCTTCCTTATCTTTTCCCAAACTTCTTCATCACCAATTCCCTTAGTAAGGGGTGATGTGGCTTGAACATTTTGTGGATTGCTCCAAACATCATCTTGCAAAAGTTTTTCAAGGTTGATCCTAGGATATTGTTGTTGATTGTTTAGCATAAACCACTCATTTCCAATCCCATCATTCTTGGTTGTAGCTTGAGGGACAACATTGTTGTTAGCAATTTCTTCACTTCCATTGTTTCCACTCAAGGAATTAGTGTCTTTACTTTGGAGGATGAAATTGTCAAGAACATTGTTTGGAGAAAGTGGTTGGTTATTCATTTTTAACTTAGATTGAGATTTTAGATGTAATACTAGACAAGATCTCTAATTCTTAAATAATAGTAAAGTGAGATTTAGATATGAGTTATGACACTTATTATCCAATGGGTATTAAGGCAATTAGTACCAAGATTCCTCATTAGGTGTACAAATTGTGAAGATCAAGAAGAAGAGAATATATAGGAAAGGTAAGTGAGCATGGATCACATGATCATGAGAAAAGTTATTCAAAGAGCAATGAGTGATCTAGTTGATTATTAAGTTGTGATATGTGGACAAAATGCATATGCTACCTACCATAAAGAATTCATCATAAATCGTTAAGCAATGCATCAAATTTTAAGCAATGAGGCATTATTCATTAAAATTTGGGTATGTAGCATGTAGTTTATCATATAAGAAGAACAAGATGAATTTGATACAACATTTTGAACACAAGTGTGAATTGTGAAGAAACGTCATATTTAATGCAAAATTATCAAGATGAATCAAGATAATTTTGTGTCAAGTTATCTTGTTCAAGCACATATAGACATGTAGAATCTTGGATACTTATCAATCATAGTTTGAATAATGAATTGATGTATATCTTTCCTCTTGGAAGACATTTGTTAGATCTTCCATCCATGCCTCCACATAAACCTTTAATCACATAAGTTCTAATAGCACCTAAAGATTGTTCTCATAAGATGCATGTTTTAGCATCAAAACCTATCCCAAAGCAATTTGGACTTTTAAAAAAAATGTCATACCAAAAACTTAGACTTGTTTGTTTTGTGACCTAAGAGTCCTTTTATTCAAGTCACCAATGACTTGTTGTATAGGATGACCCCTTGCTTCTCTCAATTCCTTAGGATTACCTTCATCCGAATCATTAACTTGTAATGTTGGCGACTTTTCTTGATCTTGAACTAAAGGTTCGTTGATCACATCATCTTCTGCCGAAGGAGATGATTTAGGCTCGGGCATGCTCTCATCAAAGGTTACATTGAGAGATTCCTCAATCCTCATTGTTTCCTTGTTAAGCACTATGTATGCTTTACTAGTTTGAGAGTATCCTAGGAACACACCTTCATACACCTTTGGGTCGAATTTGGTGAGATATTCTTTGGTGTTAAGTATAAATACTTTTCAACCAAATACTCTAAAATACTCTAGGGATGGTTTTCTATTCCTAAGTATTTCATAAGGTGTTTTATTAATTACCTTTCTTATGTAGACTCTATTAAAAATGTAACAAGCGATATCTAGGGCATGACACCAAAACTTTTGTCGAATGGATTGCTCGTCAAGCATTGCACGACTCATCTTTCTTAACTTACGATTTGTTCTTTCAACAATCTCATGTGATTGAGAAGAGAACGGGCCCGATAAGTTGTAAGATGTTCCATGTTGTTCACAAAAGGTTCCAAATTGCATTTTATCAAATTCGCTACTATGATTTGTTTTAATTGAAACAATTGAACAATCAAGTAGGTTTTCAAGTTTCTTTCTCAAAATGTTGAATTTATTTAAAACTCCATCCTTGTTTTCTAAGAATAATATCCAAGTGTAATTTGAATAATCATCTATGATCATTAAAGTGTAGAAGTTACCTCCATAACTTTGGATCGGAGATGGACCATACAAATCCAAATGAATTAATTCTAAAAATTTACTAGTTGTCACTTCCTTTATATTCCTATTAATGGTTTGTCCTTGACTTTCTAGACATGTATCACAATAATGCCTTTCAAAGCTCAACTTTGGTAAATTCCGTACTAGTTCATTTGAAGCTAGGTTTTGGACTAACCTCATATTGGCGTGACCTAATCTCCTATGCCAAAGCGTTGAGTTTTCCACCATGGACGTAAGACATATGTGTTGCTTAGAGTTATCACCTAACTTGCATGTATATAAATTATTTCTCCTATGACCTTTTGCTAACACAACACCATTTTTACTAATGGTGCAATCTACCTTAGTAAATTTGAACTCACAATCATCATCACATAATTGACTCACACTAATCAAATTGAAACTTAGACCCCTAACATGCTCAACATTGGAGATTTCTATGGAGTCATGAAGGACATTACCTTTGCCGACAATTTTGCTGTTAAGTTTGCTTCCAAAAATGACTTGATTGCCATTATACGCCGTGTATGATGTAAACAATTTTCTATTCCCGGTCATGTGTTTAGTGCAACCACTATCCACTACCCACTCATCCGGTTATAGATTACTTTTGAGGCAAACCTACAACAAAAGTACAACTCATGCCTTTGGTACCCATTGTTTCTTGGGTCCATTTTGGTTAGCATTTAAAGTGCCCAAGTTAAACGTTCTTGGGTCTTGAAGCAAGACACATAATTTCTCAATACCAAATTTAGAGAAGGCGGACCAAGGATTGTTTTGCTAGTCATTTTGAGTTTGATAACTTGGTCTATAGTTATGATATGTTTGAGATCAAAAGTAGTTTTGGTTTGAATAGGAGTTGTCTCTCCTTTGGTAATTGTTGTATTGGTATTGAGAAAACCTTTGACCATAGTTATAAAATTTCTTCTTTGGTTATTATGAAAGGATGGTATTTGGTTGTATGAGGTAGAAGATCTCACATTAGGTATAGGCAAAAGTGGTCTATTATTTACTCGAGGTTGTGAGTATCCAAGTCCATTGCGGGAGCTTGAGTTAGAAGATTGTTTTGGATTTTCTCTTCTTGCAATGGAAGCTTGATTACCTCGAGTACTTACAAGAGGAGCTTGAGGAGTAATTTGTTTAATGACATTGTTTAATGGAGGTCCAATTTTCCTCAGAGGCCTGGCGCGCTGATGGTGCTGATGCGTGGGAATTGCACCAGGCTTTACCTCTCAAGGGATCTCGAGAAGCTTACAACCCCCACTAGGCAGTGTACCTGATCGTTGTAGTATAGTATAGTGACAAGTACCGGGGGATTGATCGTTCAACTCAAGAATAGTGCCGTTAGGATTGAAATTAATCTAACTAGGTCTAAAGGTGAAGGATGATTCTTGTTGTATTTTTATATTTTATGAAAAGAAAGTAAAAATCTCGGGTATTGGAAGGAGGGGCGGAATTAGTTGCTAATCAACTAACCCAAAAGATACTAATCAAACTAATGTGCAAGAAAAATAAACTAAGGTTCTACAAGATAAGTGAAGCATGTCTACCTATGATATGTTACTCCTTGCTAGCTATCCAATTCTACCTATTGAATCGTCACACCTTGTTTTAATTGATGGGTTGTATTCCTTAATACCATTCGTGGGGTGGCGTACATACTTCCCCAACTCTATAAGCTCCTACTTCACTCCTATGTTGAGACTGCAAGAAGCTCCTACCATGGGATCATTAGAATTCGCTCACGCATTAAATACAACCATAATAACCTAGTACGCATTGGTTCATGTTTCTTAAGACGTTCAAGCATGTTACCCTACGGAAGTCTGCCAGTTTTCTTAAGCCTAACATCGAATACAATCAACCAAACAAGAGACAATAGGAATCAAGAATTATAAGGTAAATCAACTAGACATATCGAAGTATCACCCCCTAATTGATGAAGATAGACACAAACATCAACAAGGAATCAATAAGATCAAATCAATTATATACAAGTTTCACACAATCATAAGTAGACACAAGGTGAATTTGCAAATCATCATCAAAGAAGAGCAAACAACAATGATAATGGAAAACATAATTAAGATAGAATCATCAAACCATTACAAGATGTTTATGGCGTTGCTAAGCCAAGACTAGACTCGACTTAAGCTAATAAATCAAAAAAATAACAAAAACATAAGATAAACATAGAATGAAACGGTATGGTAGTCCGTATGTTTTTCTCTTTTCTTGTTCTATTTTCTTTTTCTTTTTCTTTTTCGATTTTTTTTTTTTTTTTTTTTTTTTTTTTTTTTTTTTGGTTGCATAAACTCTTACCCTACCATCCAAAATAATATATCATAGGGAATGAACATTCCCCTTACACTTGAATTTTTACATACTTTACAATAAACTAATCTAATGACTCGAATCAAGAAAATCAAAACACTTGGAGTACTTTTAAGATTAACGTACATATGGGGGTAATATAAAATGTTCTTTCCCATTCTCCATAACACAAGTACTTTACCCATGAGTCCCAATCATCCCAAAACAATATGTACAAGGATATGACTCGACTTAGCAACCATGTAATCAATTAGAAAGTTAACTTAGGGGTTAACAAATAACAATAATGCACTAAAAATGAGCGCATACACGGAAGGCTAAGGCGATTTGGGTGTACATTTAAGTGGGGTGTAACAAATTCTTCCTTTAAGTAAGATGCTTAAAGTTAGAAACGAAAAGATAGGCTCGGAGGGGTGTACTAGGGGTTTCGTGTACTAAAAATGAGTACAACGCTAAGGTGTGGGAAAAATTAATTGACTTTACTAGCCAAGTAATATGACTTAAATGGTCAAGTAATTATGATACGGGTTTAACACAAGGGTGATCCTAATGCCTCTTGTCATGTAGTAAATCCTACTACACGAATGTAGTCTCACTAGCGGTCTCGGGATGCATCACTAACGCAAGTTCTAGAATCTAAATGCTACCGGTACACTCATAAGCACTAATAGTAAATGCTTTTCCTATCAAATGTAAAGGCGAACCTCACATATTTGGGTGGAAAATTTTTATGAATAGTACGTTTTTGTGCTAGTCATACAATCTCCTATCCGTGAGACGCTTGCTAAGGCTAAAGTTTCACTCCTAAATGTTGTAAAAAAATTTAAATTTGGCGCTAAAATTACACTAACAAGTATTTCTCTTAGTTTTATTACACACCTACCATCAAACAAACAAACTCAAGTGAAAGTGTATCTTATAAGGTGTCATCATTTACCCTCCCCTTACACTTAGGATGAACATTGTCTCCAATGTTCAATTAAAGAATGTAAAAGTAAAACAGGTAAAAGAATGAAATCAAATACTCCCCTGATTCGTTCGGTGTGGATAGTGCGGTAACAAGGTTAGATCTTCCTCAAAGAAAATGAACAATCAAAGTTTCCCTTCTAGAAATATAAATCATCTTCTTGTCATATATAACCTGTTAAACCTGAGAAAACAATCACAAAAACCCAAAGCATCAAAAACTCACAACTAGATGTAATTCCAGACTTAGGAATAAAAACAAAACAATTAAAGATATAATGCTTGTGGAATGAATGTTTGCAGATTTCCTGGAGTTTATAAAACTAAAGAATCAACAAAAACTTTAAGACTCCGTTAGAAAAACAAAACTCGCAAAATTTCCAGAATTTTACACATGACGCCGTCAGGAATTAATTCCTGATGCCATCAGGAATTAATTCCTGACGCCGTCAGAAGTGACCTGCAGAAATCTTTATGTTAAGATTCCGAAAATTTTATGGAAAAACTTATGTCCTACTTCCTGGAAAATCCTGCAAAACATCATTATGACTCAATACAAGCATTTGACTCAAACTATTACCAATATACATGTTCATTTAATATTGCTGTGGATAATGCTCAATTTCGTTCTTATAAACAAATTTGGGTCTCCCCTTACACTTAGCTTTTGCAAAATACCTTTATATGTAATTAAGACGAAGTTAAAAACAAAATCAAACTTTTTCACAATTTACTTTGAAACATGAACCACAAACAATAAAAATAAAGCATGCATATGGAAACAAATAAAATCAAATAAACAAACAAACTAACAAATAAATAAATAAAGCTTGGGTTGCCTCCCAATAAGCGCTTGTTTTTGTTCGAGTCACGAGCCTGACTCTACCCTTATTTAACGAAAATCGGGGAGGTTTTCCCTACACTTTGAATTAAGTGCGGGTGGAAGTAGCGATGCACACCCTTAGGGTGGAAATATGCCACGTGAGGTGAAGGGGGTGAATGAATGGCTTCCGTCATCCTAAAACTACCCGGATAATATTGGTTGATGGGTGGGTCGGTTCCTCTTTTGTCTCCTAGATGTAAATCTAAGGATGGAAAGGTGTGTAAAGATTGAGGTTCCGGTTCATCAACACTAGGAAATTCCCTAGAACTAGGAGTAAGGTTATCACTATAAGTATTCAAACCTATATCCTCAAGTGGTGCCTGGTCCAAGGGTTCTACTTCTATTGGGGGTTCCTATAGTCTCTTCTACTTCTTCCGGGTAAGTCACGGGCGGTGTGTATGCCTCAAATGATGGTAGGACTTGTGGGGTACTTAGTGGGCTTGGGTTTTCTACTATCTCTTCCATCACATCAATATCACCTATGTGTTCATCTTGTATTATGGTAGTGCCTAACCATGACATGCAACTAGGTGGCTTAACTCTAACCTCATGTGTGTCGTATGTTTTGGTGAAATCTATCCCGCTTATGCAACTAGGTAGTTCAACACTAACCATCTCATAATCTTTGTTTGATTCTAAGTTCATGTTCTTAGAAACTAGGTCATCTTGCTCATACGAATCCACCAATTCGTCGAGCTTATAGGTCATGGTTAGGAAGCTTTTCTCAAAATTCATCCAACGGGTCAGACTAAAAGGAATTTTTCCAGTTAATGATCGTCTAATAGAAATATCACATGCATAGAATTCATTAAACCCATCTAACCTTAACCCCAACTTCATTTGGATATCACAAAGATCACGGAAAAATTCATAAGAATGATAAGAAACAAATCTATTTTTGAAATATAGTTGTTCCTCTATTGTCAGTGATCTAAATGGAATTTCATCTGCCATAGTGACAAGTGAAAATAGTTTTACAAACAAAGGGCACAAAGAAAAAAGATAGACTACAAGAAAGCTAATAAAAAGAAAATAAAAATCTCACTAAAAAGGAATCTAATGAGTAGACCTAATCAAAATAAATTCCAACCTAAGCAATAACTATTCCCCGGGCTGCGGCGCCAAAAACTTGATGCGTGTGAATTGCACCAGGCTTTACCTCTCAAGGGATCTCGAGAAGCTTACAACCCCCACCAGGAAGTGTACCTGATCGTTGTAGTATAGTATAGTGACAAGTACCGGGGGATTGATCGTTCAACTCAGGAATAGTGTCGTTAGGATTGAAATTAATCTAACTAGGTCTAAAGGTGAAGGATGATTCTTTTTGTATTTTTATATTTTATGAAAAGAAAGTAAAAATCTCGGGTATTGGAAGGAGGGGCGGAATTAGTTGCTAATCAACTAACCCAAAAGCTACTAATCAAACTAATGTGCAAGAAAAATAAACTAAGGTTCTACAAGATAAGTGAAACATGTCTACCTATGATATGTTACTCCTTGCTAGCTATCCAATTCTACCTATTGAATCGTCACACCTTGTTTTAATTGACGGGTTGTATTCCTTAATACCATTCGTGGGGTGGCGTACGTACTTCCCCAACTCTATAAGCTCCTACTTCACTCCTATGTTGAGCCTGCAAGAAGCTCCTAACATGGGATCATTAGAATTCGCTCATGCATTAAATACAACCATAATAACCTAGTACGCATTGGTTCATGTTTCTTAAGACGTTCAAGCATGTTACCCTATGGAAGTCTGCCAGTTTTCTTAAGCCTAACATCGAATACAATCAACCAAATAAGAGACAATAGGAATCAAAAATTATAAGCTAAATCAACTAGACCTATCGAAGTGTCACACCCTAATTGATGACGATAGACACAAACATCAACAAGGAATCAATAAGATCTAATCAATTATATACAAGTTTCATACAATCATAAGTAGACACAAGGTGAATTAGCAAATCATCATCAAAGAAGAGCAAACAACAATGATAATGGAAAACATAATTAAGATAGAATCATCAAACCATTACAAGATGTTTATGGAGTGATTGAAACCCTCTAAGTTGCTAGAAAAACACCTACCTAAACCCAGGAATCGACCTTAGGGTTTAGGGATTACAAAAAGTGAAGTTATGATGTTATATTTATAGGCTGATTTTCTGTCAGCCCGATCATGACGGCGTCAGGCCAATCATGACGGCGTCATGACCAACATTTCTTCACCAAATTGTAGATCTCTTCGTCCTCTTCGCGTGGGCTTTTGAATCACCTAAATCCGAGTTCGTATGCAAAAGTTATGACCAAAACAATATCTGCTATTTCGCGCGCAAGTTTTGACAAGTTAACACGTGACGGCCTACGTGACGCCTTCAAGAAATTTTCTAGTCCATCACTCTTTAATTTTACACGTGACGGCCTTAGGTGACGCCGTCATATCCAATGCACAAAACTTTCTGGACCGTCACGGACTTTATCCACTTCCACCTCTTGTATTACTCTTGACGCCGTCATGAAGAAGCTTGTGACGCCGTCAGGTACTGTTCCCAGCAAGGAAAATTAAGACTTTGCCGTTTTCTTCACTTTTATGCTCCAAAAATGTTCAAAATGCTTCCTTTTCCAGAATTCACTCAAAGAGTACCTAAAATCACAAAAGGAACGACTTAGGGCAATATTTGATCAAATAAATTCAATTCCGGGCTTAAATGACCCCCTAAAAACGGATCATTTTTTGCCTCATCAGGCGCGTTGACGCGTCAGCCGGCGCGTTAGCCCTGGGGATTTTTGAAGCCTCATTTTCTTTAGCCTTTACAAATGTTATTGGTTTTGTTAGGCTTATTGGAGTGGTTGTACCTTGTTTAAAAAATCCAAGACCTCCCTTATCTTGAGATACCTTTTGTCGACTTATTAGTTCTTCTAAATCATTTGTGCTCTTTTTATCTTTTGAAAAGCTTAGTGATTCTTTTTGAAGTTCCAACACCTTTTCATTCAAAGAGTTAACCTCAAGAGTGAGTATTTCACAATTTTTACAAGGTTCAATCATCCCTTTGCAATGTTCTAGTGTTTTCACTTTACTTTCAAGTTCACAAACCCTTTCTTTAGATTTAACATTTTCTAGTTCAAGAAGACGTTTTTCTTTGAGAGCTTTATCATGGGTTTTTCTAAAATTATCATTAAACTTAACTAGTTCCTCATTCTCCTTTTGCAAATTGATAGTATCTAAGTTATTAGAAGAGGAAGGGTTTAGAGATACCTTAAATTTTTCTTGAGCCATAAGACACGTAGCGTCATTAGTTGGTTGGTCCTCATCTTCACTATCACTCCACGCTCCTCCAACGAATGCCTTGTTCACCCTAGGCTTAGGACATTCATTGAAGAAATGACCATTTTCTCTGCAATTGTAGCATCCTTGGGTGCGTCTCGAACTTTCACCAACCTTGTTGTTATCACCACCTCGGTTCCCCCCAAAGCTGTTCCTTCCACCATTATCTCGGTTTCCAAACCGATTTCTTCTTCCAAAGTTACCACCTTTCCTAAAGAACCTTCGAAAGTTTTTAGCCATAAGATTATATTCTTCGTCATCCATATCATCTTCTTCATTGCTATCCTCTTGACCATCACTATCATTACTAGTTTGAGTACTAGTAACTTTAGCTTTAAGTGCCAAAGACTTAACCTTCTCCTTCTTGTGTTTGGTACTCGCCTTGTCATTCTCAAGAATCATCTCATAGACTTTGAGATTTCCAATGAGCTCGTCAAGAGGTAGTTTCCCCAAATTCTTGGCTTCTTCTATGGTCGTCACCTTTGGCCTCCACTTCACCGGAAGTGCTTGAAGAAACTTTTTCACATGGTTCTTGTTATAGAAGCTAGGATCAAGAGCCGTGAGACTAGTGATTATAGCATTGAACCTTGTGTACCCATTATCAATGGTTTCTTCATCCGAGATCGAGAACTTCTCATATTGTTGTATGAGTAAATCGATCTTGCAATCTTTCACTTGAGAGTTGCCTTGATGAGTGATGATGAGAGAGTGCCAAATTTCCTTGGCGGTCTTGCAAACATGAACCCTCTTGAACTCCCTTCGAGGTAGAGCATTATAGATCAACATCTTGGCTTCATCATTTTTACCAAGCTTTCTTCTTTCATCATCATTAAGATCCATATGTGGCTTTTTCACCAACAACTTTGTTTCCGAGTCTTCCACCATAAACTCAAAGTTGCCATTTTGGATGATTTCCCACAAATCAAGATCTTTGGACCTAACATAGGTCTCGAATCGGGTTTTCCAAAAGCAAAACCCATCGGTTTCTAGCAAAGGTGGTTTTTACATAGAACACCCCTCAACATAGTTCTCTTGAGCCATGGATCTATACTCTACTTTACCAAAAATCTTAGTTAGGATTTTAGATTTTTTGGAAAAGAAGTTTTTGACTTAAAACGACTTCTCGGGAAGGCTTTAATGCTCAAAAACTTGAGTATACCGCTCTGATACCAATTGTAGAACCGTAGAGAGGGGGTGAATATGGTTTCCTCGGCTTCTTAGATGTTTAAAAACTTTAAGCCAAAAGAGAACCAAGTGGTTGTATAATCAATCCAACAACCATTATCACAACCAAGGTAAATAAAGCAAGTAAAGAACACAATGATATATACTGGTTCGGGATGGGGGTTTATACCATCCGTACATCCAGTTGCGAATCCGCGACTCTGATACTATTCACTAGTATAATCCTTTCGGTGGACTACAAACCGTTATAATTCACTCATCCGATATTCACTAATATCGATGCTCACAAAGAAGGAGTTACTCACCAACGGTATTCCGCCCTCGGAAAACCACCCAAAAGAATCTCACGATTTGACTTTACCTAAGGATCACAAAGATCACTACCAAGACTTCCACCCGGAAGTATCAAACCCCAACTAGATCCCCAATGATCTAGGCTTGGTCACCAGGACACAAGACTTCCCTTACAAACAAATGAAAGAATAAATGTTAGTTTATCAACCAAGTCCTAACCTAACCTAGAGACTCGATTGTAATAGAAAGGGTAAAGATAAGAAGACCCTCGACTCAATCACAAGAGTGGATTAGGTTCTTGTGATTCTTCCCTTGCAAAGATATGTGTTCTTCCAAAGATGTTAGTGTGAAAATCAAGAACACAAGATTAGAGATAGAGAGATTGAGAGATTTGAGAGTGTTTAGAGAGAAAGAATCTAGAGAGAAAGAATAATGGCAAGGGGTGAGGAATACAAGAGGCAAGGCATGATATTAATAGGCAAAGACCCAACTTGGGAATATTTTACCGAGGCCGGCGCGTCACCCACGCGTTGACGCGTGGGAGGCGCGCCAGACACCCAGGAAAATATTCCCGAGGCTTTGGGTGTTTGGCATTATAAATGTCTTACCTTGCTAAACCCCCAATTGTACTTCACACTAAACCTTAACATTAATTATTCTAAGGTTTACCAACTCAAATATCCAATTTGGAAAATCATTTGTGAAGTGTTTAAAGAGAAACCAAATTACCAAGGGTTTAAAGTGTAGATAGGGTAATTTGGATGGGGTAGAAGTGTATCTCCTCACATGGCATAGAAAAGAGAGAAAGAATATGCCAATGAATATTCAAATGCTTGGGGGGAAGAATGTGATGGAGGGTTGAGATAAAATGGTTTGAATTGGATGGCTAGGATCAAAGGGAGCCTCCCTTGGTTTTCAAACAATTTGGCATGTGGAGAAATGTGGATGGATGAGATGATCACATTTGAGATGGATGGCTAAGATCACACTTGCCTAGGTTAGGGTTAAGAAAGGATATTCCAAGGAATATGCTTTGCTTGGGGGGAAAGAAGAAATGGAGGGTTGAGATGGTTTCATTTGAAATGGATGGATGAGATCAAAGGGAGCCTCCTTTGCTTGGGAGGAAAGGTTGGATCAATGGTTGGGATTGTTTTGGTTTGAATTCAATAGCTAAGATCAATCACATGTGGTGGTATAGGGAAGATGGATTGGATGGATGATTGAGATGTATTTGATTTGAATTCAATGGCTAGGATGGGAGGAGCCTCATTAGGGTTTCAAACAATTCCCCATGTGTTGAAAATAAAGGGTTGGGATGTGTTGTAAGGGATTGGATGGTTGAGATGTAGTGTGTAAGGGAATATGTAAGGGTGTAAGAGATTGTGTAAGAGAATATTTGATTTGGATATGATTGGTTTTGTCTTATGTATAAATGAGATTAAGAGAGGATTAAGACATAATCTAATTGTCATTAAGAAGAAAAGATTTAGACAATTAAGATTATAAGTTGAGAAAATCATAGGTTACTTATAAGTTCAAGTAACACAACGTCGAGAATCCATAGTTTCATATCTCGTAACTTTCTACGACTCGACGTTCTCAACTAATACCTTGGTTCAAACAAGTTAAGTGCTTTACCTTGATGTAAAGCATAACCCAAGTGGGAAAGGATGCATTTACGCAAAGTGACCTTTAACTTAGTTTGACCAATAAGGGAGTAAACCCGTTACGTAATTAGAGAAGACGTAAACACGGGATATGAGCATATGGATGCTTCAACACGATGTTACGTGAAATATACAAGCTCCTTAAGTTTAGAAAAGCTTTGGCTAGAGGCGGTAGTTAGAAATCATGAGTTGGCATTTTCCCGTAAATGGGTGTTCTAAAAATAGGATATCTCAAATCTCAAAACTCGTTTTGCGTGTTCTCAATTAAGCACATAACATATTCATACCTGTTTTGAAAGATCCACATTTGTCGGGTTAGGGGAAAGCCGACTTTCAAAATTCGCACGGAACCATACAGACTCCTGGCGCGTCACCCGCTCGTTGACTCGCGGGCAGCGCGCCAGGAGCAGACTTTGGCTCCGGCGATTTTGAGCTAACGTTTGTTATTTTATGTGTTTCGATGGTTTATTTGTCATCATTAAAATATAAAGAGATCTTGATCATGTTGCCTCAACAACTTCTTTGTAAACAACCTTTGTTGTAATATTCGTGAGGTTACGTCTTCGTAGCGAATAACATTTGTCAAGTATTTTTTGCTCTTCACGCGACACGACAACGTATAATTATGCATGTACGAAAACATAGCGTACATTCAAATTCACTTGCTTAATAGGTTGTCCATGGCTTTTGTTTTTCGTTTCAAAAAATACAAAAATCTCGGGTAAAATAAACAAATTGACTAAAACACGACTCAAATAATAATATTGGAACATGTTAAATAATCATGTGAAACATAAAACAAAATAAAATAAATAAAAACATGATGTCTTTTATAATGTTTGTATATTTCTTAGTTTATCTATATCTATACTAAATATAAAATATGCAACACTCATAAACTTGTTGATGTAGGATTATTTTTTTAAAGATTATGTAACACTAAAATCGACAACATATGTAATGTCTCCTTCATCACAACAAGAATCAAAAATTATATAAAAAAAAAAAAAAAATCCACCGCAAATGACGAAAGGTTGGTAACTTGGTACAATATTCATAAAACAAAACCCCCCCACAAACATATAAGTATATAACCAGTTCAAAGATTATATAACACTAAAAACACACAACTAAACACTTACAATATGTTGGAAAAGTGAGTGTATTGTTAGAAAATAGTGTAGGGTATGTGATGATCCTAGATATCTTACTAGAATCGTGTTGAGATCACTTTCCGTATAAAGTATTTCAACCCTATATATGCCTGAGTTGTACGAAATCTCTATCGGAATAATTCTAGAAGAGAAACACTTTGTATCTAGGCACTAGATCACAAAGCAGGAACAAGAGAGGAATTGTATATGTGTTTTTTCGTATGTCTCAATGAGGCTCATAGATCTATTTATCAAAACATATTCTAGATGACAGTTATGCAGTTGAAGTTGGTTGAAACCAACTTTCATAACTGTTTTTTCAGCAGTCACAATTGTTGGGAAAATAAGAGGGGAAAAACGGATAACTTACTTGGCAGCGGGACCTCGCAAGAGGCTCTGCCCCTTGACCCCGCAAGGGGCGCTGCCCCTTGACCCTTGCATTTTGTCATGGTCAAAAAAACATATTAGCTCAACGAGTGTGCACTCCACACTTTCCTAACTCGTATCCGAACCGAATATGAAATTTCATTAGCCTCTAGTAAATTGTCATTACCTAAATGGTCATCGATGACACTAAAATCACCAACATGTATTCATTGTGAAAAGAGAAGATGATGAAGCATATATACTATTATTTTCACCATGAAAACAAGAAGCAGCAATTGAAGCCATTTGCAGCTTCTTGAAATTGTAAAGCCAAAAAGGGATAGAGTAATTTTTTTCAATTGTTTTAATAATATGAAGGTTATGTATACGTGGGCTTTAACAAGATTATCCATGGGTTGAGTTCATAAGTTTTGTATGGGCTTTGAATGTTTGGATGTAATAATAAATAATAGTATTTGGTATAGGTGCGAAATATCGATTTTTTAGTTACTGAATATGTGTTTTGAAGGACAACTAATTATTTTACGTATACATCACAAATATCTTACATGACATAACTAGGATTTGAACGCACAACAATTTAATTAAAGAGCTTTTTACAATATGAGATATCATTGAGACATCTTTTTCCTAATAAAATAAAACCCCTAGTGGGGACTTTTTAATCAAATCATGCCTTATTAAGTAACAATTTTTTTAATTTGTTTTTCTTTTTTTGATTTTGAAAAATATTTAAACTTAATTATTTCCTAATTTGCTTCCTTTTTGGTCGACCTTTGTTAAATTTCGTCTAATAAGAAAAAATCACCATAAAAACATAGGTGTCGAAAATGAAAGAAAAATAACTAGAAGGAAAAGCGGGCGCAATTTCTTAAAAGGCTGGAGGCTGAATGTAAAAAGAGAAAAACAACTCCCACACACTAGATCCGGCCAACACACCAACTATCAAATAAAATCTTAACCCTAACCGAAAGAGATGAATTGGGATCAACCCTGTAACACCCTCTTTATAAAATCGAAAGTGAAAGAAAATCAGTATTTAATCGGAATATCAAATGTTTACTCTCTGATGTTCCGGTAAACGATGCAAAATGAAGGCTACTTGAGGTAATCATTGTTGCTCTTTGTAGTTTAGTACTTGACTAACTGCGGCTTTCGTTTTACTTTATTGAAGTGGGACATTGGTGGTTTAGTTTAAGCAATTGTTTCTTCATTGATGGTCGAATTAGGATTTATATTGTTTTGATGGTGTTTTAGACATAGTGGCGATATGATAGAAGCATAGACTAAAGGTAGATTAATCTATTACTTATTTATTTATCTACTAATCTAGGGTTTTTGTTTTTTGGGTGATTAAGTTATGGGTTTGTTTTGTGTGGTTAGTTTTCTTTTATTATATAAAAGATGCTTGAATTTAATTGTTTTCAGATTGGTGATTTATTGGTGATTTAGGTATTAACTGGTTTGTCATGATTAATTAGTATCAGGAGCCTTGAATATTGAACTTTTGAATTAGATGGCATGGTTGCTGCTGGTATAGTTTGACAAAATACCTTTTACGGTAATCATATGATATGGTTACTGCCAAGTTTCATCACATGTTTTCTTTCAGAAACTTGTATGGGGTTTAACACTTTTTTAGGGCCCTAAAACTTCTACTAGGAGCAAAACAATATTCTACTGCAATTGATGTACGGTCATTGGGTTGTATAATGGCTGAATTGTTATCTAAGCAACCATTATTTAACGTGAAACGGAATTTGACCAGATTGACCGGGAAAGATGAGCATATATTTGTAGTCATTGATGAAATATAAACACTTAATACTAGCAATTGATGAGCCTTATCTTTTCAGATATTTAAAATACTTGGCACACCAAGTGAGACTATTTGGCCTGGTTACTTTAAACTTCCTGGAGTCGAGGTGAACTTTGTCAAGCATCAGTAAGTGCCCACTTTTTAATATTATCCTTCATGTTAAATTCAAAGTTCATGTAATATTATTATTGCCACTGTTTTCCTAGGCTTCCAGCTTTGGGTGATTTTCTGGTCTAGCTTTGTTGCTTTACGTTGTTGAGATTGTCGTCACATTGCAAAAATATTTGATGTTATTTACTACTTTTTAACTTTTGCAGGTATAATCTGCTGATTATTCTTTTAACCTATGACCCCGAGAAGGTATTATTTTGTAATTGGAAAATTGTATGTGGCTATAAAGTTTCATTCTTGTATATCAACGTGACATTTTTTAAAAGCATATCTGGAATATGTGCAGTGGATAACAGCTGATGCAGCTCTTAACCATGAGTCGTTTCGTGAAGTTCCTCTTCCAAAGTCTAAAGATTTCAAGCCAACTTTTTCTGCTCAGCATGCTCAGGACAGGTATCTCAACTACAAATGTCAGAACTTTGATAAACAAATGAACTTTATGTCTTAGAATTTTAAGACTGCATTTTCTTTCTTTCATGTTTTTTGTTTGTTTGCTTCAGCCGTGGTGGTTTTGCAATTTGGGAGCCACCACTTCCAAAACCATATTTACAGATGTTAAATCCCTCAGAACAATTTGCATACATCGTGATCGAGAAAGAGTTAGCCATTTTTTTGTCCTGTTTTAGGATCTTATACTTTTAGTACATCCAGCAAAATAACCATTTTAGAAAACAAGTTCATGTCTGACTGAATGCTGAGCTGCTTTGTTTGGTGATTTTAGGCATGTAGAATGTACGGGTTCCATAATTCACTCGCTGCACGCATTCAAAAACTTGCACTCAGGTAAAAAAACCTGCAAAATGATAATTACTCACATGGCTTAAAAAAATGGGAATGAAAGTGTGTAACCTTCTTTTTCAAAAAACATTTATTTAAATGATGATTTGTAAATGGGCTGATTTAGGTTATGCTTTATTTCTAACAGGGTTATGCTTTATTTCTAACGGGTAAAATGATCATATTTTAGTGAAAAAATATTGCTGAGCTTTTCAGCAGTGTAATCGTTTCAATTGCTGATCTGGTAGGTGTAAATGAGTGGTTGTTGCTTCAGTTCCAATAGGTATCACTTTACTCTTCTTACTAATCTGTTTAATTTTTATGTTACCATTATGAACCACATCATTAATTTGGATACATTTACTAATGGGTGGTAGTAGTGCGAGGATCATACAAGATAAAGATTTTGATGCCCAATGTAAGTTAAAATGTTATAATGAAGTTTTTCTCATTCAAAGTTTTCTTTTAGAAATTTTACTATTTTTTTTATCACCTTTTAATCAATCATCCTCATATTCTCTTTCAATGTTATGGTGTAAATGTTTGACCAATCACCATGGGAAATAAGAATTTTCCTCTTGAAAATCTGCATGATGAGCACAATATTGCCGAGCAACCATTTATGCAATTCAACGACTAATTCTATCTTATTGTGAGAACTTCCACCGGAAGACGTCAAAGATGCTGTAAGGAGCCTTCAAAATTTTATCTCGATGTTACTTAATTAGTGGTTTGAGTGCCTTGGTGTGTAATGACCTTATAAATTTTTGTGTCAATGATTAGTGGCTGGATCTTAAGAGGTTGATCGATACAAGTATGGGAATTATAACTCCTTTGTCAGAACTGTTGACGAAGCCTTTGCCCAACGCAATAGTCTTGGTAAATTTGAATGAACTATCTCCTCGAGCTCACAAGCATTATTTAGAAGGTAATATTTTCTCATTTTTAACACTCAAGTGTTATGCATGAGTTTTGGCTCTCATTATATGTAAACGATATTACTATCAAGCAGATGTTTGGTGGTGTCAATACGTGGTGAGGAGCTTGAAATTCGTAAAACGTTTTATGCTACTATGATTCTTTATGGACTACGGTATACAGAGGAACAAACTGGGAGAGTGCATGCAGCTAGGAGGCTATCTGAGTATCTTTCGAAATATTCACTGATTTTCCCTGTTCTCCAAAGGAATTCCCAGGTAAACTACTAGGTAAACTATTGAGATTTTAGGTATCTTATTGCTATAAATTATTTTTGAATTAATTGTTAATCTAAAACTATTGTACGTATTGGTAGGGATGATTTGGTAATTGGTGCGGGTGCTCAATTAGTTGATGGACTTGAAGATGCATGGTATCTTATTAGAAGCTCCGGATCAAGACTTTGAATGTATCCTTCATTTTTTACAAGGATGCAGGATCAGTGACACTAAGAATGTAAGGAATCAATAATTTTGAAATAAAAAAAATCTCTCTTATATAAATGTTGTTGCTTATGTTTATGTTAAATATGGAATATGTCTCAACCCATCTTGTGGTAGACCTCTATTTAAACTCCAAGTGATAAGCGCATAAATTAGAGAAAAACCATCACATTTTCCTTTTGTGTTTCACTAACAACAAATCTGTTTCGACATACTAATTAAATACATTGAGTTGCTAATTTGTTATTTTTAGCTACTAATGTTCTCTTATTGCAAAATGCAAGAATGAGTTGCATAGTTATTGGACCAGGGGAGATAGTTGATTCAGATTTTGTTAATGTCAGTGGTGCTCTTGGAAACATTGATATTTATGCTGGGAAGGTAACTAATTATTCGGCTATGTTTGGCAAAAGTAGTTGTGAGCAGTAGTAGTGAGCTGTAGGAGCATTAGCCAAAAAAGCTCACAGCTTCATAAAGAAGCATTGGGAAAATGAGCTTTCCTAAAAAATAGCAAAACCCACAGCTCTCATGCCAAATGAACACTAAAAATCAAAAAGTTCATTGTTCACCGCTCATTGCCCAAAAAAGCTCCAAAAAACTTTGTGCCAAACATAGCCTTCTTGTAGTCGCCTAAATTGTACTTAAAAGGCTCATAATTCTAATAATTTCATTAAAAAAATGGATTATTATTCAATATAGAAGCAAGTGAGCAAGGACAACCAACAGTTAGTATAACATTAATGTTTAACATAGTTGTTGCTAAGAAATGTTTAATAATAAGTTTAGTATGTTGGCCTATAGAATGAAATCTGTGTGAAATGTATTGCAAGTGTGAGTATGTAGGTGGTCAGTTCAATCATGGCTTATTATGATCTTGAACTTACGTGACTTTTACCCATTTAGTTCATCTAACAGATCAAGATGAGTGACCCATATAGTGATTCAATATACTTCAACGTTGTGTAAAAGAAAATATGATTCACTGTCTGAAATGACTTTCAAATAAACCAAATCAAACCACATATAAACATTGTTATAGGTTATTTAAAATAGAACGAATAAATAGAAATAAACTAAAATTGATCAATGTCTATATACACATGATCAATAATTGCTACTGATGCGGCTTATTGCTGATGTGATGTGTTGCACTCTTCATCGTATAATACAAAATTAAAAACAATAAATAAAACAAAACAAAAATTAAATTATTTGTTTTTTAATAAATAAAAATACATTATTCAAAAAATTAGAAAAAATCCCGCGCGTGCGCGGGTATTATAACTAGTAAGTCTTATAATAAAATAAAAAGTTTAATGGGTTTAGTAGTTATTGAATATATTGAGTAAATTGCAGAAAAGGTCTCTATGGTTCGCTCAGATTGCATGTTTAGTCTTTAGTCTTTCGAAATTGCAGGCGGCCTCCTTGTGAGGAGTTTTTGGTTCCGTTTTGGTCCCATTTTGGTCACTGGCCATTGCAGAATGGTCCCTGTGGTTTGCTTAGAATTAAACATTTAGTCCCTAGCTAGGGACCAAAACGGAACCAAAAACTCTTCACAAGGAGGCCGCCTCTAATTTCGAAAGACTAAGGACTAAACATGCAATCTGAGCAAACCACAAGGATCATTTCTGTAATTTACTCGAATATATTGTTTTGAAGACAACTACTTATTTTATAGTATATATACATCACAAATCTATCTTACATGACCTAAACAAAATTTAAACACACAACAATTTAATTAAAAAATTTCTCAGAATATGAAATACCGTATTATTAAGACACAAGTCATTTGATAAATAAAAAGTTTAATGGTTTAGTAGTTAATTTATCATTTCATTTGCTCAAAATTATTGCCCACTAGATACAAAACACGCACGCCTTATAATAAAAGTATTTATTATAACTTTGAATTTTTTTATAGTTATAAACTGACAATTATATTCTTTACGTTTTAAATCAATTTCAAAACTTTGTTCTTTTGTTCAGGGGCGGTGCTGAGAACGTTAAAAAAAAAATTAGGCCTGACACGAAAAAAAAAATAAAAATGCCCCTATATTATAATATCCATAGACCATAATCAAATACATATAATGAGTATAAAAAAAATTTAGTACTCTTTAATGGGTTGGACCCGACTCGGTTGCTGATGGTGCGCCGGCCCAAAACCGCCCATGCTTTTGATTTATATCTCTCAACCTTTTGTGTCAATAAGTCATTCCGCTTGCAAATACTCTTGGTAAACTTAAATAACTGCCAGCACGTGTTGGAGGATGGATTAAAAGTTGCCAGCTTTTGTGTAGCAGGGAAAGAACTACTGGCTTCATTAAAAGTTAAAACCTAATTTGTTAGACAATTTGATAATGTGGCTTATCAAATTCCTAGTTTTGTTACGCTGCATGATACAAGAATGTACATCTAGTCATCTAGGGTTTACTTTAAATTGTGAATTTAAGAAGACTTTCTAAAAATGTCACTAGAATTGAATGTGATAGCCACTAGGTCAACTTTATGTGATTAAAAATTAAGAGGCTTCGGTGTATTTTATTTAAGGCCGAAGGGTGTAGTTGGTGGACTTTCTCTTAATCTTTTATATTTATATAATAAAACAAAACACTTACTTAGAATTTTCATTCAAAAAAATGAATTCATACCTTATTTAGTAATAATTTTATTTAAAAAAAATTATTTTCTTATTAGGTAACATTTTATATTTATCCATAACACAAGTAGAAGATAAATACAAAAAATATAGATAAAATACAATTAATAATATGATTAAAATTTTTAAATAATTATCTTTAATAATAAAAAACTATAATTAAACATCATAAATCAAACAAAACAAAAATTAAATTATTTGTTTTTTAATAAATAAAAATATATGATTCAAAAAATTTTAAAAAACCCGCGCGTGCACGGGTATTATAACTAGTAATTTTCCTATTACAAGTCGACGCAAACCGAGTTAAAATGCATCCAATCAAATATTTTGGTAGAACATACGGACTATTGAAGTTGCACGCATTTTAAAAAATAATAGTACCATTATGCGCAATTTAAGTCATATTAACCATTAACCAAATATTTGTAATCCAATCATATATTTTGTTAGAACGTATCAGTTGTTGAATTGCATGCATTTTAAAAAATAATGGTACCATGAAGCACAAATTAAAAGGGTTTTTTTTCTTTTTATTATTATTTTTTTTGGAATGACAATTTATAAAAAGCAACTAGCAAGGCTAAAAAAAGATCGATTGAAATTTAAAATTAAGTATTGTTTTTGTTACAAACGAAAATAGATATATAGAAATACTATTTATGACAAATGAGGTAAATCTTCGACCACATTTGTGCTCGTAATATATTAATATTAATTAATAAATGTTACTCATATACAATGTTATAAATGGCGTGAGGCGTGGCGTGGCGGCAAGGCCACGCCTCAAGCCTTACGCGCCATGACGAAGCCATGGCGTTTTTTGCGGCGTGACTAAGGCGGCAAAAAAATATTTATATATTTATCATTTATGTTATAATATCATATTTTATATGCATATCGAGTTTACAAAAGGTGAGTTTACAAAATGTGAGCTTACAAAAAGTGATATGCATAAGAAATAAAGTGAAAATTTGAACTATATTTAGAAATTACTAGGCCCAAAATTTAAGCCCACATCATCCCCTTCTAAAAATGGCGCCACGCCATACGATAAGGCGCGCCTTGGCACGCCTTTTCGCGCCTTATTCCACGCCTTTTCACACGACGCCTAGACTTCACGCCTTGGTCCATTTCGTGGCGCCGAGGCCACGCCTCACGCCTTGGCGGCGCCTTGGCGCGCCTTTTAGAACACTGCTCATATATACTATCCATAACCGTTCTCTTCTCCACAAACATTAAAAGATACTATGAAATATCAAATATCTAAGTCTTTTAGATGTGACTTTTCAAAGGCAAAAATGGACAAAAGTAAATGGCCGAAAAGTCACACAAATACAAAATTAGGAAAGAATTTCTGAGCAGTTGTCAACATTGTTTACAACAGAAAGTCTTAAACTGATCTTAAAAAAAATAGGAACATATTAAGGGTCTGTTTGGTTTGTAAATGAGTTTTGGATTAGGATTTGAATTTGAATTTTGATTTAGATTTGTATTAAAACTTTGTTTGTTTTGTTAAAAGGTTTGGAGTAAGATTTGAGTTATGATTAAGATTTGATATCTATACTACGGATGAAGTACTCTCTTTCCAAAATTTTCAGATTTATAAAAATGATAGCATGATTTACAACACTTTAAAACAACCAATTTTCATAATTACAACAACCAAAACATGAGAATTCTACATTAATGCTATTAAAAACACCCCTACACCCAAAATTACAACCATTTAAACATAATAGACAACCCTTCATTAAAATCCATCCATATTTAATTCGACCTCATATAATTCCGTATTGAAATCTTTTGCTTCCGCTATAACTATTATCCAGGAACGCAGCCGGACGTCGCCACCCGCACACCGTGGCTCGCATTTTCTTTTTCTCTCTTTTTTTTTTTTTTTTTTTTTAGTATCAAAGGAAAAAGTTGTTGGTTACGTTTCGTGTTTCAAGAAAGAAAGATGGTGTTTTGGCGGCTGAGCTTGTTGAAGTTTAAAGAGGATACATGTTTTTTACCTTTTTCAATTGTCAGGTCTAGGGGTTTAGTGGCTGCTTGGTATATCGAAAGAGATGAGTGGTGTGACTGATTTTTTTTTTTTTTTTTTTTTTTTTTTTTTTTTTAATGTGTGATTGCGTTTGTTAGAGATATTTTTATATCATTTTGGTTTAGGGTTATAACTTGGGCCTAAAAGTTTCATTACTAGTGGTTGGGCTGATTATTCGATTGTGATTTGTTGTATATATAGACTATGGACCAAATAGAAAGAGCTAATTTTGTTTATTTTAACTTTTAATAATTGAGCTGTTATAGTCATAAAAAATTTGGTTAATCGGAATTTAATTATCAACTTGGTTTGTACTTTTTAATGTATTTTTTATTAATTAATTTTTAATTTTAGTTAAATTTTTTGTTTTATTTAAATCAATGAAAAATAAAATAAGATTGGTGTTATGGTGAATTCTGGTGTTATGAGAAAAAGTGCTTATGTGTCAGTACTTTTCTTATAACACCAGCGGGACGACACGAACGGTACCTTATACTCTTAGAGGGGATGGTACCATGCGTTTTGAGGGGCGTTTCCTCCCAAAACGTAACGAGGCGGCGCCAAGATGGTACCGTCCCTGGCATTTTCGAGCGCTGAGCCGTCATGACCAGCCAAAATGGTCCCGGAAAACGCAACGCGATGACCCGATGAGGGTACCAGGGGTCGCGTTTTTCCTTTTTTTGTGGTGTTATCCCATTCTTTTTTTTTTTTCACTTTTGAACGATTAGTTTATGTTTCGAATTGGAGCTATTGTGATTCGAGTGTATGATTTGCATTTGGTTGTGTTATTCCTATGAAATGAAAGAAACAAAATGATGAGATTTGTTTACAGGAAACACAACAAAATTTCATTGAAAATAATTGAAGGAATATTGTGAGATTCATTTAAGATAAGATTGAGGTGAAATGAAAAGTTTATGTGGCTGCGTATGGTAGATAATGAATGAATGATGATGAAAAAAAAAAAAAAAAAGGAGGTAAAAGTGCTACTTATATTCTAAGTTTATAGTTAGTGTTATTTGTACAACATATGAGTTTTGGTTAAATGGGCTAATGTGGGCTTATCCAATTTCTGTTATAGATTTTGGCTGGTAAATTGGTAATGGCTATCGGAAAGTTAGCTTAAGTTTTTTGGATATGCGCTGAATTGTTGGTTTATAAATGTCTGCTGAGATTATTTGGGTTCGTGTGGATATATACAACTAACTAAGCACAATGTACAAATACAATTATTTAAAACACAAATAAAACTAAAAAACATTTTAGCTACTTGTAATTATACTACTATCATATTAATTGTTATTTGTAAATTAATTGTTAGAAAAAAGAGTGGTCGCAAAACATCACATTGCCAGAAAATATAATCACGGGGTACCCGCCGCCGCATCGCGCGGGTACCATGCTAGTATTTAATATATATATATATATATATATATATATATATATATATATATATATATATATATATATATATATATATATATATATATATATATATAAACAACATTAACTTCAACCTTAACACTTATGTCAGCTGAACAAAGTTAAAGCTTTCATCAAATAAATTTGTTTACAAAATATTAAGAAATATTAATACATAATGAAAGACTTATGCATATTTATTAGTTGTATTTATATCACAATTTTTACGGGTAAATTCTTTTATGTTCAAATAGTGAACTAAAATTTTAAAATAAATTTGATTTATGTAATAACCCCGTACATGCACGAGACTTATAACTAGTTTAGATATTACAAAGATCCAACATGATTATATTAAACTCAACGATCCTATAAATTACATCAACCATCTCAAAATTACAAACCGTGATAATTCTAATAATTTAATCTAGCTATTTGGTTAATATTAAATGAGAAAATATAAGTTGGCTACTTGGCTAGTTGCTAGCTTTCGGGGTTTAAGGAGAAAAATGTGATGAGAAAGCGTTGAAGACAATGTTTTGAATGGGTCAAATATTGACTTTAGTTTGGTCAAATTTAGGTAAGCACGTACATTTCTACTTGTAGATTGGTTGATTACTTTACTACTACTAAATATATGATTGCTTGATAATGCATGTGGCATTTAAGTACTCCCCACGTCTGCAACAGCTTTATAAATAACTAAATACATGTATTGAGGTAACAGTGACTTCAAAAACGATGAAACTTGGTTTTAAAATGATTAATTGGAACTAGTTGCATGCATCAAGTGTCGTAGGCCGTAGCCTCGTAGGTATAGCTACAATGGTCTCTAAATTGTACGTATAAGTTAAAACGATCAACTATCAGACCATGTGCTGTAATGTCTTGACTATTGCTTACGGTATTATAGTCGCCACATGATGTTTCCTTCTCAGCCGTTGACTGATTATTTTATTTCGTTTTGATATGCTTGCAAAAGCTCCACCTTCGTCTGTCGAGATCCTTGCTGATACCCACCAAGGCTACCCACAGTAAAGGGATTCAATCCCCTTACTTTTTCCTGCCACGTCAGCTTTCTCTCTCCAGCGACCTGCAGGCGATTCAGTGCCCCAGTAAGGGCGACCTAGTTCAATTTTTTTTTTTAACCAAAAAAAAAACATTTTTAACAGAAACTAAAATTACATTCATAATTAAAACGTTACATATTAATTCAAATAAAATAAAAACATTACAACACTTATTAAAACATTACAACATTTATTCAAATAGAGAATATTTGAAATGAGATTTGTGAATTGAAGTGTGTATGTGTTGTGTATTTATAAGGTAATTTTTAAGATTTTTTTTTCAAAGTGTTCTAAAAATCAAACGGTAGGTTTTTTTTCTTTCTTGTTTTTACCTTTAAACGTTAGCTACAAATGGTCACATGGATCAAATTTCAAAAGCAAATGAAAATGCAATTCGATCTTACATGCGACTTAATTCCCTTTTTATCCTTAATCAACCGATTTGCCACACTAGGGTCGACCGAATGGGATCGATCGAATGAGTCGGTCGAATGGTCCTTCTGTGCCCAGCCTAATGCCACACCAAAGACGACCCTTTCCACACGTGCTTTCGGAGATGCTCTTAGATTTGTTGACACTTTTAACTCTTCGAACGGATATGTGTGTCAGTGTGTGATATTAATTAGTTGGATACAAGTTTTTCTTATTTGTGTTTTTCTAACATGTGCCTTAAGCACATGTTAAGCACAACAAAAAATACATAAAAATACTCATGAATTCACGCAAAAGTACAGACAAATGTACTTTTGTATGTCCTATTTCGTGGGTTCCATAATACTTTTTGTGTACTTAGGGCACATGTTAGAAAAATCCTTCTTATTTTAATAGTGTACGTCCTCTTTTATTAATCTAACTGCAACATACACAATTACGGTCGAGCCGCTCGACCGTAAATATTAGGGGTGTAATCGAGCCGAGCGAAGCCCGAGCTCAACAAAGCTTGAGCTCGGCTCGAAAGATAAAACGTTGGCTCGAGCTTAGCTCGATTGCTCGTCAAGCTTTAACCATCCAAGTTTGAGCTCGGCTCGAGTAAGATTCGAGCAAAGCTCGAGATTAGCTTGAAAAGCTCGAAATAATATATATAAAAAGCTTGAATCTCTGCCAACTGGTATTTGCAGCTGAACTGAACTCGAACAAAATAGCGGATACACAATTCCATGTCAAAACGAATTGTAAATTGCAGTTGCCAAAAAAAAAAATATAGAGTCTTCACACAAAACTTGTACATGATCTCAAATCACAAACTGGAAGAGAAATTCTTAACCGTTTGAAAACCAAATAAGATATTTTTAAGAGTAATAAAACAAACTATAAAATTCTCATAACCAAGTCTACAAAATATTTTATCCTTTATGAATTTAGTTCATATAATTAATTAGGTTAATATTCGAATCAAACTTTATTTACATACATAATAATGATATGAAAATACATATATACTATGGCTCGAAAAGCTCGATAACCGCTCGAGCCGAGCTATCAAAAGCTTGAGCTCGATAAAAGCTCGGCTCGATCGAGTCGAGCTTGAACTCGAGCTCGAGTTGCTTGATAAAAGCTTGGCTCGTTTACACTCCTAGTCGAGCCTAAACTGATTTTCGACTATCTACTTCAATAAAGTTGATTTAAAGGTGATGTGTTATTTATTAGTCCATGGCGAGAAATTGCTAGCGAGTCTTTAGAAAGACATGGTTTTTATAAAGTTGTGGCATATGGAGTGACACATTTTACATTTCGTCCATTTTTTTCAAAAGGAATGGTTTAGTGAGAAGAATTATTAAAATGTGTTGAGAACAAATTTTAGTCACATATTTTAAATAAAAAAAAAAAAGAAATAATGAGAAAATACATTTATTTTGTAATGCGTCTAACATTTGTGATTGTGCTTCCTTATATTAGTTATATTTTTCATTTGATCAAAACTCATTTTCAGGAGAATTTTCAGTCATTGAAATATAATGGAATGGAAAATATGCAATTTAATTTTCTTCTTCACAAATCATAGTCTCTAACATAATCCGATGTACCTAAGGCAGAAAAAGTATATCGTTACATAATCATTGGCACTGTCTGAAACGAAATTGCATGTTACGGAGTATATAAATTATGTTGGCGATAGATATGATAATATGTTATCAACATCTATTTAGATAGAAATTATGGTGCGTGTTAACCGGTATGCTGATATAGTCTGTAGTAAACTTTAAACGACGTATACAATATTTTCAACAGGTTTAAAAATTTCAGCAATGCAACAAATTGTTCATTTCTTACGTTTTACCATCTAAAAGTAAAGTTGTAGACTAGAAGGAAGAAAATGTTTGACTAGGGTTGACCGCTTCATAGTGTCTAATAAATTATGGAATTATCTCAATTACAAGAGCTATTTAAAATGTGATGGATATTGACCTAGAATACAATATTGGCATCGGGTTTAGATCTTGAAGGAATTAATTAATTGGCCCATTGCTTTAGAAATGATTCCATGTACATTGCTTTGAAAGACTATTCAAGATTTGAAAATTACTTACTGCTGCTATCATGGAAGACTTTGAAGGTCAACTAACAATATCAATCTAATGGAACAACATCAATCTAATGGATTAAAACTCTCTCAATTAAGTTTAATATGATAAATTATGTTTATGCATCCACAATGGTGGACTTTTTAAAAGGTATACATATTATTAAATCATTAATTTATAAATTTTTTGATTTTATAAACCTTGTAGCATTATATATAAACCTTTTCAAGTTTATAAAATGCTTAACAACTAAACATGCATTAAATTATGAAAAAATTCAAGATTTTAAACCTCTTTATTCCACATGAACATGAAACATCAACTCACTATGATTAAAACAAATTATAAACCTTTTTATATGTTTTAAATTTTCTTGAAATCACCATATATGGATGTCCTAAGTCATAAGTTAAATTCATACAATAATTTCTTTTAACAAAAGCCTACTTGTTCATTTCTTTTATACTAAAACTGTAAAACCAATATGATCGATAATATGTTACTCTAACTTGAGAGGATTCCAATCAACTTATAAATAGATCGTTCCTTAGTTAGAAATACAATAGTTACTCAACTAAATACAAGAAAAAAAATTACTCCGTAGTAACTTTGTATAAATTGAGTGATTTTTCCGTATATGCATGTTTGTAAACTTTTTTCTGTATAAATTGAGTGATTTTGCCAAACATAACATTCAAACTAAAGAAACCTGTAATAAAATCTACCATAAGGGTAAATAGCAGTAAAGACATGTATAGTACAACTACCAGGAAGATTCTATATGTTTTTCTTTTTTTTCCACATACCCTTTGTATAGTTGTATGCCCATCATCATCAGTACATGAATGTGTCGTACTCAATCATGAATCTTGAGCATCTAATTCCAAGTATGTATTATAACCCATAATCATTGGATTCTCATGTCTTGAAAATTAATTTTAATAGTTAGATTGTAGGCCAAATAACATTTAAATACATTCAAGTTGACACTTTTTGTTGTTCTGTGTAGCCAACTTTTTTTTTTTTTATTATATCACAAACCTTTCCAAATCCGTCTTTTGTGTGTACTCGTTTACTTGGTAACCTGTTCTAGCAGGTTAACTTAACGGTCGTTTGCTGTTTTATTGCAACGTTAGTCCTTTATCGTCCGTTTGCGCACGTTATCGTCCGCTTTTTCACGTTTTCATCCGTTTTCGCACGTTATCGTCCGCTTTCGCACTTTTTCATCCGTTTTAACATTTTTTCGTCCGTTTTCACACATTTTTGCATCTTTTTTTACACGTTTTCGTCCGTTTTCGCACGCTTTTACACGTTTTCGTCTGTTTTTACACGTTTTTACTTGTTTTGTCACTTTATCAACCGTTTTTACACGTTATCGCTCATTTTCGTCCGTTTTCACACGTTTTTGCACATTTTTTACACGTTTTTGTCTGTTTTCGCACGCTTTTACACGTTTTCGTCCGTTTTTACGCGTTTTTACTTGTTTAAAAACGTGTAAAACGTGTAAAAATGGACGAAAAGGTGTAAAAACGTGTAAAAACGAGTAAAAACGTGTAAAAACGAACAAAAACAAGTAAAAACTTGTAAAAACGGACGAAAACGTGTAAAAGCGTGCGAAAACGGACGAAAACGTGTAAAAAAAGGTGCAAAAACGTGTGAAAACGGACGAAAATGTGCGATAACGTGTAAAAAACGGTTGATAAAGTGAAAAAAACGAACTAAAACGTGTTAAAATGGACAAAAACGGACGAAAACGTGTAAAAAAATGTGCAAAAACGTGTTAAAACGGACAAAAACGCGCGAAAACGTGTAAAAACGGACGAAAATGTGCGATAACGTGTAAAAACGGTTGATAAAGTGAAAAAACGAACTAAAACGTGTTAAAATGGACAAAAATGGACGAAAATGTGTAAAAGTGTGCGAAAACGGACGAAAACGTGTAAAAAAAGGTGCAAAAAGCGTGTGAAAACGGACGAAAATGTGCGATAACGTGTAAAAAACGGTTGATAAAGTGAAAAAACGAACTAAAACGTGTTAAAATGGGCAAAAACGGACGAAAACGTGTAAAAGCGTGCGAAAACGGACGAAAACGTGTAAAAAAAGGTGCAAAAACGTGTTAAAACGTACGAAAAGGTGCAAAAACGTGTGAAAACGGACGAAAATGTGCGATAACGTGTAAAAACGGTTGATAAAGTGAAAAAAACGAACTAAAACGTGTTAAAATGGACAAAAACGGACGAAAACGTGTAAAAGTGTGCGAAAACGGACGAAAACGTGTAAAAAAAGGTGCAAAAACGTGTGAAAACGGACGAAAATGTGCGATAACGTGTAAAAATGGTTGATAAAGTGAAAAAACGAACTAAAACGTGTTAAAATGGACAAAAACGTGTTAAAACGGACGAAAACGTGCGAAAACGTGTAAAAACGGACGAAAAACGTGTAAAAACGGACGAAAACGTGTAAAAACGTGTTAAAACGGACGAAAAAATGTTAAAACGGATGAAAAAGTGCGAAAGCGGACGATAACGTGCGAAAACGGATGAAAACGTGAAAAAGCGGACGATAACGTGCGCAAACGGACGATAAAGGACTAACGTTGCAATAAAACAGCAAACGACCGTTAAGTTAACCTGCTAGAACAGGTTACCAAGTAAACGAGTACACACAAAAGACGGATTTGGAAAGGTTTGTGATATAATAAAAAAAAAAAAAATTGGCTACACAGAACAACAAAAAGTGTCAACTTGAATGTATTTAAATGTTATTTGGCCTAGATTGTATTGATAAACCTTATATCAGCACATATAACTAGTACTCCGTATATGAACCGTAAAAACATAAAGTAGTCTGTTTTAGATACAATAATTGATGTTTGTGAAACATAATAATTAATGTACGATCAGAAACTTACTGCACACGTCTATTTACCAAAGCGAAAGAACATTACTACTAGTACTATGCAACCCTAATGGATGCACCAAAATATCTTCTTTAGAGATCCATTATTGTAGTAATTAAAACTAGTTGATAATAATTAATTGAGTTCTTGACCATAACAACCAATAAACCAAACTAGCCTTCTTCATCATTTAATGAAACATATACATGATGCACTTGAAACTTATTAACATGCAAGCCACCGGGAAATCGACATCAAGGTTAAGAACAGAATAAATGGTTCCACAACATTAGTTTTAGAATAATGATTTGCACACTCTCAAAAAAATTGGCACACTCCACTTAATGCTTTAGACAGTTGTATTTTACGTAAAATTTGTTTTAACTACTTGTACAATTGAGTGTGCCAATAAATTTTAAAAGTGTGCCAATCACTTCCCTTAGTTTTAGGCTACTTGTCTGTATATAATAATCTATAAATTAGTGAAGAATAGTTCATCAGTTAATAATAAGTGAAAATTACTGCAGTAGCCCTGCAAAGAATGTTGTGTCTCAATCTACCCCTACTTTTTGCCGTTTTCCAATCTACCCCAACATCTCAAGTTTTCTTTTTACGCGACATGTTCGAGAGTACGTGTCGTTCATCCGTTAGTTCTTGAATCAGATTTTTTTTTTTTTTTTTTTTTTTAAACAAAAAACAAAAAAGCTTATACATGTCGCGTAGATTTAGACATGTCAAGTGCTTGTTTACGCGAGATGTCATGCACTGACAAAGTTGGAAAAGTTATCCATTTTACGCGACATCCATTTGTTTGATTTATTTTAGCATACGGCAAATTTAGTTCTTTTTATCCGAAAGATAAAAAACAAAATAAATATAAGGAGCATTTGTTTATAAGGGTAGTGCCAATGGTCACTCCCAATTTCCTCCATACCTCCCAATCAACCAATAATTATCATTCCACCTCACTCACACTTTTTTCATACCTCTCAACCATTTTTTAGTAGCAACCATACTTTTTTCATACCTCCCAAACCACCAACTTTTTATTTTTTCATTTTTTATTTTCATAAATAAATAATTTAATAAAAACATAATATTTCATTAATAATTAAAATAAAAATACATAATACTTGAAAAAAAAAGATAATTAATAGAAAATTACATAATATCTAAAAAAAAAAAAAAGAAATAAATAGTCATCGACGTATGCTAAGTTTTGAGCCTCCATACCTCCAAATCATCGGATGAAGAAGATGATAACATTGTAAAAGATGAAATATAGAGGAAGAAGTGGTAATTTGTATTGGATGTAGTATTTGAATGTGTAAAGCTTAGTATTTATAGGAATTTTTTTTAACTTTACACATTTAAATACCACATCAAATACAAATTACCACTTCATCCACTATATTTCATCCTTTACAGTGTTATTAACTTCTTCATCCGATGATTTGGAGGTATGGAGGCTCAAAACTTAGCGTACCTCGATTACTAGTTATTTTTATTTATTTATTTATTTTTACGTATTATGTAATTTTCTATTAATTATGTTTTTTTTTTTCAAGTATTATGTATTTTTATTTTAATTATTAATGAAATATTATGTTTTTATTAAATTATTTATTTATGAAAATAAAAAAATAAAAAGTTGATGGTTTGGGAGGTATGAAAAAAATGTGGTTGCCACTAAAAAAGGTTTGGAGGTATGAAAAAAATGTGAGTGAGGTGGAATGATATTATTGGTTGATTGGGAGTTATGGAGGAAATTGGGAGTGACCATTGGCACTACCCTTATAAACAAATGCTCCTTATATTTATTTTGTTTTTTTTTCTTTCGGATAAAAAGAACTAAATTTGCCGTATGCTAAAATAAATCAAACAAATGGATGTCGCGTAAAATCGATAACTTTTCCAACTTGTCAGTGCATGACATCTCGCGTAAACAAGCACTTGACATGTCTAAATCTACGCGACATGTATAAGCTTTTTTTTTTTTTTTTTTTTTTTTTTTTTTAAATTCGGATTCAAGAACTAACGGATGAACGACAAGTAATCTCGAACATGACGCGTAAAAAAAACTTGAGATGTCGGGGTAGATTGAAAAACGGCAAAAAGTAAGGGTAGATTGAGACACAATACTCTTTGCAGGGCTATTGTAGTAATTTGCTGTAATAATAACGTGGTATTGTACCATACACGCATATTTTACCGTTATATATGTTAATGTCATTCAATGGCCAAGTGTACATGTACAAATTACTTTTTTTTCCGAAATAGGAAAAAGCTAGAAAACTAATGGTTGAACATGAATTTTACTAAAACAGGCATGTACTTAATCGGAAGACACGTTGGTACAAATTTGACAGCAGAAATTATATTTACTTTTTATGGAAAGAAAATTGAGTACTGTTAATTTTATGACTACATATTTTACAAATAAATTTTATCAATAGATACTCATGAGTCATGAGTATGCATGTTTATTTTCTTATCTTATACATACACAAAAATATCCGTAATCTTTTTGCGTTTATGGTATTATTATTATTATTATTATTATTATTATTATTATTATTATTTTTTTTTTTTTTTTTTTTTTTTTTTTTTTGATATCGAACAAAAATTTTTCTGTATTAATCTTTCAAATTCGCCATTTTTAGAGTATTTTATAACATTTTTATCCCTCTCATCTAATAGGAGCTTTAATAATTTGAAGGATAAAAATGTCACAAAGTACAGCAAGAAGGCAAAATTTAAAATATAAATAACCGTATAAGGAAGAAAGATTTGTTCGATACTTATAAAATGAAATAGTGAAAAGTACGATTGCCTCATAATATATCATATTACTATCTCGTTAGACCTACGTATTCCTAATGACCGGGTCTTTTTTGGTCATGTCTACGCCATCACTTCGTGCTCTAAAATTGATATCCTAACTTTAATCTTTTGCAACTTGCACATTTACCATCCCAATTCTCAAAAGTCAAAACACAATAAGTACTAAACGATATCTCAATAACCATCCATAAAGAGTAACAAAACGTTACAAAACATCAATAACTCTTTGTTTCTTACAATTCTGAAAACCTAATACATCCATCTCTGTGTTACTTCTCTTACCATTACAACTACTCACACTCGAAATGTTAACACCAAATAACCGTAACATCTGAACCGGTTCGATTGGTTGCGAGTTTGTAACACCCGATGACCCGATTTTAGGCTTCGAATCTATGTACAGTTGCTTATCTGGTCCCGCTGAACCATAAAAGTTAACACTATCACCGGCTTTTAAGTTTTTCTCTTTAACAAACCGGCTCCAACCTTTAGTTAAAACATAACTTTGACTACTATTCCAATACGAGTAACGAAATCGCCATATTGTCGAATTACTGTCTTCGAAATGTAATAGTACACCTTTAGAAGTGCTTCCTTTTTGAACTGGGAAGTGCTTTTCCGCATGTTGTTTAGGTATCACAAGCCTGTTTAATTTTCCAACGTCACTAGGTGTAACGATTTTCTGGAAGAGATGTTCACGTGGTATCATGGAACCCGAACGCGAAAACTTATTGGAACCGGTTTGTGGAGATGTTTTGTTTAAGGTGCAACTTCTTTTGCTTTGTTCTAGCTCGTCATTGTACGTGTGTTTTCTTAACATATCGACGATTTCGGATTTTGAATGTTTGCTTAAGAAACTTGCTTCCCTTTTGGCTTCTTTATTGTTGGTGTCCATTTGCGGAAAGTTTGTGACAGCATCTCGACCACGAAACCTTTGTACTGCGATATCGTACGCCTTTGCAGCCTCTTCTTCCTCGTTGAAGGTACCTAACCATACCTATAAAAGATACACAAGTTAGATTATGTTTTTAACTATATTTGTCTGTTGTGATTCAAGGAAAAGAAACTAAATAAGATTTAAATTGCTATCCTTCAAATTATCTACATTCAAGTAGAATAAGGAAGAAACACTCAGGGACGAAACCAGGGGTTCTCGCGGGTGCTCGGGACCCTATAGATTTGTTCAAAAAATTTATGCACCCGGTCATGGTTCCGTCCCTAGAAACACTAGCTGAATATATAGTTGAATTATAAAGAGTTAATTTGGCTCCATATACACGGTTTATTATTTTTTGTTGGTTTTTTGCAAATAAATATGAATTACATCTTAGGTGGAACGTACACTTCCAACTAAATGTTGGTTTATGCATTTTATATATATGATCATTAGCTTATTCAAGATCTAAATAAGATGTAATAATAGTTGAGATAAAATTAACGCATACCCTTTGGTGTTTCTCATAAATCTGAGCTCCCCAACGGCCGTTTGGTTGTGGGACGACACCTTTGAATCTTGAAGACCGAAGCTTTTTTGACTGAGCTTCCACTTCGACTTCCACCCCACTTTCTAGGTCAAGAACTACGTCGGCTCCCCTTCGGAGCCGGCGTAGGCTTGTTTCGCCTGTCGGTGGGGTGGTAACTGTTGGGGGAATTGTGGAGATGGTTTCACTGGTTGTGGTTTTATCATTTCTGCAACTTGTATACATTTTTTAGAGAGAGAAATGAAATGTAAATATGGTTGGTTTTTATTCCTAGAGAGAGAAATAAAAAGGTTATGAAAAGGGTAATAGACAAGGGTTGTGTTATATAGGAAGAGAAGATATCAAATCTTCATGTGGGTATATGTTGATATTAATTTAATTTCATGTTGTCATATAATAAATCCTAGTTGATATATTGTATATTTTGTGTGTATAATAACATATACACACAGAGAAGAAACCAAATATATTTAGGTAAGAACTAGGAAGGTACGTATACTATATATTCTTTAGTTTTATTTATTTTTATTTTTATATATAGACTAAATGTTGGGTCAATTCTAAGCTTAATAGTCTTTAACTAAGAATTGAATCTAAAATATGTTAAGTATAAATTAAATCACTGACTAAATGAATATTCAAGGAGTCATTTTTTGAGTTTACCAGAAACTAAGAAAGTCTATCTTCAGAGTTCATCAGAGACTGAAAATCTCACCACTTCTTGGGCGGAATTTGGTAAATGAAGTCCTGAATATGAAAGAAGACGATAAAATCAGTGAGTTATGACAATAACTCACTGACTCCCCCTGATATCCTCAACAACTAAAAGCATTACGAACATTGATATTTAAGAAAAATATCTAAGTATCTGAAAGTTTAGGTGGGAACTTTCTTAAGAAGATAAGTGAAAAAGCATTTATCGTAGAAATTCAAAGAAAGTACAAGAGTTCGTATAAAGGGGCAAACAATTGTCAACATTGTTTCCTAAAGTAGGATTGAACACATTCCAAGAATAGAAGTATTTAATGTAAGTATACTAGATAGTTAAATGCTCGACGCGTCCCAATTACCCTATGGGTATCCACCTCGATCTTCGCCTGTATAATAAAATGTTGTAAAGGAGTAAATATTATCTCTTGTAATTAATGTGAAAACATTAAAGAACATTCACGCCTCCATAGAACTAAGTCCATGAGTGTATTCGGTGGTTAGTGTAGTTCTTAATTAAAAATTAACATTGGTTTACGTTTAAGTTAGTGTGGAGATCACCAAACAATTGTCATTTAATTTTAGATTGTTATTCCAGAAACAATCTTAGTAAATTCTTTGATTCATTTCTAATAAGAATTTAAAAGTTGAAAAATATTTGTCTAAATCTTTATCGAACTGTTTACTTTTATTAAACGTTTTATATTTACTTTGCTAAGCATGGAAATTGGTTAGGTAACATTAGTTAATATTTATAACCGACTAAATGGAAACAACAATTGGTATCATAACGTTTTGATTTCTAAAACCTTTTTCATAAAAACCGTTCAAAAGTTCTTAAAATCTAACTCCTACCATGCCTAGCGAAGTACCATAACTAGTTGAACGAAAATGAGGTAGTTTCGGTTTTTAATGCTCTTAAACTAGAAGTTGCAAGATTTATAAGATGAAAAAAGAAAATACTATGTTATCTTGTTGGAATGAAACCTTATCTCACTAAACGTCTTGTGGAAATGGTGACAGTCAAGGTACTCATGACCTTGGCCGATGATGAAAATGGGTTTGCTGGGAAAGAACATGCCAAACATGGAGAATGAGTGGAGATCACCATCAAAAAGGTACACACTCATCTACAAATGGATGATAATAAAGATAGACAAAACTTTATTGATTAGACTTAAGTTTGTAGAAGTGCAAAGAATGAACCTGTTTTCAAAATATAGGAATCTTGCTTTAGAAATGAACACTTATAGGGATGAGGTGTTAGAACTAAGGGGGTGCTTGGTGGGGGTAAAGGGAGGGTGGGGAATGGGTAAGGAATTGGAAAGGGCCCACATCCCTTCAAATAAGGTGCTTGGTTAGAGAGGGGTAAGGTATTGATTACCCGTAGTGGGTAATCAACCTTTATAGAGTAAATTGGGGGGGTAAGGTATTGATTACCCACCCCACTCATTCCTTTGCATTCCTTTCCCTTTCCCTTTCCCTTTCCCTTTACTCACTTTGAACCAAGCGGACCCTAAATAAGCTAAAATCACTTCCTCAACTTTTCATCATGCAAACATTAAGATTTTAAAGCAGAATCAGACCCTTTGCAGCAAAAAAAAAAAAAAAAAACACTTAGTGTAGTTAGGTCTATCAATAAATTATAGTTTTTTTTTCCTCCTCTCTTCTGGGGGTAGGGGAGTTGGTAAAGGGTTTTCCCGGTAAAATATATTATTCTTAAAAAACATTTAAGAACATATGATGAGGGTGAGTCTCACATCACAACCTATTTGTCACAACTCGTAATTTCCGATCATTTTTCAAACCTCGACAATTTACTATTCACAAGTTACTATTCATCATTTACTATTCATCGATCACTATTCATCGTTTTCAAGGTCAATTTGATATTCCGAGACATATTCAGAAATTTTACTATTCACTTGACACTATTCATTTCCGAGAGAAAACTACTATTCACGTGCATTATTCATGTCATCGTAAATTTAGTTTACGAGTGTTCAAATTCGCGTAACCGTATTGGTTCAGGAGCGAATTCATGCATTATTATCAGGGACATTTCATTCGGACTAGAAATAGTCGGCATATCATTATTAGGGCACTTGCATACTATTCCACTCGTAGGATATTCAAATTATATTTTTAATATAATTAACGAATTACGTACGTTTATTTTAAATAAACACTAATACGCAAACTATAAATGTGACTAACACGTCCAACACTCCCGACTATGATCCCAATATATTTTTATATTCATTTTTATAATATAAAAATTATAATATTAATTTACCCGGTATTTTGGATATTTATTTCTATTATTAACTTAAGTTTATTAAAACTACGACGGTTTTCGTGGAAATTGAACTATAATTATCTAAACACCCAATAATTTTATCCAACCTATTTTTATAATTTTTATAACTTTATTATGACCCGGTTAACTCCGTTAAAATTTATTTTTAGTTAACCCGGTACCCGGTACAATTTAAAACTACACAAAACAACCAATAATACATTTAATTACAAAATACTACATTCATCCCCCCCCCCTTTTTTGACTTTGCCGCCCCCCCCCCCCCCCCCTCTCCAATTTCTTACAAAAATTACTTCCATACACTTTGTTCATAAATGCTACTACTAACTCTTTTATTTATAATATAATTTCAATAATAATAATACATATACTAACTTTACCAATTTCTACCTCATTTCTTTCATACCATCAAAAGTCATTTTTCTCTCTTTGTTCTCTCATACCCACGGCCACAAGGAGCAAGAAGGAAAGAACCAAGATTTTTCAAAGATCAAAGTGTTAATATTGTTTTTATAGTATCCTTGTTAGGGTTTTGAAATAAAAACTCAAGGATTATTAGGTTTTAATCATCCTAACCTCACTAATCTTACAAGTAAGTTTACTAAACTCATTTCATAATTTTTACAAAGTTCTTACTATATTTATACATGTTTCTTGCAAGATCTCATACATGCATTAGCTTATACCACTTTATTTTGTAAACTTTTGATCATACAAGCCCTAGAGTGATTTTTGGTTAGATCCTTGTTAGATCTACTTGGTTTTGGTGATTAGGAACCCATGACACCCTAAGAAGGTGTATGGTAGGATTAGATTAGTTTTGTGGTGTTTGAAAGAGGTTTGATGGATAATGGAACTAGTTTGGAGACTTGGAAATGGTTTTTGAAACTTTTGAAATACCTACTGTCCCTATTTTAATTTCGTGGGAAAATCAGTGGGTGATGGTTTATTTTTAACCAAAGATTTAGAAAATACATTCAAAAACGAAACTTTAGGCGAAAGAACGGATTAAAACGAGTTTATAACGAAGGAGTTATGATTTTTGCAAAATTAACGACGAAAACTATTTCTTAGAAAAACTGCTTGCTGATTGGCAGAATACGACGGGTATTTTGAGGCATTAAACGTAACCTAAAAGAGCCGAGTTGTCGAAAATATACTAGTATATACAAAGACGAATCCGTGGACATAAAGAACAAGGAAAACGAGCCTAAAACGACCGAGTTATACCCATTTTAACATTGCCAAAACACTATATATATATATGGACACAAATAAAAATAATAACGTACGTACTAAACGGTATATTTTCTAGAAAATATTACTAAGGACCATTTTCTTATCAAACGAATACGTACGACTCGAGGGAATATTTATACGACTTGACGACGTATTTCAAGGTTTTCAATACAAGGATTTTAACGCTAACTTTTGTACAAGTTATTATGACAAGTTATATACTTCTCTAAATGGAATTATTTTTCCTAAGTATGGAATCTATTTTACTACGACGATAACTAGTATTTCCAAATTACGAGTGGTATGAGTATCATGTGCATGTGCATTCATTCATCACGGCATGATCTAAATTAGATCACATTCCTTCATTTAGGTTGCGGCTAGTGTTCGCGCCTTGTTGTCCCGATCATTCCATCACTTTGTACTAGCATTTCGAGGTGAGTCATAGCCCCACTTTTACTCGTTTAATGACTTTATAAACCCTTTGGGGGAAATGCATGCTTAAATACTTGTTTTATACTTTTATATGATTTGAATGACTTTTGAAAGAGAATACGATGCTTTAATTATTTTTGTACAATGCCAAGTATTAAATTCCTTACATTGCTTAAGTTTCCTTATTACCACGTCTTGACAAGTCCCCTTTATTATCATGAACCGTTAATTTCTAGTACTAAGCGAGAGTGAGTGGATAGATCTATCGAGGGTGACGCCTCCATTCGTGTTTGGGTTGCTCCAAATGGAACGAATGCATTTCATGTCTTTATTATTCGAGTGTCTGGTAAACACTCATTTGGGGCCAAGTATCGTCTAGCTTCGGTTTCATGAGCTTAAGAGACAATGTAGTTTTATGACTGAAAAACTTATTTCTTTATACTTGGGCTATGGTACATACGATTAAAGTTAAATGCTGATGGTTTTTATAAATCTTGCTTCTGAGTTCTTATTTCGGATTACTAAATTCTGAGTTCCTATTTCGGATTTCTAAATTCTGAGTTCTTATTTCGGATTGCTAAGTTCTGAGTTCTTATTTCGGATTCCTTATTACTGAATTCTTATTACTAATTTATGATGCCTTTGCATCAGCTTTAATACTGATTTACGACGATTTTACTGGGAAATTTCTTCTCTTCAAATGTTTTACCATATCTATTTGTTCTCTAAATCTATGAACTCACCAACCTCGTGTTGACACTTTAGCATGTATTTTCAGGTTGTTAAGGTAGCTCATGATGCATGCATTTGGACATTCATGGAGTCGTGGAGACGACGCGTCTGACTATATTTTCTACACCTATGAACGTTTGATCTTGTTGAACTTATTTTAACTAAAATGGCAACATCTTTTGGGACCTATGTTTTGTAAACTCTGAATGTTTTAATGATCAAACGCTGTATTTTCTAAACGACACTTTAGGTCGTTCAATATAACTGTAACTATGGTGCTATGACCGTCACCCCCAGGTATTCCATTCCGCTGCCATTCAGGTAAATTGGGGGTGTTACAGATTGGTACCAGAGCTAAGGTTATAGCGAACTAGGATGTATCTTGGACCCTAGACTATAACCACATCATCATAGCATCTCATCATTTCATCATAGGTGCATATTCACTATACATGTTGTTTTACGCACACACTGTGCAAGTTATTCATAACCATACTTATATATATATATATATATATATATATATATATATATATATATATATATATATATATATATATATATATATATATATGATTATATTGACCTGGTTCACAAGTGACATGTCTTCAGATACCCACACTGTTATCCTTTCATCGGATTCCGACATTGAAGATGCCTTGTCATCTTCCACTACCATTATACCACCAGTTACCCGTATACCACCGTTAGCACTATTGATTTGTTATAGGAATAAGGTTTTCCTATCATTCAGCCTATACATAGAATGCCGTTTGGTAGAGTATTCCAACTTAATTCTAATGGACTTATTAGGATGACTTATTACAAGAGAGATAACATGTTTTCTTTCCTTCACTAGTAGGACGCTTACTACTTAGGTACTACCACCACCATTGATTACTTATTACACTATTGGTCGTCCCATAGTGCGTACTTCAACTTTACCTCTTAGATGTCGCGAGTTAGCGCGAAAGAGGGTAGTATCCCATTCACTATTATTACCATTATCTCCTAACTCATCACTAGGATCACATTGTCATCAATGTTATCCTCATCCTTTAGAATACCACCATTGTCAGTTTCCTTTTCCATTTTCACTTGCCATGAATTAGATAACGCCTTGTGGATAATACCAAGATTACGGACTCAACAGGAACATCTACAGGTTCCTCAAGAATGACTTAGAATCTATGCTATCTAGGACTTGATCGATGCACAACTTTAGACACTACTTCAGGACTATCTCGACCTTATGATGTCGTAAAACCTGATTTCACCTGGAAGGACTACAGGAAGTCTTTAGACTAGACTTATACCTTTACTAGCTTTTGCTATTATCCTAGCCACGAGAGGTGTGGCATAGTTCGAAGAAACTTGTAGTATTTTGACTGATGAACAAACGGAATCACCAAGTATTGACCCTACTATAGGGGAATGGTTGTGTTATCTACGATATGGGTTCATATGGACCGAAACTTTCATGTATTATATTCATGTGTTATGAATAGGATGATGCATATTACCTATAGATTCTCATGGACTCTTATGATTTGATGGAAATAGATTTAAGCAAACCACTCCAAGCATGACGCAAGCTGCTGTTGGACAAGTCATTGCCAAGAACATGGCCACTACCTTCACCAAGGAACTTACTCACGTGGAATTTATGGGTTGTAATCCCTCCTCCTTTAGCGGAAATATAGACACAAAGGAATTTCTCAAATGGTTCGAAGAATTAGAAACAATCTTTCAATGTGGCGACTGCCGTAAAGAAGACAAAGTTAAGTTCGCCACTTGCACTTTTCAAGAGCATGCCCAGAAATGGTGGACTAAGTATGTCCAGGTAGTAGGAGTTGATGCTGCTTACTCACACTCTTGGGAGAAGCTAAAAAGGATGATGAGTTTGAAGTTCTGTGTGAAAAGCGAATTACAAGCAATTGAACAGGAAACACTAAACCTTACCATGGTAGGAGATGATGTTGTTAAGTATACTGCTTCTTTTTATGATTTAGCCCGACTAGGCTCTGCGATGGATGAGCCGGAAAGCAAGAAACTTGAAAGGTACATAGGAGGACTTTCTCCTGAAATTCGTATGTTGGTCAACTCATTGGAACCCGATACCATGCCTAAAGCTATCAGAATGGCAATCGAAGCAAAGGAACGCATAGCTCACACCAAGATTTTAGGAGGCAATGGTAGCAACAAGAGAAAGTGGGTCGGTAATCTGGATGCTAATGCTTCTCAACAACCGTTTAAGATACAACAAGTGGTGGAGACCTGTGCTGCTGGGTCAAGCCAAAAGAAAAGGTATGTTGGAAAACTACCCGAGTGTAACAAGTGTCAGTTTCACCACAAAGGATCTTGCCCCTCTCAATGTAAGAACTGCCAAAAGGTCGGACACGAAACCAAGGATTGCAAGGCTCCCACCCTCGCAAAGCATCAGAAACTCTCGGTAACCTGCCGCGAGTGTGGAGTAGTGGGACACTTCAGGAGTGAATGCCCGGAGTTGGGAAACCAGAATTGGAAGAAGAAGTTTATGTTTTAATTATATGAACCATAGTTTGAGCCCTCTAGGGTTGTATTTTCTTTTGGTACTTTCTATAAGTACGTTGATGTAACCTAGTTGTATTAAGCACTTGACTATCTTTTGTTATCTATGTGATAATCGTAACCTTCGTTTATTCCATCTCCTATTGCAATTATGCAATTTTCAATCGTTTCGTAACATTATACCATTGTCTTATTTAGGGAATAGGCCGATTTCGTATTTGATGGATTAGTAGATTATTACCATTCCATAGTAATTACCCATGTATCCAATAAACCATTCAACGAGTTTTATTTCAAACTAATTTACTACCTTATGGGGAAATTGTTTTACCGAATTTCTAAAATAAACCGTTTTGTTACCATACTATAAACTGATTTTTCCGATATTACGTCAAATATTTACTATTACTACGCGAATCAATTTTTATATTGCTTTGAAAGGAAATATCATGATACCATTTTTAATAAGAATGCGTTGAACACCATCTAAAACTTTTGGGAAGAGTAATATTATTCTGACTAAATCAAGCATAGCATCATTAGTCCTCAACTATACATAGCCTGATCACCTATGTATAATTCAGGAAGGATTATGCCATGAAGGAAATAGTTACTTTTAAAGTATTGCTAATAACAATCTTCATCCAAAAGCGTTTTAAACAAATAAACTCTTTTACAAATGTCTCTATCTGACAAACTTTCCCTTGGATACTTACCCCACCTGTCACCTACTTAGCCATTAAGTTGGATTGTTCCATTTACTTCTTTAGGAGAGACTTACCATATCAATTACGAGTAGGATTCCTCGATACCAGAAAAACAATGAAAGAATTACAGAACTACTAACCTAGACTAGAAGTATACACCAAGACAATTTATAGCTCAACAACAGTTCTAAGATGCCACGAGACCATCCGAACCACCATCTCTGACCGGATTGTCCAATTCTATTATTCAAAGGTACTAGCTAGACTGAGCTACAAGGTCGAATACATTGAGAGAGTACGCTAAGCAAAACCATAGGAATAAACCAAGCCTCCTAACCGATACTGTAAAGTGATTTGATTTAAACATGGCCTTATCTAAATGCAAACTTCCCTGCGGTGAGTTTTACGTCAAGAATGATTGATTCGAATTATGGATATCGATGTGGATTCCCTCAAGGAATTGTGTTCTCCAGATACTTCAGATAACCTCATTACCATATCAAGAAAGGAATCAGACCCGAATATACATTTTGCCAACATGATGACAATTTCACGATAAACTATTTCAAGACTTAAGTTGGTTGAATATCTAGGCTTGTAGTTTGCCTGACAACCACCAATAGACAAGGAAAGACATATGTCTTATCGTCCGTTAGACCAAGAGACAAGGAATCAAAACTGCTACCCATATTCTATCTCATTCAGATAACGCCAAGTTCGCAAGATGTAATGATAAGGAATTAGTCACAAGATTTATTGTACCCATTTCAATTATTCCGGATAAAGGTAATCGGATCACCTTAGACTTCTAACAATCATTTTAAGGCTTCCTTCGGAACCTCATTAAAGATATAAACACCGCCTACTATTCTCAGACCGATGGTCAGAACGAGAGAACGATTCAAAAATAGGAAAGTTATACTCAGAGTATGAGTGATTGACTCCAGAAATGGTTGGACTAACCATTTACCATAAATCAGATTTGGTTGCAACGATAGTTATCGCGCGAGCATAGAGACTACATCAATTGAGGCACTTTATGATCGAAGTACCAATTACCCATTTACAGACCGAAATCGGAAAGTTAAATTCACCAGTCTAGGACTAAACTATGCAACAACAAAGGAAATTTCACAAGTCGAGAACCAATTACAAGCAACGAGGGACTGTTAGAAGTTAGGTTGGTGCGTGACGCACGTCATGCGGATTGAGTATCCCTGAGCAACAAACCATCTAGATTCAAGTGGGAGAACGAGCTAAGTTGACAGCTTTGCCTTGGAGAGGCATGATACAATTTTGGTAACGCGAGAGATTGAAACTCAAGTATATTGGACCATTTAAGATTCATTTTAGAATCGACCAGCTGACATATAAGATTTGGGTTCTGACATAGTTCAGCAACGTATATTACCTATATTACATTATGAACCTGAAGAAGCACTGATCATCTATTGACAAACCAAACTCGGAAAAAGCAAAACTCACTATTTCAAATAGACATTCATGATATAACCAGAAACCTCCTACAAGTCAAGAATCAATTACAAATTCTACAAGTTGTAAACCCTTAGAATTTCAAGGTAATGACAGGATCATGTTCAAAGTTCTGCCTAGGAAAGGCATGAGATAATTCGGAAAATTTGGAAAGTTAAACCTGATATACACTGGACCACGTAATATTTCAAACAGGGTAGGCCTAGTGGCCATCTGACTTGAGCCTTGTTAGAAAACAGCCGGATTACACAACTATGTTTCACCTATTCAAATCCCAGGAAATGACTTTCATATTAGTCACTCATAATCCCATTTGGAAAGAATTCCAACCCAAAGACAAACGTAAACCTGGTAAGAGGATCAATAGAAATCATGGACTGTTAGAATCGAACGATTGAAGCAAAGTCGAATTCCTATCGCGAAAGTTCACTGGAATTCTTGAAGAGGACCCGAATTTACTTAGAAACTGGAAGACCAAATGCAACTCAAGTATCCACGTCTTTTTACCAAATATACTTCAGAGACCAACCAAAACTGAACTTCGGGACGAAGTTCCTGTTAGTGGGGAAGACTGTCACAACTCGTAATTTCCGATCATTTTTCAAACCTCGACGATTTACTATTCACAAGTTACTATTCATCATTTACTATTCATCGATCACTATTCATCGTTTTCAAGGTCAATTTGATATTCCGAGACATATTCAGAAATTTTACTATTCACTTGACACTATTCATTTCCGAGAGAAAACTACTATTCACGTGCATTATTCATGTCATCGTAAATTTAGTTTACGAGTGTTCAAATTCGCGTAACCGTATTGGTTCAGGAGCGAATTCATGCATTATTATCAGGGACATTTCATTCGGACTAGAAATAGTCGGCATATCATTATTAGGGCACTTGCATACTATTCCACTCGTAGGATATTCAAATTATATTTTTAATATAATTAACGAATTACGTACGTTTATTTTAAATAAACACTAATACGCAAACTATAAATGTGACTAACACGTCCAACACTCCCGACTATGATCCCAATATATTTTTATATTCATTTTTATAATATAAAAATTATAATATTAATTTACCCGGTATTTTGGATATTTATTTCTATTATTAACTTAAGTTTATTAAAACTACGACGGTTTTCGTGGAAATTGAACTATAATTATCTAAACACCCAATAATTTTATCCAACCTATTTTTATAATTTTTATAACTTTATTATGACCCGGTTAACTCCGTTAAAATTTATTTTTAGTTAACCCGGTACCCGGTACAATTTAAAACTACACAAAACAACCAATAATACATTTAATTACAAAATACTACATTCATCCCCCCCCCCCTTTTTTGACTTTGCCGCCCCCCCCCCCCCCCCCCCCCCCCTCTCCAATTTCTTACAAAAATTACTTCCATACACTTTGTTCATAAATGCTACTACTAACTCTTTTATTTATAATATAATTTCAATAATAATAATACATATACTAACTTTACCAATTTCTACCTCATTTCTTTCATACCATCAAAAGTCATTTTTCTCTCTTTGTTCTCTCATACCCACGGCCACAAGGAGCAAGAAGGAAAGAACCAAGATTTTTCAAAGATCAAAGTGTTAATATTGTTTTTATAGTATCCTTGTTAGGGTTTTGAAATAAAAACTCAAGGATTATTAGGTTTTAATCATCCTAACCTCACTAATCTTACAAGTAAGTTTACTAAACTCATTTCATAATTTTTACAAAGTTCTTACTATATTTATACATGTTTCTTGCAAGATCTCATACATGCATTAGCTTATACCACTTTATTTTGTAAACTTTTGATCATACAAGCCCTAGAGTGATTTTTGGTTAGATCCTTGTTAGATCTACTTGGTTTTGGTGATTAGGAACCCATGACACCCTAAGAAGGTGTATGGTAGGATTAGATTAGTTTTGTGGTGTTTGAAAGAGGTTTGATGGATAATGGAACTAGTTTGGAGACTTGGAAATGGTTTTTGAAACTTTTGAAATACCTACTGTCCCTATTTTAATTTCGTGGGAAAATCAGTGGGTGATGGTTTATTTTTAACCAAAGATTTAGAAAATACATTCAAAAACGAAACTTTAGGCGAAAGAACGGATTAAAACGAGTTTATAACGAAGGAGTTATGATTTTTGCAAAATTAACGACGAAAACTATTTCTTAGAAAAACTGCTTGCTGATTGGCAGAATACGACGGGTATTTTGAGGCATTAAACGTAACCTAAAAGAGCCGAGTTGTCGAAAATATACTAGTATATACAAAGACGAATCCGTGGACATAAAGAACAAGGAAAACGAGCCTAAAACGACCGAGTTATACCCATTTTAACATTGCCAAAACACTATATATATATATGGACACAAATAAAAATAATAACGTACGTACTAAACGGTATATTTTCTAGAAAATATTACTAAGGACCATTTTCTTATCAAACGAATACGTACGACTCGAGGGAATATTTATACGACTTGACGACGTATTTCAAGGTTTTCAATACAAGGATTTTAACGCTAACTTTTGTACAAGTTATTATGACAAGTTATATACTTCTCTAAATGGAATTATTTTTCCTAAGTATGGAATCTATTTTACTACGACGATAACTAGTATTTCCAAATTACGAGTGGTATGAGTATCATGTGCATGTGCATTCATTCATCACGGCATGATCTAAATTAGATCACATTCCTTCATTTAGGTTGCGGCTAGTGTTCGCGCCTTGTTGTCCCGATCATTCCATCACTTTGTACTAGCATTTCGAGGTGAGTCATAGCCCCACTTTTACTCGTTTAATGACTTTATAAACCCTTTGGGGGAAATGCATGCTTAAATACTTGTTTTATACTTTTATATGATTTGAATGACTTTTGAAAGAGAATACGATGCTTTAATTATTTTTGTACAATGCCAAGTATTAAATTCCTTACATTGCTTAAGTTTCCTTATTACCACGTCTTGACAAGTCCCCTTTATTATCATGAACCGTTAATTTCTAGTACTAAGCGAGAGTGAGTGGATAGATCTATCGAGGGTGACGCCTCCATTCGTGTTTGGGTTGCTCCAAATGGAACGAATGCATTTCATGTCTTTATTATTCGAGTGTCTGGTAAACACTCATTTGGGGCCAAGTATCGTCTAGCTTCGGTTTCATGAGCTTAAGAGACAATGTAGTTTTATGACTGAAAAACTTATTTCTTTATACTTGGGCTATGGTACATACGATTAAAGTTAAATGCTGATGGTTTTTATAAATCTTGCTTCTGAGTTCTTATTTCGGATTACTAAATTCTGAGTTCCTATTTCGGATTTCTAAGTTCTGAGTTCTTATTTCGGATTGCTAAGTTCTGAGTTCTTATTTCGGATTCCTTATTACTGAATTCTTATTACTAATTTATGATGCCTTTGCATCAGCTTTAATACTGATTTACGACGATTTTACTGGGAAATTTCTTCTCTTCAAATGTTTTACCATATCTATTTGTTCTCTAAATCTATGAACTCACCAACCTCGTGTTGACACTTTAGCATGTATTTTCAGGTTGTTAAGGTAGCTCATGATGCATGCATTTGGACATTCATGGAGTCGTGGAGACGACGCGTCTGACTATATTTTCTACACCTATGAACGTTTGATCTTGTTGAACTTATTTTAACTAAAATGGCAACATCTTTTGGGACCTATGTTTTGTAAACTCTGAATGTTTTAATGATCAAACGCTGTATTTTCTAAACGACACTTTAGGTCGTTCAATATAACTGTAACTATGGTGCTATGACCGTCACCCCCAGGTATTCCATTCCGCTGCCATTCAGGTAAATTGGGGGTGTTACACTATTACAGGCAAACAAATGCACCTATCGTGCTTCAAACCAAAACTATCATAAGAGAGACAGGCTAATCTTATGAATCTACCAAAAAAATGGCAACAACAAAACAAGAACTACTTTGTAACTCTACCATAGATATGGATATCCCACGCGTCACAAAAAGCAAGTTGTTCTTTAGTTAGGTCATTACCATCATACTCGTAACTATTATAACCATCATAGTAGTATTCATGCTCAAGGAGACTTACGTCATTAGCTCCTTTACCAGCACGATTCGAGTTAGCTATCTATCGAGCCATGTCATCATCAATATCCTCGACTTCATCACTATCAGAATCTAATCCCCAATGTTTTTTCATAGCGGTACTTACGTTCACAACATTTTTCATTTTTCGTACCCGAAATAAAGTTAATTAGTTTATACAAGCGTGCACTCTGCACCTCCAGACTTTTATTATAACTTAACTTGAAATCTATTCGGTCTCGGGTAAATCACCAATTAAATAAAATGTTTGATGACACTAAAATCACCAACACTAAGCATGGAAGTTGGTTAGTTAACATTAGTTAATATATGTAACCAACTAAATAGGAACAACACTTAATTAACACTTGTCATTATTAAAGATTTTAACGTAGTAATTCGTCACGTAAAAAACTTTTCACAACTTGGGTAATTTTATGTACACCGGTTGTGTGCAATAACTTGCAGTTGACACAGAGTATGCACAATAGTAATAACTTTATATAAAGCACGCATAGTTGAGGTTTATGAAGTCAATTTGAAGGCCTCCAATGTACGAGTATGACGCTATTAGTAGTATAAGGATATACAGCTTCTTAAGAGTATATCTTTCCCTTGGATCATTCATAGGTCCCAAACATTTCGGCCTAATTGGTTGGAAGAGTTGAGATCCATGAAGAACTCATACATGCCATAGAATCTATCAACCAATCATATCCATCCATTTATATTTTTCACTTTTTTTTTCAAAACAACATATCTTGCAAACGGTAAATCTTCAAGCTATAAAAAAAATACCATCGCGACGAGAATTAAATGATCTTTCTATAGATATGCATTGTTATATATAGTTTCCACCCAGAAAGAATCATATATGATTCGTGAAAATCATATATGATTCATAAAAAATCATATATGATTCGATTCTTACGAATCATATATGATTTTTAAGAATCATATATGATTCGTAAGAATCATATATGATTTGTTAAAATCGAATCATATATGATTCTTTCGAATCATATATGATTTTTCTGAGCGAAAAAAAGGTTTATCGAAAAAAAAGTTCGTCGAAAGTATATAACAATGCATATCTGTAGAAAGATAATTTAATTCTCGTCGCGATGGTATTTTTTTTTTGTAACTTGACGATTTACGGTTTGCGAAATATTTAAGTTTAAAAAAAAGGGTGGAAGTTTATTTTTTTATTTTGATAAAAAAAATGAGTAGTTAAGATTGCTTGATGGGTTCTATGGTAAAAGTTGGATCTATAAAGAACTTTTGGCTTGGTTGAAATGGATTCTAAGACCCAATTATTGCTTGCACTATCTTATTGTAAATATTTTATCCTATCTTCTTTCTAGTTTTAATAAAATTTATGCCGGTTAAAAAATTATAATTAATTCACATCAAATTCACATGTTTATAGTCGACTTGATAAACTTCTTAAGAACTCTAGTCTATTGGTTATGTATAGCTTTTATGATATTAAATTAACTCGTTAGGTTATATATCGTTTTCTCATGTATATTCACAACAAATATTGGAACATAAGGTTATTGATGCCTTTTCAACTAAAATATTTGGTGAAACTGTATAATTGTTTACTTTGTGTTATATTGGACTCACAATTTCATGATGTGATGTTTTATGATTTTCCTTAAATACAATACTTCGTATGTAAATAGGCTTTGGCATGATTTATATTAGCATAGAAATATTTTCTAAGATACTACCATTGGCGATTGGGGTAGGTTATATATAGCATTTCCAATAGTAGGAACTCATTATTTAAAACGAGTGTAAGAGGTATAAAACATGTGTACTTTTTGTGAGCCAGCCAAGAGGCATACCAATAATTATCGATCATATATAGCATTTCCAATAGTAGGAACTCATTATTTAAATCCCTTTCTTTCTCTCTCTGCATTTCTGTTTTCATCGATCCATCCTATTTTTACAACTTGTTGAGGCATCCAAAACCAACATACACATCAATATAATAAATCCAAAAGATTCTATGCTCAATTAGTACATCCAGCAGATTTATATAAATCCATCACTTACATACCTGCATAGATATCATGGGGTGACATGAATAGTATGTAATATGTATGCACGTAAAGGAGTGTGAGGGGACCAAGTTGACGGGTTCACATGAAAATGAAACCAAATGATATGTTTGGTCATTGCCTCATGACCTCGTTGGTTCATTCCCCTTTGAGCTAGCCATATACATGCTTCTTGGACTGGCTGCTGACCAAGTTCATGACCATGATGCTTATCTGGAATCCCTTGGTCTTTACTAAAAGCAGCAACAAATAATACACGTGATTTAGATAAGGGTATTTATTACTACTAGGGGTGTTCATCGGTTCAGTTCTCGGTTAATCGGTTTACTCGGTTAAAAAGAAATTTTGAGATATAACCGAAAACCGAACCGAAGTTCGGTTATGGGTCAAAACCGAAAATCGAATTTTGTACTTGAATTACACCATTTATATTTTTTTTTTAAAGTTAATTATATAGATTTTTGGGAAAAATAAGTGTTTTAAGGATAAAAAGTACGTGTTTTTTATATTAGTACAAAATTTTAATATCTTTTTACATATATAATATATATATAAATTCGGTTCGGTTTCGGTTCACAAAGCCAAAACCATATCCAAACCGAAAACCGAATTTTTAGTTCGGTTCAGTTCGGTTTTGACAAATTCGATTCGGTTACAAGTTCGGTTCGATTTGTTTTCGGTTCGGTTCGATTCGGTTTTTGATTTGTTCGGTTTATTACCCGAACCATGAACTCCCATAATTACTACCTCCGTCTTATAATTATTATTAATTGTTGATTTTTAAAATTTTTATTTTGCGACTTTGATATTAATTATTTTTATTTGTGTTATATAACACTTGATGAAAAATATATCAATGAAAATATGAATAATGTTAATGTAAAGGATTTGATTGTCTTTTACAATGTCAGATTAAAGGTTTAATGAATTCGCAATGAGTCGGTTAAAAAGAATGACTTATAGCAAATTTGCTACGATGATTTAACTGATGATTTTGAATGATAAAGAGATAATACTTTTTAGATAGCTGGCTTAAATTATATCTTACTACAAAATGTTATAGTTCTGTTTAATATCAGTCTTTTAAAGTGTCATGTGGCTAGCTTTTCGTCCAAAGACCTTAAAAAACTGAGGAGAGACATGTGGATCATGCAAAATGAAGCATGTCTATGCATCAACACAACAATTGAAAGACGATTTCAAGAAAAGTAGATTTCTAACAAATTGTTGCCTTTTTTTTTCATGAATTGGAATATGAGAAAGGGAAAATTCTATAAATACCCCACAAGTACAAGGGTCTCCACCCTAAATAACCCACAAAATCTTGTTTTCTCTAAATACCCCAACGGGAGAAGGTCGCCTCTAAAATTTGGGCGGATAGTGTAATATAGTGACATGTGTCCCTATACATGGTCTCATCTTGTACCTTCATGGTACAACTATCAAAGTGTACTTTTTGAGCGACTGGGACCCACACTTCTTGAGCGACTTGACCATTTTGTCTTTTTGTAAAAAAGTTAATAATTATGTTAAGTACATTTTTGGTCCTTGTGGTTTGCTAGGTATTTCATTTTGGCTATAATTAAACACAAATCCATTCCATCTCATTCCTACCCATTTATTTCATTTTGTTTTAATTGCTTAGTTTATCCATTCCATCTCTTACCTGCTTTATCCCAGCAAATCCACTTATTTCTTTTATGATTCCTTACAAATCTCACACCAATAAATGAGTTAAAGCAGGTACGAATCCATTCCATCTTAAAAGCATTTCATTTTGACTTGATGTTTAAAACCTCTTTTATGATAAACCCAGAATATCTCAACAATCGACAATCGACAACAACAACAATCGACATCAACAACTAAACACATCTCATATTCGAACTAAAGATTTCACGGGTAGGTGTTTGTTTGATTTTGTTTCAAAATATCTATGATGGGGTTTCAATATCTAAATAATCAATAATATTTGTAAGAAATCGTGAGATCTTAAAACGATTTTCCTTTTGCTCTCGAATGAGTTTGAAAGATCTGTGATGAATTTTGTTTTTTTGAGATCAATTGTTCTTGTTTTGAGTCTTTGCGATTATGTGTGATCAAAAGTTGTTTGTGTTTGATGAGAGCCGAGTTTGTGAATTGGTTTTGTTAGGGTGGGGTTTACTAACGCTATGTCTGTGTGTGGGTGCAGGACCAACTGGAGGAGCCATAGATGTACGCAAGGGTGGAAGAGGAAGGTTAATGGTTGTGTCTGCTGGAGGAGGTGGTCGAGGAATGTCATTTGTTTCTTTTAAACATCCTTTGTATCTTTTTTACTCTCGTACAATTCTATTTGCTTTTATAAAACTTTTCATCCTATTCCAGATCAATGCATTGGTAGGTATTCTCTTTAATTATATGTTCTTTTATGCGTTCCTAAAAAAATCACATGTTCCGTTAAATGGGTGAGCTGAACTACTTTATTTCTAGAAAAAGACTGGATCTGTGACAAAAAAGATTTTTTTGGATTTGATTTTTTTGGTTGGTGTGAGATAAAACTGGATCTGGGTTTTTGATAAAAAGATTTTTGATGAAGAGGGTGTGTGACAAAAATGAAAGAATGTGTGTGACAAAAAATGAAATATCAAGCAAACCATAAGGACCAAAAATGTAATATTTTAAAAGATTATATTTCTAGAAAAAGACAAAATAATGAAGTCGCCTCAGAAATGTGGGTCCCAGTCGCCCAAGAAGTACACTTTAATAGTTGTACCATGAAGGGTACAAGGTGAGGCCATGTATAGGGACACATGTCACTATATTACACCATCCGCCCAAATTTTGGAGGCGACCTTCTCCCGTTAGGGTATTTGAAGAAAACAAGATTTTATGAGTTATTTAGGGTGGAGACCCTTGTACTTTTGGGGTATTTATGGAAAATTCCCTATGAGAAATGTCTTGTCTTCTTTATCAAAGGGGATATACTTTAGACGCATACTAGTTATAATACCCGCGCACGCGCGGGGATTTTTTATTTTTTATTTTTTGAAATAATTATTTAAAAATTTTAATCCTATTGTTAATTGCATCTTATCTATATTTTTTATATTTATCTTCTACTTGTGTTATAGATAAATATAAAATGTTACCTAATTAGCTTAAAAATTCGTACTTGGTTTTTGTACTAGTTTTCGAGAACATAAAAATGTTTCATAAAAATCATTAAGTTTGAAACTTTCTTCAAGTTTTGGTGTTTTTTAACATAGAAGTACAAGAATCTTTGATTGCAAACGTCATTTGGGTGTGCTTTAAGCTTATTCAAAATTCTGCCAACATTTCGAAATCACAACCATAATTTCGAAATTACATTTTGACAAGTTTTCGAGAACACAAGAAAAGGCTCCGTTCGTGCTCACCGTTGGATACTCGGTATTTTCTCTCTTGTATAAGAAAGAAATTACTTCGACTTTCGGGCTAAATTTTGAAATTTCATTGTGAAATTGGATTTTCGAAAAATTCACAATTTTCGAGAACTTTGCAAAATTTTCGAAAATTTCAAAAACACTGCTAAATTTTCGAAAAAATCAAGATTTTCGAGAACACTGTGGAAATTTTCGAAAGATCAAAATTTTCGAGAAACACCTCATTATTTTCGCAATCACCAGATTTTTGCAATCATCCAAGTTTCGAGATCACAAAGTTTCGCAAATCCAAAGTTTCGAGAACACAGCAAAGTTTCGAGAATTTTGACAAAAGTGAGGTTTTTGACGACCAAACTTCAAAAGGCCATAACTTTTGAACCGTAACTCCGTTTTCGACGAATCAGCTGTCAAAACGACCGTGAGACAGAGGAGAATGACACGCTAAATGCTTTATTGACTTAGGCGAAGTTTCGAGGCCTAAAAACGCTCCGAGAAGAAGTTATTGAGGTTTTAAGGTTTTAAGTCAAAATTTTTACCATAAAAACTTGCATCAACTCACTCTAAACACAACTCCTATTTCGTTGGAACGATCCAAGAATCAACTTTATCCATCTACAAATCATCAATGGCAACTCAGCAAGACATTCATGCAGCCGGTGCCGAAAACCGACCTCCCATGCTGTCAAAGGGTGGATACTCACAGTGGGCTAGTCGTATGATGCGCTATCTTAAGAGCAAAACAAATGGAAATCTTCTCATCAAATCCATTGTGGATGGACCCTTCAAACCAACACAAGTACTAGACCCTGGTGATCCAAATGGTACCCCCCCCCCCCCAGTACAACCATACTACAGAGAACAGAATGAGACTGAATACACTGTGGAAGACAGAAAACAGATTGAAGCTGATGATCAGGCATTTCATTTCGTCGTTCTTGGTTTACCTGAAACCATCTATGCTACTGTTGACAGTGAAGTAAGTGCTCATGCAGTCTGGGAAAGAGTCAAGAGGTTAATGTATGGGACAGACATCGGGAAACAGGAAATGGAAACACAATTGCTTAAGGAACTTCGCAAGTTTACTTCAATTCCTGATGAATCCATAGAGACGTACTACCACAGATTCTGTAAGATCATGAATGATTTATCAAGACACAACCTCAGTCAGACAAATATTGCTAACAACACCATTTTTCTAAATGAGTTACAACCAGAATGGGGAAGATATGTCACTATTGTTTATCAGACAAAGAATTTGCATGAAGTGACTTATGATCAGGTGTATGACTTCTTGAAGCAAAATCAAGATGAAGCTAATGAAGTAAGAGCTGAATTACTAGCTAAAAAGCATGATCCTCTAGAATTAATGATTGATACACCAACACCTATACCAGTGAACACACAACAACAACCATCATCATCTTCCACGCACAACTACATGCAACCATCCTACATTCAACAACCAACACCGGTATACCAACAACAGTTCTACCCACAGCAACAACAACATCTTATTCCACAACAGCAATACCCACAATTCCAAGAACCAGAATTCACTGAAAATGATGAAACTACTGCAGCATTGACACAAGCGTTTGCTTTTCTGTCAAAGGCATTCCAAGGACGCTATTCTACACCAACAAACAACAACCAAAGGATTTCATCGAATACTCGCAACAGGCAGATCGCTCAGCCGAGTTTCAATATGGGCAACGGAGGTCAAATGGTTGGAGTTTATGGGAATCAGCAAGGATATGCTACTGGATTTAACATGGGTAATCAGAATATGCAGAATCAGAATGCAGGTCAGTATGCAGGGAATCAGTATGGTCAGTATGCAGGGAATCAGTATGGTCAGTATGCAGGGAATCAGATGGGTCAGGTTGTTGGAAATCAGAGGGGTCAGAATGTTGGTAATCAGGCAATGGGTAATCAGAATAGGAATCTTGCAGCTCCAGTTGTTGGGAATAATGGAAATGTGAATCAGGGTAATCCGGTAAAGTGTTTCAACTGCCAGGGTATAGGTCATATGGCACGGAACTGTCCTACTAAGCCGAACAAAAAAGATCTAGAGTACTTGCAGAAAGCAGTGATGTTGGCACAAAAGGCAAAGGCAGGGTTTCAGTTGAATGCAGAGGAGAATGATTTTATGGCTCTTATAGATGACATGGAAGATAGAGAGGATATCGATGCGAACTGCATATTCATGGCGAATCTTTAGGAAGCTAAGTATGACACGGATTCTGACACACTTCCTGTTTATGACACCAATGCACCATCTGAGGTATCAAACTTCAACACATGTCACAATAATGATATATTTGATATGTCTCCTCATGAGAAACAACATTCTGAGAAGCTAGCACCTACTTATGATACATACCTGGACACGCCAAGTAGTAGCAATACTTCTTCAGCAACTCCAGATGTGAATCATAATGGAGGCTTCGTTTCACAGCATGCTGAGAATGATGAGGAAACATGTGCTTTATTTGAATCATTATTAAATAATTGTGGTATTGAAATCGAGAAAGTGAAAAAGGTCAATCGTGATGTTAAGGCCGCGAATGAGAAATTGACCACTGAGCTTGAGAGATACAAGGAAAATGCAAAAAGTTTTCAAATTCACAAAGAACGCTAGTCAGAATTTGAAATTGGTTATAAGAAGTTACTTGTTAAAGATAGGGAATGGAAAAACAAGTTTGCTAATCTCGAAATAAGCTCAACAAAAACCATTAACTCTTTAAAACAAGAAATTTTTGAATTAACAAACCAACTTTCAAAACAAAAAACAGCTTATACCAATCTTGAAAAAGAAAGGGATGAGTTGAAAAAGGACTTTGCAAATAAATAAGATAAACTTTTGGAAGAAATCGTAGAGTCAGAACACAAGATTGCACATCTAGAAGAATTAGTGGTTAAGTCGGGTCAGTCAAGTCAAACAATGAAAATGATTTCAAACCAAACTAATCCGATTTACCATACGAAACACAAAATGGCTCTCGGTAACAACAATCCTTGTAATCTCAAGAAAGCTCAGGAAGAACAGAATGTTTTGTATAATGGTAGTGTTTTTTACACCAAATATGATCCTCTCGTCGTTCGGGATTCTGTGCAAATGATAGAACATGTCGAAGAGAGCATTATTAAAATGAAACAAAAGGATTTGAAACCCATTGATTACAACAAATTGAACAAACTTTCGGGTATTACTTTTGTTCCACAAAAAGAACCATCTGTGTTTTCCATAAAACGACCATTCTCGAAAATGTTTTCTAAAAAAGTAGTTGCCTCCAAATCGCTTTCAAAGATGGAACAGATATCTTCAAACAACACTTTTAACACAAGTGCTGCCAGAGGATATCTTGATGATCTTAAAACAAGAGTTGGGCAACTTAAAACGACCTTAGAATCTAAAACGAGACTTAATGAGATTAACTGGAATTCCACGGTTCATTTACAGCTTAAAAAGATTCTTGAAAGTGAATTTGCTCCTCAAATTAATAACATTCATGCTCGTGTAATTCATTTTGAACAAGCATATTTGAAAGAAACAGCTGACTTCGTCACGGATCACAAATCCCAGATAAAGAAGGCTAATGAATCTTTTGAGTAAATCAATGTTTTGGAAAATCTAAATGATTCTCTCTTCGAAGCTGTTATGACCACTGATATTATGTCCATCATTTTACAAACATATTCTGTTCAAGACGATGAACGGCTAAGAGCTGAGACCTCCGACATTGTTTCCAAATATGAAAATGCTCTTATAAAGCTTGAAAAAGAAAATATCTCATATTTTAAACAACTTGATCGAAAAAAGGAAGAATGCAAGTATGACAAATTGTCGTATGAGCGTACCTTAAAGAACATGAAAGAGCAAAATGATCTTTTGAGGACTCAGCTTGAAAGTCAAAAAGGAAAGGGTGAGGAAACTAAGTTTGCAAAACCATTGACTTCGGAGTAACCAAATGTTTCTAACACGGTTCAAAAACCAAAAATGTCAATTTCAAGGTTTGCTCCAAAAGTCGATGAGAAAAAGGATTTGACAAAACCAGTCACTCCAACACCCTTGCCCAAGATAAGTGAAAATGATAAGATTGTTGATAAAGGAAAAGCGGTTGTCGAAACTCCTAAAATGTTAGCACCTGGCCTTTTTAGGATTAGTCCCACTAGTGCGTCTGCCTCAAAGGCTAATTCTAAAGAATCTAGGGATGCTAAAAAGGACAACAATATAAATCCTAATGTGTGTGCCTTACCTTCTACAGGATTAGAAAGCACCTCTAGGAGCAGCAGACTAAAGCCTAAGAGCAATACAAGGAATAATAGAGTCTCGCCTGTTTCTAAGAGTAGTAGCAAGAATAAAGTTGAAGATGTAGAAGAACACCCTAGGAATTTATCGCTTTGTAATAAGAGACATGTTTTATCTGAATGTAATGTCGAGCGTACTGTTTCTAATGCATGTAATGACTCTATTTGTTTAATATGCAAGAAATGTTTAATTAATGATGTTCACGATGAATGTGTTTCTAAGAATGTGAATGTTACGCCTGAACAGAAGTATGTTCCAAAAAGACCTAATGCTATATCCAGATCTATAGAAAGATTAGTTGCACGATTTAGGACTACCACTATTAGTCGAATGCCTAGGAACTATCTTAAGTTTTGTATGTGGATTCCGACGGGTAGAGAGTTCACTTTTCAGAACGGCAAATTAGAAATAGCTCAAGCTAAACAAGTAGCAACTGTCTATGAGTGTGATTCTGCTTTTACTCCTAACCCCATGGAACCAAATTCAAAACGGTTTCCAAATACAAACTCTTCTGTTCTTGGCAGGTTATCGAAATGTCTTTGGATCATCGACTCGGGTTGCTCTAAGCACATGACCGGGAATTTAAAGCTGCTGATCAATTTCGTCTGGAAATTCATGGGAACTGTACGTTTTGGAAATGATCATGTAGCAGCTATTCGGGGTTATGGAGATCTTCAATTTGGGAATTTTTTAATCACTCGAGTTTACTACGTCGAAGGGTTGGGACACAACTTGTTTTCAGTCGGGCAGTTTTGTGATGCAGATTTAGAAGTTGCATTCAGAAGAAACACGGTTTTTATTAGAAATTTGGTTGCTGATGATCTCTTAACTGGTAATCGTGGTACAAACTTGTATGCTATCGACATCAACCAAATGGCTTCTACATCACCAATTTGTCTTATGACAAGGGCAACCGAAACTAAGTCCTGGCTGTGGCATAGAAGATTATCCCATCTCAATTTCGACACGATCAACAAGTTAGCCAAAGACAACATCGTCACCGGACTTCCTAAGTTCAAATACACCAAGGAACACTTATGTCCATCATGCGAACAAGGAAAAAGTAAAAGAGCATCATATAAACCCAAAACCGTACCTAGTTCGGAAGCAAGGTTACATATATTGCACATGGACTTATGTGGCCCAATGAGAGTTGAAAGCATTAATGGGAAGAAGTATATTCTTGTTATTGTTGATGATTATTCAAGATATACTTGGGTAAAGTTTTTGAGATCAAAAGACGAAGCACCAGGCATCATCATCACCTTTCTGAAGCGTATTCAAGTTCTACTTCAAGCTCCAGTAAGGATTATAAGAACAAACAATGGCACAGAATTTACAAACCAGGAGTTAAGAACTTACCTTGCAGATGTTGGAATCACACACCAAACATCAGTTGTTAGAACTCCACAGCAGAATGGGGTAGTTGAAAGAAGAAATAGAACTCTTGTGGAAGCTGCTCGCACAATGCTGATTTTTTCTAGTGCACCTCTATTCTTATGGGCTGATGCTGTAGCCACTGCTTGTTTTACTCAAAATCGATCCCTAGTACATCCGAGATTCAATAAAACCCCATATGAGCTAGTGAACAACCGTAAACCTGACATCTCTTACCTTCACGTATTTGGCGCTTTGTGCTATCCGACGAATGACAGAGAAGATCTAGGAAAGTTAAAAGCTAAGGGTGATATTGGAATCTTCATTGGATATTCAGAAAACTCGAGGGCATTCAGGGTGTATAATAGAAGAACGAAAAGGATAATGGAGACGATGAATGTGAAGTTTGACGAGATTTCGCAAATGGCTTCTGAGAGATACGCTCCAGAACCCGCGCTTAATCCGATGGCTTCTAATCAAAACGGATTAGAACCCGCACCAAACATGCAGACTTCTGGACACATCAGTTCAGGACTCGTACCTCAAGGAGCTCAGTCAACAAACACGGATAAACCTTCAGAACAAGAATTGGAAAATTTCTTCGAGTTAATGTTTGATGAATACTATGGTGGAACTTCGACAAATGCATCTCAACAACATTCCGCTGCACCCGCTCAAAACCATCAACCACCACCACCATCACAAGATGCATCTACCACAATCGAAGCTGAAGCACCAACTACATCAACATCATCTACATCTACTCAAGTAACTCCAGTACTTGAAACTGTTCTACCAAGCGTTGATGAGCAAAACCAAAACACAAATTTTCAAGAAGAACCAACAAATAATTCAAACGATGTTACGTTAGAAGAAGAAGAAGAAGAAGTATTTGAGAACCCGTTTGCAACAGACTCTGCTGAATCTTCTTCAAGGTTACAAGAACCATCTAACACACATTTGTTACACCCAAGGTACCCTTCTACGTTTCAATGGACAAAAGACCATCCAATAGAAAATATTATTGGTGAACCTTCAAAGCCAGTTCAGACAAGGAGACAACTTGCCACCGATCTCGAATTGTGCATCTACGTTTGCTCAATCAGCCTCAAAGAACCAAAGAACATTCGGGAAGCAATGGCAGAAAACCCTTGGATTGAAGCGATGATGGAGGAATTTCTTCAATACCTGTTACATGATAGCTGGGAACTTGTTGAACGACCACTTGATAAACGAGTTCTTGATCTCAAGTGGTTGTGGAAGAACAAACTGGATGAGGAAATGACTGTTATTCGCAACAAAGCTCGTCTCGTGGCTAAAGGTTATCCACAAGAAGAAGGGATAGATTTCGAGGAATCATTCGCGCCTGTAGCTAGACTTGAAGCAGTCCGGATTCTCTTAGCCTATGCAGCTCACAAAAACATCACAGTCTATCAGATGGACATTAAGACTGCTTTCTTAAATGGAACTCTGAAAGAAGAAGTGTATGTGAGTCAGCCAGAGGGATTCATCGACAAAGATCAACCAGACTACGTCTACAAGCTTAAGAAAGCAATTTATGGTCTAAAACAAGCTCCAAGAGCGTGGTATGACGAACTATCATCTTTCTTGCTTAAAAACAATTTCACAAAAGGAACGGTTGATGACACCTTGTTTATCAAAAAATTCAAAGATGACATTTTGATCGTTCAAATTTATGTGGACGACATTATTTTTGGATCAACCAATCATAACCATTCAAAACATTTTGAAAATCTCATGAAAAGCAAATTTGAAATGTCCATGATGGGTGAACTAAAATTCTTTCTTGGTTTACAAATACATCAATCCCCTCGTGGCATTTTTATCAATCAAGCTAAATATACAATAGAGATTTTGAAAAAACATGGAATGGAAAATTGTGATTCTGTTGGTACACCAATGGTCACTTCACCAAAAATAGGTGCTGATTTTTCTGGAAAACCCATCGATCCGAAAAAATATCGGAGCATGAACGGTTCTCTCATGTACCTAACTGCTAGCCGACCCGATATTCAATTTGTTGTATGTTTATTAGCACGGTTTCAGGCAAAGCCTACCGAACTTCACCTCAAAGAGGTTAAACGGATCTTTCAGTACCTACGAAGCACCATTAACATGGGACTTTGGTATCCGAAGGATTCTGGGTTTCATCTAACAGAATTTTCAGATGCAGACCATGCTGGTGATCAAGTTACAGCAAAAAGTACATCAGGTGGAGCACAAATTTTGGATGAAAAGCTAGTAAGCTGGTCGTCAAAGAAACAGGATTGTACCGAACTTTCAACCGCTGAAGCCGAGTATGTGTCTCTATCTGCGTGTTGTGCCCAAGTTCTTTGGATACGGACACAGCTCACAGATTATGGCTTTACTTTTGACAGAATACCTATGTATTGTGACTCAAAAAGTGCCATAGCCATCTCGTGCAATCCCGTACATCACTCTAAGACGAAGCATATCAAAGTCCGCTACCATTTCATCAAAGAACATGTGGAAGAGGGTACTGTTGAATTATTTTTCGTTAAGACTGATTATCAACTCGCCGATCTATTTACTAAAGCCCTTCCAAAAGAACGGTTTGACTACTTAGTTCGACGAATTGGCATGCGAAGCCTAACTCCTGATGAGCTAGAACGTCTTCTCAAATCTTCTTGAAAAATGATTTCAAAAACGCTTCGCTGTAAATATTTTTGAAAAACAAAATACAAAATTTGAAAAACCAACAAAACAAAATACAAAAATATAAAATTTTCAAAAAAAATACAAAAACAATATAAAAAATCAAAAAATCCAAAAATATTCTTCTCACGACATGTCTCTCGTATAAATCAATATTCTGTACGTTTCTAGAAATATCATTCAACAATGATACGGACATGTACAGATGCTTGAGCGGGAGTTCTTTAAAATGTTTTTATAAAACATGTCGTTTCTCAGAAGTTTCTTCACTATGGCTTTCGTATACTTCAGTACGAAACCCGTGCTTCAAAGTGAAATCTTTTCAAAACATGGGTCCGGGTATAATAACTCGAAAAGATTTCAAATAAGGACCTAATGATGACTTCTGATTATTTTCAAATCAAGGACTCGCACGTTCAATGACGAAATCTTTTTCAAAAAGTTCGAGTCTAAACAAACGAAAAAGATTTCAAGCATAAACTCGTTTTCAAACAAAATCCTTGAGCACTTTTTCAAGATTGTTCAAAAGATTTCTCAAAATGAGTGCTCAATAAAACTCCCTCTAAACCCTTAAATTGATTTTAAATGAGCTATCATTAAGGGGGAGTACAAACAAAATGTTCCAAATTCATGCAAAATAGAATCTGTCTATCTCTCCAAAAGCTTTTTCTAAATCAGTTGATATAAAAAATATCACGATATGCTATTTTTGAAGGGGAGAAGACATGATTAAAATGTGATCAAAGATGTTTAAAGTTTGTGAATGAATCTCAAAAGAGCTCGACTCAGTAAGTACCAATGAATTGACGAAGCTTAAAATGTCAGTAATCGAAAAGACTTGTCCTGGACGGGTAATAATTTCAAGCTAGTCTAACTAGTGATGTAAGCGTGTCTCGAATAGGACTTGTCTGAGTAGAATGTACCGTATCGAGAGACTTTCTTTGGACTTGACCAGGACGGGTAATAATTTCAAGCTAGTCTAACTAGTGATGTAAGCGTGTCTCGAATCGGTCATGTTCACTGAAAGTGGATCAATTCAAAAAGTGCAAACTCCTACCACATGTGCAAATTTCTTAAATATCCATGAGCACATGTGAAGGGGGAGTCCTTCAAAATTGCAAAACTCTCAAAGTGGTAACAACAATGTGTTTTATTTTCATAAACACTTTGGGAGATTTTCAAATGAATGGTTTTATGGCAACAATAGGACAGTCATGGAGTTATAAGGTGACTAAGGTTAGGAAAAACCGTCCTATGATCCGCCAGAGCCGGAGGGATCTACCCAAGGACAAATCCAATAGATTAGAATTAGAAGTCCTTAGGTATGATTGAAAAAAAAGGAGAAAATGAGAAAGGAGAAAGAAGGGGTTGAAGAATTAAAAAGAAAAGTTATGAAAAAGGGTGAAAAGAAATAGCCCTCCAAATGTTCAACCTTAGGGCAGACACCGGGTTCAACTCATATGCTACTGGTTGTTACTAAGGTGACACCGGTATTGAAGACAAAGACGTCATGGACCCAGTGACGCTGATACGTGGGAATCGCACCAGGCTTTACCTCTCAAGGGATCTTGAGAAGCTTACAACCCCCACCAGACAGTGTACCTGATCGTTGTAGTATAGTATAGTGATAAGTACCGGGGGATTGATCGTTCAGCTAGGAATAGTATCGCTAGGATTAGAAAGCCTAAATACTAGTTCTAAAGATGAAGGAAGATTATTTTTGTATTTTTATATTTTTTTGAAAGCAATTTAAAATCTCGGGTTTTGGAAGAAGGGGCGGAATTAGTTGCTAATCAACTAACCCAATACTAAGATGCAATCAAAATAAAATACTAAAAATGAAAATAAACTAAATTATACTAAAGTTGTGAGCAGTAATTGGAGAAAATGTGTTTACTTAGATTTCATTACTCCCTAGACATCTTTTACACGTTAATTACTTGTTATAATTGCATGGATGACGGATCGTATTCCTTAATACCATTCATGGGGTGGCACACTTAACTCCCCAATTCTATGAGCTCTTATCTCCTCCTACACCATGCCCAGCACAACTATAGGGATTGTAAACAGTGGCTCATGCATTAAATACAACCAATAAAGACCTAGTGCGCGTCGGTTCATGTTTCTTAAGATGTTCAAGCATGTTAACAATTGGAGATCTGCCAGTTTTCTTAAGCCTAACATATAAATCATTCATCCAAGACAAGAATAAACAAGTAATCAACATCTAGGTTTCATTAGATCTAAGCAAACACAAGATAGATCTAGCCTAGCATGATGGAATTAAGACAAGAACAAGATATAGACAACCAACACATAGACATATTGATTGAATTAAAGGAACACTTATCTTAATTAAACATGCAAGGTATCAAGGGGTTGGAACCCTTGAAAAACCTGTAAAGTTACACCAAAATCGTACTTAGGGTTTCTCCCAAAACTTCTCTCTTTAAATGTGAAAAATTAGAAAACTATATATAGAAAAATGGGTCTGACGACGTCAAGACAAAGTTGGTGACGCCGTCACCTCGCCGCCAAAACTCTCCTCGGACTGCCTTGATCTACATTTGACGCCGTCAAGTATTAATCATTTCCAGGCCGTCATGACTTTTTACTCTTGACACCCTACCTTCATGACGCCGTCAAATCTCTACTGGACCGTCATGGAAAATTGCTCTTGACGCCGTCAAGGAGTTGCTCTTGACGCCGTCACCTACTGTTCCCAGCATGGAAAATTAAGACTTTGGCGTTTTCTTCACTTTTATGCTCCAAAAACGTCCGAATTGCTTCCTTTTCCAGATTTCTCTCCCAAAGTACCTAAAATCACAAAAGGAACGATTTAGGGCAATATTTGATCAAAAACGTCCGAATTGCTTCCTTTTCCAGATTTCTCTCCCAAAGTACCTAAAACTTCTCTCTTTAAATGTGAAAAATTAGAAAACTATATATAGAAAAATGGGTCTGACGACGTCAAGACAAAGTTGGTGACACCGTCACCTCGCCGCCAAAACTCTCCTCGGACTGCCTTGATCTACATTTGACGCCGTCAAGTATTAATCATTTCCAGGCCGTCATGACTTTTTACTCTTGACGCCCTACCTTCATGACGCCGTCAAATCTCTACTGGACCGTCATGGAAAATTGCTCTTGACGCCGTCAAGGAGTTGCTCTTGACGCCGTCACCTACTGTTCCCAGCATGGAAAATTAAGACTTTGGCGTTTTCTTCACTTTTATGCTCCAAAAACGTCCGAATTGCTTCCTTTCCCAGATTTCTCTCCCAAAGCACCTAGGATAAACTATCAAAGAGGTCTTTTAAAGGGTTGTAACGTTAGGTGTAGGGATATGAAATACACGGTTTTGTTGGATAAAGGAAGTTTTTCTGGTGGCGAGTTAACAATCTTGGTCAATTACATGTACAATGTGGCGTTGCTAAGAAAAGACTAGACTCGACTTAAGCTAATAAATGAAAAATAACAAAAACATAAAATGAACATAGAATAAAAAGGGATGGTAGTCCGTATGTTTTTTCTCTTTTTCCTTTTTCTATATATTATTATTTTTTTTTCATACACTCTTACCCTACCATCCGAAATAATACATCATAGGGAATGAACACTCCCCTTACACTTGAATTTTTACATACTTTACAATAAACTAAACTAATGACTCGAATTAAGAAAATCAAAACACTTGGAGCACTTTTAAGATTAACGTATATATGGGGGTAATATATGTTGTTCTTCCCCATTACTCCATAAAATAAGTACTTACCCATGAGTCCCAATCATCCCAAAACAATATGTACAAGGATATGACTCGACTTAGCAACCATGTAATCAATTAGATAGTTAACTTAGGGTTTAACAAATAACAATAATGCACTAAAAATGAGCGCATACACGGAAGGCTAAGGCGATTTGGTTGTACATTTAAGTGGGGTGTAACAAATTCTTCCTTTAAGTAAGATGCTTAAAGTTAGAAACGAAAAGATAGGCTCGGAGGGGTGTACTAGGGGTTTCGTGTACTAAAAATGAGTACAACGCTAAGGGTGTGGGAAAAATTAGTTGACTTAACTAGCCAAGTAATATGACTTAAATGGTCAAGTAATTATGATACGGGTTTAACACAAGGGTGATCCTAATGCCTCTTATCATGTAGTAAATCCTACTACACGAATGTAGTCTCACTAGCGGTCTCGGGATGCATCACTAACGCAAGTTCTAGAATCTAAATGCTACCGGTACACTCATAAGCACAAATAATGAATGCTTTTCCTATTAAATCTAAAGGTGAACCTCACATATTTGGGTGGAAAATTTTTCTGAAAGTACGGTTATGTGCTAGTCATACAATCTCCTATCCATGAGACGCTTGCTATGGCTAAAGTTTCACTCCTAAATGTTGTAAAAAATTTTAAATTTGGCGCTAAAATTGCACTAACAAGTATTTCTCATAGTTTTATTACACATCTACCATCAAACAAAACAAACTCAAGCGAAAGTGCATATGTAAGGTATCATCTTTTTACCCTCCCCTTACACTTAAGATGAACATTGTCCCCAATGTTCAAGTAAAGAATGTAAAAGTTAAAAAGTAAAAAGAATGAAATCAAATACTCCCCTGATTCGCTCGGTATGGATAATAAGGTGGCCAGGTTAAATCTTCCTCCTAGAAAATGAACAATCAAAGCTTCCCTTCCAGAATATAAATCATCTTCTTGTCATACATAACCTGTAAATCCTGACAAAATAGACAAGACAACCTCGCGTAAAATCGGCGGCATCCTATATAAGTTACTAAATCCTAGAAAACAAGATAAGATATAATGCTTGTGGAATGAAGTTTGCAGATCTCCTGGAGATTATAAAACTTAATAATTCACAAAAACCATAAGACTCCGTTAGAAAAACAAAACCGGTAAAATTTCCAGATTTTTACACCTGACGCCGTCAGAATTGACCTGCAGAAATTCTTATGTTAAGTTTCCGGAAAATTTCTGAAAAAACTTGGTCCTACTTCCTGGAAAATCCTGCAAAACTTCATTATGACTCAATACAAGCATTTGACTCTAACAAATACGAATATACATGTTCATTTAATATTGTGGAGAATCATGATCGGTTTGTTTCTTAAAAACATATTTGGGGTTTCCCCTTACACTTATCTTTTGCAAAAATACTTTTAGGTGGAGTTAAGACTAGGCCAAAACAACAAAGTAAAGTATTTCCACTTTTTAATTGAGAAACATGATCTACCAACAATAAAAATTAAGCATGCATACGGAAGCAAATAACAAACAAACAAATAAAATCACACAAAACATGGGTTGCCTCCCAAGAAGCGCTTTTCTTTATTTACGAGTCTTGTAGCTAGACTCAAGGTCATGGGTTATCGTGTATCGCTTATGCTCACATAACCAAGTGCGAGCCATCTAATAGTCGCCTCATCTTTCTTATACTCGTCTCCTAACTCTAAGCACCCGCGATAGTATGTTTTATTCTTTTCATGCGTGTACTTAAATCCTTTTCTCTTATCATTCTCACTTAGCATTTCCATGGGCGGATACCTACTACACTTTTCCATGGAAAAATCTTTGAACCTAGGGTGTGCGCGGGGCATTTGATAGACAAAATCTTCATCCCCATCCGAGAATGTAATTAGCTCTTCTATGAGTTTTTCATTGAGGTTGGTCAACCGTTTGAAGGGTTTTCCAAACACAACTTGGGTCATTTTATTATCAATAAACTCTCCTAGATTCTCCATAACCATGAACTCAACAAGATAAATCAAACTTCCTACAAACACATGCAATGGTATTGCCTTAGCAATAATGTTTTCTCCTATGTATTCTAACTCATCTACCATGATTTTATTGTATTCATTACGTGAGATTATGTTCATTGGAAGAGATGAGTTGAGATAGGCGTTAAGGCTCTTAAATCCGATCTTACAAGGGAATTGCATGTTAAATGAACTATCACACTCAATCCTAGTTTTAGGGTCAACATACCTAAGAGGGTTTATTTCCTCTTGCATTCTATCCTCATTAATCACGTCACCATCATCAAGATCCTCATCGGAGTCTGAATAGTAAAAAGGACTAGCCCTACGGTCATCATCATGATCAGACTCTTCTAGCTCAGAATTATTGTCAAAGTGGTGGTTGAGTGAGAGGTTAGGTGGGTTCTCATTTTCTGCTAAAGGAAGTGGTGCGGGCATTTGGAAGATCCTACGACGAAAAACACGAATAACAGGAATCAAACGATCAATGTTATTGTTATCCATCGAAATAGTTTACGAACAAAGACACAAAGAAATAAGATAGACTAAAGAAAACCTAAAAATAAAAATAAAATCTTACTAGAAAGGAATCTAGCAAGTAGACCTAGTACAAAGAAATTCTAACTTAGACAATATCTATTTCCCGGGCTGCGGCGCCAAAAACTTGATACGTGGGAATCGCACCAGGCTTTACCTCTCAAGGGATCTTGAGAAGCTTACAACCCCCACCAGGCAGTGTACCTGATCGTTGTAGTATAGTATAGTGACAAGTACCGGGGGATTGATCGTTCAGCTAGGAATAGTGTCGCTAGGATTAGAAAGCCTAAATACTAGTTCTAAAGATGAAGGAAGATTATTTTTGTATTTTTATATTTTTTTGAAAGCAATTTAAAATCTCAGGTTTTGAAAGAAGGGGCGGAATTAGTTGTTAATCAACTAACCCAATACTAAGATGCAACCAAAATAAAATACTAAAAATGAAAATAAACTAAATTATACTAAAGTTGAGAGCAGTAATTGGAGAAAACGTGTTTACTTAGATTTTATTACACCCTAGACATCCTTTACACGTTAATTACTTGTTATAATTGTATGGATGACGGATCGTATTCCTTAATACCATTCATGGGGTGGCACACTTAACTCCCCAATTCTATGAGCTCTTATCTCCTCCTACACCATGCCCAGCACAACTATAGGGATTGTAAACAGTGGCTCATGCATTAAATACAACCAATAAAGACCTAGTGCGCGTCGGTTCATGTTTCTTAAGACGTTCAAGTATGTTTCCAATTGGAGATCTGCCAGTTTTCTTAAGCCTAACATATAAATCATTCATCCAAGATAATAATAAACAAGTAATCAACATCTAGGTTTCATTAGATCTAAGCAAACACAAGATAGATCTAGCCTAGCATGATGGAATTAAGACAAGAACAAGATATAGACAACCAACACATAGACATATTAATTGAATTAAAGGAACACTTATCTTAATTAAACATGCAAGGTATCAAGGGGTTGGAACCCTTGAAAAACCTGTAAAGTTACACCAAAATCGTACTTAGGGTTTCTCCCAAAACTTCTCTCTTTAAATGTGAAAAATTAGAAAACTATATATAGAAAAATGGGTCTGACGGCGTCAAGACAAAGTTGGTGACGCCGTCACCTCGCCGCCAAAACTCTCCTCGGACTGCCTTGATCTACATTTGACGCCGTCAAGTATTAATCATTTCCAGGCCGTCATGACTTTTTACTCTTGACGCCCTACCTTCATGACGCCGTCAAATCTCTACTGGACCGTCATGGAAAATTGCTCTTGACGCCGTCAAGGAGTTGCTCTTGACGCCGTCACCTACTGTTCCCAGCATGGAAAATTAAGACTTTGGCGTTTTCTTCACTTTTATGCTCCAAAAACGTCCGAATTGCTTCCTTTTCCAGATTTCTCTCCCAAAGTACCTAAAATCACAAAAGGAACGATTTAGGGCAATATTTGATCAAATAAATTCGAATTCGGGCTTAAATGACCCCCTAAAAACGGATCATTTTTCGCCTCATCAGACGCACTGCACTAAACCTTCTTAACCACTCAAGTTTTCTTAAAAGAGCTTGTTTCATTCTCACGGGGAACCGGTGTAATCTATCGACCTGTCTCTTATAGATGGTTGATATTGAAGCAGGAGACCTCTCCCTAATCTCCGCATAGGAAACCAAATGTGCACTTATCGAGTCTAGAGCCCCGAGATTCATCAAAAGATCTCATAGGAACACATGATATTTCTACACTGGTTGTTCAACATTAAGGACACCAGATGTAAACTTAAGAGTCCTATGCAGATCTTAGCAATTTGCCAGAACATTTATGAGAGGATTCACTTTTGTGATTCTCAATGATTGAATGGAAATTCCTGCCAAGGTCAACATCAAACAGCCCTGACAGCAGGTCACTTCAGTAATTCTTTATGGGTTACACTTAGTGTTCGCGGTGGTTTCAAACGGTCTACAGTCGTGGAGTGATCCCCAACGACTCACCCAGTCATTGAGCTACTAAGTAGGTCTTGTAAGCTCTCTCGAGAGTATCTGACATGGGAACGGCCTTGGTAAGGATTAGAAGGAGTCTTCACACTATGCTGTTGATGATCTCTAATTCATTATCTGTAAGTACCGGTTGATTTATTGTTAACTGTTTTCATGCAGCTATACATCATCTCCATGGCGAAGGATTCCACATGCTCATACATGCATCACTACGTCAAAGGAAAATTCTCACAAAGATCAAAGCAAAGTAAGGTTCAAAGAAAGATTCTATGCAATGTGAAAGAATCTACCGAAGTAAAGTGACAAAGATCTGGGTGAAAGAACGGTAACAACAATTGCATGTATCACTAAGACTGAAGGTGTATGAGCATGTTGGAATGGCAAACAACCACCACAGACGCAGAAGTGACGAAAGGCAGATATCTCCACATCACAAAGGAACAAAGAACGATGAAAAATCAGTTATCAAAGATCACAAAGCATGAAGGAACAAAGACTAAAGACTATTCTACATCGACACACAAAGTTAAAGACAAAGAACACGGTAGACCCACTCACGTGGAGCATCATTCGAATGACCACCCCTTAGGGGGAGATTGTTAGCATTAAAAAATATATATATAGAAGTGATGGTCATTCTCATATTGTAACTTTGTGTCGTTTGTTAAGATTAGTAATAGTTTAGTCATTGGGCCTTGGACTTGGCAAGCTAATATATCATGTGCTATGTTTCATAAGCCTAGTTATCCAATCATGTAACCATGTCCAAGCCCAAGCCCAAGCCCATAGAAAGCCTATGTATGGAACTATAAAAGGCACCTTACCTCTCATTTGTAAGGAGTGCTTGTGTGTGTATTTGTGTGTGTTTCTCTTGAATAAAAGCTCTCATTTCCATCTCTCTCTCTCTCTAACATACGAATTACATATATACATATCAAGTCACCATCTTTCATATGTATTCTCGTTAAAAATGCTAAGTTTTGCAAATACAAGATGTCAAAAGTCTCGAAAATACAGAAGTTAGATGAAGCAAAGACCACTTGACCACAAACCAAATACTACAACTCGACCTCAGGGTGTCAACCATCATCAGTCCAATAAAACATGTAACGAAAAGAAAAAGAATGATGAAGAGCTGAGCCAACATCATTACATCAATCTAAACCTATCCCATCCTCCATTACAAAACTACATCTAATATCAAGAGATTGATGGATCTCAGATGTGTGCAACTTTGTCTTTAATCTTTTAAAGATTTTTTTAGTTGTACAATAATCATCACTGAATCCTGTTGAAGACCATGCTTCATATTAAATACCCGAGACCATCTTTTCTGATCTTGAAGCCGTCGTTATTCTTGTTTGATGCGCGTTTAGCTTCAACTGATAGAAGACAAAGGAGTGTCCATTAGTGGTGATTGGGTCAACAAAGGTTTGTTTGTTTGATATTCGGATATGATTGGTGGTAACTAAGATGTGATGACTGTGATGAGTTTAGAGTTTGCTTTGAGATGTGATGCATTTAGAGTAATATATGTTGATGGAGATTTTCTTTGATAATATTTGTTCAGATCTGATGTTTGGAAGAGAGAGACATAAGGTGTGACAGAGGCGGATGCATATCATGATATGTGTTTAGGTTTAGGTCAAAGTATTATACTATCTTAACCTGTTTCTAAATGTTGACTGGATCGGGTCCCTCTTTTTGGATCAGGTAGTAATATTTGGATCACACCGTGCCTGATAGTTGATACATTTGCAAGGTGGGTTTTTTAGCCTATTGCTTGGACTGGATTAGAAACTCAATTGGCTATTGGGCTAGGTTGATACAATTACATGGATTGGGCTATGAGTGAGGTTGGTTATTTGGACGTTTAAAGAAAACGTGTTATCCAATTGTTTTAACTAAAAATATTGGATACAATTTTTATTATTGGTTCGATGAGTGGTATTTTGGTATTTAAATATTCACGAGGATACATATATTCATGGCTAGAATTGTTATGGTTTGACAAGAAAATGACTACGGAGTTTTTGTACGGTATTATTGATTTGACTTTGAAGTGGAATTTCAAATAGTGTACTTATTTATCTCAAAGTCAAGGGGTGGTTGGATGCACGACTTTTGAAGATAACTTGTCTGCGCAAATTAAAAAATTCGGTCTTGACAATCTAGTTATTACTGATGTAAGGAGTTACGTTGTAGTGCTCACAGTATAACTATCACTTTAAGGAGTTACGTTGTAGTACTCAGTGTCACACGAAGTAATGGATTGTTCAAGTACCGAATATTTCGTGCAACCTCATACTTAAAGAAGTTACATTGTAGTGCTCAGTATAGGTATTAAGTCACATCTATCGTACAAGCATTAAGTCACAAGATGGGATGATTACTTCTTTTTCAAGTTGGTCATATCGGGCTGTCTCCATATGTGGTCATTACTAGTAGCCGGTGAATTCAAATGAGGTTTGATTACAGGTTGATTTGAGAGAAATGTATTGAGAGTATACTTTTGCGACATATACTCACAAAAATATGCTTTCATGGTCTATCTATATTGCATCAGAAGTGTAAAGTACGGGTAATTATGGCATGTACACAAAATAGTATGATGATTTCGATAAATCGCAACCATCAGGAGGGAGAAGAACATGCCAAAAGAAGTAGTGTTTCATCTCTAGTACGTTGGTTGTTCGAGGGAATTGTGCTTACACTGGAACCGAAGAAGTACTAATGATGTGTACATCGGAGCGTATTACCAACCTTCTGTGCAATGTTATGTGAGTTATATTGTCAAGATGCTCCCTAAACGAGAACCATGTGCCTACACTTTTGAATCTACTTTATCCGCTGCGTGATGAAAAGAGAGTTGTCAGTTCAGGAGGGAGCAGGAAAAAGAATAAAGGCTCACTAGTTAGGAGGGAGTAATAACCTAGCTAGACCATTACAATTGAAGTTCAGAGCTACAAAGACCTTTGCCGTTAGTGTCAAAGATCAAACGCCGAGATCGTCGGAAGAGAGAACTTCAAGTCTGCCTCAGTATCTAGACTACAGAGACTCTGCGCTTCAACAACGTCAATATAGTTTACTATTGTTGTAATTACATTGTTTATGTATTTATAGGTCTCATTGTAACCATTCACGTGTGACGATATCTTGGAGGGAGATTGTTAGCCTCGCTCTTTTATAAAGATAACGTCACATACGTGAAATGAACTAGATATGTAGCAAGTTGTGCCAATAGGGACTACTTATGATAACTAGGCAAACTTGTGATGTGTAGAGCCTATAAATACCCCTCATGACTCTCCATGAGAGGTGTGGGAAATTGCGTATTTTTTTCATCTTAATATTATCCATTTTCTTCACCCTCTATCTACTTTCTCTCTCTAGAAAAGATGAATACTTTCATCATCTTTGATCAACCAAGACCTCCCAAATCACATGAATCATGTATATTTTAGGTCCTACAGGCTCATTGTTTTGTTATTAATCTGGAGTAATAAAACATGGCCTAACTATATAAGTAAATGAAAACCAACCTTTAAACAACAAAAAAATTAATAGAAGTTTGACACCGTTTCATACACAAGATTTTCGTCTAATAATTTTTTTATTAATTGTTATGTGTTTTTCTTATCATTTTTTTTTGGTAGCCATGATTTCCGACCTTTTTGGTCAACTAATCCACGGGGTTTGAACCCACCACCACAAAAACTCAAATCATGTAAAGTCCTTCATTTTCAGAAGGTTATGTTTATAACCTAGAGTTGTTGGCGCGTGTGATCACTATAATTTGTTATTTAATATTTAAAATATATGACTTTGTTTGTTTAGAAAAAATAATTTGGCCCCTCTTATTACTAAATCATGGCTTCATCCCCGGATATACGTTGTTGGACAAACTTATAAAATTGTGTGCTCTACTAAATTATAGAGTACATCCTTCTTAACATGTAATTTGACAACCAAAATGGATCATGACTTCAAATTCATGCAAAAAAGAATGGATAAAGTTATTTAAATATTAAAGAGGGACAGTAGCAAGGTCCGTACAAGCTAGCAGTCTATAAGTGGTTGCCGACACAAGAATACACATATGAAGAAAAGTCGCTAATTGAACAGTAAAAAGGAAATGGAAAAGGTGAACAGATACAAGTGACCATGAGCTAGAAAGAAAAAAAAAAGCAATATTCACTTGAAGTTATAAAAAATGTTCTCAAGAATCCCTAAACTCATAATTTAAACGTTTGAAATGATTATTGCACTATAATATGTTGTAACAGCATCTACAATGACAAAACTTTATATAAGTCTACAACTTTGCATAATTGGTATTATTTATTAATTTATAAACCTTTTGATATTATAAACTTATCATTACTATGAATAAATTTTTTACAACTTTTTAAATGATTGATAATAACACATGAATTAAATTATGAATAGATTTAAAAATATGAATTTTTTCATGTCACATGTATATAAGACAAATGATCACTATTATTAAAATAAAAGATAAAACTTTATATATGTTTTAAACTTTGTGTGATGAAACAACCAAAGTAAATTAGATTCATGCATGTAAATTAAATACTTACTGCCCTTTTATTAAAAGGGTTAAAGAAAAAAAAAAAACTTATATAGTAGATGTTTTTAATTTGCATAACTATCTGTCAAATTAAACATAATTTTTTTTAACCGCATTACAATAATAGAGCTCTTGCAAAATGTTAAGAAGAAACGAAATAACGCAAGAATTCTAGACAGCAAAATATGCAAGTTTGATTGGACAAAAAGAGTCCACTAAATATGTTCACTCGCGTACACCAAAATTATACTTTTTGATTTTGTCACTTTTTCAACTCTATTAAGAGGACACCCAGAAGGGTAATTTTTCTTTTCTTCTGATTTTATTGACCTAACATTCTAACAATAAGTTAGGAAAAAGGAATTTACAGTTAGTTACAACATAGAACAAGCAAGAACGTACTGGATCAGTAGTCCGATTTTACCAACATGGTTTTATATTCCTATTCTTATGAGAAATCCATAGATTTGAGAAAATAGCTTAATGTCATCACCTATAATATTTTTCCTTGGAGGTTTAACATCAAAATCGAGCATGTCCATAAATTTATAGATCATTACCATATTTCTCAATATTTATATAAAAGTTTAATTCGAAATGGATGCATCTTGATAACCTACAATATTTATTTCTTATGAATAATAGATCTGAAACATTTTCAAGTTTCTATTTCGTTTAATCCTTTTCTCGATAAACATATTATTGTAACTTTTATTTATTTATTTATTTATTTTTTTTCATCATTAGCCACCTATTTCAACCTTATTTTACAGATACCAAAATACATAATGTTAGATAATAAAGGTGTGCAAACCCATTAAATTTTGTGCATCTAGTTGCTAGGTTTTGTTTAGGTTTAGTCATTATTTATTCTCGTAATCTCCATAGTTTATTGAATCTGAATAATATATTTTTCAAATCCCTCTAATTTCTAATGATATCACGAGCTAGGTTGAAGATGAAGAAGAAGAAAAAGTAGGAAAAAAAGGTTCGACTTAGTTTGCATCGATATTTATTTGTTCCAGTTTTGAATTAATTTGTTCGCTACGTTCCTTTCGTCAGTTTGTATTAACCTCAAAAGAAAAGATTTTCGTTTGTTCGCTGAAAAGGAAAATGTTTGATTTGCTTGATATTGTCGCCTGTTGTTTGCATCTTATCTGTTTTTTTATTGAATTTTCGAATTATAAAAGGGCAAATATGACATTAGTAAATCCGTTAGTGGGATGCTGCAATTAAATACAATCAAAGAACTACCATTGCAATAGCTTGGCTACTTGTTTGGTATTATTTGATTTAGTCATTTGCTCACTTTTAGGTTTGACATACAAGTTTGGTACTGTTCGCGACAATATGTGAGCGTGTTGGATCTTAATAATTGCTATATGTTTTTTGATGTGTGGAACTCTCGTATGTTGATCCTGTTAGTAAATGTTGGATGATCTTTGGCATTGGTATTAGTATCGTTATCGGTATTTGGTAATCACGGTTATGTTTGTTTGGATTATAATGGATTATTGGTGGTGGTGTTGGTGATAGTGATATTACAGTCTTAACTAATCCGATTATATCTTAAGTAGTTATGTGTAACATCTTGACATCAACAACTTGTTTTGGTTTCATAGATGGTTTTGCATCTGGTTTGGTTTTGTTTACACCTGTCTGCCTGAATCTGCATCTGTCTGTCTGAATGTCCATATGTCTGACTGAATTTGCATCTATATATCTGAATCTGCTATGTATGCCTGTTCTACTCACGTTCATCTCCGTAATTATGTTACTCTGATTTTTGGTTCGTCTATTTTAGACTTGACTGTTGTCGCCCTGTTACAGTTTGGATTGCATCGGATTGAGACTCGGTCTAGCATTGAGTTTGAGCTCTGGGACACTCCGAAGTTGCATGTTTAGTTTTCAGTTTTAATTTATTTTCTATTTGACAAATTCTTATTGTTTACAGCTGTAGCATTGTGAGTTTGAGAGAAGATGTTAGGTAATAAAGAACCCAAGTCTGTTGGATTTGGCCCATCTAGTTGCTAGATTTTGTTTAGGTTTAATTACTATTTATTCTCTTATAATATTTACAGTTTATTTGATCTGAATAATATATTTTTCGGTTCCCTCTTACTTTTACACATAAAACCCGTGGAAATTTCTTAGACAATGGCAACCATATTCTGGAAGATTTAGATATGGATAATTTCATATTTGTTAGGGTATTTGGAATTTTAGGGTCAATTATGTACCAATATTCTTTCTGAAGAAAATACTAATTTGTCAATATGAAATATTGAAATTTCATAGACTAAGACGTACGAACATACGAATTAGAGCAACAAGACAAATACGACAAAGTATTTAACTAGGAGAACTTCTGAATACTACAAGTACGACAACGTATTTAAACAACAAGGCATACCGCCGTGTAAGACTAGTAAAACCACCCAAATAAAACAATACAAAATTACCAAACTAAAACTAACAAATGCCACTAATTAATGAGAACCTATTACGATAATTGTGAACTTAAATCTCCATTGGTTGGTGACGTATCAGATAGAATATCAGGCTTCAAGGTATATGTGTTTAACGAATTTTTTAATGCGTGCGCGTTGAACCATGTTTGAAACATATTAGTTTTTTTTAAATGAGATCTTATAAGTTTGATTTAGTAATATCTAGATTTTAACAATAGTAATAAGAATAAGTAAAACTACTGTAAAAGAGTAGTTTGTAGTCCAAACTAAAAACCAAATGTTACTTTCAAGAATAAGGAAGTAATTAACGTACTGTGGAATAATAAACTAAAACAAAGAAAAAAAACTTTAAATACATGTTTATTAGAACACATTAATGATTAATATTGGAGCGATTTTAATCATTTGGAAAAGTAAAAGCTTAGGGAGTAAGTTGTCATAGGCAAAATTGAAAAACAAAATTATTTGAAAGAAAAAACAAATACAACAAAGCCATGTCTTGAACCCTTGACATGCTGCCTAATAGTGAAATCTTTTACCCAACTTTTTAATACAAATAATCGTGTAAAAATGTTATTTATATTTCACGATCTCTATATTTTGTTAATGGCAAGTATAAAAACATACTACGTAAAAGTTGACATAAACAAATTTTAGTCGTAAGTTTACAGTTTTGATATAATCACTTAAGGTATATATAATAGAATATACTTGCCTATTGATCAAATAACATTTTTATCATACACATTACATTTACAATATTACATAATATTTTTATAAAAGTTTACTTGCAAATTAATTACAAGCAAGTAAAAATGTTCTAATTAATTTAAATTGTAATCTTCCATTTTCGATAATAAGTTCAAACAAGATCTTTTCTAGTTGTAAGTAATTAATCATTTTTGCATATAACCAAACTAGATTAGTTAATGTACTTGGATGAGATTTCCTATTTAGGAAATAAATCTTATAAAATAAAAAATGAATCTTGCAAATCTTTTCATTTTCATGTTAACAAGATTAAGCTTCTAAAAACACAATCTTTCAAAGATTATTTGTATCTTATAAGATTTTATAATTATTTTGTTAAGATTTGCAAGCCTTAACAAAAGATAAAAAATATTTGAAACCAGTTAGGAACGGATCTATTATATGTGGGACGGATCCCTTAGCTCGAAGGGATCCATGTGATCTGTCTGGGCTGATGCCCACTGTCTTGCCTATTTAAGGAAGCATTTTTCTCACATTTCAACTCACACCTCTTGCCTTCACATTTTCATCAAACTAACACATATTTCACTTCTTTCTTTGATCATTACACTTGTTTTATATATATATATATATATATATATATATATATATATATATATATATGTATTGATGGGCAAAAAATAAAAGATATTTTTTCCTCAAACACATTGCTTCAATGTCGACACAAATAGATCTATGTGACACATCTGAAACATGTGGGTAAATAACATGTAAGGCTTGCGTGAACTGTATTAACTGCCGAGTATCTAACTTTTAGCTAGGGTTGAGGGTCTATAATATTTAATAGAAGCGAATGATCGTTGCAAAAGTCCATAACTATAGATATGATTTATGATCAGTAAATCAATTGATCAAAAAAATATATATATATATATGATATATCGATAATAAGGTTGAAATTGTATGCCAAAATACATAGTAACACATGTTAGCGTAAATTACAGAAACGACTTCGAGCAAGACGTGTGAGACTGAACAAATTGTAAGACCATATAAATCTTTGGCTTTGTTTACTTTGAAAATTTAAAAGTCTATTGTTATGTAACGGGCATGTGATTATTGACCCAATCGAACAAATATGCTAAGTACACTATTATTATATTTAAAACGATTATTTTCCTTGCCAGTCTTAAGTAGTTGCTTATTTAACAGATAATTTAAGATTATAATGTTCCTCTATTATTGTTATTCCATCACTCCTTTGCTGAGATATCTTGACCTAGAAAACTTGCATAATGCACTCCATTCCACACTGTAATGGCTGAATTTCATGCATACCATTAATTTCACTCTTGGTGTTTTATCAAAAATCAGCTTCCTACTACTTGTCTTGGAAATTGTTCATTATTCGATTAGATGCCCGGTTTGTGATGAAGAAATTTAATCATCTCTATATCTGTTCAATTGATTTCTTAAATTACACAAGCTTTCGTGGGCTTATCCTTCGAATCTTCCAGCTTCAACGAAACCGTACCCTAAGACCTAAGTTGATGTGGTTGTACAAGCCACAACTTGGATCACATTGGGGTCCTAGCATTTGTTTCAACACGAAACACCAAGGAAAGACACACTGGTTGACGGTATTATTATAAATCGCTTTCGCACACTTGGGTATAGGAGTAAACAACAGACTCCAGTTTGGACGAATTAAGTGGATAATTGATCCAATCAATGCTTGTAACAACTTTTTGTTACTCTTATTATCTCAATAATTCCTTGCTAAAGCTTGTTTCTAATAAGGTTTACTGTTCAAAAAAAAGAAAAAAGTGGTACTTGGATATCATGTTTTTGTCGTTATTGTTAAATCATTTGATAAGAATATTTGGGAAACGATGCTTAAATAATACTAGTAGTTGAGTTGATATTTTTGCGTCAATAAAATAAGTTCGTAAAAATATTTTTTTCTTATGAAAAAAAATAAAAATAAAAGATTATTGCTCAAATTATATTATATGGATGATGTATGTGGAGGCCAACCAAATTTTTAATTTTAACATATAGACTACCTATTTACTGAAATGAAGTTATAGGTCACCCAAGTATATATATGTTTGTTATCAAATTTATGCCTGAAAACTACAAAACATAAGTAACATCTAACTTATCTATGCAATACGAATGAAAAAAGTTGATGTGAAATAACGATTATATACCTTTAATTTAAATGTGAATCTATATTACTAAAAGTAATTCAATGATAAAACTGGAATTTCACGAGTAGTTATCTACTCGTATTAGTTTGATATGTTGGTGCTATGTTCATTCTTGCCGTCTGATAATTATTCAGATTAAGTTTGACCGAAATTGGTGTAAACGAAGATAAACAATGTTGAGCGGCTTATATGTGGAAAACCTAAATGTTGGGTGAGCCATCCTTATATTATCGCTATTATACAATACAATTTGTGTGAGAGGTCAGATTCTTAAATCATTACCTCAAAAACTTGAAGACTCGCATATATATGTCACAAGAGGAAAAACTAGGAATTATTAAATAACTTTGTTGAACCTTTCTTTATATATTATTGGAGATGCTCTAACGAAAAAAGTTTCAATTATTTTGTTTGCATCAGTCTACGCATGCATGCTTGCAAGTGGGAGTATGTTGAATTGTGCTGATGGATCGAGACATCAAATAGACAGGCGAAAAATTTGTATACGCAAATACAGTAAGTCTATACATATTTCAAATTGGACCCCATTCCATGTCTACTACCTGTGTGTTGTCATGGCTGATATAGTAATGTTTTCATTATCTAACTAACCTATGTAATTTACAACCATTAACGTGAATAGAATATTTGGGCCACTACTAAAGTGTTGGTGCATGTGATAATTACGTAAGAAATCTAGCAAGTTGTAACAATCCTTGAATTACTAGCTACTACTCCAATTACTGGTAGAAAAGTTGCAAATAAGAACAACACCATGATTTATACTTAGGAGGCTCAACGGGGGTGCCAAGCACTGGCGAGTCCCCACTAGCACCACGCCTGGTTAATAATAATTGCTGTTTAAAAAAAAAAAAGGACAACCCTAGCTTGGTTGCAAACATTTCTGTGTGGTTTTTACCGATGTTTTGAAAACCGGGTTTGAAATCGACCCGGTCGAGTCACCGGGGCACCGGGTCAACCGGTTCGACCGCCGGGTCAACTCGGTTTTTAATTTATTATTTTTTTATTTTTTCGACCGGGTAAACCAGTTCGACCGCCGGGTCAACCGGTTCGACCACCGGGTCAACTCGGGTTTTTATTAAAAAAATTTGAAAAAACGAAACCCGGCCAGGTTTCAAAAACCGGGTTGACCCGGGTCACTCAAAATCTGGCGGGTCTAACCGGTTAACCCGGATTTAGAAACCCGGGTTGTTTTGACCCCTTTTTTTTCCGGAACTGGTCGAACCGGTTAACCCCATCAGGTCTACCCAGGTCTCAAAACATTGGTTTTTACCATCAATGCGCCTATTTTGCAGTAGCACAAGTCAAGCTCCTTCATTTAGTTTTGCATAAAAAGTAATAGTGTAACTATGTAAAAAGTTATAATAAGTCCGGTGCAAGTATGAGTTATACACATGAATCCAATTTATTTTAAAATTTTAACTTAATATACGGGCATATAAAAATTTGGCGGTATCTAATATTTTGTAAATGTTACATTACACACATGGAGTTTAGATTATAAGTACAACTAATAATTATATTTTAACTAAATTTGTTTGGTGCATACTTATAAGTCATGCTTTTATTTTTTATACTTATAATCTCATGCATCTACAAATTTTGGGTATTACAATTTAATAAATTTATTGTTATCCGCATTATAGTTTTTGACTGATCATGTACCCGTGGATTAGGTTCGGACAATAACTATAGCTAATAATAATATTTCATCTATATTTGCTCGGGTTTGAAAATAGGATCAAATTGTTTAATAATCTTTTTGTTTGAACTATTTAATTTGATAATTTAACATACTTTGTGTTCATTAACTTTAAATTTACCTATATTATTTTTAATCTCCTGCGGCATATACTCAATAATACGTAAGCAAACGTTAATGGTATGTTTAGTACTATGATCAATTTAATGATAATTATAACGATAACTATAATGATGATGATAATAGTAGTACTTGTTGTTTATTTAAAAAAAAAAAAAAAAAAATAGGTTTAAAGTATATTGGGTTTGGGTAATATATATAAAAAATTTTTTAAAAATTATTGAAATTGAGGATTTTACACTTAAATTTATAAATTAGATTTAAGATTAGCATCTTTTTAAGTGTTTAAAGTTTGATTGTAAATTCTATTAACCAATCAAAATATAATATTTATACAAATAACCAAACCCAAAAGATACACATAATAATGCACACATATATTTGTAATTCAAATTATATATATTAGATTGAATTCTACGGAAACCTGGATTTTAAAAGTCAAATTCATAATTTTCAAAATAACCCGGACAACATGATGAATATCTCTAGTTTTACCCAATGATTTTTTTGCTTTTTAAGGCCGTTTAAGCTTCAATTTATGCAATAAAGCTATCTGCGGAATGATTTATCTTCAAATTTTGTGGCTACTTAATGAGTAGCATGGGTTCGAAAGTGATAAAGTAGGACAACTTCATTATGTAACTAAAAAATATGTTAGAATATTGAAAGGAATTAAAAATGTTTTTAAGATATACAAGACTAGTCAAGTGTACGAAAAATTATTTAATTGAGGTCGCATACTTAAGATGCTTAATGCAGTAACTTTTACACATTCAAATCGATCTTTATCAATCAAACTAAAATATACGTAGTTGTAGTTATCTGGTTTCATGCATAGAAAAGCCCTAGCTAGATGGGGCCTAGCATGATAATAATAAAGGTAGTGTGGGTCAATTTTCCACACCATAACAAGATTCCAAATATAATGAAAGCAGAAAAATCAAAGAAAACAGCCTGTCTTGTACGAAACCACTAAACACACAACAAAATCCATGGACATATATAGTAGTTAGCACCTAGCTTTATGCCACTTGGTGTAATATAAAACCTATTGGATGGTGTTATCGCCTTCCCTCGTGATCATTTAGCTTTTGATTAAGTGTGATTGGACTGAATAGACTATATACCATGTCTTTTTTGTTGGTAAGTCTTAATTTAGGGGGGCCATGGGCAACTGGTTTTCTTGGTTGAGAAAGTGCATTAGCTACATAAAGGGTAATTAGCATCTTCAAAGATATGTGATTCTCTTGATTGACTATTCGACAAGTTGGTTACATTAGATTAGCTAGGTGGGTCTAAAATGCACGTTTTGAATTTTATGGACGAAGTAAAAAAAGAATCTTCATTGAAATTTCGACTAATGTTGAAAAGATGGATGCAAATAGCTGATATGCCAATACTATTTGTGGTGATCTACCTAGATGAATATGTTAGCAATCATATCCCATGGAATGACTTGACAGGCATGGATTATTAGGTTTTTGGTCAGAGGAACAATACATTCGCTTCTTTATTTTTCTATATGTTACTTTTTTTAGAAAGGCATTTATATACGTATATACAATCTTACACAAACATATCCATCTCACATAATTGTTCATGACAGGATTTGATGAACCCAATACATCTTGCCTGAGGCCTTCTAGGGCAAAATCCCTTTGGTTTTCCATATATATAGCTCTTAAAGTTCTATATCAAGTAGTATGTATCTATATATGTTAAGCTAGAATTTTCAAATAAATGAATCATGATCATCTATGATGAGCCTGTAGAGGAAAATGTTAACTTTCCATATTCGAAGGAAAGAATAGTGTATATATATCCGATTAATTAACCAGTGATTTCACCCCTAATTGACTCACCTTATTCACAGGAACGTTCCTTAGATCTGTACTCTATCTCTTTCTTTCGACGCCTCATTGGATGCTTTTTACTAAATTCTAACCAAGACCTCGCGAGATGAAACAAATTTATACCTATTAAGGTAAACATCAACTCAAGGTGAATCACCAGCAACCGTCTCCCTACCCGCTTTAACCTTGAAAACAATGGAATTGATTGTGACTCAGTCTAATGTCCCATTTGTGACAACGATATAGAGACTGCCAAACAGTTATTGTTAATTACTTTGTAGCATAAAAGCTTTGGTCCATGATCAACAGTAGGTGGGGATTCAATAACTACCCAAACAACCTTACTCAACTGATTTCATGGACATGAAACAACTTCGTGGATGAAGTCAAGATTTTATCGCACTTGCGGATCTCTCATAGGAGTAAAGAATTTAATCTCAATTGGTTAAAACATATCTATATGATCCAAAACAGCATGTTCCTTAGAATTGTAATTATATGATCTTTATTTGCTCTAGCATCTTGCTATGACCTTTCTCTAATAATTTTTGCTTTTCAAAAGAAAATTATCCTATAACCTCAGCCTTTTATCTCTTGAAGTTATGGCATCCCACGGATCCGCGGCTCTGCTAATTAGAGCTTATTAGGTTAAGGATTTTCGGTCTACATGCACTTCATGTAATATTGATTACACTTCTCCGTACTAATAATGAACACAGCCATCAATAGGTTTTGTCTTACCCTCAAATATTAACTTCAAATATACCAATCCAGCAAAACTTATCATTTGATGTGAGTAATATTTACTAATATCAAATGATACAATTTTTATTTTTTTTTCTTTTTTCCTCACAAACATGAATAGTTTACATACTCTCCGAATATAAATCCACTAGACTAAAAGAGAATCAAAGACCCTCCTAGTTAGCCTTACTTGCTATAGCATTAGAACTGAATCAATGCCTACAAGAGCAAAAGAAATGTACTGCCGCGGCAACCGGACAGCTTCTATTCTATTGGAACTAATACTGTCACCAATGAGTTTGAACCTAATTAAATTGATGGTTTTAGACTTTGGTACGCATTGCCATCTGTTAATTTTTACTGTCTCCATTGACAGTTCTATAACTTCAGTTATAAAATTTGGTAAACGCTCTTCACCTTTGTCTACAGTTTTTTTAATATCATGGGATAGAGTGGTTTAAAACCTGCAACTCTTTATACTCAACTTTGTTATATCTTAATTGTCTCGGCCTACCTCTTTGCTAAGCACCTATTTTTTTTTTTTTTTTTTTCATATGTATCCATTATTCAAAAAAATAATCATGCACGGATATGTTATTACAAATCCTCTAAACAAAACAGGCTTGAATATATGTACCGACAAAACTCATCCATTATTATATCATATTTCAGCTTAGAATATCATATCATTAAGCATATACGGTATAAAATAACAGCGAATCTTGTAAAGAAAAACATATTTGATGAGGAATAGTTGGTAAGCGACAAGCGTGTAGTTTATTTACATGAAAATTTCATCAAAATGAAAATATAAAAATAGTACTAGCATTGCTGGAAATGCCGACAAGTAACGACAAAAATAATTGTTTTGAATGAAGCAGATGAAATTTACAGAACAATAATGAACCTGGCAATGAAGGAAAGACAATTCGGCGAGTGGACCTCCAACATTAAAAAAATAATGTGTTTTAATAACATACTGACATCTGGTATTCCATTAAATTTTAGGCTGCTCGCAGTGAGGAAAAAAAGTCGATCGACATATTCCTCCATTCGGTTCTGATCGACCGGCTTTATTGTGGCTATTTGGTCGAGTTTTTTTTTTTTTTTTTTTTTTTTTTTTTTTTTTTTTTTTTACGTGGGCCGTGCCTGCAACCGAAATGTATATGTTTTCAGTGTGTGCTAATTAAATAAAAAAAATATATATTTGTGAAGTATGTTTTTTGTAATGTCGATTGTTTTACTGTGACAAAAAAGTTGCATGTAGATCGTCGAAGATAGAAAGCTGATATTACAGGTAAAATGAAGGTCGGGTAGTCATTATTGTGCCTAGCCTAAAAATAAAGAATTGAGTCAGATTTTCATATTTAAAAATGTAGATAAATGAATTATTCATAAATTTTAGGTGTTTTTTCATCATATAATTACCTACTGCAGGGAGAGCTATCCTACATCAACAAAAGAATCACAAAGAAATATTCACAAAAATGAGGTGTCATGTTTTAATTGATTTACTAAAAGAAAAAATTTAAAAAAAAATAAAAACAGGAAACCACCAATCAAAACATGTCACCTCATTTTTATTAATATTTCTTTATGGTTCTTTTGTGGATGTAGTATAGTAATGCTCCTGTAGGAAGTAGAGTATAAAATTGTTCCTAAGAAAAAACTAATAAATTTGACACAATATATATATTCAATGTTATAAATAGCGTGAGGCGTGGCGTGGCGGCGAAGCCAAGCCTCAAGCCACACGAGCTATAGCGAAGCTATAGCGTTTTTTGAGGCGTGACCAAGGCGGCATAATTTTTTATAGATTTATATATTTATATCATATTTCATATATATATATATATATATATATATATATATATATATATATATAATACATCAAGTTTACAAAACGCGTTATACATAGGAAATAAACTCAAAAAGCTAAACTATAATTGCATTTTTCGTCATTTCTTTAAATAAAACCTTCTCCGCGAGAGTAAACTGCTAAAAGATAAAATGTAAAAACCTAAAAACTACGGTATAAAACATCACATTCACATATTCACATTCACTTGTTATATTATCTTTTAGCATTTGATTTATAAAGTTAGCCCAAGCCCAAGTTCCTTCTAGCCCAATAATAGTAAATTACTAAATTCTACAAAAGCTTCAAAATAAAGCGCCACGCTTCACGCTATAGCACGCCTTACCACGCTTTTTCGCGCTTCATAACACGCTACGCATTAAGAAGACGCCTTGACCTATTTCGTAACGTGGAGGCCACGCCTCGCGCTATGGCGCCGCTATAGCGCCGCTATGGCGCGCTATTTAGAACCCTGTATATATTATACAAGATTATCAGTGAGAACTTAATTTTACCTATTTACGGTATGAAAAACATTATTTAATTTACAAATTTGCTTGAATCGCGAAGAAAAACACGAATTAATATCTTTTAAATTTGTTAGAATTAAGATTATTTACATATCAAAAGTTTCCTACATAATAAAAGATCAATTTTACTCACTCATTTTTTATATTAGGTAACAAACTCACTTTCATTTTTTTCTCTAAAAATTAATATCTTTTAAATCGTTATTCGTTAAATGAAATAAATTAAAGCATTTAATTATTTTTCAATAGACTGATATTTTCTTTTTGTAATTTTTCTGTCTTCTATTTTTTCATATATTGGAGAGAAATTAAATGTGATTGAACATTAACTTGATATTTGAATATCTAAACATTTAATAACCAAACATATTTTTTCTACATATTTTAAAAGTTTCATTGTTCTTTGGAAACTAGATATTCATAGCTTACAACCATATATAACACACTAAATTTCAAATTGTAGATTAATGCAGTTAATTCATCAAAATTAGATAAAAACACATAAAATTACATGTGATTTTTAACACACGTGATCTCAAACACATGTTATTTTTACCACATGTGATTATAAAAGTTTCATAAATGAAATGCTATATAATACAGTGTGTGATATATGGTTGGAAGATCGTGAATGTATGTTGCCATTGCGAAAAACGAGAAAAGTTTTTTTTTTTTTTTTTTAAATTATTTATAGACAAATACTTATGTTAATTTAAGATTTTAAGTACATATGCTTAGTATTTGAATTTTGAAATTAGTGTTAAATCACATGGGATATATCATGTGAATTTTAATACCGAAAAGAAAACGTGAAAAAAGACAATAAAAAAAATAAATTGTCAAAAGTATATCAACGTGCCCGTCTATATAAATATAAGTAAATGTTCGTCGTAATGGGATAATTTGTTTTGTCTAACGATCAACGGTTTAGAAGATATTTAAATTATTAAAAGATTGGCGTAATTGAAATTTTACTTTAAATATTAATTAATTTCTCTCTTTTTTTAGCAGAAAAATAAGTTGTTGAGATTTGTCTTTTAAAATTTTTTTGATATGTAAATGATCTCTACTTTAATTTGTTATAGTAACTCGATCGAGTGACCAATGCAAGCGTATTTTGAAAAGTCACCGATACGATGTAAGGATTTTTTTTTAATTATTATTTGTTTTTATTTTTTAAGGTTATAAGTTTAGTTCAGGTTATAAATTGAGAAATCATCAAAAACGAAGTTTGATGTTTTAATTTTTTTACCCTAAAAATGCTTTCTAGTTGACTAGATACAAATCGGTGATTCAAAGTTTTCAAAGTGTAGCCTTTGATTCATATTATATACAAATATCATATAAATGATAATTTTTGAATCAGCTTATATATGAATTTCAGTAAATTTATGCAAAAATGACAAGTGTAAGTCACCCGTTTGTATTTAATCAATAAAAAAGATATTTCTATATATAAAAAGTATAAATCAATGTGACTAAATTCATTTCTCGGGTTTATTTCACAATTTCTCGTGTTAAAAATTTCTCAATTGATATTGAATCAACTTACAAATTTTAGTGAATCTATACTAAAATGACAAGTGTAAGTCACCCATTTGTATTGAATCAACTAAAAAGATATTTCTACGCATCAAAATTATAAATCAACGTGACTAAATTCATTTCTCGTGTTTATTTAACAATTTCTCATGTTAAGAATTTCTCATTTGATCTTGATTCTACCTTTACATGTATCATATTTTTCAAATTAGATTTTAATAAGCTTTTTAGCATCAAAGGGCTGCAAAAGCTTTTAAAAACCTTTTTAGCATTGATGAAATTATGTGAATAAGCATTATGATAGCACATTTAAAAGATGCGCCCCTTGTGGAGTACATGTTTTTATCGTCAACTAAATCACTGGTGTTTCGACCAAAACTGACGACAAGATGGTTGCAAAATCTTCGGCCAAGTACAACCGAACTTCTCTGTTTGATATAACAAAAAGTGTTGGTCTCCAAAACATGCATAACAATGATCTCAATCTCTGTTATGCTATGATTTTGTGCATACAAATATGTTTTTTTGAATTCTCTCAGCTACAAATTTTGTGTAACTCATGCAACTATATCATCGAAATATTGTACTCGGAGAGTGATCACCATACGCTTTTTGTGCATGTCTCCGCCATTGAGCTAACATTGCAAGGACAAGTTACAACATATGTATGTGTGTAGCTATTCAAGTATATAACCGTATAATACATGTTCAATTTTAATTAAAAACCTTTTAACCTTTTCTTAAAACCTTGTTTTATATATTACTCCCTCCGTTTTAAAATATAAGTCCACTTTGCTATTTTGTTATCTCAAATTAATGTCCACTTTCAATTTCAACCAATCAAAATGTCTCTAAACGGATGAGAACTAATTTTTATTGGTTAATATTGTAAGAGGCCAATTTTTCTTAAAGTTTGTGAAATATGAAAATGAACATATAATTTAGGATGGAGCGAATATTAATTTATTAAAAGAAGAAATGCTAAAACCACACAAAAATTTAAAAATAGAATAAAATAAAATAATTCCACACAATGACTTGTTATTAAAGAATAAGGGTCATGTCAAATCTGTAAAAAAAATTTGCAACGTTTGAGTGTTTTTAGCAAATCCTTATTCTTAGTTTCTTACACATGTGGTTAACTTTTCACGCCCATTTATACACATTACTGTAAGAGTATATTTGGCACACAAAGTTATTAAGAGATTTTGCTTATCTTAAAAATAATAATAATAATAATAAAAATGTTTGTTTGACAGACAGAACTTATAAGATATTATAAGAAAATAATTTTTCATAATCTCTAGAAATCAAATATTACTTCATTTAGCTTATAAAAATAATATTTTTATAATTTCCATCTCCATCACAATCGTTATTGTTGATATAAATAATGCGTAAAAACGTTATTAATATTTCTCGAAATCCTTATGTTTTGACGATCACAAAATGTAAAATTATTAAACGTAAAATCATTAAGTAAATAAGTATTTAGTGACAAAATGTCATTATATCCAACTAATTCACTTAAGGTATGAATAAACAATTGCCTAATACATTTTATGATCAAATGAAGGTTTATTTACTAATTACAAATTATATAAAATGGTATAAACATTTTATATATTTAGAAAAACACTTTTGGTAATTAGAAGAAAATGTTTATTTCATAATAAATAAATGAATTCAAAATTTTAACCAAATTCAGTTAAACTTTCACCAAATAAACTTTCCTCATAAAAGACAAAACTCTCTGGCCGTTATAGGTGGGCGGCCCCCTTAATTTTAATGGGGCTGGCCATGAATTAAAGGGGCCGGTACGCTCCTGTGTCGGAAAATTTTGCCTATAAATACTGGTTCAAATCTGTAATTTTTTCTCACCTTTTGCACTAAAACTTTCTGTCAAAATTATCTCAAATCATCTTCCTAAAACCTTTGATCATAAACATATTAGTTCTTGTTTCAAGTGATTCAATCCATCCTCATTCAAAGTGCAAGAGAAGAATACTCCTCCAATATACATTAAGAAGTATTGTAGATTTGTGAATATTATTAGTTGTTGTGTAAAGTATTTGTAAAGGTGTAGAAGTTGTGTAATAGATAGATCTAGGTGTGTTAGTAGTTGTGAATAGAAGTAGTAGTGTTGGGAAGAAGAAGAAGTAGTGTTGTGAAGAAGAAGTAGTGAAGTTGTGTGAAGTTTTGTAGTAGTAATGGTGTGCATAAGTTGTGAAGAAGGTGTGTAGTGGTGTGAGATTGGTTCTAGCTACTATTAGGACTCGACATCTAGCTTAGTGTCGTTAATTGGTGTAAGCAAAAGTTGTGTAAGGTTTTCTCCGCCATAAGGGAGCTTGTTGACATAGTGAAGAAAACTCTCGAGTTAGGTGTTCGGGGAGTCGAGTATGGCGAAGAGGTGCTTCGTAGCCGAACCACTATAAATCCTTTGTCTTGTAGTACGATCTTTCCATCTCTATCTCTTTACTTACTTACTTATATTGTTGTTGTTTAATTTCGTAGATATTAGTATATATAAGTGTTATATATTGATATCACATAAAACTAGAATCGAAGATTTTGCAAACAAAGTTTTTCTTTTAATAAAAATTGACGTAAAACTATTCAACCCCCCCTCACCCCTTCTAGTTTTTCACAATTGGCATCAGAGCCAGATTAAACAAGACTTTTAAAATAAATTGTATTTTAAAACTTGAAATCGATCTATAGAATCGGAAAAATATTTAGAAGGGAACGTGACATTTAAACCACCATATTTTGAAAATAAAAGTTTTCTTGAATGGAAAAATCGATTCGAAAGTTATGTGAAATTAATAGATTATGATCTTTGACATTTTATTCCAATTGGTGATTTTCAACCAACAAAAACCACTTTTGAAAAATAAGATAATTATTTCAAAGTAGTGCTTGAAAAAAATGATATTGCTAAAATGATTATATACAAATCTTTACCAAATATTGAATATGAAAGAATATTTTTTTGTCAAACGGCAAATGGTATGTGAAAAAGTCTTTTAAATTTTCATCAAGAGAAATGTCAAGCCAAAGAAAATTTTATATATAAAATAGTTGAAAATGAAAGTATAGTAGATAAGTATTTAGTTGAAATGAGTACAAGTGCTACTAGTTCAAATTTTGCATGTGTAGGTAATAATGGCGAAAACCCCATGAGTCATATCAAGAGCAAACAAGAAGGGTGTATAAAGTCAACGATCGATAAGGAACATAATGATGATGATTATTATAGTTCCGAAAGTGAAGATGAATAATATGCAAAGGTCGTTAAAGAATTCAAGAATATTATTAAGAAGCGACTAAAAGCACAAGACAAAAGGAAAACACCCGAAGAAGAAACTCTGGTGACGAAGACGAAACAATGATGCACAAATGTTTCGTAGCTCAAGCACCTAATGAAATATGTCTAGGAGTAGATTTGGAGCCCGATGAATGGATAAAGGATAGTGGATGCTCAAGACACATGACGGGAAATCGCAAGCTATTTTCTACATATAAGGCATATAATGGAGGTAACGTTGTTTTTGGTAGTGATCGTCGTGGAAAAATTATAGGCAAAGGTACGATCTCTCAAGACTCTCTAACTATTTAAAATATCGAGCATGTAGATAATCTAACTTATAACTTGCTTAGTATATGCCAAATATGTGATAATAAGTTTAAGGTTACCTTTACCGACAAAGATAGTGAAATAATTAAGGATAAGAAAGTTATAGGTAGAGGAATTAGGAAAGGAGGTATATATGTTATGAAATTAGGAGACAAACCGGAAGATAGAATATGCCTAGCTACTATAGATGAAAACTCCACTTTGTGCCATAGGAGATTAGGTCACGCAAACATGCAACAAATACAATCTTTAGCCTCTAAAGAACTAGTTAGAAACTTGCCTAGCCTAAGATATGATCAACATTTTTGTGATGCTTGTAAAATTGGAAAACAAGCACATGCTAGTCACAAAGCTAAAAATATGTTATCTACTACTAGATGCTTAGAATTACTTCACATGGACCTTTTTGGTCCATCAGCTGTGCGGAGCCACGGTGGCAATCGTTACACCTTAGTTATAGTAGATGATTATTCACGATACACGTGGACTAGGTTCTTAAGTGATAAAACTGAAGCCTTTGAAAAATTCGAGATATTTAGTAAAATGATGCAAAATAAGTTAGGATGTTCTATAGTCTCAATTAGGACGGAAAATGGTAGGGAATTTAATAACGAAGTACAGTTTGGAAAATTTTGTGATGAAAATGGAATATCTCACAACTTTTCCGCTCCGCGTACTCCGCAATCAAATGGGGTAGTAGAAAGAAAAAATAGGTCTCTACAAGAAATGAGCAGAACAATGTTAAATGAACAATCTATGCCACAAAAATTTTGGTGTCACACCGTAGATACATCAACATATATACTTAATAGAGTTTCCATTAGACGAATCTTAGGAAAAACTCCATATAAGTTATTAAGAGGTTGAAAACATAATATAGGATACTTTAGAGTATTCGGAAGTAAATGCTTCATCCTTAACACAAAAGACTATCTCACTAAATTCGACCCTAAGACTTACGAAGGAGTTTTTCTAGGATATTCACAAAATAGTAGAGCATATATAATTCTTAATAAACATACCATGAAAGTAGAAGAGTCCCTAAATGTAACCTTTGATGAAACTCCTCCACTACCTAAAACATTACCCTTAGAAGATGATGATGTTATAGAGGAAGAAGTTATTGAGGTTAGTAAAACTAAACCCTTAGGTAATGATCTTGAAGTAGAAACTTTAGAAGAAAATGTAATTGTAAATGTTAAGTAATCAAAGTCACATCCATTAGATAACATTATAGGTCACCTAAATCAAAGAACACTTAGATCACAAGCTCAAGATAAAAATAACTTCTTTTGTTTTGTGTCAACAATAGAGCCTAAGAATATAAATTAAGCCTTAAAGGATGAAAGTTGGATTATGGCTATGCAAGAAGAATTAAATCAATTCAAAACAAATGATGTTTGGGAACTAGTCTCAAATCCTATGAATGTGACCATAATGGGAACTAAGTGGGTATTTAGGAATAAATTAGATGAAAATGGAATAGTAACTAGGAATAAAGCTAGGCTAATCGCCCAAGGTTATAATCAACAAGAAGGAATTGATTATGACGAAACCTATGCCCCTGTAGCTAGATTAGAATCCATTAGAATCCTTTTAGCTTATGCCTGCGCCCTAGAGTTTAAGTTATACCAAATGGATGTGAAGAGTGCATTCCTTAACGGTTTTATCAATAAGGAGGTTTATGTGGCACAACCCCCGGGATTCATTGACTTCGTAAAACCTGATTATGTTTACAAACTAAAGAAAGCTTTATATGGTTTTAAGCAAGCTCCAAAGGCTTGGTATGATAGACTGAAAGCTTTCCTAGTTGAGCATAATTATTCCATGAGAATGGTAGATGACACTCTCTTCACTAAAAGAAGTGACCCAAATATCATCATTGTTCAAATACATGTCGATGACATTGTATTTGGATCAACTTGTCAGGATATATGTGATGAATTTGCCAAAATTCTTCAATGATGAGTTTGAGATGAGCATGATGGGTGAACTAAACTTCTTCTTAGGATTACAAATAAAACAACTAAAAGATGGAATATTTTTTAACCAATCAAAATATATTAAAGAAATGCTTAAGAAATTTGGACTAGAAGACTCAAAACCCCTTAAGACACCTATGTCTACGGAAGTCAAACTCACAAGAAGAAGGTGAGTCCGTAGATAACACTAAGTATAGAGGAAGGATAGGTAGTTTACTATACTTAACGGCAAGTAGACCCGATATCATGTTTAGTGTTTGCCTTTGTGTTCGCTTTCAAGAGGATCCCAAAACCTCCCACCTAGAAGCGGTTAAGCGTATCTTCCGATACATTAAAGGCACTATACACTTAGGATTATGATATCCTAAGGGATCCGGCATAGAAACCATTGTCTACGCGGATTCGGATCATGCGGGAGACTACGTGGATCGAAAAAGCACTAGTGTTATTTGCACGTTCATGGGATGTTGCCTAACGTCTTGGTTTTCCAAGAAGCAAACCGCTATTGCCATTTCGACCACCGAAGCTGAATATGTAAGCGCTGGAAAGGCATGTCAACAAGCACTATGGATGAAACAAGCTCTCGTAGACTATGGCGTTAGGTTAGAAAACATTCCTATAATGTGTGATAATAAAGGAGCCATAGACTTAAGTAAGAATCCGGTTCAACACTCTAGGACTAAACATATAGAAATACGTCATCACTTTCTTAGGGATAATGTACAAAAGGGAAGCATAACAATAGAAAAGGTAGCCTCGGAAGATAACATTGCCGATATATTTACTAAGCCCCTTAAGAGTGAACAATTTAACCACTTGCTTCTAGGATTAGGAATGATGGAACAAATAGATTAAAATTTTATTTCTGAAATTTCATGATCCTAAAAAGTTTTTTTGTCAGATGGGCGGACCCCTTAAATTTATAAGGGCGCCCTCCTTAAAATTAAGGGGACCGACCTCACTTTAAGGGGGTCGGTCATCTGAGCATAAAAGTTTTAAAGTTTCTTTTCTTTCTTCTCAAGTCTGAGTTTAGGATTCTGTTTTGCACAAAAATCAGGAATTGAGATATTTTGTTTTGCATATATATTCTCAAAGAAAACCTCAATTCATTTTGAAATCATTCTCACATTTAGGAAAACTCATTGTTGAATAATGGTAAAAATGTTTTTCTAAAATCATGCATGAAATGTCACATGAATTGTCAAAATATATAATTCAATATATATCCTTGGCAATCATGGATTAAGCAAATTGAATCAAGGAGTTTTTGGATTGCTTCTTAGGACATTTATGTTTCTTTGCATTAGGAGTCGAAGCAATTGCATCTCCATATTTGTTGCATATAGGCACACACTAGAAAAATGTCAAATATCACTTTGTCACATTTGTTCCATCATTAGTTTCTCACTCACTAAATTGCCTTATACTTTACTTGTTGCCTTAGGATACATGACTTATTTATTTGTTCATTTACATTATTGTCTTTGCATGAAACTATATTATATGCTTAGTTGCCTACATATATACTTTCTATGCATACTTCATCAAGATAATATTTGTTTAGTTGCCTAAAGAGATGGACTTGCCCAATACCAAACCTCAAAACAAACATCTTTCTGGAAAAATCTCTGCCAAAAACCATTTCTGGCAATCTGGGAACCAGACACTGGGGGCCCCCATAATTATAACTGGCGGCCCTCTTAAAATTAAAGGGGCCGGCCATTAATTAAGGGGGCCGGCCATCTGATGGTCGAGGTTCCCTGTTTGCTTTCTGCTTTTAATCCCATTTCACCCTATTTTGATTCCCTACTTCCCTAAATTCACAAACATTCTTTGTCTATCAAATCCACCACATTTTATCTTTCCATGAACACCAAATCATCACACTATAAATACCCTCATTCCTCATTTATCATCACTCAAGCCATCATGTCATCCCCCAATCACCCAAGAACTAAACCTACAAGAGGTGCAAGGATCACCGTCAAACCCGTGTGGAGAAGAAAACTTGATACATGTCAAAAATTCTCATCTATTAATGATGTTGTCCCCAACCAACCAACAACTAAACATTCACTTCACCCAAATGAAACCTTCATTTTACCTCCACATGACAACCTCACTATCTCACTCACCAACAATACTCCACATCCATCTCACTCAATTCTTCCAAATGATCCTTTTGAGGAACATACTCAATCCCAAAACCACATCCATCCCTCTCATCAAGACATGAATCCTATGCTACATGTCCAAACCTCAGTCCCCAACAATAATCCAACTCCACCATCTTCACCTTCCTCCGAACATAAAAAGTTCGTCGAGGAGCTCAAAGAAGCCCATGAGCTTAGTGCTCTCCTTGCCTTACATCTTGCTCAACGCAATTTAGATCATCAACCCTCTACCACTCCCTCCCCACCATCCAACAACATTGTCCCACTTGAGAATCATGTCAACAATTGTCCTTGATGCATTTTTCTCCAAAAACAAACCATAGCTCTTAATGAGCACTTCACTTGGATTGAGTATCTCCTCACAAGGTCTTCTCCACCACCATCACAAACACAACAATCCAACTCTTCCACTCCAAGCTCACCTCTATCAACCACTCCAAACTCTCCAAACAAAATTCCCACAAAAGTCTAACTCCACTAAATCCATGCTCCATGTTTCCTATCTCAAAGCAAGTCCTAGAGACCTCATGTTGGCAACCTAGTATTATCAAATGTAGTTTGCTAAGAAAAGCAAATATGCATGCTTATGTAACAATGATTATGTTTTTCAACATAATATACCTTATGAATAATGAATGCTTGTTGAGATTTACTTTCTTTTGTCTTTTACATGTTTTCTTGTCATATATTGCATCATATATATTGAATGTTCTAAATATTTTTGCAAGCATTCCATATCTCGATTTGTCTTATAACCTTAAAACGAGGGGGAGTACACGTCAAGGGAGAGCTAATACAACATCGGAATAACCTTTTTGATGTTCACAAAAAGGGGGAGAAGTGATATAACTCACTAAATACTTGCATAAATAATAATTTTTTACTTAATGAATTTAGATTTTGTAATCATCAAAAAGGGGGAGATTGTTGATATAAATAATGCGTAAAAACGTTATTAATATTTCTTGATATCCCTATGTTTTGACGATCACAAAATGTAAAATCATTACGTAAATAAGTATTTAGTGACAAAATGTCATTATATCCAACTAATTCACTTAAGTTATGAATAAACAATTGCCTAATACATTTTATGATCAAAGGAAGGTTTATTTACTAATTACAAATTATATAATATGGTATAAACATTTTATATATTTAGAAAAACACTTTTGGTAATTAGAGGAAAATGTTTATTTCATAATAAATAAATGAATTCAAATTTTTAACCAAATTCAGTTAAACTTTCACCAAATAAACTTTTCCCAGAAAAGACAAAACTCTCTGGCCGTTACAGGTGGGCGGCCCCCTTAATTTTAAGGGGGCCGGCCATGAATTAAAGGGGCCGGCACGCTCCTGTGTCAGAAAGTTTTGCCTATAAATACTGGTTCAAATCTGTAATTTTTCCTCACCTTTTGCACTAAAACTTTCTGTCAAAATTCTCTCAAATCATCTTCCTAAAACCTTTGATCATAAACATATTAGTTCTTGTTTCAAGTGATTCAATCCATCCTCATTCAAAATGCAAGAGAAGAATACTCCTCCAACATCTCATTAAGAAGTATTGTAGATTTGTGAATATTATTAGTTGTTGTGTAAAGTATTTGTAAAGGTGTAGAAGTTGTGTAATAGATAGATCTAGGTGTGTTAGTAGTTGTGAATAGAAGTAGTAGTGTTGGGAAGAAGAAGAAGTAGTGTTGTGAAGAAGAAGTAGTGAAGTTGTGTAGTAGTAGTGGTGTGCATAAGTTGTGAAGAAGGTGTGTAGTGGTGTGAGATTTGTTTTAGCTACTATTAGGACTCGACATCTAGCTTAGTGTCGTTAATTGGTGTAAGCAAAAGTTGTGTAAGGTTTTCTCCTCCATAAGGGAGCTTGTTGACATAGTAAAGAAAACTCTCGAGTTAGGTGCTCGGGGAGTGGAGTAGGGCGAAGAGATGCTTCGTAGCCGAACCACTATAAATCCTTTGTCTTGTGGTGCGATCTTTCCATCTCTATCTCGTTACTTACTTAGTTATATTGTTGTTGTTTACTTTCGTAGATATTAGTATATATAAGTGTTATATATTGATCTCACATAAAACTAGAATCGAAGATGTTGTAAACAAAGTTTTTCTTTTGATAAAAATTGACGTAAAACTATTAACCCCCCCCCCCTCCTTCTAGTTTTCCACAGTTATCTCCAGCTCCATCTGTTTCAGCAAAAGTTATTTTTGTAGAAACTAATGAACCAAAATTGACTAACGATGCCCTAACGCTAGACGGGCTAATGGGCCGACACAAATGGGCCGGGCTTATTAACTAACATCCCCCCTCAAACTCACAATGTTGCAGTGAGGGATATTAAGAGTTTGTTAGATAAAAAACGAAAACGAATGCAATAGTGAGGCTTGGTAAATACATCTGCAATCTGTAAAGCAGACAAAACAAACAACAAAGAAATGGTGCCCGCCTGAAGATGGTGACGTGTGAAATGACAATCAATCCCTATATGCTTGGTCCTTTCATGAAAAACCGTGTTGTGCGCAATTTGAATAGCACTAAGATTATCACAAGATAATTGAGTATTACTAGTAATATGAACACCCATATCTGCAAGTAACTGATGCGTGGGGTTTGTTGTGGTGGGATGACGGGTTCAAAGATGTTCTCATCGTCAATGATGTCGGGTGGTGAAGAGCTACGAACAAAAACACGAAGAAATAAGATAGACTTAAGAGATCCTAAAAATAAAAATAAAATCTTACTAGAATGGAATCTAGCAAGTAGACCTAATAAAAAGAGATTCTAACCTAAACAATAACTATTCCCCGGGCTGCGGTGCCAAAAACTTGATGCGTGGGGTTTGCACCAGGCTTTACCTCTCGAGGGATCTCGAGAAGCTTACAACCCCCACCAGGCAGTGTACCTGATCGATGTAGTATAGTATAATGACAAGTACTGGGGGATTGATCATTCAGCTAGGAATAGTGTCGCTAGTATTAGAAAACCTAAAGAATAGGTCTAGAGATGAGGGATGATTCTTTTGTATTTTTTAGAAAGCAAGTAAAAATCTCGGGTTTGAAGGAGTTTGGCGAAATTAGTTGCTAGTCAACTAACCCAATACTAAGATGCAATCAAAATAAAATACTAAAAATGAAAATAAACTATATTAAACTAAAGTTGTGAGCAATATGTGGGAGAATTGTGTTTACTTAGATTTCACTACTCCCTAGATATCTTTTGCACGTTAATTACTTGTTATAGTTGCGTGGATGACGGATTGTATTCCTTAATACCATTCATGGGGTGGCGTACTTACTTCCCCAATCCTATGAGCGCCTACTTCACTCCTATGTCGAGCCGGCTAAGAAGCTCCTAACATGGGATCATTAGAATTTACTCATGCATTAAATACAACCAATAAAACCTAGTACACATCGGTTCATGTTTCCTAAGACGTTCAAGCATGTTACACAATAGAGATCTGCCAGTTTTCTTAAGCCTAACTTTGAAATCATTCATCCAATACAACCATAAACAAGTAATCAACACATAATTAACATCTAGGTTTCATTAGATCCAAGCAAACACAAGATAAATATAGCCTAGCATGTTAGAATCAAGACAAGCACAAGATATAATCAACCAACACATAGACATATTGATTGAATTAAGAGAAGACTTATCTTAATAGAACATGAAAGGATTCAAGGGGTGAAAACCCTTGAAAACACTGTAAAATATGACCTAGGGTTTACAAAGTTCGGCCCTAGTTTTCTCCACACAAGTTCCTCTTCTAATGAATGAAAAATAGAAAACTATATATAGAGTTTGATAGGTGACGGCGTCAAGAACAAATGTCTGACGCCGTCATCTCGCCGCCAAATAGTTCCTCGGACTGCCTAGATCTGGGTCTGACGCCGTCATGTATTCCTCTTGTGCAGGCCGTCACCAATTTAACTCTTGACGCCCTTGTTGTGACGCCGTCAGGATTGCACTGGGTCGTCATGGAATTTACTCTTGACGCCGTCAGGGTCTTCCTCTTGACGCCGTCAGGTACTGTTCTTAGCTTGGAAAATTAAGTCTTTGTCGTTTTCTTCACTTTTATGCTCAAAAAACGTCCGAATTGCTTCCTTTTCGAGAATTCACTCCCAAAGTACCTAAAATCACAAAAGGAACGATTTAGGGTAATATTTGATCAAATAAATTCAATTTCGGGCTTAAATGACCCCCTAAAAGTGGTTCATTTTTCGCCTCATCAGTAACCAACGTAACCAAACAATCTCGCTAGTAGTAACAGCCATGGCACGATACTCAGCTTCAGTAGAAGATCTTGAATGAACAACTTGTTTCTTACTCTTCCACGAGATAAGCAAATCTCCAAGAAAAACACAAAACCCAGTTGTAGACTTACGAGTAACCGAACCACCAGCCCAATCAACATCACAATAAGCACGTAAGTCTAAAGAAGATGTAGAAAAAACAAGAGTGTCTGAAATTGAGTACCTCGAATACCAAAGAATTTGTAGAACAGCAGCCCAATGAACAGTAGTATGAGTAGCAACAAACTGACTAACAATGTGGAAAGCATAAGCGATATCTGGTTGAGTCATTGTAAGATAAACCAAACTCCTTACAATAGTGCGATACAAACTAGGATCAGGTAAAGGATCACCATCTGTAGGGGTATAATTTGCTTTAACATCAAGAGGAATGTCAGTAATCTTATTATCAATCACTCTGGCACGATCAAATAAATGAGAAATATACTTGGATTGAGATAGAAGATAACCTTTCGGTGATGAAGCAACATCAATACCAAGGAAATAACATAGTAACCAAAAATCTTTCATAGCAAACTGATGAGATAACTCTTCCTTCAACAATTCAATTCCATCATAATCATCTCCAGTAATAATCATATCAGCAACATACAAGGACAACAAAATACGTCCAACACTTGAATGTTTAACAAATAATGCGGAATCATGATGGCTAGAGACAAATCCAAGAGAACTAACAACTGTGGAAAACTTCTCATACCAAGCACACGGTGCCTGTTTGAGTCCATAAAGAGTTTTCCGAAGCTTACAAACTTCACCTGACCAATGAGAAACGCCAGGAGGTGGTTTCATATAAACTTCTTCATTTAGGTCACCATTCAAGAAGGCATTCTTGCCGTCCATTTGAGATATTTTCCACTAACAACTAGAAGCCACTACAATCAAGTATGGACAGTTGTCATTTTTGCAACAGGAGCAAATGTCTCTTCATAATCCATGCCATACTCTTGAGAGTAACCTTTAGCAATAAGTCGAGCCTTATATCTTTCAATGGACCCATGAGATTTGGTGTTAATCTTGCACCCAAAAACGAGAGCCAATAGCACGCTTGCCTGTTGGCAAAGGTACCAAGTCCCACGTGTGAGTCTGATGCAATGCAGTAAGTTCCTTAGACATAGCAGTCTGCCAAAGTGGATCACAAACAGCTTCCGTATTGGACACAGGCTCATGAAGATTATGTATAGAAGCAACAAAAGAAGCAAACAAACTAGAATAACAAGAATAAACAAAGTCATCTTTTTTAGTGGACTTACGAATACGTGTGGGTCAAACATTTGGAGGAGGAACTGCTGCAACTTCAGGCAATGATTGGGTAGTCGTGGTAGGGGTTGATTAACCGTTGATGTAGCCTCGGGAATTGTAATTGGTGGTGTTTCAGTGGTGGTAGGTTCTAAGGTTGTTTCACAAACAGGTTTTGGTATTATGGGTGACACAACAGGTGTAGGTTCTTCAAAGGGATCAATTTTTATGAGTTCAGATTGTGTTAAATTATGTGAACTAGCAGGCATGGAATAGTACGGAATGTGCTCTAAAAATTCAATGTGGTAAGATGTATACAATTTCTAACCAACCGGATCATAACAACAATATCCCTTTTGACTAATACCAAAACCCAGAAATACACATAAAGTGGATTTTAGAGATAATTTTGTATGCTCAACATGTGGTTTTCGGACAAAACAAGTACAACCAAAGACACGCAATGAGGAATAATCAGGCAAACTTCCATACAACTTCTCAAACGGAGATAAACTAGAATTATGTGCAGTTGGGATTATATTAATCACATAGGTGGCTGTAAGAAACGCTTTTGCCCAAAATACACTAGGAACATCAACAAACAACAAAAAAGATCTAGCTGTCTCAACAAGATAACGATGCTTCCTTTCAGCAACACCATTTTTTTTAGGAGTGTCCGTACAAGAGGTCAGATATATAGTCCCATCCGGTTTAAGTAAACCAACAAAAATCATTAGAAGTGTATTCACCCCCTAAATCATAGTGAAAGCATTTTATGACAGTCGAATGTTGAGTTTTCACAAGAACTCTAAATTCTTTGAAAACGCTAAGAAAATCAGACCTACGCTTCATCAGATAAACCCAAGTATAGCAAGTGAAGTCATCTATAAATGAAACATAATACCTGGAACCTCCTTTTGTAGATACAGGAGAAGGTCCCCACACATCAGAATGTACTAGATCAAATGGAGCATTAGAAGAGGAAATACTATTACTGAACGGCAATGCTGAGAACTTGGAAAGTTTACAACCACTACAATCGGAAATATCATGAGCGTCTAGCTTTCCCAGCGCTCCTGTAGATGCTAAAAACTGTAAATGAGAACAAGAGACATGACCCACTCGAGAATGCCATAAATAAAATGTTGAAGAAGTGCGGCTCAACCAAAAAGATGCCAAACCGCACTAGATGATGTGGTATCATGAATATCTCTAAAGTGATCCAAAACATAAAGATCCCCTTGCACGTGACCTGTCCCAACCACCATATGTGTTTTTTGGTCATATATAGAACAATCGAAAATATAAAATTTGACATCATATCCAGAATCACAAATTTTAATGACAGAAGCAAGATTCATAATCACCATAGCGGCCACAATTGATTTCGAAGAATTAATAATCGATGAAATGAACAGTGACATAAGATAAGACATGTGATGAATCGCACGTGAATCTAATATCCATTTAGAAAATGATGATGCAAAACATTTATCAGACGAAGTTGACATAGCATGAGGCTGAAAGGCTAGAAAATTCTTTAACTGCTCTAACATGTCTAAAAATATCTGAAACTGCTCATACATGTCGATAAACTTTGGAAATTGCTCAAATAATGATGGATCAAACTGGGAAGCGATCTTACAAGTCTCCATGTTAACTCAACAATGCAACACAATTAATAAATCGATTTCCCAAATCACAGAACAAAACTAATTACTGCTCCAAATCAATATGTCAAATCTGATTCCAAAATAACTCAAACCACGACTTTAAGTTCTAGAACTCCCAAAAAAAATAATCAAGCAAATGGCATTAGGCTGCGATCGAACAAATCCAAACCAAAGGCAAACGCAAATACCAAAATAATGAAAAAAAAAAAAAAAAAAAAAAAAAAGAACTATTGGTTATTAAGACAATTTGTAATTGAACTCCTATTATTATTTCGGACTAAGATCCTCTCAAATTGTGTATACAACTTGAGTCAAGTTATGTTATTATGAGTCATTGGAATTGATCCAATGGTGCAAATCAAAAGAAGTTCTTTTGATTTCAGCCATTTGATCAAATCTAATGACTCATAATTACACAACTTGACTCAAGTTGTATAACACAACTTGAGAGGATCTTGGTCCATTTCTCCAAATTACTATTTCCAATATTACCTTTTCTAGTTGCAATTCATCAAACAACAAATCACAATGGCTATGTTTGGCAAAAGTAGTTGTGAGCAGTGGCCATAGCTCATTGCTCACCGCTTACAGCTTCTTAAAGAAGCAAATGAGCATTCCTAAAAAATAGCAAAGCTCACCGCTCTTATGTCAAACAAACACTAAAAATCAAAAAAATCATTACTCATCGCTCTAAAAAGCTCTGCGCCAAACATAATCAATGTCTCTACCAAATACATGGGCCAAAGTTTAACAAGATGCGTTATAAGTCCAAAATTTACTATATGAAAATCATATCAGAAGCGTATATCTGACTCAAGCCTTCGACATCAATTACGATTTCAACAACCAATTATATATATATACTAAATATGGGGAGGTTGATGGGTGCCGACCACTGTAGCTGCTACAGTGGTTTGTACAGTAATTTTTTTAAGTACTAACGGTCGTTAGTTATTTAACGGCTGTTAACTAACGACCGTTATCTTTAACATTAAAAAAAAAATTTGTACGCACTTTGTCCTTCATCTCAGCGGTTCATTGTAAATTTAGTCCTCACATAATTTACATAAATGGTCCTTCATGTTATACATCAATTGCAAATTCAGTCCTATTTGTACAGTACTAATAGCCGTTAGTTATTTAACGGCTGTTAACTAACGATTGTTACTTTAACATTTAAAAAAAATACGCACTTTTTCCTTCATCTCAACGGTTCATTGCAAATCTAATCCTCACATAATTTACATAAATGGTCCTTCATGTTATACGTCAATTGCAAAGTCAGTCTTAGGTAACTAACTTAACGTTAAGTAGCTAACGGCAACAAAAGAATTCCGCAGCAACGCGCGGGTATCAACACTCGTTCAAATCCAAGTTACGATCTATTCAATTGCAAAAAGAAGATGCATTTGACAACTTGATCAACGATAAATACGTAAAATAAAGTAACGATCCACTAACGCTAGACGGGGTTAATGGGCCGACACAAGTGGGTCGGGCTTATTAACTACTACCTCCGTCCCTAAATAAATGTCCACGTTTGACTTTCTAAGTCTTTTTTTTAAAACTTTGACTTTATATATGTTAGTTTGTGTTATATAATATTTGATAAAAATTATACCAATTAAAATACATTTAAAACCCAACTCATTCATATATTTTGTATCAAGTATTATAAAACGCGTACAAAAATACTTAATGTCAAAGTTCAAAAAGAAAGACTTTGAAAGTCAAATGTGGACACTTATTTAGGGACGGAGGGAGTAACAATTTTTAATAAAGTTATCCTCCTAAGTGTCATAACTAGCAGGGTACCCGCGCGATGCGGCGGCGGGTACCCTGTAATAAAATCTGCGGCGATGAATATATTGAATATTTATTTCGGGTTGCTGGATCTCATATTTTTGTTTTGAAAGCTTAATATTTTGGAATCTTAATTAATATTTTCAATATGTTTTTCGTTATATCTGCAAAAATGGATAATATAAATTCTGATCTTTTTTAGTAATTTGTTGTTTTTTTTATTAATTGTTTGCATAAGGTGGTTAAATAAATATGCAAAAGCATCCTTGAATACACATTAAGCACAGAACATGCCACACATGAATTGAGGCCCAAGTCCACACAAAAGAAATTGTATAAGGCTGATCCTTAATCCAAGTCCAATTTAATTCACTTAACCCTAATCCTAACCACACATATATATAACTACTACCCTCTTTTTTGTATCCCTAATTTTACTCTAACAAACACACGCCTCTGTCACGCTTGCAGCCACACCACAAAAACCTATAACCTAATAGATCTAAAATTAATTTGTCCTTGTATTTTTATCAACTAGCATGTGGTCTAGTGGGTAACTCTTAAAGAGTTAAGTGAGCCACTCTGAGAGTAGTACCGGTTGGGTGACCTACCGGGAAGTCCTCAAGTGGGGCAGGACCACATGCTCTGTTGATACCATCCCCCCACCGCAAATGCTCAGATTGACTGGTCAGCGAGGGGTCTTTTGAGAAAATAGCCAGGGTTCATAGCCCACCTCCTGATAAGTACAGTCACTGGGACAGGTGCTCATTGCCTGGGGCCGGGTCCTTGGGGGAGGGTCCGGTTGGCATCCTTAGGATGCATGGGACCAGGGTGATCCCACCGATCTTCACCTTTTGAGAATTTGTCCTTGTATTTTTGTTAAAACCGATTAATGCTCATACATAAATGCCCTCTTTCGTACTATCTTTCAAGACCAAGATCACGTGATATGGCTTCAAGATCCAACTATAAGGGTCTCTGGTAGGTGCATGTTTGTTGTGTTTTCGTAAACCGATTGAAAAGAAAGATGATAACACTTTTGTTATTGTTTTTTCTTTTGACCTTTATCGGATATTTCAAAGAAGTATAAGCTTCGATAAAGATCTATGATGAATCTTGTTCAAACTCAAAAGAATCTTAAAAGATCGATACAGTCAATGAACAAAACTGAGATCTTAGGTATTATTATTTGTTTTTCGAGTCTTTTCGTGTTTTGAGGATTGTGATCGGTGTAGTTTTATCTTGTTAGTTTGTTAACAGAGTTTGAGAGTGATGTGTAATTGGATATAGGATAGATTTGTGGGTTGTGGTAGTTGGTGATGGGTTAGTTTGATGTGGCTTGGATTGGCGGCTTTTTTGCGTTTAATTTTCCGAAAAAAAAAAAAAAAAAAAAAAAAACTGTAGCGTCCACTGTAGCAACTACAGTGGGTGCTACAGTAACCTCTTGGGGTTTAGTATATACGAGCGGAGGAACCCGCGCGTTGCTACGGAAATGCCGTGCTATTTATTTATTTATTTATTTTTTTACACCTTAGGGCTTACTGGCTTAGGGACTAAATTGCAAAAGACTATTCTTGCTTCCACTGTGGCACTTTAAATGAATTTTGTTAAGGGATTTTCCAAATCTTGTCAAAAATGTATTCCCATGAAAATTTTTAATAATCAAAATATCATTTTTTTTCCAAATATTACAAAAAAAAAATGAAAATTTTTAATAATCAAAATATCATTTTTTTTTTTCTTCCAAACATTACACACAAAAAAAAAAAAAAAAAAAAAAAAAAAAAAAAAAAAAAAAAAAGCTACAGTACCGATGCTACAGTATCACTGCTACAGTACTGGCACTCACAAAATCACTGTTTCGTCCACTGCAGCAAGCACTGTAGCTGCTACAGTGGAGCGTTCCCCCTTTAAGTATATATAATAACGAGCGGGGAAACCCGCGCGTTGCTGCGAGGGTGTTGCGGTACCTACTTGATGACAGTAACGTAGGTGAAGATGAGCCTATGATAAACGTGTATACATTACAACATTGTGCGAAATGATAAATCATGTGCAATAATAATGTAGTGCCAAGAAAAGTATGCATATATTTTCGTTCAAATGTTTGTACAAAGGGCAAGAACACAATTGAACCTTGATTCTTGAGTGGCTGAGTAGATGTCCACTTTTGTGGCCCGAATTTTTTTTCTTCAAATGAGACTGTCTTGCTGATATGACTTCAACTCTTCTTCCGTTAGTCCCTAGAAAAAACCACGATGATATAATTAAATTCAATTCAATTATATGAGTAATGAGTAAATGCATGTGTAGCATAAAATTGACTAATACTATGGATAGTGGTTTTTATTATTACTCCACTTTCTATATACAACCTTGCTGGAAAGTATGTACCGTAAATAATAAGATTTTTATTTCCTCAATGTTCAATATTGTTGCTCCAATTGAATGTGTTGCTTACAACTGACAGCTTCATAAGATGATCCGTAGCCCTGCCACCAATGTTTAGCAAAAACCTTTACCTCAGTTGTAATATACATGTTACACCTAAGTTTTTCCTTCTATCAGTTTGCATATCAACGGCAGGAATCCTAGTTGTTTGTTTAAAATATGACATAATGCAAATTGATCCATGTCTATACAAAAGGGTTAATATATCCATGTAACTCGCAAAAATATAAGATTAACTCCTAAATGTGGACGATAACCCCAAGTTCGCAGACCGTGAGAAGTTACCATCGTGATACATGAGCCAAATATCCAATGTAATTTGAATATTGCTGTCTTAATATAGAAATTAGAAAATACAGTGCACATACTGGATTGTCATTATCGATTGTCTTTGGGATTCCAGCCACAACAACTTTAAGCTCACGCCTTCTTACCTCCTGCACATATACAGGAATGTAAAGCGTGTAGCATACTTTTCATTATAATACATTAAGAGAAGAGAAAGGTAAAACACGCACAAAAAACTTATCTTCAGATTGTAATAAGGTTGCCATTTAATCACCTGATATAACATTATTGCTCCTTTTTGAGTTCCATCACCTCCAATGATATAATCCTGATAAATAAACAAAACTGTCAAATGGTTCATTACCATATTATAGGTGACAAATTCTACCTAGTTCTGGCTATGTCTTATCTTTAACGAATGGGCAATTATAAAAACTTTACTGAAAAGTGCCTTTCCATATGTAGGAAAAAATGCTTAAATATTTAGATTACTATTCAAATAACATACCTTTTGTAATTCTAATCAAAGCAATAACTATTTGTAAAAAAAATAAAACTTCATTTTTTGGACAATAGTGTTTCGGATTTCCAAATCAAACCATAAATCCTATTGAACCAAGCAGCCAAAAGCTATAAAGAAGCTAGAAATATGCATGACATAACTAAATGAGAAGTATGTAGGCCAATGTCTAGCCCAGAACTTGCCATGCATGTAATGGTTCACAAACCTGATGGATATCACGATCCTGAATACTGTCAACTATCTTTGGCTTCAGCGCATGCACATTTGCTGGTGATTGTGCTACTGTGCTAGTTTTTCATGGATTCTTGTCAGTATAAATAAAATGTGTTAACTCAACAAAACTATCGAATCAGTGTGAAACCTTACTTTATTGGCCCTGGATGACTTCTTAGAAGCCTGTTCCCACTCATTGCGAGACCTTCATGTGTGCTAGGAAGCAACATAAATCCTCTTTCCTGCACTCCACCATAGGATTAGCCTTGTCACCGCACCCACGTACTGGCTACCATTCTCGGAGATCAAAAGATCACTTCTTTCACCATTAATATGAACTTGTACGTTGAAAACAAAGCTGTTGGAAAAGGAATTTAAAATCAATGGAAAGTGCAAATCAAATTCCAATATTTCGCATCATGGCTGTATTAACATAGTAACTTAAAAGGTTGTTTTGACTTTTGAGTAATATCTTTACAACGTCCCTTACCCAAATCACTCCAGCATTTTTACTTCATTGTTAACAACGTGTTTGTTAGCATTCTCATGAGGATCTGCAAAAAAAAAAAAAAAAAAAAAAAATGCGTGAATGTCGTAAAATTATCAGATGCTGTCATAAAATAACAATATATGCAATTATGATGGTAGCAGATTAAGCAGATAAACAAAGTATAATTCACTGGGCATTCTATAAATATAATCGTTTGTGTAAGTATAACAATGATAAATGCTACAAAAGTACTCACCATAAAAGGAGGCCCAGTTTGGTTATATTATGTACACATTTTTTAAGTTAACATTGCTGAACCAAATAGCCATAGCATGACCAAGTTATAAAGTTCCTTACATTTATTGCGAAAGTTGTTTCATCTTCTTTACTTCGTTCCTTATACATTGTGCCATAATCATCTGTGTATTCCATAAATGAAAATCATTAATCTAAAGTAAGTTGTCATAATATAAATACTTAAAGATTGTAGCTTCATATTCAGAGTTTATCTTTGCCTTTGTTACCTGAAATTTCTTCTTCCTGTACAATATACGAATCAAATACTGACAATTCTTTTGCCTCTGGATGACCCTGTAAATGAAGCATAAGAAAATTCTTACGGTGTCATGGCAGGTAATAATAAGCTTATACTTTACATTTGAATCAAGCGATAATATTGATAACACAATATCTGACACTGATTTTCTTTTGCGATATCGTTAACCCAAAAAAGCAGTGGTCTAAATTCAGACAAAAAACATACTTGTAGCATACATCCTATATAGAACTTAAACATGTCATATATTCAACAAAAATAAAAAAGGAGGGGAAAAATTCATAACACACCAATAGGATTAGCCTCGTCACCATACCCACGAACTGTCACCACAACCTTATCATCTATTCGCTTATTCAAACCTTTCAAGTTTCATGTAATAAAAAAGTACACCACACAGATTTGGTTGCACTCGCTGTCACTTTTTATCTTACAAATGATATATTTGTTGTAGTGTATAGTATGGACTCCAAATTTATGTTATAGTGTAATAAATTGAATGTGATGAATATGCTTACTGTTTAATGTTATTCTCGTTGCCATTTGATTTTCTACTGGTTACACTTCTCAAACATCCAAACGCTCAAAACAATAAAATCATAACCCAGTTCAATAAAACCCTTATTAGAAACTACAAAAATCACAAACCAATTCAATTGACCCTAAAAATAAAACCACAAAGAATCATAACACAATTCTAACATTCAAACGAACGCAATCCCAACCACCCCATATATTTGGTATACTATGGAATTGGAGCCCATATTGCACTTATTGGTAAGTTTATATACTTGTTTACATGTCATTTTACAATATTCATACCCAAAAACACCCTTCAATTTCAAACGACCAACTATATACCAAAAAATTAACCTAACCTATTTTCTAGCATCAGGCCTTTTCTCCTTTGTTCATTTTATATTCAGCAACCAAAGTATTGCAGCAAAATATAAGTTAATAAAGCTAGTTATTTTTAGTTAATAAACCTAGTTAGTTAAAATAAATTGTTAATAAAGTTGATTTACGAATAAATTTACAAACCTCTCTATCATTGTTAGTTTGAAACGATTATCATCATCATAAGTCACTTTCTTCTTATCAAACCTCTTTGTCGGAAAACTCGCCGGAACATAATCTTCCACCACATCCCCGTCAACGAATACACTGTTCGACCCGGCAAATTCCGTGTAGCCGTCTTGAGCGTCTAATCAGCTTATCAAAACCGAGTGGAAGTTGTATTTTTTTTAACATTGTTGCTGTGATTTTGTGTCAAGAAAAGATTTGTTTAATGGATTGGCTTTAGTAAATTAAATTTAGGGTTTATGTTATCAATGGATCTTGTGGTTTGTAGCTTTGTCAATATGTGGAAGAAAAAGAGAGGGCAGAGATGGAGTAGAGAATGAGATGTGGGAGAAGATGATCGAGGTTCTAGAATATGTGAGAGAGGTGAGGATATGTATGATGTATCTGTATTTTTTTATTTATTCATTCATTTTTAAAAAAAATAGTACTGTAGAAACAACTGTGTCGTACAATTTCGTCAAGCCAATGTTACTGTAGACGAAACACTGTTCAATCAACTGTTTCGCACAACATTATGAAGCACGCATCCCGGGTTCAATCAACTGTTTCGCACAACATTATGAAGCACGCATCCCGGGCTTTTAATATATTGATAATATAATTTCTATAGTCCGGACAAACCACATGTTTGTAAATTTCTTTAAGCAGGCAAAATGACGAACGGCCATGCCAGTGTAACGTCTCTGTATTCTGTAAGAAATAGAAAGAGAGGACCACCCATACGCTAAATAAGGAAATGAATATTTAAGGCAAGGGGCGGCTCGTATATAAGACAAAAACCTATGTAAATGTGGATATCAAACCTTCAACAACTACATTAACTCATTCGATATTGCAATGCATACATTTTATACATTGAATTAATTCATGCCCTTTACTTTAGGTCACTTGGGGTCCTTAGTACACTTAGTCTTCCTTACTATGTATGTATATCAAGAAAATATTTGCAGTTTGTACGGTTTTAGTTGTTTTGCAAGAATGGAAACTCTATCAATCAAAAAATTCTTTCATGAAAAGCTTACAATTAAGCCACACTATGTATATAGGAACCAACTACGTAGTACTATACATGATACCTCTATGATTTTGAAATCTGTTTTGTCTGTATATTTATGAGTGCATGTTAATAAATTCTTATATAAATAACGATTAGATAAATAGGAAATGCCATCAAGTTAACAGGGCCCTGTAATTTATTGCACATATGTCTGTACCGCCTGCCCCGCCTGCATGTTTGTTAGAGCATGTGGTAAGGTGGTGGTGTGCTAAGGTTTAACAGACTGCCATCTCAGCGCCACGTCAGCTTTTCCCTTTTAACTTTAACTCTTGACTTTTCACCCCGGTAAGGTAACTCACTTATAACTCACCTTAACTCACCTCCACCCCAAATATTTTCAATTTCAACCTCAAAATTTAACAAACACTTCATTTATTTAAAACATAACATTAATTCTTAAACATTTTACAATACGAAATTAAATCATAAATATTACATTACATAAAACATCTTAATTAAACTACGTTAATTACATAAAAACATCTGATGAATTGTTGTTAGACATTTGAGAGAATTTGTATGATTTGTGTGTGTGATTTGTGTGTGGGAATGGCTATTTATAGGACCGTTTGTATGATTTGAAATTTAAACGTTAACCGCCTTGTTGTTTGAAATTAAATTTTGAATTTATCCCGCCTTGTTGTTTGAATTTAAGTTGTGATTTGATTTTGATCGTAGGGGTGGAATTTGTAATTTTTCATTTTCGTATACAAAAAGTAAACAAATAATACAAGGGCCAAAAGTGTAAAATTTTTTCCCATTTTTCACTCTTTAACGTGCGTTAACCGCTTGCCCAAGCGAGTTAACACACCTCTTGACTTTCAGTGGTGGTAAGGTAACACAGTGTGTTAAGTTGGTGAGTTAAGTCTTAACACACCCAAGTGTGTTACCTTACCGCTAGCTCTTAACGCACGTTAAGCGCTTGCCTTTGCTCGTTAACGCATGACTTGCCTTTGGGGGGCGGTAAGGTAACACACCACGTTAAGGTGGTGTGTTAAGGCTTAACTCACTTGCCTGTGTTACCTTACCGAAGGCTCTAAATCATCGTAGCAAATTTGTTATAAGTCATTCTTTTTAACCGACTCATTGCGAATTCATTAAACCGTTAATCTGACATTGTAAAAGACAATCAAATCCTTTACATTAACATTATTATTATTATCACAACTCTCTCTTTCAACATCAATAAGCACATTGTCATTACTTTTTCAATTGCCATGCATCCATATTCTGTTTATTATACATATTTTGATTACGGTAATTTATAATTTCAATATCAATATCCATATTTTTATCATCAATAGTAACTTCACGAATTTGTTCCTTGTCAAAATATGAGTAAAGTGCCTCCTTTTTAAGATAACTTTATTACTTCCTCCGTTCTATATTAAATGTCAAGTTGAACTTTTTAAACTGTTTCTTTTTTAACTTTGACCATAAATATTTTTGTTTGTGTTATATAGTCCTTGATACAAAATATATGAATGGATTGAGTTTTATATGTATTTTCACTGCGTATAATTTTATCAAATACTATATAACACAAACAAAAATATTTAATGTTAAAGTTAAAAAGAAATACTTGAAAAGTCAAAATTGGACATTTATATGTGACGGAGGAGGTATTATATAACACAAATATCAATATCCATATTTTTATAATATATTTATAATTTCAATATATCCATATTTTCATTGTATATAATTTTTATTAAATATTATATAAAACAAATTAAATAATTAATATCAAAATTGCAAAATAAATACTTAAAAAATCAACACCGGATAATAATTATATGACGGAGGTAGTAATATTACCCTCATCTAAATCACGTGTATTATGTGTTGCTGCTTTTAGTAAAGACCAAGGGGACTCCAGATAAGCATCATGGTCATGAACTTGGTCAGCAGCCAGTCCAAGAAGCATGTATATATATGGCTAGCTCAAAGGGGAATGCACCAATGATGTCATGAGGCAATGACCAAACATATCACTTGGTTTCATTTTCATGTGAACCCATCAACTTGGTCCCCTCACACTCCTTTACGTGCATACATATTACACAGTATTCATGTCACCCCATGATATCTATGCTGGTATGTAAGTGATGATGGATTTATATAAATCTGCTGGATGTACTAATTGAGCATATAATTTTTTGGAATTATTATATTGATGTGTGTGTTGGTTTTGGATGCCTCAACAAGTTGTAAAAATAGGATGGATCGATGAAAACAAAATGCAGAGAGAGAAAGAAAAGGATTTAAATAATGAGTTCCTACTATTGGAAATGCTATATATGATCGATAATTATTGGTATGCCTCTTGGCTGGCTCACAAAAAGTGCACATGTTTTATACCTCTTACACTCGTTTTAAATAATGAGTTCCTACTATTGGAAATGCTATATATAACCTTCCCCAATCGCCAATGGTAGTATCTTAGAAAATATTTCTATGCTAATATAAATCATGCTAAAGCCTATTTACATACGAAGTATTGTATTTAAGGAAAATCATAAAACATCACATCATGAAATTGTGAGTCCAATATAACACAAAGTAAACAATTATACAGTTTCACCAAATATTTTAGTTGAAAAGGCATCAATAACCTTGTGTTCCAATATTTGTTGTGAATATATACATGAGAAAACGATATATAACCTAACGAGTTAATTTAATATCATAAAAGCTATACATAACCAATAGACTAGAGTTCTTAAGAAGTTTATCAAGTCGACTATAAACACGTGAATTTGATGTGAATTAATTATAATTTTTTTAACCGGCATAAATTTTATTAAAACTAAGAAGAAGCTAGGATAAAATATTTACAACAAGATAGTACAAGCAATAATTGGGTCTTGAAATCCATTCGAACCAATTAGGCCGAAATGTTTGGGACCTATGAATGATCCAAGAGAAAGATATACTCTTAAGAAGCTGTATATGGTTGTACTACTAATAATGTCATACTCGTACATTGGAGGCCTTCAAATTGACTTCATACACCTCAACTATATGCGTGCTTTATATAAAGTTACTATTGTACATACTCTTTGTCAACTGCAAGTTATTGCACACAACCGGTGTACATAAATTACCCAAGTTGTGAAAAGTTTTTTACATGACGAATTACTACGTTAAAATCTTTAATAATGACAAGTGTTAATTAAGTGTTGTTCCTATTTAGTTGGCTACATATATTAACTAATGTTAACTAACCAACTTCCATGCTTAGTGTTGGTGATTTTAGTGTCATCAAACATTTTATTTAATTGGTGATTTACCCGAGACCAAATAGATTTCAAGTTAAGTTATAATAAAAGTTTGGAGGTGCGGAGTGCACGCTTGTATAAACTAATTAACTTGATTTCGTATACGAAAAATGAAAAATGTTGTGAACATAAGTACAGCTATGAAAAAACATTGGGGATTCGATTATGATAGTGATAAAGTCGAGCATATTGATAATGACATGGCTCGATAGATGGCTAACCCGAATCGTGCTGGTAGAGGAGCTAATGATGTAAGTCTCCTTGAGTATGAATACTACTATGATGGTTATGATGGTTATGAGTATGATGGTAATGACCTAATTAAAGAACAACTTGCTTTTTGTGACGCGTGGGATATCCGTATCCATGGTAGAGTTACAAAGTAGTTCTTGTTTTGCTGTTGCCGTTTTTTTGGTAGATTCATAAGATTAGCCTGTCTCTCTTATGATAGTTTTGGTTTGAAGCACGATAGGTGTATTTGTTTGCCTGTAACGGGTTGTGATGTGGGACTCACCCTCATCCTATGTTCTTAAAAGTTTTTTATGAGTAATATATTTTACCGGGAAAACTCTTTACCAACTCCCCTCCTAGAATAAATAAATAAATAAATAGAATTTATTAATAGACTTACCTACACTAAGTTCTTTCCAAAGGGCTGATTCTGATTTAAAATCTCAATGTTTGCATGATGAAAAGTCAGGGAAGTGATTTTAGCTTGTTTAGTTCTAACAACTCATCCTTATAAGTGTTCATTTCTAAAGCAAGATTCCTATATTTTGAAAAAAGGTTCATTCTTTGCACTTCTACAAACTTAAGTCTAATCAATAAAGTTTTGTCTATCTTCATTATCATCCACTTGTAGATGAGTGTGTATCTTTTTTATGGTGATCTCCACTTATTCTCCATGTTTGGCATGTTCTTTCCTAATTAACTGTAACACCCCCAATTCATGGTTGCAGCGGAATTCAAACTGGGTGTTACTCGACGGCACAATAGTCACAATAATAGAAAACGAACTCCAATTGAGTCGTTTTAAAAGATTTATCATTCAAATTGTATAAATATCAGAGATTACAAAAATGAGGTCCCAAATGGTTCCATGTTTACAAATCACATTAGATGAGATGATAATAAAATTTATAGCCCTCTTGAGTATCCGTGCCCTTCCGTGCCATCCTTGATCGTCATGAACCTGAAATACATGCTTGAGAGGTCAACACAAAGGTTGAGTGATATTCATAGAGTTTGTTTAATGTTTAAACACAATATGTTGGTAGTGTGAGCTATAGACTCACACCAATGTTTGGAAAACAAAGATGGGCCACATTGTTATACGCCCGGAACAGTTATTATCAAATACTAAGCTTATGACACCAAAACGTTAACGGGTACCAATATCGATCGGCGGAGTTATCCCGGTAGGTACTTTGCCGTCATACCTAATGTCTCAAATATTAATGCATTTGTTTGAACTTAGTCAATACAAATGGGATTCGTCAATCCCAATAGGCCTATTCACAATATTCGCGCTCACTATTGCTAGTGATTAAATGGTTCATAATAAGGGATCTCGGTTTGGCAAGGATGGTACTTAGTGATAATAAAACAATTAGGCAAGCATACAATTTAAAAACATTGTGCTCGGTTAAAAATAGCATGTATTCCCCCCCCAAGGGTTTGTAAAACAATTAAGTAATGGAAAATGGGGCTATGAACTCACCTTGAGTTGGATGATGTACAATGAGAATGATGGATATGCCGTAAAAACTTCTACGAGCAACCTAGAATAATTGTTGTAACTTAGGTTTGGAATAATGTCTAAGGAAACATAAACATGCCAATCTATGTATGTCTTGCACTTAGTCCATGATGTGGTACAATGTATAGTGTAAGTCTTTGAAAAGAAATGATTCATGAAACATGTATAGTTTATATATCGTTTACTACCGTTCAGGCCGACATAATTCAGAAGTCATGTAGTAAACGTTCGAGGAGCCAGGACACTTTAATTCGTAAATCCACAACTCATCTCGACGGCTTACATAATGAACTCCTCACATGAGGCTCCCTACTATTGTAGTAGTTGATAAAGTATATATATATATATATATATATATATATATATATATATATAAGTTTTGATCCGAAAAGTTACATGTCCAATATTTGAATAAACTTAGGAAAGTTTATGATTACATGAAGATTGTTATTAGGGTAAGTTTCTTATAACTTGTATGACAAATACTCGTAATATTTAATGGTTCTTTAGATGAAGTAGATCCAAATTGTATGTTCAAGTTATCGCCAATACTTTAGCTCATGTTTTTGCCTTGGTATGTATATATGGTCTTAACTCATGTTTTCACCTTGGTATGTATATATGGTCTTTAGCCATGGCTTTGCCATGACCTTTGGTCATTGTTCCATAGTCTTGAGACTCAACCTTGGCTCTAGCCATGGTTGTGGTCTTGAATCTAGGTCATAAGACCTCTTGGTCTTTATAAACCATAACCTTTATATAATGACTTTGGTCTAAAAATGGGCTGTTAAGAATTTGAAGAAATTATCACTCGGAAAGCGTTTTCAGGGCTCGAGCTTCTTTGTTCCTGAACGAAAACGTCGTTCCGGACAACTTTCGTGTTTTAACTTTTTGATGAATCGGACCAGAAGGACAACTTTCAAAATGGCAGAATGCAAACAGTAGGGTATTGGCAGTTTCGGCGTTTTGGTTTCGCTAACTTCTTATGGCCATAACTTTTGACTCATGTACTCGTTTTAAGTGATTCAAATTGCTATGTTTTCCTTGTTAAGTCCTCTTTAACAGTAAGTAAGTGTCAAATATCATAGTTGTACTATTTTGGTCGTGGTTCTCCATAAAAGTCACTAGTTTACTTGTTTAAATAACATAAGTTAACAATCATTTGTAATAACTTGTTTTACCCATTTTTATACATCATGGACATGATCACAAGACAAAATATAACATGAATGATATGTAAATAGCATGAATATGATATTTAAGCAAGGAAGTGTATTAGAGTTTGCTTACAACTTTGGCTTTCTACAAGAAAGGTAAGTAGCATGTAAGGAAAAGGACTTTGATAGACTTTAGCTTCGACCCACTTTACTTCAAGCAATATTTCTACACTTGTATTATTGAAAGAGAGATGATGAAAGTTGAGGTGACTTGAGTGGATTCAAACTCAAGAGAAATCACCAAAGTTTGCAAGGATTTGGATGTAGTTTACTTGTAGCTTGAATTCTTGAGATAATACTTGAAGTATAAGATCAAATGAAGAGAGTATGTGTTGTTTATGGTGGTGAACGACCAAATGAGGAGGGGAGGGCTTATATATGAGTTTGAGGAGGTGCTAGGAAGGTGCCTTAAGGAGGTGCAAGTATTTATGATATTTTCCAACACTTGGAGACCAAGTTTAACACATGTAACCAATCCAATAGATCAAGACTTATAACTTAGGCACATGGCATGGTGAATCACCCTTATACACGTTCATAAGATGGTTAGGGTTACTAGGTACTTAAACTTGGTATTATCTAGCTTACGGAGTGAGTTTTGGTCCCGGTAATCGCTAACGGTAAGTCGTTAAGTCATGAAACTTAAAATCGGGTATCGTAAAAATACGAAACTTGGAAGAATGGTTAAAATTGTCAAAATACTCCATAATAAAATATAAAATGAGTGGTAGGTTCCATTGGGGTGGTAAAACCCTGCTAAAATTGGAAACACGAGTCTAAAACGCGTAATACGTAAAACGTACGAATATTGCGTAAAATTGAGAAAAGTAAAATGTTACTTTTCTAATAGGATAAAAATGATTTAAAATGACTTATAATGTCTAGACTGGGCTCAGTCTAGTGTCGGTTGGTATTAAATGTCTTTTAGACATCAAACCGTAAGCCTAAAAATCAATGAATGACTTATAAAATCAAGGAATGATTTTTGGTCAAAGGAGGAGGGAAAAATATGTTGACTTTTTCTAATAAGTTGAAAACTTAAATCATCTTAGAAATGCGGTGCAGGTATAGGCTAAGGTTACGGCTGAGTAAAAACGCTTAAAAACTGAAAATTTCAGTTTTTCACGGCCGAGGCTTATTTTGGTCATGTTTTTCACAGTCATGATTAATTCTCAAATAAATCATGAGTGTATCAAACATTTTTCCGATGCGGGGTCACTTAACGCGGTCGAATTTCTCTGTGCGTAGAATTTTTGAATGACGTTTTACCCTAAAACGTGTAATTCCTTATTAACTTTCACGAAAATGAGCTTATGAATGTCAAACTTTTAATTTGCCATTGAAATGATTTATCACTCGAGGCCAAGAAACAAAAATCAGATTTCGGGGAAAATGAATAGTAAAAGTGAATAGTGAAATTTCCCAGGAAAATAATTAACTTGAAAATGCGAATTGTTACAGTCTTTACCCCTTACGGGGAACTTCGTCCCGAAGTTCTATGTGTGTCATATGTTGGAGTGGTGTCGATGAAGAGGTGTGGTTACTTATGAGGACTAAAGTCTGGGATTACCAGTAATGCAGTTTGATTTGTCATTTTAGTGTATGGCGTAGGATGAGGCTTACTTTTATGTAGGAAAGGTATGGTAATAGTCGAATATCAAAGGAAATTGATATAGCAATCGAATATTAATAGGAATTGAGATAGTAATTGCAATCATAGCCTAGTAGGTAATCGGTTGTTGTACCTAGTGTTTATTGACTTCATACTTATGTTATTTCGGATACAAATAGGCTCACTTGTTTATAATTCTTTATTTACATAGAGAGGCATCCCAAACAATGTAAGTAAAGGAATATAAACTTATGCTTCGGTGATTTACAATTTCTTTATTTAAATGAAAAGGCATCCCAATACATTCAAATAATTATAAATCATCCTACTTAAGAATTCCCAACACAACATTCATAATTAGCCGGTGAGTTACAAGGTAGTGTATTACGAGATGATACTGGTGTTCCAAAAGTACAAGATGAATATTCAATCTTTTAAAGCTGATAAGGGTGCTTGTGGTGTAACTAAGGATGATTTGAGCTTTAAAAGTGCATCAAGATCTGTTAATGAGCTTGTGTTTGTAATGGTTGTGAAGATAATGATGTGATATGTTGATGAACAAAAGTGTGTAGTGTATGCTTAACATTAATACTCTTAGGTATAGATGTTGAGTTTGCTTTAAAAATCTTAAGAGATTTTAAAAGTTTATAATAGAATGGTATCCTTAGGACCTAAACAGGATAGTACTTCTACGGGATGAAGAGAAGAATTGATAACTATCCCAAGATAGTAGTTCGGATTTTCTCATAAATGAAAATTTTCAAGAATGAATTTAGATCATACAAATAAGGTGTTAAGATCTTGCTGAGTGGTAAGGCACTATCGTGTCTCTAGATTGTTTTAATGTATTCTGGTGGTTTATCGTGTTCATGTAGGAAATCAATCTAAACATAACCCTAGTACAACTATTCTCAGTATTTGAAAATTTTAAGTCGAATATAGTTAATCAGACTATATTCCACTGTCCCTAGGTTAAATATAGGTGACTAGTCTATATTTAGCCAAGGTTCGATAAAATTTTCAAATACCTAAATTAGGCATACTTGTGATATGTCCGTTGCTTTCGGGAAACTGTCCACTAAACAAAGGCGATGTCAAACCCTTCAATTGCAAGTCCCGGCCATACAAGACTTGTAACGTATGCTTTCATATTCCATTGCATAGAAGATAGTAAGGGTAGGTACGTATGGAAAGGAAGTTTTAAGTAGTTCTAAAATAGAACATACTTGGCCAGGATCACGAACTTTTAATAATAAAGGTTTCAGAAGAAAACTTTGATGAATGTAGAGCTGAACTTCAGCTTTTGTAGATGATGGATTAGTTTGTCCTTTAGAAATCTCATATTTCTTGTTTGGAAATCGTTAGATTGTGATGGGTTTTTGATATCATATGAAATGATATTGATGAGGTGGTGGAATAATTCCAGAGACCATTGCACAAATCACAACGTCTCGGAAGTAGATTTAGACCATTGTGCAATTCACAATGTCTGGGAAGTAGGTTAGACCATTGTGTGACTCAAAACATATGAGAAAATATTAAGACCATTGTGTCATACAATGTCCGGGAAATAGAAAAGACCATCGTAATTCGTTACAATATCTTGGACATAAAATGTTGGAGTAGGAACATGATTGGGAGGATGTGGTTGTGTCGAAATGCCCTAGAATAGGCATACACAGATATGTTAAGTCCATTGTTTAGATAAATGATTGAAAAATAAACCGAGTTTATATATCAATATACTAATATGTTCATGTAGTATAAAATGCTTACGGGGAAATGCTCAATTATGTTTTGGGTATATATATTAATATGCAATTATGTTTGTGTAGCATAAAAATGTCTACGGGGAAATGCTCAAAATGGGTATATATGAATATACTAATATGTTTGTGTAGCATAACATGCTTACTAAGTCCATAATCGTCTGGAGGATGGAAGACACGAAGAGCGGAAGGCTATAAAAATGTTTTTGCTTGTATGTGTGGTTATAGTTTAGGTTTCAATTAGACCCGTTTCTCTATAACCATGGCTCTGGTACCAATCTGTAACACCCCCAATTCATGGTTGCAGCGGAATTCAAACTGGTGTTACTCGACGGCACAATAGTCACAATAATAGAAAACGAACTCCAATTGAGTCGTTTTAAAAGATTTATCATTCAAATTGTATAAATATCAGAGATTACAAAAATGAGGTCCCAAATGGTTCCATGTTTACAAATCACATTAGATGAGTTTTTGAATGATAATAAAATTTATAGCCCTCTTGAGTATCCGTGCCCTTCCGTGCCATCCTTGATCGTCATGAACCTGAAATACATGCTTGAGAGGTCAACACAAAGGTTGAGTGATATTCATAGAGTTTGTTTAATGTTTGAACACAATATGTTGGTAGTGTGAGCTATAGACTCACACCAATGTTTGGAAAACAAAGATGGGCCACATTGTTATACGCCCGGAACAGTTATTATCAAATACTAAGCTTATGACACCAAAACGTTAACGGGTACCAATATCGATCGGCGGAGTTATCCCGGTAGGTACTTTGCCGTCATACCTAATGTCTCAAATATTAATGCATTTGTTTGAACTTAGTCAATACAAATGGGATTCGTCAATCCCAATAGGCCTATTCACAATATTCGCGCTCACTATTGCTAGTGATTAAATGGTTCATAATAAGGGATCTCGGTTTGGCAAGGATGGTACTTAGTGATAATAAAACAATTAGGCAAGCATTCAATTTAAAAATATTGTGCTCGGTTAAAAATAGCATGTATTCCCCCCAAGGGTTTGTAAAACAATTAAGTAATGGAAAATGGGGCTATGAACTCACCTTGAGTTGGATGATGTACAATGAGAATGATGGATATGCCGTAAGAACTTCTACGAGCAACCTAGAATAATTGTTGTAACTTAGGTTTGGAATAATGTCTAAGGAAACATAAACATGCCAATCTATGTATGTCTTGCACTTAGTCCATGATGTGGTACAATGTATAGTGTAAGTCTTTGAAAAGAAATGATTCATGAAACATGTATAGTTTATATATCGTTTACTACCGTTCGGGCCGACATAATTCAGAAGTCATGTAGTAAACGTTCGAGGAGCCAGGACACTTTAATTCGTAAATCCACAACTCATCTCGACGGCTTACATAATGAACTCCTCACATGAGGCTCCCTACTATTGTAGTAGTTGATAAAGTATATATATATATATATATATATATATATATATATATATATATATATATATATATATATATATATATATATATATATATATATATATATATATATATATATATATAAGTTTTGATCCGAAAAGTTACATGTCCAATATTTGAATAAACTTAGGAAAGTTTATGATTACATGAAGATTGTTATTAGGGTAAGTTTCTTATAACTTGTATGACAAATACTCGTAATATTTCATGGTTCTTTAGATGAAGTAGATCCAAATTGTATGTTCAAGTTATCGCCAATACTTTAGCTCATGTTTTTGCCTTGGTATGTATATATGGTCTTAACTCATGTTGTCGCCTTGGTATGTATATATGGTCTTAACTCATGTTTTCGCCTTGGTATGTATATATGGTCTTTAGCCATGGCTTTGCCATGACCTTTGGTCATTGTTCCATGGTCTTTAGACTCAACCTTGGCTCTAGCCATGGTTGTGGTCTTGAATCTAGGTCATAAGACCTCTTGGTCTTTATAAACCATAACCTTTATATAATGACTTTGGTCTAAAAATGGGCTGTTAAGAATTTGAAGAAATTATCACTCGGAAAGCGTTTTCAGGGCTCGAGCTTCTTTGTTCCTGAACGAAAACGTTGTTCCGGACAACTTTCGTGTTTTAACTTTTTGATGAATCGGACCAGAAGGACCACTTTCAAAATGGCAGAATGCAAACAGTAGGGTATTGGCAGTTTCGGCGTTTTGGTTTCGCTAACTTCTTATGGCCATAACTTTTGACTCGTGTACTCGTTTTAAGTGATTCAAATTGCTATGTTTTCCTTGTTAAGTCCTTTTTAACAGTAAGTAAGTGTCAAATATCATAGTTGTACTATTTTGGTCGTGGTTCTCCATAAAAGTCACTAGTTTACTTGTTTAAATAACATAAGTTAACAATCATTTGTAATAACTTGTTTTACCCATTTTTATACATCATGGACATGATCACAAGACAAAATATAGCATGAATGATATGTAAATAGCATGAATATGATATTTAAGCAAGGAAGTGTATTAGAGTTTGCTTACAACTTTGGCTTTCTACAAGAAAGGTAAGTAGCATGTAAGGAAAAGGACTTTGATAGACTTTAGCTTCAACCCACTTTACTTCAAGCAATATTTCTACACTTGTATTATTGAAAGAGAGATGATGAAAGTTGAGGTAACTTGAGTGGATTCAAACTCAAGAGAAATCACCAAAGTTTGCAAGGATTTGGATGTAGTTTACTTGTAGCTTGAATTCTTGAGATAATACTTGAAGTATAAGATCAAATGAAGAGAGTATGTGTTGTTTATGGTGGTGAACGACCAAATGAGGAGGGGAGGGCTTATATATGAGTTTGAGGAGGTGCTAGGAAGGTGCCTTAAGGAGGTGCAAGTATTTAGGATATTTTCCAACACTTGGAGACCAAGTTTAACACATGTAACCAATCCAATAGATCAAGACTTATAACTTAGGCACATGGCATGGTGAATCACCCTTATACACGTTCATAAGATGGTTAGGGTTACTAGGTACTTAAACTTGGTATTATCTAGCTTACGGAGTGAGTTTTGGTCCCGGTAATCGCTAACGGTAAGTCGTTAAGTCATGAAACTTAAAATCGGGTATCGTAAAAATACGAAACTTGGAAGAATGGTTAAAATTGTCAAAATACTCCATAATAAAATATAAAATGAGTGGTAGGTTCCATTGGGGTGGTAAAACCCTGCTAAAATTGGAAACACGAGTCTAAAACGCGTAATACGTAAAACGTACGAATATTGCGTAAAATTGAGAAAAGTAAAATGTTACTTTTCTAATAGGATAAAAATGATTTAAAATGACTTATAATGTCTAGACTGGGCTCAGTCTAGTGTCGGTTGGTATTAAATGTCTTTTAGACATCAAACCGTAAGCCTAAAAATCAATGAATGACTTATAAAATCAAGGAATGATTTTTGGTCAAAGGAGGAGGGAAAAATATGTTGACTTTTTCTAATAAGTTGAAAACTTAAATCATCTTAGAAATGCGGTGCAGGTATAGGCTAAGGTTACGGCTGAGTAAAAACGCTTAAAAACTGAAAATTTCAGTTTTTCACGGCCGAGGCTTATTTTGGTCATGTTTTTCACAGTCATGATTAATTCTCAAATAAATCATGAGTGTATCAAACATTTTTCCGATGCGGGGTCACTTAACGCGGTCGAATTTCTCTGTGCGTAGAATTTTTGAATGACGTTTTACCCTAAAACGTGTAATTCCTTATTAACTTTCACGAAAATGAGCTTATGAATGTCAAACTTTTAATTTGCCATTGAAATGATTTATCACTCGAGGCCAAGAAACAAAAATCAGATTTCGGGAAAATTTCGGGGAAAATGAATAGTAAAAGTGAATAGTGAAATTTTCCGGGAAAAGTAATTAACCTGAAAATACGAATTGTTACATTAACAAACACCTTTTCTTCATCAGCCAAGGTAATGAGTACCATGACTGTCACCATTTCCTCAAGACGTTTAGTGAGACAAGGTTTCATTCCAACAAGATAAAATGGTATTTTCTTTTTTCATCTTCTAAATCTTGCAACTTCTAGTTTAAGAGCATTAAAAACGAAACTACCTCATTTTGGATCAACTAGTTATGGTACTTCGCTAGACATGTTAGGAGTTAGATTTTAAAAACTTTTGAACGGTTTTTATGAAAAAGGTTTTAGAAATCAAACCGCTATGATACCAATTGTTATTTCCATTTAGTTGGTTACAAATATTAACTAATGTTACCTAACCAACTTCCATGCTTAGCAAAGTAAATATAAAACGTTTAATAAAAGTAAACAGTCCGATAAAGATTTAGACAAATATTTTTCAACGTTTAAATTCTTATTGGAAATGAATCAAATAATTTACTAAGATTGTTTTTGAATAACTATCTAAATTAAATGACAATTGTTTGGTGATCTCCTCACTAACTTAAACATAAACCAAAGTTAATTTTTAATTAAAAACTACGCTAACCACCGAATACACTCAGGGACATAGTTCTATGGAGGAGTGAATGTTTTTTAATGTTTTCACATTAATTGCAAGAGATAATATTTACTCATTTACAACATTTTATTATACATGCGAAGATCGAGGTGGATACCCAGAGGGTAATTAGGACGTGTCGAGCATTTAACTGTCTAGTACACTTACATTAAATACTTCTATTATTGGAGTGTGTTCAATCCCACTTTAGGGAATAATGTTGACAATTATTTGCCCCTTTTTATGAACTCTTGTACTTTCTTTTACTTTCTACGATAAATGCTTTTTCCCTTATCTTCTTAAGAAAGTTCCCACCTAAACTTTCATATACTTAGATATTTTTCTTAAATATCAAAGTTCATAATGCTTTTAGTTGTTGATGATATTAGGGGAGTCAGTGAGTTATTGTCATTACTCACTGATTCTATCGTCTTCTTTCATGTTCAGGACTTCATTTACCAAATTCCGCCCAGGAAGTGGTGAGATTTTCTTAGTCTTTGATAAACTCTGAAGATAGACTTTCTTAGTTTCTGGTAAACTCAAAAAGTGACTCCTTGAATATTCATTTAGTCAGTGATTTTTAATTTATACTTAAGATATTTTAGATTCAAATCTTAGTTAAAGATTATTAAGATTAGAATTGACCCAACATTTAGTCTATATAAAAAACAAAAAACTAAAACTAAAGAATATATAGTATACGTACCTTCCTAGTTCTTACCTAAATATATTTGGTTTCTTCTCTATGTGTACATGTTATACACACAAATATACAATATCAATTAGGATTTACTACGTATTATATGACAACATGAAATTAAATTAATATCAACATATACCCACATGAAGATTTGATATTTTCTCTTCCTATATAACACAACCCTTGTCTATTACCCTTTTCATAACCTTTTTATTTCTCTCTCTAGGAATAAAAACCCAACCATATTTACATTTCATTTCTCTCTCTAGAAAATGTATACAAGTTGCACAAATGATAAAACCACAACCAGTGAAACCATCTCCACCATTCTCCCAACAGTTACCACCCCACCGACAGGCGAAACAAGCCTACGCCGGCTCGGAAGTGGAGCCAACGTAGTTCTTGACCTAGAAAGTGGGGTGGAAGTCGAAGCGGAAGCTCAGTCAAAAAAGCTTCGGTCTTCCAGATACAAAGGTGTCGTCCCACAACCAAACGGCCGTTGGGGAGCTCAGATTTATGAGAAACACCAAAGGGTATGCGTTAATTTTATCTGAACTATTATTACATGTTATTTAGATCTTGAATACGCTAATGATCATATATATAAAATGAATAAACCAACATTTAGTTGGAAGTGTACGTTCCACCTAAGATGTAATTCATATTTATTTGCAAAAAACCAACAAAAAATAATAAACCGTGTATATGGAGCCAAATTAACTCTTTATAATTCAACTATATATTCAGCTAGTGTTTCTAGGGACGGAACCATGACCGGGTGCATAAATTTTTTGAATCATAATTAGAAGCATATTTCGATGGACCGGTTGCATCTAAAGATGCATTTTTGAAAAGTTGATGTTTTCAAAAATTAACATTACATCGAAAAAATCTATAGGGTCCCGAGCACCCGCGAGAACCCCTGGTTTCGTCCCTGAGTGTTTCTTCCTTATTCTACTTGAATGTAGATAATTTGAAGGATAGCAATTTAAATCTTATTTAGTTTCTTTTCCTTGAATCACAACAGACAAATATAGTTAAAAACATAATCTAACTTGTGTATCTTTTATAGGTATGGTTAGGTACCTTCAACGAGGAAGAAGAGGCTGCAAAGGCGTACGATATCGCAGTACAAAGGTTTCGTGGTCGAGATGCTGTCACAAACTTTCCGCAAATGGACACCAACAATAAAGAAGCCAAAAGGGAAGCAAGTTTCTTAAGCAAACATTCAAAATCCGAAATCGTCGATATGTTAAGAAAACACACGTACAATGACGAGCTAGAACAAAGCAAAAGAAGTTGCACCTTAAACAAAACATCTCCACAAACCGATTCCAATAAGTTTTCGCGTTCGGGTTCCATGATACCACGTGAACATCTCTTCCAGAAAATCGTTACACCTAGTGACGTTGGAAAATTAAACCGGCTTGTGATACCTAAACAACATGCGGAAAAGCACTTCCCAGTTCCAAAAGGAAGCACTTCTAAAGGTGTACTATTACATTTCGAAGACAGTAATTCGACAATATGGCGATTTCGTTACTCGTATTGGAATAGTAGTCAAAGTTATGTTTTAACTAAAGGCTGGAGCCGGTTTGTCAAAGAGAAAAACTTAAAAGCCGGTGATAGCGTTAACTTTTATAGTTCAACGGGACCAGATAAGCAATTGTACATAGATTCGAAGCCTAAAATCGGGTCATCGGGTGTTACAAACTCGCAACCAATCGAACCGGTTCAGATGTTACGGTTATTTGGTGTTAACATTTCGAGTGTGAGTAGTTGTAATGGTAAGAGAAGTAACACAGAGATGGATGTATTAGGTTTTCAGAATTGTAAGAAACAAAGAGTTATTGATGTTTTGTAACGTTTTGTTACTCTTTATGGATGGTTATTGAGATATCGTTTAGTACTTATTGTGTTTTGACTTTTGAGAATTGGGATGATAAATGTGCAAGTTGCAAAAGATTAAAGTTAGGATATCAATTTTAGAGCACGAAGTGATGGCGTAGACATGACCAAAAAAGACCCGGTCATTAGGAATACGTAGGTGTAACGAGATAGTAACATGATATATTGTGAGGCAATCATACATTTCACTATTTCATTTTCTAGATACCGAACATATCTTTTTTTCTTATACGGTTATTTATCTTTCAAATGCCGCCTTCTTGATGTACTTTATGACATTTTTATCATTCAAATTATTAAAACTCCTATTAGATGAGAGGGACATAAATTTCATAAAATGCTCCAAAAAACCCGAATTTGAAAGATTAATACGGACAAATTTTTGTTCGATATCAAGAAAAAAGAAAAGTAATAATGACAAGTATAATACCATAAAACATTATCCCTATATTATATATCATGTTATCTATATACATATATACGGCCGTTGGGGAGCCCAGATTTATGAGAAACACCAGAGGGTATGCGTTAATTTTATCTCAACTATTATTACATCTTATTTAGATCTTGAATACGCTAATGATCATATAGACAAAATGAGTTAACCAACATTTAGTTAAAAGTGTACGTTCCACCTAAGATGTAATTCATACTTATTTGCAAAAAACCAACAAAAAAATAATAAACCGTGTATATGGAGCCAAATTAACTCTTTATAATTCAACTGCTTGTGTTTCTAGGTACGGAACCATGACCAAACATGATCGGGGTTCACAAATTTTTTGAAACCTAAATTAGAAACATATTTCGATGTACCGGTTGCATTTAAGATTCATTTTGAAAATTTGATGTTTTCAAAAATTAACACTACATCGAAAAAATCAATAGGTCCCGGGCACCCGCGATAACCCCTGGTTTCGTCCATGAGTGTTTCTTCCTTATTCTACTTGAATGTAGATAATTTGAAGGATAGCAATTTAAATATACTTATTTAGTTTCTTTTCCTAGAATCACATAGACAAATATAGTTAAAAACATAATCTAACTTGTGTATCTTTTATAGGTATGGTTAGGCACCTTCAACGAGGAAGAAGAGGCTGCAAAGGCGTACGATATCGCGGTACAAAGGTTTCGTGGTCGAGATGCTGTCACAAACTTTCCGCAAATGGACACCAACAATAAAGAAGCCAAAAGGGAAGCAAGTTTCTTAAGCAAACATTCAAAATCCGAAATCGTCGATATGTTAAGAAAACACACGTACAATGACGAGCTAGAACAAAGCAAAAGAAGTTGCACCTTAAACAAAACATCTGCACAAACCGGTTCCAATAAGTTTGTGGAAAACTAGAAGGGGGTTCAATAGTTTTACGTCTTTTTAATTTGTTATAAAAGATTGTTTGAAAGTTTTCTTTGTTTTCAAAAATATAGATTCGATGCTATATGAAATCAAGTCATGCACAATATGAACAACACTAAATATGTACGATAAATCAATAATAATGTAAGTAAAGAAATAGATGAGAGTTGTAAAGTTCGAACCGCGAGACAAGAGATTTATAGTGGTTCGGCTACAAGGTCACCTTCCTTGCCCTACTCCACTCCCCGAGCACCTAACTCGAGAGTTTTCTTCACTATGTCAACAAGCTCCCTTATGGCGGAGAAAACCTTACACACCAATTTACACACCACAACTTCGTCGCAACTTATTCACACATTCTACACAACTATTTCACACCTATTCACTACTTAATCACACCACTTCTTCACACCTATCTTCTACACACCAATCTTCTTCACAACTATCTTCTACACATCAATCTTCTTCCTAACTTTTCTTTTTCACAACTAACTACTAACCAATCACACTATATATATATATCTAACTAAACTATCTTCTAACAAATATTCACAACTAATCACACAATGAGATAAATACAATGATGATGTTCTAACAACTTAGATGTGGAGATCACAACAAGTTGTAATACTTCTTGTCTTGATGGATAGAAGTATTCTTCTCTTGCACTTGATCGGATGATGTTTGGATCACTTTGAAACAAAGATTTAAGAATGTATGATCAAAGGATTAAGAGATTGGAAGTGGAGATCTAGAACAGAAAGTTTAGGAGTGCAAAAGGTGAGAAAAATTCCAGATTTAAGGGGGTATTTATAGGCAACAGATTCTGACAAAGGAGCGTGGCCGGTCCCCTTAAATCAAGGCCGGCCCCCTTAAAATTAAGGGGACCGCCCTTTATAATTAAGGGGGCCGCCCAGCTGTAACGGCCAGATTTTTTGTTTTTTAGTGGGAAAAGTTTATTTGGTGAAAAACTAACTGATTTTGGTTAAAAATTTGAATTCATATATTTAGTATGAATAAAACATTTTTCTTTATTACCAAAAGTGTTTTTCAAAAATATATAATATGTTTATATAATTAAATAAACTTTGTAATACTTAATTAAGTTTTCCTTTGATCATAAATTGCACTAAACACTTTGTTTATTCATACCTTAAGTGATTTGGATGTAAAGAGAATGTTAATCACTAAATACTTGTTTATGTCACAAGTGTTTGTTCTATGAGTTTATATTTTGTAATAATCAAAACATAGAGATATTGATAATATGTTAGTAATGTTTTTAAGTATTATTTATGTCAACAATCTTCCCCTTTTTGATTATTACAAAACTTTAAACTCAATAGATCTAAAACTTGTTTTTAGACAAGTATTATAGAGTTTACATTTCTCTTCTCCCCCTTTTTGTAAAATCAAAAAGGTTAAGCCGAGTAAGCTTCGTGAAAGAAGTTTAAACGGGTAGAATGCTCCCCCTTGATGTATGCTCCCCCTCATTTGAGAACACCAAGGGAACGAGCTATGGAAATCTTGGCTACAAAAATATTTGAAGAGAACAAAACACATATACATGCAAAATAACAATCATGCAAATAAAAATAGATTTATTCAAGCATCGTAGAAATGATTAGCATTACAACATTCAATATGCTTTAAGCATATTGATTACAATAAAACAAAAGAAAATACATAGTCCTATATTGCCTAAGAGAGCACTTGGACTTGCTTACAACCCATGGTTGATTGTTTTATTTTGCTTGAAGGGGAACATAAACATAAGGCTTAGTTGTTAGATGGAGAGGGATATGGAGTGGGGTATGGAGCGGAAGAGGTGGATCTTACGATGTTGTATCGTGTTAAGGGTGGTATTGGATGAGGACGAGTGAGGAGATATTCAATCCAAGAAATATCTTCACTCAAGTAAAGAATTTGTTTTTGAAGGAAGATGCAACAAGGGCAATAGTGAGTGTGGTTTGTAACTTGATCCAAGTTGAGAGAGTGGGGTAGGCAATTGTTGTAGGGTGATGATGGAAGTTGCCATTTGTTGCGTTGTGCAAGATGCATGGCATTGAGATCACTAAGATCATGGATTTGGGATATTTCATCATGGAACTTTTGCTTTTCCGTGGCAATGCGGAGAGAGTCATTGTGTTGATATGGATAAATTGGGTTTGTGCTGTTGGAATTGTAGTTGGATGGTTGATCAAACTTGTATGGATCATTATAAGTGGTTGGAGGATGGGATGAGTGGTTTGGCATGAAGGAAGATGTTTGGCCAATGTTATATGGTTTGTACAGAGGATCAAATGAATGTCCTTGTGAATTTGGTGTAAAGTTTGGGAAGTAAGTAGTTGGAGGTGTTGAGTGATTTCCAACTTCATTGGTTATGATGGATTTGTTTCGAGGGCTTTTTCTTCGCCAAACGGGTTTTTCCGTCATCCTTGCAAGCCTTGAGGCTTTTGGTTTTGGTTTGTTTGGAGAAGTCATGAAGGGATAAATGGAGAGTGTGGAAGATTGGAGATATTTATAGTGTAAGATTTGTGTGTTTATGGATGGATGAAGTTTGTTTGGGAGATTAGGACAAAATATGTTGGTAAAAAATGGGAAATGTAGGTGGAAATCGGCTAAAAAGCAGAAAAGATTCTGTAAATCGGTCCAGCAGATTGCCGGTCCCCTTAATTAGGGGGCGGTCCCCTTAAAATTAAGGGGGCCGCCTTACATAATTAAGGGGGCCGCCCATCTGATGGTTCCCAGATTGCCAGAAAAGGGTTTTTGGCAGAAAATTTGCAGAAAGGTTGTGTTTTTGGATTTGGATTGAAGCAAGTTCAATTTCTTTAGGCAATATAGCATCTAATCTAATCAAGATATAACATGCATGCAAAAACGCTTAAGCAAAAGAGCAAATAAGCAACAAATAATAAGCTAAAAGAGACAAATAAAGGCAAGAGCACTTAAACTTCCTAAGGCAACTATCTTAGATCAAAGGCAAAGGCAACTAGTGAGTCAAAAATCTAGTGATGAAACAAGATGACAATGTTATGAGTGATTTTGTCCTAGTGTGTGCCTATATGCAACAAATGTGGAGTTGTGATTATTTCGACTCATAAATGAAAGAAAAAAAAAATTTCTTAAGAAACAATCCAAAGTCTCCTTGATTCGATTTTTGCTCGATCATGAATGTCAAAGATATATATTAGATTATATACATTGATAATTTATGTGAGATTTTATGCATGATAAAAAAATGTTTTTAGCATTAGTCAACAATGCAAGGAAAATGATGTTCATATAATTCCTAGATGTGAGAATAATTTTTAAAAGAAATTTGATTGGGTTTTACAAAAGAGTATATGCAAAGAAAATAATACTTCTCAATCTTTAATTTTGTGCGAAATAGATTCCTAGACTCAGAAATGGAGAAGTGGAAGAAAAGTAAATCTTATGCAAAAAAAATATTGTCTAGATGCAATAAAATTTAGTCAACTTGTTCCATCATTCCTAATCCTAAACGCAAGTGATTGAATAATTCACGCTTAAGGGGTTTAGTAAATATATCCACAATGTTATCTTTCGATGCAACTTTTTCTATAGATATGTTCCCTTTTTGTACATTATCCCTAAGAAAGTGGTGGCGTATTTCTATATGTTTAGTCCTAGAGTGTTGCACCGGATTTTTACTTAAATCTATCGCACCTATGTTATCGCACATAATGGGAACGTTTTCTAACCTAATGCCATAGTTTATAAGAGCTTGTTTCATCCATAGTGCTTGTTGACATGCCTTTTCAGCGCTTACATATTCGGCTTCGGTGGTAGAAATAGCAAGAGCGGTTTGCTTCTTCGAAAACCAAGATGTTAGACAACATCCCATAAACATTCAAATACTGCTAGTGCTTTTTCTATCTACGTAGTCTCCCGTATGATCCGAATCCGCATAGACGATGGTTTCTATGCCGGATCCCTTAGGATACCATAATCCTAAGTGTATAGTACCTTTAATGTATCGGAAGATACGCTTAACCGCTTCTAGGTGAGAGGTTTTGGGATCCTCTTTAAAACGGGCACAAAGGTAAACATGATATCGGGTCTACTTGCCGTCAAGTATAGTAAACTACCTATTATTCCTCTATACTTGGTGTTATCTACGGACTCACCTTCATCATCCTTTGTGAGTTTTACTTCCGTAGACATGGGAGTTTTCATGGGTTTTGAGTCTTCTAAGTCAAATTTCTTAAGCATTTCCTTAATGTACTTAGATTGGTTAAAGAATATTCCATCTTCTAATTGTTTTATTTGTAATCCTAGGAAGAAGTTAAGTTCACCCATCATACTCATCTCTAACTCATCATGCATGATCTTGGCAAATTCATCACACATGTTTTGACAAGTCGATCCAAATATAATGTCATCAACAAATATTTGAACAATGATGAGATTTGGGTCTTTCCTTTTAGTGAAAAGTGTGTTATCTACCATTCTCATGGAATAATCATGTTTAATAAGGAAAGCTTTTAATCGATCATACCAAGCTTTGGGAGCTTGTTTGAGTCCATACAAAGCTTTCTTTAACTTATAAACATAATCAGGTTTTGCGAAGTCAATGAATCCTGGAGGTTGTGCAACATATACATCCTCATTGATAAAACCGTTAAGGAATGCACTTTTCACGTCCATTTGGAATAACTTAAAATCTAGGGCGCATGCATAGGCAAGTAGTATCCTAATAGATTCTAGTCTAGCTACGGGGGCATAAGTTTCATCATAATCAATTCCTTCTTGTTGATTATAACCTTGGGCAACTAACCTAGCTTTATTCCTAGTAGCTACTCCATTTTCATCTAATTTATTCCTATATACCCATTTAGTTCCTATGATGGTCATATTCATTGGATTTGGGACTAATTCCCAAACATCATTTGCCTTAAATTGATTTAATTTTTCTTGCATAGCTATAACCCAACTTTCATCTTTTAAAACCTCATTAATATTCTTAGGTTCTATTGCTGAGAGGAAACAAAAGAAATTATTTTTATCTTGAGCTTGTGACCTAAGGGTTCTTTGGTTAAGATGTCCTATTATATTATCTAGTCGATGTGATCTAGATTCTTTAACATTTACAATTTCGTTATTTCCTAAGTTAATGTCTTAATTATCATTTCCTATGGGTTTTGTTTTACTAACCTCAATAGCTTCTTCTTCGACTAAGTCATCATCTTCTAAAGGTAAAGTTTTAGGAGGTGGTGGTGTTTCATCAAATGTTACATTTAGTGATTCTTCTACTTTCATGGAGTATTTGTTAAGTATTATATATGCTTTACTATTTTGTGAGTATCCTAAAAATATTCCTTCATATGATTTTGTATCAAATTTAGTGAGGTAATCCTTAGTGTTTAGAATATATCATTTACTTCCAAATACCCTAAAGTAGCTTAAGTTTGGTTTTCTACCTCTTAGAAACTCATAAGGAGTTTTTCCTAGAATTCTCCTAATTGATACCCTATTAATAATATATGTTGATGTATCTACGGCGTGACACCAAAATTTTTGTGGGATGGACTGTTCATTTAACATTGTTCTACTCATTTCTTGTAGTGACCTATTTTTTCTTTCTACTACGCTATTTGATTGAGGAGTACGAGGAGCGGAAAAATTGTGAGATATTCCATTTAAATCACAGTATTTTCCGAATTGTACTTCATTGTCAAATTCCCTACCATGGTCCGTCCTAATGGCTACTATTGTGCATCCTAATTTATTTTGAATCATTTTACTAAATATTTCTAATTTTTTAAAGGCTTGGGTCTTGTCACTTAAAAACCTAGTTCACGTGTATCGTGAGTAGTCATCTACTGTTACTAAGGTATATTTATTTCCTCCATAGCTCCGCACAGCGGATGAACCAAAAAGATCCATATGTAATAGTTGTAGGCACCTAGTAGTGGATACTATATTCTTAGCTTTGTGACTAGCATGAACTTGTTTTCCAATTTTACATGCATCACAAAAATGCTTGTCATATTTTAGATTAGGCAAATTTCTAACTAGTTCCTTAGAGGCCAAAGATTATATTTGTTGCATGTTAGCATATCCTAATCTCCTATGCCACAATGTGGAGTTCTCGTCTAGGGTCGTTAGGCATATCCTATCCTCAGGTTTGTTTACTAGTTTCATAACATATATGTCTCCTTTCCTAATTCCTCTTCCTATAATTTTTCCATTCTTAACTATTTTGCTATCATCTTCGGTAAAGGTAACTCTACATTTATTATCGCATATTTGTCCTATACTAAGCAAGTTACTCGTATATGTTAAATTATCTACATGCTCTACATTTTCAATAGTAAGTGAGTCTTGAGAAATCGTACCTTTGCCAATGATTTTTCCACGTAAGTCACTACCGAAAATAACGTTACCTCCATTGTATGCCTTGTATGTAGAAAATAGCTTGCGGTTCCCCGTCATGTGCCTCGAACATCCGCTATCCTTGATCCATTCGTCAGGCTCCAAGTCAATTCCTAAACATATTTCGTCGGTTCCTTTTGCCATAAAACACTTTTCGTCTCTTAGTTTTTCCACTTCTTGTTTGTCACTATCACTCCATGTTCCACTAACAAAGGCGCCTTGATTTTCATAACCCGGCGGTTTTAGACATTTGCCAATGAGATGATTTGGACTTCCACATCTAAAGCACTTTCTTTTCCCGTAGTTATTACTTCTATTTCTTTGGAACGGTTTTCTTTCGTCTCATGGTGATCTAGTGAATCTTCCTCGTCTCTTTAAGAATTTCTTGAATTCTCTTACGGTCATTGCATATTCTTCGTCTTCACTCTCGTCACTTGAATAATCATCATCACTAGGTTCCTTTTTGGCTTTTAGAGCAATGGATTTGGTTTGTTCTTTCATGAATTTGACCGTTTCCGAATCTCTTCTTATAATTTCTTCATGGACCTTCAAGTTGCCAATAAGTTCACCTAGTGATAACGTCATCAAGTTCTTTGATTCTTCAATTGCAGTGACCTTAGCTCGCCATTTCGGATGCAATGCCCTAAGAAATTTCCTAACACAATTTTTACTAGAAAATGTCTTATCAAGTGCTTTTAAACTTGTGATAATAGTGTCAAATTTAGCAAAAGCATTATCAATTGATTCCTCTTCCGGAATCGTAAATTGTTCATATTGTTGTACAAGAAGATCTATTTTGTTATCTTTAACTTGACTATTACCTTGGTGAGTAATTAGTAAAGAATTCCAAATTTCTTTTGCGGTTTTACACATAAAAATTCTTTCATATTCTTTGCGTGGTAACGCATTATAAATAACCATTTTAGCCTCATTATTTTTTGCTAGTTTCTTTTTCTAATCATCATTTTGCTTTTCAAAAGGTACAATTTCATCCATTTTAGTTTCAACATTATATTGAATAGGGGGAAGTCACCAAAGGTAATAATATGCCAAAGATCAAGATCTTTTGATTTCACATAAGTTTCGAATCTATTTTTCCAATATAAGTATCCATCACTTTCAAATAGTGGTGGTCTTTGCATAGATTGCCCTTCTAAATATTTTAAAGATTCCATAGATCGTTACAAGTTTTAAAATACAATATATTTTAAAAAATCTGCTAGACGTGGCTCTTGATACCAATTGTGGAAAACTAGAAGGGGGGGTTGAATAGTTTTACGTCTTTTTAATTTGTTATAAAAGATTGTTTGAAAGTTTTCTTTGTTTTCAAAAATATAGATTCGATGCTATATGAAATCAAGTCATGCACAATATGAACAACACTAAATATGTACGATAAATCAATAATAATGTAAGTAAAGAAATAGATGAGAGTTGGAAAGTTCGAACCGCGAGACAAGAGATTTATACTGGTTCGGCTACAAGGTCACCTTCCTTGCCCTACTCCACTCCCAGAGCACCTAACTCGAGAGTTTTCTTCGCTATGTCAACAAGCTCCCTTATGGCGGAGAAAACCTTACACACCAATTTACACACCACAACTTCGTCACAACTTATTCACACCTTCTACACAACTATTTCACACTTATTCACTACTTAATCACACCACTTCTTCACACCTATCTTCTACACACCAATCTTCTTCCTAACTTTTCTTCTTCACAACTAACTACTAACCAATCACACTATATATATATATATATATATATATATATATATATATATATATATATATATAACTAAACTATCTTCTAACAAATATTCACAACTAATCACACAATGAGATAAATACAATGATGATGTTCTAACAACTTAGATGTGGAGATCACAGCAAGTTGTAATACTTCTTGTCTTGAGGGATAGAAGTATTCTTCTCTTGCACTTGATAGGATGATGTTTGGATCACTTTGAAACAAAGATTTAAGAATGTATGATCAAAGGATTAAGAGATTGGAAATGAAGATCTAGAACAGAAAGTTTAGGAGTGCAAAAGGTGAGAAAAATTCCAGATTTAAGGTGGTATTTATAGGCAACAGATTCTGACAAAGGAGCGTAGCCGGTCCCCTTAAATCAAGGCCGGCCCCCTTAAAATTAAGGGGACCGCCCTTTATAATTAAGGGGGCCGCCCAGCTGTAACGGCCAGATTTTTTGTTTTTTAGTGGGGAAAGTTTATTTGGTGAAAAACTAACTGATTTTGGTTAAAAATTTGAATTCATATATTTAGTATGAATAAAACATTTTTCTTTATTACCAAAAGTGTTTTTCAAAAATATATAATATGTTTATATAATTAAATAAACTTTGTAATATTTAATTAAGTTTTCCTTTGATCATAAATTGCACTAAACACTTTGTTTATTCATAACTTAAGTGATTTGGAGGTAAAGAGAATGTTAATTACTAAATACTTGTTTATGTCCCAAGTTTTTGTTCTATGAGTTTATATTTTGTAATAATCAAAACATAGAGATATTGATAATATGTTAATAATGTTTTTAAGCATTATTTATGTCAACAAAGTTTTCGTGTTCGGGTTCCATCATACCACGTGAACATCTCTTCCAAAAAATCGTTACACCTAGTGACGTTGGAAAATTAAACCGGCTAGTGATACCAAAACAACATGCGGAAAAGCACTTCCCAGTTCAAAAAGGAAGCACTTCTAAAGGTGTACTATTACATTTCGATGACAGTAATTCGACACTATGGCGATTTCGTTACTCGTATTGGAATAGTAGTCAAAGTTATGTTTTAGCTAAAGGTTGGAGCAGGTTTGTTAAAGAGAAAAACTTAAAAGCCGGTGATAGTGTTAACTTTTATAGTTCAGCGGGACCAGATAAGCAACTGTACATAGATTCGAAGCCTAAAATCGGGTCATCGGGTGTTACAAACTCGCAACCAATCGAACCGGTTCAGATGTTACGGTTATTTGGTGTTAAAATTTCGAGTGTGAGTAGTTGTAATGGTATGAGAAGTAACACAGAGATGGATGTATTAGGTTTTCAGAATTGTAAGAAACAAAGAGTTATTGATGTTTTGTAACGTTTTGTTACTCTTTAGGGATGGTTATTGAGAATTGTAAGAAACAAAGAGATATCGTTTATACGGTTATTTATCTTTTAAATTTCGCCTTCTTGATGTACTTTGTGACATTTTTATCCTACAAATTATTAAAGCTCCTATTAGATGAGAGGGGAAAAAATGTCATAAAATACTCTAAAAATGCCGAATTTGAAAGATTAATACGGAAAAAATTTTGTTTGATATAAAAAAAATAATAATAAATAAATAAATGACAAGTATAATACCATAAAACATTATCCCTATATTATATATCGTGTATCTATATACATATATACGAAAACAGTATACGCAAAAATATTACGGATATTTTTGTGTATGTATAAGATAAGAAAATAAACATGCATACTCATGACTCATGAGTATCTATTGATAAAATTTATTTGTAAAACATGTAGTCATAAAATTAACAGTACTCAATTTTCTTTCCATAAAAAGTAAATATAATTCCTGCTGTCAAATTTGTACCAACGTGTCTTCCAATTAAGTACAAGCCTGTTTTAGTATAATTCATGTTCAACCATTAGTTTTCTAGCTTTTTCCTATTTCGGCAAAAAAAGTAATTTGGACACTTGGCCATTGAATGACATTAACATATATAACGGTAAAATATGCGTGTATGGTACAATACCACGTTATTATTAACTGATGAACTATTCTTCACTAATTTATAGATTATTATATACAGACAAGTTGCCTAAAACTAATGTTGTGGAACCATTTATTCTGTTCTTAAACCTTGATGTCGATTTCCCGGTGGCTTGCATGTTAATAATTTTTAAGTGCATCATGTATATGTTTCATTAAATGATGAAGAAGGCTAGTTTGGTTTATTGGTTGTTATGGTCAAGAACTCAATTAATTATTATCAACTAGTTTTAATTACTACAATAATGGATCTCTAAAGAAGATATTTTGGTGCATCCATTAGGGTTGCATAGTACTAGTAGTAATGTTCTTTCGCTTTGGTAAATAGACGTGTGCAGTAAGTTTCTGATCGTACATTAATTATTATGTTTCACAAACATCAATTATTGTATCTAAAACAGACTACTTTATGTTTTTACGGTTCATATACGGAGTACTAGCTATATGTGCTGATATAAGGTTTATCAATACAATCTAACCAAGGTTTTCAAGATCGGGATCCTACCCAGGATCGTTTTCGTCTTTGCAAGATCGTGAACGTAAGTTCGGATCGGGATCTTAAGATCCAAAATTTTGTTTTTAAGAACCGTTTATACACTAACATTCTCTATCATGGGTAAACATTTCAAAAACTTTTATTACTACGTATTTGATCTCTTCAGTGGTTAATCTTTGTTCTCCAACCTTTCAAACACTCCGTATTTAATCTGAATATACAGCGTTTTAGACACTCTCATTCCGTCAACCCCAGTGGCCGGTTATCATCAACCCATAACTCACACACAATGATTTCAAGCAGCCGTTGCATAATTACCTGACATCAACCAACTATTTCCGCCTTTAGCTCTAAGGTAATAAGCCGTTCAACAATATCCCAACCAATTCTCAATCCACACAATTGAAGATGCTCCAGGTAAACATGATTCACAATCATGTATTTGTTGTTCCTTACATTAAAGAACATGTTAAACAGTCGAGAAAGATAAATTATATGTTTTGATCAAACTCTTAACTTAATGGTCAGTATATCTATATCGGTTCAAAAATTATGAGTTTCAAATCTACATTCATCAAATGCCGAAAATTTAACAATGATACATGAGTGGCATTTGGCAAATTACCTATCGTATTTATATATAGAATAAATTAAAACAGAGACCAATGGTACATTTCATTCTATTGACAATTTTGGTTTAAACTTCACGCCGTCCTACCCCGTGTGTACTTCTGTACCAACAAATCCACGCACTTTGAACCGTCTTCTTGAACTAAAACTGTGCTATCATAACTCAGTGAAGTTAGTTTCAGTTGTAACTTGGTATGAACCCTTTGGCATGCTGGCTCTCCATTTCAAGAGCCATCAATGATTTTTGTCTCTGATACTTGTTTCTCTTTGCAGCAAGTGCTGAAAATTGTCAAAAAGAAAGAAGATATTTAAGCAATCAATGTAACAATATACTATTAAGTCACCATTCTAACCAATTCAAATACTCGTCAAAATAATTAAATAGTAAGCAATTCAAATACTCTTCAAAATAATTAAATAGTTAGCAAGTTATAATATTGTTCCACTAAAGTCACTCAAAACTTTTCTTTAACAGCAAAAGTCTCAAGTTTCAACATTGTTACACTTGTTACGATACATGTTTAAACTAGTTAAAACTTTATGTACCTAAATGAAAGAGTTGTATATTTAGTTACTTTTAGTGACTTCCTTTTCAAAGTTACATGTTAGTTTGGTAAGCTGTTTTTTTTAAAAGGTCACCAAATAGTCACTATGTTTAATAAATATTCCATTTAGGTCAATTAGTTCTAACCAGTGAAGAAACAATTTCACAACAATGGGTTATTATAGTAATTTCAGTGGTTTTACAACGACTTTAGTGGAACACATCAAATTTGGTTCTATTAGTGACCTTTTTATTTGGGGTACTATAAGAGCTAAGTGACAGTTGTATTTGCGTTGCAAAAGTAAAGTACTATAAACTGCACTTACACATTAGCTCTTGAGGTAAACCAAAGTCATAGTCATTACGCCGTCTCCTGATGCAAATAAATACTATAACCGCCACCAATAAAAAGACAACACCACATGATACTCCTACCGCAATTTTGCCGCCATTTGATAGGCCGCCGTTTTTCCAGAACATGGGACAATCAGGTAAAGAAGGTACACCACACAAGCCTTTGTTACCAGAAAGGCTGCAAATTGATTACAAAATAATAAGTGTAGTTAATAAAATTCAAGTAAATTCTTAATCAACAATGAAATCTAACAAAAACAAAGCATTACTATTGTAATAAGAATGATTTAATATGTGGAGCCGTGCCTAAAAGCTGATATGGATCTTCTTGATGCATTCTGCTTTTACCCTTGGGAGCAGAATCAACAACCTCTGTGTATTATTATGTAAATTCTTATTCTATATAGATAATGTTAAAAATGCTACTTAAGGTATATTGCATGAAAATTCTTACAGGAACTACAACAATTCTATAAAGGAGACTTATATTTCTAATATCATGGTAGATTGTTTTTTTGTTGCATAAAACATAGTTACATACTTACATGCAATTCAAGTTCTATTGCATGATGACAATCTAACCAAGGGATTCTCTTGCGGCTTAAAAATAGCAAGAAATGGTTTGACACAATTCCCACAATTGAACAAATTTAACTAGGAACAAGATTACAACTTGATGAAAAAGTGATGTCCTGACCATCCATGAATCAAGGAATTAGAAGAAAAGTGAATTATTTTTGTAAGTTTTTGAGAAACTTTATTGGTCCCACACAAGGAATTCTCAGAGCTTGCTATTTATGGCTTTTGTCCTTTCAATGTGTAGGATCTTGATACAGATCCAATCTGATCCATTTATATGAGCCAATAGATCAACAAAGATAATCCATTGACCAATAGGTCACCGAACTTTGGAAAGTCAATACTCGGGTCGACCCATGATCCGACTGGGTCGCTAAACTTAAATACTAACAACAAAATCTCAACTTTTTTTATCTTTTTTACTATAAAATAATTTTCCTGAAAAATAACATTGATACGTACATAAATTTACAAAGAGAATTTCAAACATGACGATGCTCACTCAACATTTGAAAACATGACTAATTATAACGTAAACTTTTTAAAAAGGTGTTGACTGCTGAGTTATTATACAAGCTTAAAAGGGTAATAAAGATAATGTCTTAAAGGTTCAATTAGTTTCACTATGTCAAAACGTCTTAATGTGACTTCTTATGATGACAATTTTTGAGGGTCAATGATTTTGCAAAACACAGATTTTTTTAACACGAGTCATGTGTTAAATGATGTATTACAAAATATAAATAATAATCAAATCTAAATGATGGTCCTTATAACTTCTCAACGATTAAAATAAGAAGAAATAACGTTGGAGGGGGTAAGAGGATTGGCATTTGAGTGGAAAGTGTGGGGTAGAATGAAAATTAGACAAAATAAAAAAACTGGGTCGATTTGGGCTCCATCAAGCACAACAACCTCCACGGAGACCACTTTAAACATTATGCGTGCAGTCGCAGTGTGATCCTACTCCTCTAGAAAATTCACAAGAATCCTATCGTGGAATCTGATATGATAGCTTATTGTACATACCGCAAAGTAATACCCAAATTCCGAGCCCCAAAATGTGCAAGGGGAATAAAAATCTATGTTGCAGTCATATCAAAGATATGTTCTCAATCAACTGTTTTCGCTCATTAAGTTTCCAAGGAAACATTGGGAAGCCTCTCAATCTTGTGTTCAGGGCTAGAAGTACATGAAAGTATTCAATTCAAAGAACCTAGAAATACAAACATTTATTACCCAGTTTCTTCTCGAATATGTCTATGAGCAGCAAGCGCTAATAAAAGTATAGCCTAATAGATAATTCTGCCTAGAATCTTTCAATCAAAACTAGTTGTAGCTACATTTCATCGTTTCCGGAATGGTCGTTGAAAGAAAATGGTCCACAAATGACAAACCTAAGACTAATACCTTGGAGTAAATCTAAATGTATCTCCTAAATGAGGAAGAGGCTAAAGAAAGTAAGAATGATACACGGAGGGTCTAGTGTGCACCATTTGGAACTTGGCTTACCATGAAGACTCTAGCGTACTTACAGAGGCGGACATAAACTTGTAATTTTAGTTGGTATAATACTATTCTCAGTTCATGAAAGCAGTTAACTAGTCACAACATTACCTTTTTTCTGGAAATAAAAATTCCTTGTTAAGATGGCATGCGAGATTGTGATAAAAATCAACTTCTACTTATTGCACCTGCTATGTGTACCAGGAACAGATGATGATATGGTCTTATTCCATGTATCTCCTAGTCTAATGAATTTTATAGGCAAGAATACACCCAAAGCCCAACTGGAATATGAATAAACCGCTAAGGCTACAGTAGATCTTGTTCTTCACTAAGTGGTCGACAACATATCATGCTATCACGGAATAACATTACAAATCTTGGCTGCAAGTGTCTAATATCACCATGATTTGTAGATAATTAATCATATACCACAAAAGAAAGAAATAAAATGTGACATACTCAATAGCTCCACCATGGACACCAATTGAGTAAAGAGCTTCGGGCACTTGTCCTTCCAATTTGTTACCATTTAACAGCCTGAGAAGCGAATGAATGTCAAAGAATAAATTAATATGTACCATGTGAAAGTAGAGTAGCCTTGCACATTAATAAACCTAATGGTATAGATTAATCCAAATACTCACTAACAAGGCTAGGAAACCAAAACATAACTTCCAAAAAAAAATTATAGAAACAAAACCCTAAATGCGGAAAGGAGTGCAGCTTACACAAGTTGTAGATTTGAAGAAGTTAAACTATCTGGAATGGACCCAAAAATCAGATTATCCGCTAAATCCCTGCAAAATTTGCTAAAGTAGTGAGGCAAGACATCATATATATTAGGATATAAAAATGACAAACTATGCAGGCATAGGATATCTACAACATAATATTACGAGTCTAAGACAGTTATTGGCTTTATTTTCTAACTCTACACTATTCCTTGAAGTGAAATTTCTTGCTAGACAGGAATATAATTTATATAGGTGATAATGTAAGAAAAAGATCATATAATGAAAATTACATTACAAGGATAATCATTTAGCATAGCCTCATCATTATGAGAATAGTTATTAGTATTTTTATGTTTTTCATTTCTTTTTAATCCTTTCTGTACTAAGTACTAACTATTAGTTAAATTGTTGCCACTCATACACATCATATAGGCTGTAGTTCTCTAAATTTATTTTTGGATGATTAGAGTATTAAAAAATCACCCAGAATGAGATGTCTTGGGTTATATTTTCATGGCACTTTAGAGATCTTAATCAAGTGAAGTTACAATACCAATAATAACATTTAGTAACAAACAATGAAAAACAGGGAAGTAAAGTGAGAACAATATTCCAAGCGCAGGCAGATTTGATTTCCTTTTTGATAGCCAATAATCATCTCAATTTTAGATCATGAGATACATAAGATTGATAGTGAACCAGGTTATTCAGATAACTACTGGATGCAGTTCTAAAAGGAAGCTAAAATTGTTACACCCCGAAACCCATTGAGGTACTTTTATATTATAATGCCATTTTATTAGTTTGACTATTATAAATATGTGTTAGAAGAGTTATTATAATTGGTTAGTCAATAAGATATAAGTTGAAAGTCAAAATATGAGTATGTTTGATATACAAAGTTATTTAAGGCCAAAGTCTTAGGAAGGGCAAAGTATTTCCAGATTTTTCTAACTAAACCTTCCCCAACCTTCCACAACTTTCCACATTTGTGGTGTGAGTGTGTAGGACGAGGAATAAGAACAAGAGCACAAATAGAGACCAATTCCAAGTGATCAATTGAGGTGAATTAGTGTTCTAGTGCAAGAGTTTAGTCCCTAGCCATTATCCCCATAAGGTAAGCTTGTTTAATTCATGTTGAATTTCATAATTGAAGTTAAGGTTCATAGAAGTCAAATTGGGGATTTTGGGTAAAGAAGGTTTTGAGTCGAAGTGTGGAAGTAATAATGTAAAAGGGTTAAGTTCCTTTAATGATTTATGAGTAAATTGATAATTTGGGTGGGGTGGGGTGGGGTGGGGTGGGGGGGTTCATATGATCATGATAAATGATCATATGCATCAATGCATGTTAATAAGTATTTTGGGTATATAGATGGGGTAGTGTTAAACCCTTTACTTTGTTATGCATTGAAGAAATGCTAAGTATTGATAGTGATTCTTGTTTAGGAATCAAGAGATTTGGTGTTGGCATTTCTTGGTGAATCATGATAATGGATGTGTTAAGTGTATAGGAAGCATGGTTTAGTAAGCTTGGACCAATGCTAGGATTAGGCTAGTTAGTCATAACTAGCTAAGGTAAATTAATTACCTATGTTTTCATAATGGGCTATGGTTTGTAATGGTTCTAATTTGATGTTGGTTGATGTTATGTTGAGTATTTCCCACTACAAGTGTTAGTTTAGTCTAGTCATATGGACTAGGTAAGGAATGTGAAGGATTCAAGAGGATTGAATTATATATATTAATAGCTTGTTACTGCCAAATTACTTACCAAGTGAAAGCTTGCGTTTTAGTTGTTGAATGTTTTGTAGGTTTATGTGGACAAGGTCAAGGGCAAAGGCCTTAAGAAGTGACGTGATGATTGGAAGTAGTTGCCCCCCCCCCCCCCCCCCCCCAAGTGTTGTAAATTGTATTTCAAATGATTTATGTCCAGGTTTTTCAGTTGTGATATGTATATGAATGTGTTATGTTCAAGTAAATGCAAAATGGGTCAAAAAGGGTGTTTGGCATAACACCCTCGTTTTTGTAAATTAGCCTTCCGAGCCTTTTTAATGTCAAATTTTGCATAAACATAAAATATATGTTGAATGAAATGTTTTTTATGAGTTTCGTAAGTTATTGAGTCCTGCAGGTCCCGTTTCCGGAAAATGTAGCAAGTTTTGATCAGAATGTCTCTATGGTGTATAGGATTTATCCTATACGGTGTATACACCCTATACGGCTATAGGATTTATCCTACACCGCGTATAGGGGGGTCTGGTAAAAAAAAATTGGTTTGGAGCGTTTCAAACACAAATCTTCATAACGGAAATGCTAAAAACTTCAATCAGTAAATTCTTACAGTTTCTTGAGAGAATTTTGCCCCAGACCTGCAGGTAGAGTACCTCCTAAAGAGTTTGAACTTAGGTTCCTGCAATTAAAAAAAGATAATTTAATGGATACAAACAAGAAAACACAATTCAAGTGTAAACAATCATGTGAGAGACAATAGATTTTACAGATCCACCAAGTTAAAAAAAAAAAAAAAAAAAAAGAAGAAGAAGAAGAAGTATTGCCATAACACATTTTAGAATTCAATAAATGTTTGTGTATCCAGATCTAAAATCACACAACTAGTTTATGTTAGTTCACTCATAAAAACAAAATTATGAGAACGATGCGTATAGTCCCTCACATAGTACTCCGAAATGAAGCAGGAAAAGTAAGAAAGTAGAAAGCTATGTGGTTGACACAAGGAGCTGGTAGATGATACTTACAAGCTAACCAAGTTAGTCAGAAGATTAATTTTGTCACTAATGTAGCCTTTCAAACCTTGGCTCGCAAGATCTCTGCAAGCATAACATATTATGGAAATTTAATAAATTACTAGCGTATATCAAAACAAGTTGTGTAACTGCATAATTATCACTTGCCCAAAAGAGCATAACATAAGTACTTACATCTGAAAAATCACAAGAGCAGACTCATCCTTATTGAGATGACAAGTAACACCCTCCCAAGCATCCCAATTAGTAGGAGCACAGGGATCGCCATTCCAACCCATTCTTTCCGGAACACGTAATGACTCCTTTAATGCTTTCATAGCAGTAACTACAAAAGAAGTGCCACGTATTCATCACAGTTTTAATATAACCTACCAAAACTAACTGCTTCTGATCTGAGTTGATTGTGTACATCATCTGACTAATTGTCACGGTGTAAAGAGTAGCATCCATTCTGATGTGGTCTAACTTATTGATCATAAAAGGAAACCCACTATGGTTTTGCAAGACTTACAAGACTTTATACATACTCATGAGGGTTTATCAAAACATAAAAAACATCATATTTGGTACATGATTTCGATCAAATGGAATTTCTAAGAATAGATGGGAAGCAGTCCCTCTGGCTTTTTATTTTGATCTTGTGTGCGTAAGGAAGACTTATCAAATGTCAACCAAAACAACGTTTGACGATATTTCCTACATTATCTTTAAATGATAACAGTCAGGTAAACCGCGTCAACTTATCAAATGTGCATAAGGAAGACTTATCAAATGTCAACCAAAACAACGTTTGACGATATTTCCTACATTATCTTTAAATGATAACAGTCAGGTAAACCGCGTCAACTTGGTTCACCAACAGAATAATTACATGTAAATGTTTAAAAATGCTCAAGGATGTTCATGTAGAGCAACTCTATGATCTCCTTTATCTTTGCTAGATTCTATGAAAGGCTGAAATGTGAGGTAGGTGCCTCCAGTCTCCACTATCCAGCTAATTAATACATTAATTTCAAACCTTTAAAATGGTTTTATTTCAACTCCAACTTTATAAGTGTTTCTACCATTTTTGCCTTATTCTTGCAGTAATTGGTCTATTGTAATTAACAATCGGACAAAGTGTACATCGAAAAATCCAATTAGCCCATCTCATGTAGATTACTGGTGAGTATATATGCAATATCTTAGAATATTGTACCAATACCTATTCCGTATCCTAAACATTATTAAAAATCAAACAAAATTCACTCATAATATGTTGAGAGACACTTGTTTATCAGTAATATTATCAATTCTAATCTAGCCAAAGGATCCAAATTCACAAGCATATAGACAAAATATATAGAGCAAATCATACCTTGTTCAGGCACGGTCTTGACATCGGCTGGAACAATGGCGTAATTCTCAAGCCCACAAATCAAAGGTGATCCAACAACAGGTACAAGCTTGATAATCAACGGTGTACTACTCAAATTCTTAGCTACATAATGATAACTATGAGCAGCAAAACCTCCAACTTCCTTAAATATATCAATCCTAGTAACATTCTCATCGTTAATAATTACATCAAACACTCTTTTCCCTTTTGCGTTCACACTCACGTCAATCTCAGCAAAATGAAGCCACACAAGATAATCCAATTTCGCATCAACAGGCAACTCATACTCCAAACTCCCACTCCCAGTCAACGTCACAGCCGAATCATACAGCTTCTTCGGAAAATAATTCGGACTCCTCTCCGTATTAATCACATCCCTAACCGCCGTAACAGACTTAACCCCAACCGTATTCGCCGACCTAAACTTAGCATCACTCTGCCACGCCCTACCAAATACATCAGTGTCGTTACTAAACCCTGGCCCCCACTGACCCGATCCACAGCTCAACCGTCCATAATTAACCAAAATCGACGAACCATTACCAGTCAAAAGCGGATCATATGAATCAGGATCTATCCTAATCAACTCTAACGAACCTATAACAGGCGGATCAGTAGCAATACTATAAAAACACACATCAGCATCACCATCTAAACCATAAAATATCACATCCGAATACGCTCCATACCTACTTATATCCTCCTCCCAAGGCGACCGCCACGAAAACACTACAGTACCTTCTACCGATAAATCAAAGCTCGGCGAATGCGATTTACCATCATAATTATCGTAAACAGTAAAAGTTCTTAAATAATATTTACCGAAAGGTAAATCAGGGAAGATGTAACAGTTTTTTTTACCGGATGAGATCGGAAAGTACCGTAACGTTTTCTCGTGAAATTGTTGAAAGTTTAACGGTTCGGAGACGATTCCGTTACTTCCTGCCGTAAAGAAACGGTCGGATAACCACGTCGTGTTGAAGTGATCCGTTGTTGTGGTTGTACTGCCGCAGTCGATATGGTACGCCGTATCTGTAAAAAACAACATTACACACAGTTAAAGGTGAAAAAACACACAGTTAAATCTGTAACAGAAATACACACAGTTAAAGGACCGCTCCGTTCTCGAGTTCATTTTTAGAAGGAAAGGAAAGGAAATGACAAGAAACTGAAATTTTATTGTGTTCTTGAGTTTTCCGTAGACAGAAAGGAAAGGAAACACAAATGAAATGAAAGGAAAATTCTTATCATTTTCCTATAGGAATTTTCCGCGCAAATATGGGCGGATTTGGACGGAAACAATTCTACACCCGCACTTTTTACTATATAATAACCGATATAACTTTCAATATTTACTCATATTCGACTCTTATGATAAAATGAGCATATTTAAAAGTGCATGAATGTAATTATGTATCTTTTTTCTTTCTTTTCTTCCCAATTTGAGAACACAACATTATTTCTTTTCCTTTCATTTCATTTCAACTCGAGAACATGAAATATAAAATCAACTTTCTTTCCTTTCCTTTTCCTTTCTTTTCTATCCTTTACACATCATTTCTATCCCCACCTAGGAAAACTCGAGAACGCAACGCAAGTGTGTGAAAAATGAATTTATTCAATCAGATTAAAAATTAAACATAACACACAGTGAAGGTGAAACTGTGTGAAAACCGAGATTGTAATAAATCCAAATAAACACGGAATGAAGGCATAAGTATGTGAAAATGAAATTAAGCTTAATCCGTAACAAATTTACACATAGTGAAGGTGAAACTGTGTGAAAAGTAATCAATTACTGTAGATCAAAATCATTACACACGGTGAATGTGTAAGTGTGTGTAACAAGAGCTTAATCAATCAGATCATAAAACTGAGCAAAACACACAGTGAAGGTGAAACTGTGTGAAAACCGAGACTATAATAAATCTAAAATATACACATAATGAAGGTATAAGTATGTGAAAATGAAATTAAGCTCAATCTGTAACAAATTTTCACATAGTGAAGGTGAAACTGTGTGAAAATTAATCAACTACTGTAGATCAAAATCATAAAGTTATATATCACTGTAACAAGAGCTTAATCAATCAGATAATAAAACTGAGCAAAACACATAGTAAAGGTGAAAAATACATAAATCTGTAACAGAATTACACACAGTTAAGATGTCAACTGTGTGAAAATAAATATAGTCAATTAGATCAAAATTAGTGTGTCAAAAGGTAAGCTTAAGCGTTACCGTAAAACATAACACACAGTGAAGATGAAAGTGTGTGAAAACTGAATCTGAATGAAAACACGGTGAAAGCGTGTGAAACTGTAACAGAATTACACACAGTGAAGGTGAAGCTATAAAATTAGATCAGAATTAGTTTGTTAGAATGTAAGTTAAGAAGGTCATTACCAGAAAACATAACACACAGTAAACGTGCAAGCATGTATAAAATGAGATTTATAAAATTGGATTAAAAATTAAAGAAATTAGTTAAACTGTTAAAGTTAGTTAAGAGTTGATTACCGTAAGGGAAGGAGGATGAAGGATAGAAGAGGAGTGGAAGGAAGATGAGTGTAATAAAAACGGTGGTTGGTGACATTGTGATTGTGGTTGGACGTTAGGGAGTGTATGTGTGTAAATAGTAGGTGTTTTTAGTAGGTGTTGAGGGGGGGGGGGGGGGGGGGGGGGTGCGGGATTGACGGAAGAGATTAAGTAAAACGGAATGAAGGGGATAGGTGGTGGTGGGGACGTCGGAAATTTTTTTTTAATGTGAGTGAGAGTAAGTTTTTTTTTTGACAGGTAAATTTCCAACTTAGGTTTACCACCCCGAAGACCGGGGCCCTAACCACCATTCCGACCAGACTATGTTGTCTTAACCGGGTCCACGCTGGCGTACGGAATGTGGCTCTACGGTGTCGCGAGGGAACCGTACCGCCTCTACACAGATTTTACCCTGCTAGAGAAACGGCCGGATTAAAACCCCGACGCTGCTCGGATTCGAACCCCGGTCTACTGACCCAAGATTCGAATCTTCATTGCAATACCAACTGCGCTAAGGCAGCTGATGAGTGAGAGTAAGTTGGACTTTGGATTTGGACCCGGTGGTGTTGGTGACTTTCAGTTGTTTGTTGTTTTTTTATAAAAAGTTTATTATTATTATTATTATTGGGTTCTAGAACTACTAAATCTCCGTGATTTAGCATGATTTTCTACATGGAATCGAATAAATAAGTTAGTGCTATTAATAGTAGTAAAAATCAGTGCTAAAAATAAGTGTTTACTGTCTTTTATATTTTTCACAAAAGGCTTGTCTTAACGGTTAATTATAACGATTTATTTTGTACGATTTTCAGCGATTAACTTTAGCTTTTTATTTGGGCCCGGATAAGGATCCTAAAATTTGCTTCACACACATAAAATTTGCTTATATGAGCCTAATGGTCCTACACTCTTCTCACTATATTTAACTAGCAGGGTACCCGCGTGTTGCAGCGACGGGTGCACTGAAATAAAATGTTTCGATTGAATTAATAAAAATATCACGAGAAGTCATTCCGACACTTAAATTTGCCTCAAGAACGAAATACTAAAGTGGCGTTTAATTGGAAAACATTTTCTTTTATTTCCTCTTAATAGTAAAATCAGTGCTAAAAATAAGTGTTTTCACATAAGGGTTGTCTTAACGGATTATTATAAATCATCATTCTTTTTGTATAATTTTCAGGGATTAACTTTATATTTGCCACTAGTAAAGGAATTCTGAAAGATGAAAACGATATAGTTATGACAATATGATATGAGTAGTTGTACTTTATTAAGAGTGGTTGTCACTACTAAAGAATATTTAATAAATGGGATAATGATCCCTCTTTCGATTTACATAGAGTGATAGAGGTGTCACGTAAACGAGCAACAAGCTGTGTGGTTAGTTTTTTTTTAATATCAAAGCTAATTTTTTTAAGAACTACGTTTCTAGATCTAGGTGTTATAACATTGATATGCATAACTCATTAGACTCTGTTGAAGAGCTTCACAGCCTCATGTGCAAGGAAACTAAAAGTATCAAATGCAAAAGGGATAAAAACATGTTGATTTAAATGCACGCTTTCTCGTGTTTTACACCTTGCACGAGGCAACTTTCAAAGCAGCTTGTCCTTGTAGAATTATGAATCAATCGTATATCTCATTAAGCATCAAACGAGGTATATAAATACCCAATACAAGAATGTTTTAGACTCGGGCCTTAGCCCACACAAATACTATATGGACTCAAACTCTTATACGACTAACACTCCCCCGCAGTTAGAGCGAGAGGACACCGGACACTCAAACTGGACCTAAATTCCTGAAACAAAGCATAAGGTAACCCCTTGGTAAAAATATCTGCATACTGATAACGTGATGGTACATGAAGCACGCGAACTTGACCAGCATCAACCAAATCCCGGACAAAATGAATATCAATCTCTATATGCTTCGTACGTTGATGCTGAACTGGATTAGAAGATAAGTAAACAGCACTAACATTATCACAGTAGACCAACGTAGCAGAAGACAAAGGTGTATGTAATTCACGTAAAAGATTCCGCAACCAACAAGTCTCAGCAACAGCATTGGCAACCCCACGATACTCTGCCTCAGCACTGGAACGAGAAAGCGTCGGTTGACGCTTAGAGGACCAGGAGAGAAGATTGTTGCCCAGAAAAACACAATAGCCAGAAGTCGATCTCCGAGTAGTAGGGCATCCAGCCCAATCAGCATCAGAATAAGCAACCAAGGAAGAAGTTGATGAAGAAAACAACTGTAAACCATAGTCTAATGTACCCCGAACATACCTCAATATCCGCTTAAGAGCCGAGAAGTGAAGCTCCCGAGGATCATGCATGAAAAGACACACCTGCTGCACTGCATAGGAAATATCAGGTCTAGTAAAGGTAAGATACTGCAGAGAACCAGCTAGACTCCGATATAACTTAGGATCAGAAACCGGATCCCCATCAGCACCCAACTTAGACTCCGTGTTGACAGGGGTCCGAGAAGGGTTACAACCAAACATATATGCACGCTCCAATATTTCCATAGCATACTTGCGCTGTGACAAAAACATACCTGAAGAGTCGCGCGTAGCACTTCACTTCCTGGATGTCCAAGACGCTGATGCCACGTATACTGACTCGCTAGAAAAGCATGCAGAATGGTGGAAGGCGGAGTGACAGGGTAAAGATCGCCATAGCTATCACAGCGGAGCAGCACCCGACGCGTTTGAAACTCCTTAACAAAAAAACCAAAAGGGTCAAACTCAACTGTACAATAATTATCACGGACAAATTGACGAACAGAAATCAAATTTTTGACAATATTTGGCGTAATTAAAACATAATTTTATCGAAGTGGTCGAGAAGGTGTAGGCAAAATGCTATGGCCAGAGTTGACAGCGGGAAAAGAGTGCCCGTCACCAACTGCAACAGATGGGTAAATACACGAATTAAATACATCACTTAAACAATTGACATCATCATTTAGATGAGAGGACGCACCTGTGTCCATGTTCCAGTTACCGGTAGTAGGATCCTAAAGATGTACCGTATTAAACGCAGCAGGCAAAGTTGTTCCGTGTCCCGGGAGTGGACCAGGATGTGCACTAGTCAAAGAAGAGCCCCCTTGTGCACTTTGTACCTGTTATGGACCTGCAGTGGGACCATTAGGCGAACCATGAACGGGCTGAGGACCAGCTGTTGAACCCCCTTGAAGACCTTGTGAACCCCCTGATATAAACGAGCCCCCTGGTGGACAACATGACACCCCCCCCCCCCCCGGTGAGGCTGTGAACCTACGGATGAACCCCCTTGAACCCCGTGTGAACTGGCAGCCTGCCCATCAGCGATAAAATAACTCCATGATGGGCAACCTGACCCCTCGTACATATGTTGAACCGGCTGTGAATCGGCTTGGGAAAGAATATGGGCCGGTGAAGAATGAAATCCCGGAGGAGCTGTGTAACATGCTAAAGGCTTCGACCCACTAGGTGAGGGCATAGTGTTAACAGAATGTGAAACCCCTCCGTGAATACCATTATTGGTCACCATCTTAGCCAAAAGAGTTTGAAGAGTGACTAATTCACTAGGTGATAAAGTATTGCAATTTATTGGAGGAACAGTTGGTTTAGAAGATGGATTCCCATGCATACCATTATGAAGAAACTTAGAGTGAACACCAAAGCGACAAGACCCTTGTGCAAACAAGAAACATGGTTTGTAGACCTTTTCATTAGGAGTAGTAGAACGCCTCGCATTGGAAGTTGAGTTCGCCAATAAAACCATAGGTGAAGAAGAGGTGGAATCAACAAGAGCGTCTTGGGCACGAGACTTCAATCGCATCTCTTCTGTTGTGAGCATAGAGCGAACCGTTTTAAGGTCCGGGAAAACCTCGTGATGAGCAATGATAGTAGAGACACTATCATACTTTGCGGGCAATCCTTCCAAAGCAAAGGTAACAATGTCATCATTGCTAACCGTAGAACCCAAACTTGAAAGAATAGTAGCCATGTTCTCAATCTTTCAAAAATAAGCATCCATACTCAAATCCCCAAGTTTAATAGCACGTAGTTCCGCCTTCAAGGCAATAGAGCGAGAACGCTTATTGTCATTGAATATGGAAGCAAGCATGTCCCATGCTTCCTTGGGCGTTTGCGGATCCTCATTAACGAGACGTTGTTGAAGCGTGGGAGATAAAGTGATGAAAATCCAAGAAAGGACAATTGTGTCAATTTTTAACCATTCGGCATCGGGAGGAGCACTTGAGGTTGCATCATCGGATGACTTGCCCATGAGGTGATCCATGATAGAGTAGCCTTGCATAAGTGTTTGAGAAAATAAGTCCATGATGAGTAGTTCATTGCCTCGACATCCAACTTGACGGGAACAAGGGTTGGGAGATTGTTGATGGTCATCAATTTGTCAGATAGAAGAATAACGGGTGGGGGTGGAGGAGGTCATGTCATGATGATACTTGACAGAAAAAAAACCAGGGTTGTGTTTAGTGGGAAAAAAAAAGGTCGGCTTTAACAGTAGGGAGTTTAGGTTATGGGATATTAGGGCTTGGTGTATGGATGTAACAGTAGCTAGTGAAAAGGTGATGGAACAAATGGTCCACAGTAGCAATAAATCAATAATACCAACAAACTAAGGATTAATACCAACAAAGGAAGCACGAACAACAATAACAACAACAAAAGAAGCAACACGTCGACTGACTTATCAAACAAGAAGCCAACGATCAACTTTTAACAGCAGCACCAACGGTTGGCTTATCAAACAGAAGCCAACGATTAACTGGGAACAGAAAATTTTTTTTTTAGGGTTTTGTGAAGGATCGATGGTTAGGCTCTAATACCATGTAGAATTATAAATGAACCGTATATCTCATTAAGCATCAAACGAGGTATATAAATACCCAATACAAGAATGTTCTAGACTCGGGCCTTAGCCCACACAAATACTATATGGACTCAAACTCTTATACGACTAACAGTTCTACTGTAAAACCCCGACTACTAAAACCTACGAAAGGAGAAACCCATGTTAGATCCACACATGCATGTTTCCCTCCAACCCATCCAAACACCAAACGTTTACTAGTCTGAGTGTAGATCTTCCATCCAATGAGTCTGTCAAAAAGGTCACAGATGCTTCTTTCTTGGCGGAGATCCCAGCACGCCTACAAACGTCAAAAAGGACATCCTAACCATATTGTTTCTGTACTTGAAGCCCGGGAGCTCTTTGCAATGAACTGTGTGTTCTCAAATAAATAAATCAATAATGAACCCTCTTATTGCTCCTCAGCCATTTTACCTGTTGTCATACTCATTTCGGCTATGTTTGGTGCAAAGCTTTTTGGGGCAATGAGCGGTGAACAATGAACTTTTTGATTTTTAGTGTTAGTTTGACATGAGAGTTGTGAGCTTTTCTATTTTTTAGAAAAGCTCATTTTTCAATGCTTCTTTATGAAGCTGTGAGCGATGAGCAGTGAGCTGTGACTACTGCTCACAGCTACTTTTGCCAAAAATAGCCTTCATGTTTACCAACTCATTTTGACCATGTAATTATGCTCGAACTTATGGCTCAATGGTTTCCCATTGACTCATGAGTTGATGTTTTGACAAAATTTATTTTAAAAAATGTGTTTCAATTGATACATGAAGTGTTTTTTGTAATTTTTCTTGCAAAAATATAAATTGATGCAAAGAAGATTTTTGTTGCAAACAGCAAGGATAATATGTCGTTAATAAATATGTATAGAATGTAGTCCTTTACTAATTTGAGCTTTTTCATAGATTCTTTATTTGAATGTAAGAGAAAAGGTTTTGGACTTAATCCATGAGAAAAATTAAGTTTAAGAGGTCTAGTCGATAAATACTTGCAAGTTTAGGGTGCGTTTGGTTTATGAGAATGAGAATGAAGAAAGGATTTCGTTCTCAATAAATTATTTGGTTGGTGGGTTTTATTTAAAATATAGGTATGAAACTCATAAAACTATGCATATCTTATACCACCTAGCATGGTGGGTTTACAAACCCATATTGATTCTTATACCTTTACTGATTCCCGTTAATAAACCAAATGCCCCTTAATAAAATTATGATTAATAATTTGATAAATAATATTAAAGGAGAAAAATGAATGAAAAGGAGAACATATCATATTGTCTATACTCTATATGTTAGTTTCGGATTGAGTGTAGTTTCTTGAATAGTGATAAGCCAAATGATATTGACTTTCGTGTGGATCTAATGTGAAATCTCTTTTTCATAAAATATCAAAATAAAAATGATTGAGACTCAAAAGATCTTTTGTATAGACGGAATTTTGTAGCGGCACGGAGATATTATGGTTAAGTATTTCGTGTAATGTTTAACAATTGATGTTGACAAGTCTTTATCATAATATGATATGACAACAATATCAGTTTACCAAATTGGGATTGAAAAATAAATCAGGTAAATATTGGGTAATTTTTGAAACACCAATAACTATGAGACATCATTTAAGGCCAAACAGAGTGGGTGGTGAGTTCCCTCCGTGAGTGGGCAACTCACTCGTGACTCCCAAAACACCAACCAAACTCACGCTCAGTCAATGGCTTCGAGATAGACATGTTGGCAACAGTTTAAGCTCGATTCGATTCACATAATAGATTTTAAACAAAACAAAATAAATTGTTTTGACTTTGACATTCAAATGTTTTTGTCCCATTTCTGATGTAAAATAAATTAAAACCAAATTTAGAGGATCTTAATCTATTGTTTTAACATATTATTTTTTGCTATGATATGATTTATTTAGAATAAATAAGTGAAAAATATCAAATCTCACACTTACTGATTTACACGAATATGACCAATTTCCCTTTTCACATCTGAGCATTGAAAATAATCAATATAATAAGCCAACATGTGCATAAAGAATTACAAGTAAAATGCTTCATTCTGCAACTTACATAAACTATATACTGTAATAAAAACCTAATATTCTTAGAGTTTTGTTATTATAAAAACACCTTCCATTGGCTCTAGTTCTAGGCAAAATTATTCGAGTTAAACAGTCTTAAATAACTATTTCACTGTACCTCATCTACTTATGTGTTATATCAAAAATGGTTTAATATATTTTACAACCTTAATTAAAAGATTACATATATTTTAGTGCAACCTAAAAAACTATTACCATTAAGTTTGCAAATGCATAGACGTAATCCAAAAAGTTTGACCTTATTTTAGACAATTTATTTTCTAGTTTTATACATGTAAGAAAATCACTATAGTGTGTACTAGTTATAATACCCGTGCACGCACGGGGTTTTGACATAAATTTTAATTATAATGTTTTTTTCTTTGAGTAATTGTTAATTTAATGTAAATGTGCTAAAAGCCGAACCTTTATACTACCTTCGTCTCAAAATAAGTGTCAAGTTTAAATTTTTAGAGTTAATTTGATTCAACTTTAACCTTAACTATTTTCGTTGATGTTATATATCCAAATCAAATTCAAATTCAAAAGAATAGTATTACAATGGGTTGTTTAATGATTCATATTATATTAGAAGGTACATAAGTTACTTTGCAACGCATAATCTTTTTTCAAGTGTGATATATAAGCATCCCCAATATCATATGAAGAAGGAAAGTGGTTGGCAACACTCTCAATTTTTATTGAGACACTCCACATTATACAATAAACAGTTGTAACTTTAGTATAAACTGCTTTAACTGCTTGTACCGTGACTGTCCCGATAAAAAAACGAAAGTCATGCCAATCACTTCCGTATAAAGAACAACACTCCATTATGCTCCAATCAAATAGTTGTTTGTAAGGATATACACAATTTACCCGTAGAGTAAATATTCGACGTGAAGTCTCTTTGCAGCTCAGATAGTCACCATATAATGAGTTTATAATTGCAAATATACTCATTGTGTTACACCCAATTTGTATTTTAAACAAAATATATCTCACGTATGCCATTGAATCTTTGTGTCAAATCTTATAGAGTTTGCATCCAAGACCTACGAAATTATGAAAACATGTCGAAACTCACTTGACAACATTAGTGACCCCTAATAATTAGTTAACTTAAAGTACACAAAAACACTAAAAACTTATTTATACAAACTCCATTTACAACTATTAATAGAGGGAGATTCTTACTTGAGATCATCATAACACATACAGAAAGCATACCAATCACCACTTTATTATGCCCGAACGCTATAAGAATCAAAACTTCAACATAATCTACCATTAAGTTGAACAAATTTCACAACTTTATCAACTAAACAATACAAAAGACCCACAAAATCAAAACTTCAACAAAACACAAAGTCAAATTTAATAAACTTTATCAGCTAAACCCAACACCAAAAGATCATTAAAAAATAAATAAAAAATAAATAAAATAAAACAAAACTGAACTTAAACCTAATCTCAGTCATTAATACATTTTTAAGCTTAAACATCGACAACTGTATACGTTTTTGTACGGTTTTATACGTTTTAATATTCGTTTTTGATTCTCCAATCGGTTTGATTTTGGGAAGGTATGGTTTGATTCGGGTTATAGAAGATGGATGCGATTGTTATGTCTGGTGATATTGGATATTCATGAATTAAAACATAGACATTTGTTCATCACTGCAATACATCATGAATATCCAATCTCATGAATTGAAAGAACGAATGTTTAGGCTTTGTTATGTGGGGTAGAAGAAAAGAGAGGAATGGAAAAACTGATTCTTATGTGGGTTAAAATTTGTGGACTCTGTTTCTCAAAAATGTTTTCAGGATATCCGTATATAAACTTTAAATAATAATTACATGAGTCGTTGATATTTATATTGCCGTTAATAATAATTTAGCCGTATTTAATATTCAAATCCGTGTACGCATAGATTAAATTTTTAAATAGGATAACATGAGTCCTTATTTAACGTATATAGTAAAAAATATTTTAATGGATGAAAGTTTAAAACAAATATTTGTTTTTAAAATATTGAACGCATATTAAACCTAATTCGTATATTTGTAGAATTTTGTAAGTTTAATGGATGAAAGTCTCAAGCCAGTACTAATACTCATGTAATTGTAAACAAAGTTCATATTATAGAGTGTAGGGGTTATAAAGTGTAAGGGGTTATTTTTTTATTATCTAAAGTTATAAAAAAACATGGAGATTTATAATTTTACACTTAACCCCATATAATATATTTAAAATTCAACCACTAATGTTTTATTAATTACCCCCTCTTTGTTTAAGTTTTTATTTTCATAAATTTGACACATATATTTTTATATGTTTTTTTCCTCAATCAAATTCTCCATCAAATTTATTAAAGTTTGACCAAAATCAATTCAATTTTGACTTTTTATTGGCCAATAACGTCGCTCGATTTTGCTTTGTGGCAAAATCGAGCTCTCCTATTGGCCCAATTTTTTTTACATTGAGAAGGGATTTACAAAAACACTCCGAAATGATGTAATTCTTTTATTATATAAAAGATTAGTCTCCAAAAAATAAATAATTCACGATATGACCTCCTAACAAAAATATTCAAGTATTGTCCCAAAAGATGCATAGCGTTTTGTCCCAAAAGACTCATTGAAAGATGTTCATAGTATACAGGCTGCGGAAGCTTCTCAAAAGGCTAAGGTGAAATGGTCAGTGGAAGGGGATGAGAATGTTCGATTTTTTCACGGCCTGCTTAATAAAAAACGTAGCCAGATGAATATTAGAGGGATAATGATTGATGGTACATGGACTGAAGATCCGCATTCTGTTAAAAGGGAGTTTTTTCAGCATTTTCGGAATAGGTTTAATAAACCTAAGGTTGGTCGTGCTCATATTGACATGTGTTATCCGATAACTATTTCGACTGACCAAATGGAGGACCTGGAGCGTATGGTAACTAAATAAGAGGTTAAAAGGGCAGTTTGGGATTGTGGGACGGACAAATCTCCTGGTCCGGATGGATTCACATTTGGTTTTTATCGTCATTTTTGGGCGATGATTGAGAATGATTTCTTATCAACGGTAGTCCTACGGAAGAATTCCAATTTTTCAAAGGCCTTAAGCAAGGTGATCCGCTTTCTCCGTTTTTATTTATTTTAGTTATGGAGAGTCTCCATCTTTTGTTTCAGCGAACGGTTGATGCGGGTTTGTTCACTGGAATTAATCTTAGTTCTTCGTTAAATCTTTCGCATTTGTTTTATGCGGACGATGCTATGTTCATTGGTCAATGGTGTGATGCTAATATCGACACTCTTGCCCACGTTTTGGAGTGTTTTTACCAAGTTTCTGGAATGAGAATTAACATGAGTAAAAGTAAGATCTTGGGTGTTCTGGTGGAAGAGTCGAAGGTTAAGAATGCGGCAACTAAGCTTGGTTGTTTGATTCTTAAAACTCCTTTTTTATACTTGGGCACGAAGGTTGGAGGATCTATGTCGAGGGTTCTAGCCTGGAAAGAGGTTGTTGATAAGGTAATGTCTAGATTGTCGAGATGGAAAATGAAAACATTATCTATAGGTGGTCGGTTGACATTGGTTAAGTCGGTTTTAGGATCGATGCCAATATTTCATATGTCTATTTTTAAAGTTCCCTCGACTATTCTAAAAACTCTTGAATCTATTCGAAGCCATTTCTTCAACGGTAATGAGTTTACAAGTAACAAGACTTCATGGGTTAAATGGAGTAACGTATTGATGGCAAAAGAAAAGGGGGGGGGGGGGGGGGGGGGGCTTGGTGTCTCCATTTTGTTTGCTCTTAATAGAGGTCTAATGCTAAAGTGGATTTGGAGATTTTATTCTCGAAAGTCATCTTTATGGACGAGGGTTATCAAAGCTATTCACGGGGATGATGGGAGTGTTGGAAAGAATAAGCTCGTTGGAGTTCAATCTTGTTGGATGAACATTGTTCATGAATCTAAGGAGTTGGAAAACCTTGGGGTTAATATTTTCGATTATATTCGACTTAAAGTGGGTAATGGGGAATCAACGCTGTTTTGGGAGGAGAAATGGATAGACGGTTTAGTGTTGAAAGATTTATTCCCACGTCTATATACCTTAGAAACAAACAAAAAAGTGACGGTCAGTGTAAAAATGAAGGACGATGGGTTGGATTACTCTTTTCGTCGTAAAGCAAGAGGAGGTGCGGAACCGTTTCAATTCGATGCATTAGTGGAATTGATTAATGCTGTGTCTTTGGTTCCAATGGCTGATAGATACGTATGGTCTTTGGAGAGTTCAGGTGAATATTCGGTGGCGTCCTTGCGGAAGGTGATCGATGAGAAACGTTTTCCGGGTGGTATCTCTGAGACTCGATGGGTCAAATTAGTGCCAATTAAGGTGAATGTCTTGGCTTGGAAAATTAAAACAGACGCTATTCCTACGAGGTTTAACATTTCCCGTCGAGGTATCTCTATCGTTTCGTTAATGTGCCCTATATGTGAATGTGGAGTTGAATCTACAAGACATTTGTTTTTTGAATGTAGTATGGCCAGACAGTTGGCTAGCAAAGTGTCTAGATGGTGGAATGTTGGGTATTCGGATGTCAATTCATATGATGAATGGTTAAAATGGATAGTGTCTTTGAGGCTTACTAGTAAAATCAAATTGATGATCGAAGGCGTGTTTTATGTTATGTGGTGGTCGATTTGGTCATATCGTAACAAGCTGCTTTTCGATGATAAACCTCCTCAGAAGGCGTCAATTTTTGATAACATCGTTTCGAACTCATTTTATTGGTGTAAATTTAGAAGTAAAGCCTCGTTTAGTTGGAACGATTGGCTCAAAAATCCTAATCTTGTTTTGATGTAAGTCTAGTCCTTGCTAGTGTTTGCTTGAATAAAATTGCCGTTCAAAAAAAAATCTACAATGATCTTTATAACGATGATTATTATATTGCACTAATCAACACTATATTTATCATCAACCAATAATCATTTTTGTAATATATGTATGAGCAAATTTCTTATCTGTCTAATAAAAACCTTAAACTATTAAATTTACTCAATTTACAAGTGAATAATACGGAGTACATAATAATGTACAAAGTTGTTAATTTATGTTTGGAGAAATATTGCATTATGGTGCTTACATCGAGGAAATATAGTAATTCTTTGAAAATTTATTTATGAGACAATCAATAAAGATAGAAATGTTTTTTTTATTGAGATGCATGTTGTCTAAAAGGGGCATTTACGTTATCGTTTCGAACCTTTTCTCTTTGTCACTATCAAAATATATACTCAGTGAAGTTTGAATATAAAACTTTAGTGTTGGTTTATTATTGAATCACCTGTAAAACTACATTTATTTGTTTCCAAATCAGAAATAGTATTGATCATATGAAATACTACGAAAGTACCAAACTAAGGTTGCGTTTGTTTTCTCAGGTGTTTTATTTTTGATCTGCCATATCTACGAGAGAAGAGATCGATCTGAAGTATTTATGATACAAGAAGTGACAATTAAACAAAAAAATAATATGTGAAATTTTTTTGAAGAGGAAAAATATCATTTTTGCCTCTAATGCCTAAAAATAAACACACTTATTTCATTTTCCTCTTCCCGTTTGCGGATATAAGAGGAAAAAACAAACACACTTATTTTATTTCCTCTTACCGTCTGTAAACATAAGAAGAAAACACAAACGCAATTCTTTTATTTCTTCTTTCCGTTTACAAACAAAATTGAAAACAAATGTTTTTTTTTTTTTTTTTTTTTTTTTTTTTTTTTTTTTTTTTTTTTTTTTTTAAATACAAACGATGCCTAAAAATATGATATTCTCACGCGTTGGTGAATCTTAGGAGATTAGGTTTGCAATTTGTCCTTCTCTATTAAAGATATCGAGATGGAAAAAAATACTCTAAAAATGTAAGGTAATGACGTCAACAAAATTAATTTTAATCAAGTATCAGCTAGGGAACAAGAAATTCTTAAGATAAAATTATTGAGCAATCAATCATTAAGCTTTCGTTGTCTGGTTTTTGTTGCGCGTATGGCCATTTTTTTCACTTTATATACTTGTTACCCGTGATACATATGTAAAGTGTTATTTGTACTGTAATAAAAGAAAACAAAAATGTACAATTGTGTAAAAGTGAATAAACCTGGTCCATGCTCCATAGTAGATTTTAGCAAAAACAAAAGGACATTATGCAAAACGCTAAAGGTAATGTAACACGCATACAAACTTCATTGACTAAAGTCGTAAAACATTATCATATGTAAGTAAGGTGTCAATTTATAACAAAAGTTTGTATGTTTTGGCGAAATGGGCTGGGGCTGTTGCTGAGACTTATATTATAAGCCGAAATTAAATTTTGTATTTTTATAAACTTGTTTGGCAAATGAGTTGTGGCTTATATTGCAAAATTACTAAAAATGACATAATTAAATGAGTTTTTGTATATGTTACATATTTTTGTGAGTAAATAAGTAATTTATTCTTCAAAAGCCCTGGGCTAAAGTTTTTAGCCGACTTATTTTATAAGCTCTTCTATAAGTCCCATGACAAACGAGACTTATTTTATTAGCCGGCTTAGTTTAAAAGACAAAGCCCCCCAGTTAAGCCCTCGCCAAACATAGCCGAGATGTGATTATATTCAACAGCAGTTTTAAAATTTATATCTTACATATACAGGTGTCCTTGTGGAACATAAATCATCGGCTACTCGCTTGAGGGACACAATGCATGTCATTGGGCCCAAAACTTTTACGAGATTTAAATTCAGTTTTATTTTAGATAGGCTTTAAAAATATGGATCAAAAGATATAAAATAACATAAAAGCATCACATTTACAATTTTTTTTTTTTTTTTTAGTTTTTATAAACGGCGTCACGTGAAATCCGATCCCCCGAGTTAAACCATCTAAACGAGCCGGCTTCGAAACCCGAACCACTAGGAGAGACCCGCGAAGGGAAACCACTAGAACTCACGGCTTCGCACTAAGAGGAAAATTTAGATTTTCTTTGTCACTTAGGAGACTTAAACCCGGATAAAACTTTTCCCAAACTACAGAAGAAACTCAGATGGCCAACTGACCTAACTTGTAGATTCGTGTAGGATCCACAATTCCGCATCATTAATGGTGAATTATGCTAGTATTAGGTAGTGAGTAAATGTATGTTCAAAAAAAAAGGTAGTGAGTAAATGTGCCTCCTTTAAATTAAATTAGTTGGTGAAATAAATGTCCATATCAGTGACCAATTCAACAGAGACAGGAAAAAGAAAAACCTCAAGATGGAGCTACAATAAATAGCATTGACTTCACAAAGAAGAATCGGTTATTCATCATATATAACCTGATCAAAAGTATATAAGCACTATTGAAGGTTTTTTGTTCATGTCAAATAAGTAGTAAATTCTTAAGTCAGATGCACGACTTTATCCGAGATATGCTTATAAAGTGTTAGACTGCCTTTGATGTAGTTTTTTTTTTTTCTTTTTTTTTTTTAAGGAATACTTCATTAAACAGACGCGGAATATCTCCAAGCTAGAGAAATCCGCAAAACACAAAATTACATCATATCAATCAAGAAATTACACCATCTTTTCCAATCTATCTTACAACCCTTACATCGACTCCTATACCAAAGATACCCCAACCCCTTAATGTCGGCCAATCAAATTACACCATCCTTTCCAATCTGCCTTTGATGTAGTTGATAACGTGTTTTAGTGCAGTTTCTTTTGTGAGTAATATATCAAACGGTTATTCTCAAAAAAATATCGATATCAAAAGGTACTAATGAAATTGTCAACCGTCACCATTAAATATTTAAATCCGATTAGAGAAAAATATAATGAGATAGCGATTGGGTGGGTGGAAGAATTTAAGGGAGCTGCAAAATATATTGACTTCATTCACGTGGCCTACTAAATATGTGAGAAACCGCGCTACCTTTTTATTTATTTCACTTTACTAACTTAACCATAAAGATACCAAAAAAATATAGAATTGGTTCAAGTTTCATAATTGTTTCTATTTTGTTCACATGCAATACTCGTTAATTGGAATTTAAAAATTCTATCTATATATATGTGAATAGAACGCTCATTATAAAGCAAGTCTTCAGTGCTACTGAGGTGATCGTGATTATCACTACACACAGTGCTATTGAGGTCATCGTGATTATCACTACACACATTGCTATTGAGGTCATCGTGATGATCACTACACACAGTGGTAGTATGCACATACCACTGTGTGTAGTGACAATCACGATCAACTCAGTAGCACTTCAGCTTTTCATTTTATCATGAAAATAATGTAATAGACTTTGCCAGACAAATATGTCTCACTTATAACAAATATACCTAAAAATATACTCACACGCACAAAACATATACAATTTTTCTCTCTAGACACAACTCGTTTGTTTGATCGACCGAGTTCTCAACAAAACCAAAGGTCAACTCGTTGGTGATGGCTTTATGTTTTAACAAGGAAGGGTCTTGGGTGGCGGACAACGCGTCAAACCACTCTTGTTACATCTAGCCTAAGGTTTTGTTAACACTAAACACACGTCAATGTTTAATAAACAAAACACAAACGTTTTTATTTAATAAAAAATGCATTTAAATTTTAAACATATCAATTGAACTGGTAAACTATTATAGTTAGACAAAATTTTTACTTTCGTAATGTCAAACTTTTTTTTACATATTAATATGCGTTTAAAGACACACGTTAGTAGGGGTGCAAAGCTGAGTCAAAACCGAACCAAATCGAGAAACCCGACAAAATCAAGCCGACCGAAACTAAACAAAGAAAACTCGGTACTATTTCGGTTCAAGATTTTTCCGAGTTTTATTTTCGGTTCGGGCCCGGTTCGAGTAAAAAACCGACCTAAACTGATCAAAACCGAAACCGTACTGAAATCAAGAAAAACCGAGTAACCATGGACGAGACATTGCTATGGAACACACCATTGGTAGCCAACCAACCACATACACAAATTTATCGGATGTGCTAGACTGATTATATAGGTTCTGGACCAATTCTATCTTTTTCTTGCACAATAATTGTTTCCTTTAATAAAGGTCCATACCTTCTTTTTCTTTTCAAAAGGTTTACCTTTAATTCACTGTCTTAATCTCATGTTGTAGACTTGTAGTTCATGTTAATATCACATAGGACGATCTGACATATCTCGGTGAATAAATATTTTTCAAGATTGTATTGTGGACTTTCGGAACGGAACGAACCAAGGATTTTTTAGAAAGTCATCAATTTTTTTTTCAAAAGGCTTGCATATTATTTACTTTTTCATTAATAAAAAATTTTGCACCATAAATAAATTTTAAGCCAAACTGAGTAACACAATATATTTTTGAGTTTGCACGTACAAAAAAGAATGACATTTTTTGAAAAATTACATCATAGTTCAAAATCGGGTGTTGCACTGACTCCCATAGAGGTATCACTGCTTCCGAAGTTGAGATGTGGAAAGATGTTTGGCACTTTGACTTTTTGTACTCACTCATTAATCTTATTTTTTGAACAAGGGAATGTCTAACCAATGTCCTAAGGGCATTGGATAAGACTTGTCTTTTAGTGACAATTAATGTGTGTCCATGTTACTTTTAGAATAAAAATTATTTTTTGTGTGCCCTTTTTATACTCTTTAAGTGAGGTCTTTGCACAAGAAGACAAGTTTTATCCAATGCCCTTAGGGCATTGGTTAGACATTCCCTTTGAACAATACTCACTCATTAATCTAAGGGCATGATTGGTTTAAAGTTGGGAAAGAGAAAAAGAAAGAAAATACAAATGAATGAGTGTGGTGAATAATCAATTCTTTACCTCTTAACTTATTTTATAAATGGTTAATTACCCACTACGAGGTAATCAATTCATTTGCACTCATTAACCAAGCTCAAAATAATGAATAAAGTGACCCATTTTGAATACCTTACTCATTCCCTACCCCCTTAACCCCCACCAAGCACCCTCTAAGAATTAGATTATCTATTTTTCAAAAGTTTTAATAAAAACATAGATTTATATTGGTTCATCTCACAATCCAAGAGTCACAAAGTTGAAGGTTGTTTTCATGTATAAGATTGTGAACGAGCCGAGTCGAGTTGAGTACTATCATGCTCGAATTCCCTTCGATTACTAAAAGTCGAGCTCGAAACTTGACTCGAGCTCGACCAAGTTTAAGGTTTTAACCTTTAGATCGACTCGTTATACAAAACTCGAGCTCGAAGATCGGCTCAAGCTTAATATTTTAACACTTTAGGCTTGAACGCCATGAAAAATCGGCATATCAAGCTTGAATCGTCTCGAATTTATAAAAAATAAGCAATTATGTGTATAAGAAAAGGTAAAACTGTAATTTAATTTCAAATATCAAGCTCGAATCGACTCGAATTTATAAAAAAATAAGCAATTATGTGTATAAGAAAAGGTAAAACTGTAATTTAATTTCAAATAATTTATGAGTCGGTCTCTAATAACCCGCGAGTTGTCACGTCTCGTTTACACCCCATTCATGTTTAATACAACAACTACATACAGTAACTAAATAGTGTAAGGTAGCTAAAACGTAGACAATCATGTCATTATCCGTAAAGTAGACAGCTTCTCTCACAAATGTGCTCATGCCATAATCTTAAACTTTATAACGAGGAGTTATGTGTGCATGAGATACATAGATGAGTCAATGAAATTTGGTGCTCTCTCTTTTTCGAAACTCATACTCATTAACCGGATCCGGTTTGCATGAAATGATTGTATAAACTTGTAAAGTACTATAGCTAGCTCAATCAAATGTACCACATTGTCACGTGCCATGTTATATATTAAAAGGAAATTATCTCCCATTGTAATCCGAAAACTTCAATCACGACAAACATTTATCTATCAAAGCATTTAAATATCATATACTGTTGAAAATAATATGAAAGAATGTCGCTTTAATCTCTTAAACAATATTGTTTGTGGTGGTCACCCGTGACTCCATACGTCTTCTTATGCTTTGTTTTCTTGTCTTCTATACGTTTGTTCCTAACAAAAGTCCATTCTTGTGTGCATATCCCATGACATTTTATTTCTTTGATTTATATAACACTGTGTGACTGTGTCTGAGAGAAAAAATATTTGGATGCAAATGATTATAATAATAGCAATAACAATAACAGTGAAATTTGCAAAACTAACATCTAAGTTAACACTAATTTTCAATCTGACTCAACTTTGAGACATACAATTATAACTATAATTTTTTTTTTCTTTCAATATTTGAGCAAGATTGCAAAATTCATGAGTCGGTAGTCGATCAGTCGACTTCCTTGTACCTGAAATCAGTCTAGATGAGATTAATCGCTGATTAATCGGATTGGCATTTCCGGAAAGTTTTATGTATTTCTGGCAAGTTTTGAGTATTTTTGACGAGTTTTAAATATTCCTGACAAGATATGCTTTAAAGAACAACTTGTAATAGATAAAAACTATAAGTAATTAAAACAAGTTTCCAGTGACTTCATGGTATTTCGGGCGAGATTTGCAGGTTTATGGCAAGTTTGACCAGCATTTACCACCAATGCCACCATTGACCGTTGTTGATCACATTGACTAATTATTTTTAGCAACAATGGTTTTGAGATTTCCCTCCTTACACCGTACTTTTCTAATAATATCCGTGATTTCTCTCTCCAATTACGAATCCTGCGACTAAAATACGAAACATGCCCTAGCCACCTACGACATTACGAAATCATTTTCCCTTTAATTTTTATCTTAGGTAAAATCACATCTCTAATCATTTTTATAAAACTTTACAGTCTTCTTTTCACTTTTTATTTTTTTACAATCACTCTTCACTTTGCATTTTACCACTGAAAACTTCATGACAGAATTCACAATATTGTGATGATGGGTAAGTGTTATGCATTTATATTCTAGTTTCATTTTATTTTCTTCATAGATTTTCAATTTACATCAAATTAAATTAAAAAAAAATGTGGGTAAAGTTATTCTTATAATGGAATAAATAAAGTCCCACATTAAATGAGTTAATAATAAAGTTAGACAAGACTTGGTATTTAACAAATGCTTCGATCAGAATTTTCAAATAGCCACTAACGCGATATCTTTTATCTTTTATATAATACAAGAATTACATCATTTCGGAGTGTTTTTGCAAATTCCTTCTCATTAAAAAAAAAATTGGACCAATAGCAGAGCTCGATTTTGCCATGTAGGTAAAATCGAGCAACGTGATTGGTCAATAGAAAGTCAAAATTAAATTGATTTTGGTCAAACTTAATAAATTTGGTGGAGACATTTGGTTAAGAAAAAAAATGCATGAAAATATAGGTGTCAATTTTATAAAAATAAAAACTTAAAAAAAGAGGAAGTAATTAATAAAACTTTAGTGATTGAATTTTAAATAATTTATATAGAGTAAAGTGTAAAATTACAAGTTTTCATATTTTTTAATAACTTTATAAAAAACACAAATAACCCCTTACACTTTATACCCCATATACTTTATAATATTAACTTTGTTTAAAATTACATGGGATTAATATTAGTTTTTAGACTTTCATCCATTAAAATTACAATATTTGGTAAATATGCGAATTAGTCTTAATATACGTTAAATATTTTTTTAAAGTAATGTTAGTTTTAAACTTTCATCAATTAGAATATTTTTTTAAATAAGGACTCATGTTACTCTTTAAAAGTTTAATTTATGCGTACACGGGTTTGAAATACGGTTAAATTCTTAGTAACAGGATTATAAATATCAAATGGTAAGCACGATACTGTGATATGAAAATAAATATACGCGATTCTACTTATAACAACGACTCATGAAATTGTTATTTAAAATTTGTATATGGATATCCATAAAAACATTTTAAAAACTTTACAGAGCATATTTTAACTTCATCAACGTTCATTATGTGCTACTAAATTCACACATTTTGTACAACATGATATCAATAGTTAAAGTTAAACAACAAATCAACATCAACCTGAACATGTCTGTCAGTTAAAAACGTTATACAAAGCTAATTATTAAAAAAACATGGGTTAGATAATAATTGTTTAATATATAAGGTGTTTTTCTTAAATTATATAAAAAAATGCGCGCATCACAATCCTTATTTAATAACAATCACCTCGTATATTAAAAAAAAAAAAAAAAAAAAAAACGTAGGTGATAACCTAACTTTATTTATTGACGTGATGTTTTATAAAAAAAAAACAAAAAAAAACAAAAAGCCATAATAGTTGGCCGTTGTAAACGAATTAAAAGTATGTACATGAGAATTATTTAGCAAGAATATATAGTTTTAATCAGGTTATTACGTTAGTATATTGCAATAATGTCATTGAGTTGGTAATAACGGATGTGAGATACAACAATTATTCTATACCTATGATTTATGTGTAAACCTCTTTTTGCTTCTGAATAGAATCCGAAAGAGACCTCAACAGTACTTTGGCTTATGCCTTTTCTAACTGATAGTATTTGGTAACCTTTTTTTATGGTTTAACTTTTTTGTTATACACACCAACTTTTAGTAACTCTTTTTTATGTTTTATTGAATACTTCTACACTTAATATTTGTGTTTTTACTATAAATACACTAAGCTATAATAGAATAAGTTGTGAGTTCAGGGGTTTTTCACTAAGCTTCTAAAAAAAGGTTATAGCTTTATCATACACTTATTGTGTTATGGTAATTGAATAAGCGAATAAGCACCTTTAATAAGCATAACCAAATACCCCTTTAGTTTTAATCTGAAGTTTTCTTATTTGATGTTATAACTAACTTCATTGTTATCCTCACTATAATGCAACATGTTAGTGGTTTTTGCAGTTTTATCATCTTATCGTACACACTAAAGTGTAATGCAATTTGTTGTGTGCGTTTTTTAGAGGATGATTAAGTATCAACACATGATTGTCGTGGAAGGATTTTCTATGCCTGCTCAAGGTATGAATGTATAATTTAGTTGAGTTGTTGATTTAGATAATCCATCAATGTATTTTAATGTACCAAATATGTGTTTTAGTGCCTATATGGGGAATTTCATGATAGGAATTCTTTTTGGATTGTAATTTGTCTTTGAATGAGTTAATGAAACTTAGCACGTATTTGCTGTCATTTATAACACTATGGGTGTCAAACAATGGTCTAAAATATGGGTGTCTTTTACCTTGATGATTTAGGCCAATTGTGAAGAATGTTGCATTAAAGTGAAAGTTCGATAAGGATTCAAACAATCTTAAAAGACTTGTGAATGTACTCTTTGTCATTTTTTTAATGCATTTATAATTTACTTATATAAGTAATAATAATTTCCTTATATAGTTCGAGCTTGGAGAAAAAAATTTCTTATACATTATACATAAACGTAAGATTAAATTTGAGTTCTACCCATTATATTTTTTTTTCCTCTTTATGTAATAAATAAGCTATAGTGTAAGCATCTATGTTAATTTCGTAATTTTATAATCAAACATGAGAAGTAAATAACACAAAGTTATGAAAATATAACTTTTTAAACAAAAAGGTACATTAGTAAAAATGATATGATGATTATTCATAATCAAGGAAATGAATCAATCTTCAAAGCTATCTAAATATGTTACATATTTTAATGAAAATATAAGTAAAAAAAATATCACAATTACAAAACACATCATAAATTGATAGCACGGGTTTGCAAAACTAAAAGCATGTATCACTAATATCTCATGCAAGTCAAGTATCATCATGTGATTTTGCTTGAATAATAAAATATAATTTTTAATTCAAAAACATTCTCATAAAATAATAAGTAGGTTATATTGTTATAACATATACATATGATTTTTTTATTTTTAGTCTACCAAATAAAACCATTTGAAACATGTTAAGTGGTTCATTTCGTAATCGATAATAGTACATAATTAAACCAAATTTTTAAAAACCCTGTGCGTGCACAGGTATTATAACTAGTTTAACACTAGCAAGAAATACATCAGCCTCACTAACAACTAGAGTCTACAACAGATAAGGAAGAAAACAAAGGTTATAAAAAAAAATTACTAATTAACTAAGCCAGTACAACATAAAAGGAATTAAATGATTTGTTATTTGGAATCGTAATAAAAATGCAGTCAACTACTTCCTCCATCCCATAATTATAGTCTAATGTTGACTCTTTAAGTCTTCGTTTTGCAACTTTGACATTATATATTTTTATTTGTATTATATAATACTTAATAAAAAGTTATATCAATGAAAAATATATTTAAAGCTCAATCCATTCATATATTTTGCATCAATTAATATGTAATACAAATAAAAATATTTAAGGTAAAAGTTGAAAACTAAAGACTTCAAAAGTCAACAATAGACTATAATTATGAGACGGATGTAGTATATATTACTAACCTTAGATATAATTAGACGGGAGTTGATACTCCCACCATATTTTTTGATGCTTGCACCACAACTTGTGCATTACAGTATTTTACCGTACAACACTGCAATGCATAGTTGTTGTATTTGTATAAAAAATCAACTCCCTAATTAGGGAATGGGGTTCAAATTAAACAGATCACTTGTAAGGATTGTTTAAATGATAAAAGGTCAAAATGTTTAGGAAAGAAAAGAGGGAAGAAAAAAAATTATATTAAAAAAAATTAGGGCTAAAATTTGATTGAATAAAATTACTACTTCGTTTTTATCAATTGATGTTTGTAGCAGCTCCCTAATTGTTTTGTAGTAATTAATATGAAACATGGTGCGTATTGAAAATCAAGTGGGTTACAAACATACAATGTTTTCAATAATAAATATTTCGCAATGAACCGTAAACAATAGCAATATTAGTTAGTTTTTCTGTCGCGTTCAAAATGGTATTACCTGGTCTTACCGTCGTGTTCACATGAATATGTTATAGTTTTAACAATATGCTATAAAGCTGAGTCAAATTGTACTTCATAGTCCATCCATCCATAAATAAATGTTCAGTTTGACTATTTAGAGTCAAACTGATTCAACTTTTACCTTAAATATTTTTTTGTTTTATATAATACATGATAAAAGAAATTATACCATTGAAAAATACACTTAAAATTTAATACATTCATATATTTTGCATCAAATATTATATAACACCTACAAAAATCTGTGAAAAGTTAAACTGTACCATTATTTGGGCACGGGGTAGTAATAAATATCACCTCGGGTCACGATTTTACAAATTTCTCTAATAATAATAAACCATTAATCTAGATTAGATTAACTAGGTACGTATTTTATTAGATGGGTTTTTATAATGATTATCTAGTCGAGTAATGCTCATCCACTTTAGCTGAAACCCACTTACCCACTTTGAAATAGTCTTTACTCGAGAAATTTATTAGATAAATGATTAAGGTTATGTTAATTTAACTTAATTGTCTTTATCAGAAAATAAAAAATAAAAAAATTAAGTCATGTAAGAGATGTTTGTTTATGACTTAATAGAACAAGATGACTTATATGTATCAAGTCATCTTTTATTTAAACACGGTTTAAACAAAAAGGCTCTTAAGGTAACTAATATATTGATCTAAAAATAAGCTTAATAACAAGATGCAAACACATGATTTGAAATATGTCAACAAAAATAAGCTTAATAATAAGATGCATGACATACTGAAGAATAACTATCATTCTTATTTCTTTTTTTAGATTGAATAACTATTCCGTGACATACTGAAGATGCAAACACATGATTTGGAAATATGTCAACAAAAATTTGGGTTCAACTTATTTGATACTCCTTGTGACTTGTGAGTTATTTCCTGATCATTAAACTCTTGTCTTCGTTTAGACCCATTAGTTTTGTATCAAAGTGGAGCCTTGAAATTGTCATTCTCTGGACAGTTCAACTTATAAAGATTCAGCGAATTCAAGCCCACATTATGCTAAAACTACAGAAAAAAATCTTAGCGAGTTCACGAGCCAAAAAAGCTATTTCAAAAATAAAAAGTATTTTTTAATATTAGGATAAAATTTTATTGTTATTTATATATGGATCTTTTTATATATAACATTTTATTGATCTTTTTATATATATGTTTATATGAATTCGGTTTTCGGTTTTGATTACCAAAACCATATTCAAACCGAAAACCGAATTAAAAGTTCGGTTCGGTTCGGTTTGGCAAACTCGGTTCGGTTATTAGTTCGGTTCGGTTCGATTTTGGTTTTCGGTTTATTCAGATTTTTCGGTTTTTCTGCCACCCCTAAATTTGGCAACTGCTAATGCCAATGGAATTAAAGTTGGGCTTAGTTAAGGCACCCAACAACCGGATTACAGGAGATTAAGTAGGACCAAAATCCATGGGCTTTGATTAATTTCGTATTTTCGTCAATAAGTTCAAAAATGGGCTTCAATACTTAAGATGAGAAAATAGAAAAATATCAAGTCATCGTATGATTTTATAAGCAGGTTACGTTAAATTTTTTACAAAAAGCTGATTTAAGTGGTTCTAGATCGATAAAAAGTTGACGTGTCACACAAATAAACTTATTGGTTTCTACATTACTAGTGTTTAAAATGTTAGAAAGAAGTTAAACGTAAATGTGACGTATATATATAAAATTATGGATCCAAATGTTTCACAATGCAACAAGAGTGTTTATGTTATCTTCATTCTCTAAATAGACAAGTTTAGCGAAAATCAGATAGAAACATGAAGAGGAGATTTTAGATTAAAGTATATATATGTTAATTAAGTGGCTCAACTGGGAGAGGGCTTCACCCTGCAAATCCAAGGTGGTGTTTGTTTGTCCAAAAATATATCTTAAGAAGCTTTTAATTTGACTCATTAACACGCGGTAAGAGGCTTGTTTTCATGTCATTATGAAGCGGTAAAAGGCAATCCATGTTAGCGTTTTTCTTTTCTTTTTTTTTTCTTCTTATCATTACGATGCATAAACCTCTTATTAAACTAGATGAGGAGCGCATGTATTACACCTCTTAATGCCTCGTCTTACACCAAAAAGCACACACAAGCGATAACTTGTAGTGCAGTTAGATCTTAGCTCTCTTTCTTTGTATTGTAATATGTTCTTATCCTAAGAAATATCTAAGTTTATGGTGCTACATTCTCGTGTTTTTTTTTCGTAGTTTAATTATGAACAAGCTATTATGAAGTATAGTTGTAGTGTTCGATTGTTCATGCTCTTTACCTATTCAGTGAAATACTATCACGGTTATTCATAATAATATACTACTGTAACTACTGGTCTAAACTCTAAAAAACCATGAAATCATCAACAATGATATCAAGATGGCTTATTTTCTTCATCAAGTAGTATGACGCACTTTTGTCAAAACCAGATTATACATGCTAGAAAATTAACACCACAAACTAATTACTTGGCACAACTACAAAGTGCAAGCGAACACTTCTAACAATAAAAACACAATTTAGCATTGGTCATTAATATCAACAAGATTTGTACAGGAGGACGAACAAAAGTAACTCTTAATTAGATTGATATTTATAGAGTTTTACAAAAGAATATGTCATTAAAAAAAGGTTGAAAATGTAAGCAATCGATCAGCGACGGGCATAAGAGCGTTTTCCGAATTGCTTGTTGACATGTTGATCCTTTGGGGTAGAATACCACGTTTCGTGAGTTCATGAAACTCCAATACTTGTACACGTCGCTTCTTCTTCATAAACTCTTCTTCTTTGTAAGACTCTTGTAGTTTTCGCTTCGTTGCCTCAAGTTTCTCATCAAAATTACTGCTTGAAACCTTTTGATACTTTACTGCTGCAGTCTCCAAATTCACCGCTTTCTTACATTGTTGATCAAGACTGACCGGAACCTTTTGATCCTTAGGCTTTCTTGAATCAGTTTGCAACTTCATAATCCTATTAAATTCCCTTGGTTTCTTTGAAGATTCAAGCAATACCGATCTAGATTCTGATTTTGATTCATCTTCACGCTTACGCTTATTAACAAGCCCTGTAATCCTTGAATCCTCAGCAACTCCCTCATTATCTTCAACTGGACCCGTACTTTGCACATTATCATTCTTTTCAGCAACTTTGGCCTTCTTCAACTTTATTCGCACTATATTTCTTGTTTGCGGCTCATTCAGTAGTACTAGTACCACGCCATTCCCGATCACTGGCTTGTCGTGGTTCTTATTTAATTCACCACATTCTTCCTCTTCTTGAACCACAATCGACTTCTTTCCATCACCATCCAAATATTCGCGCACCATAAGTTTCCAATCTCTTATCATCACATTAGCAGTCTGCTTAACGTCTTTCGACTCGTGTTTCTTCAAAGCATTAACAGTTTTCCCAATCCCCGTTGCCTCCAGAGTTTTAAAAGATAGCCTCATGTCCCGAAGCTTGTTCAGCAAGTCACACACTAACTCTCCAGATTCATGCATGCCACTTTTCTCAAGAACCCCTTTAATCCTTAAAACCTCAGCAACTCCATTATCTTCTTCGTTCACACGACTAGCGCTGATCAGCTCACATGTGTATAGCTCCTCAGCTAGTTTGTCTCTTTTTTCTCGAAACTCGTTTGGATGGTCGATAGCAGCAACCTTGATCAAATTCTTGATGATCTCGAATACATCTTCGTTTGTATTCTTCAAGTAGTTTATCCACTCGTCCATAATTGTTATGTTTTTTACGATTCAACAAGTTAAAAAATTATTACTGAAAGAGAGGATCGATTGAAACCTTCGATTAAAGTTAAGGAAACAAGAAAAAGTGAGAGTAAATACGAAGTCGATTGAAGGGTTTGTTTTATGATAGTAATATATATAAGGAAATATTTAAATGTATGGGCCAGGTTTTCCAAAAATCTAGCACCCATTGGTGTTAAATTTACACTTACTTTATAGATTCCAAGTGGCCCATTTGAGAAGACTAGCTTATAAGCCTATATGTTTCAGGCCATGATCCAACCCAACAAGCCCATTGTTTAACGTTACTTACATAAAGCCATAAAGGCGTAATCTTTTCTCATCTAATTCCCAAATATCTAAACACTCAAGCATGTTGATCGATACTTGCATAGTTGCATATCGTGTTAAACTAATCTTGGAAATATGTTGAAGTTTTTGTACAAATACAAATAAGATAGTACATAACATACTCAAGTAGCCATGGGTAAAAATAGATTTTGAGGTTTATATAAATCACTTTTCGTTGATTGTCATACAGCCAAGATTTTGAGGGTGTATGTGATGTAGCTCTTAGAGTTTGAGAGTAAAATTTTAAGTTAGTAAGTAGATTTTGACTTTTGCCATTCCAAAGGAACTGTTTTAGAGACATAAGAACAACATTCAACGGGGACAACTTGAATGGAAGTAGAATTAGTGAAACGGGCATGTCACAAATGTTGAGTGATAAGTGAACATGAGTTCGAGTCGAAACATATTGCTTTATATTGTAGAAATTTGATAATAATATTTAGTGTAATATTGTGATAGGAAAAGTGATATAGAATTTTGATTACGAAAAACAAAGCAATTATAAACAAGATAATTTTTTAAGAAAACAAATAATTCTTTTATACATACTAGACGGATACCCGCGCAGAGCGACGGTTATAGCGGCAAATAGTTATACTTGCGAAATCGTGATTCTTGTTTAACCTTTGATGCAAATCATGTGCGTTTTAAAAATACAAAACGTGTGCTTTTTAAAAAAAAAAATTAATATAGTTTATGTTTTTTGAAAATTTGTCAAGTTTATAATTGTTCAAGCTTAATGTGTATTTGTGTGTGATTTAAGCAAACTACGCTAATTTAAATTTTTAAAATTTAAGATTTCAAGATTTCAATAATCGACATTCATTTTCTATAAATAGTATAGATAAATACACTTCACATGAATTTTGACTTTTGGAAGAGAGTTTCCTTTTAGTTAAGCATGTAAAGTCAACATCTTTGAATCGTTTAGACAAGGGCGGATTTTAGTGAGGACCGGGAAGGGTCCTGGCCCTTTAGGCCTAAGCCCGTTAATATATATTTTTTTCGCGATTTTATGTGTTAATTTTTTTTTCATCTTAACCCTCTCATCTAATGTTTTTCTCGAAAAAAATTTGTTTCGGCCCTTCCACAAAATTTTTTCTAGCTCCACCACTGCATTTAGATACAAGTAATAAGATTAAGTTAATTGCATTTGCCTACAACTATAAAGATAATTTCGACATAAAAAAATGCTTATCTTAAAAGAATTGCAAAAGCTTCAAAATTCGTGTTCAAAGAAGCCTATTTCGGGTTTTGAGTTAACGGGGAGGAACACAAGGCAAACCAAGTACCGATAATGGAGGTTAAATACACTTTGGATTTTGAGTCATTCTTTGTTTAATTGTTCTTAGTTTTGATTATGTATTTTTATTATTATTATTTTTTTAATCTCCCATGTAACAAGAGATTTTTGAAAATTGGAAAAAGAATGTTGATCACTTGAAATTGGATCAATGGAGTACATTATTTTGCCACATGGCCAAATTAAGCGATTCTCTATTGGCAAAACAGTGCATTCTCATTGGTTAATAATAAGTTAAAATTGAAATAATTTGGTCAAACACTTTTATGTTTCATCCAACAATAAACTATGTATAAAAATGTATGTGTCGATTTGTAAAAGAATAAAATAAAAAAATAAAATAAAAAAATGATGTAATTAATAAAAATTTAGCTGATTTGTTTTAAACTTATAAAAACGGGAAAAAATGTATGAAAACAGACGAAAACGACTGAGATGAAAGTAAATACACGTGATTGTAAAAAAATCTAACAAGGAAAGCATTTTTTTAAAAGGTTATTACATGCTATTAAGGGGGGTGGCAACCATGCCTAAGCATACCTAGAAAGTAATTGTAATTAGCCACTAATATTCAACCAACTCATTTCATGCCTTCGGATGCCTAAATCAATAATTTTAGTGGCAATGTGATGTATAACCATGTCTATTTTTTTTTTTTTTTTAATTATATTTAACAATTTAATTTAAAACATCAAATTCCATTAATAATTCAAATAAAAGTTACATAATACTTTAGGAAAATAAAAACAAAACAAAAATTAAAAAAAATGAAATCACTACTTATCGAGGTATGGTAAGTCTTGCGCCGCTACGTGCTCCGTAAGATCATATTGAAGACGGTTATGAATATCTTCGTCCAGTAACTCTTCAAGCACACTATCGTCATAAACTGGCGTAACCGGCTGATCCATTATATGAACCGGTGATATTGCCACACCATCGTCTTTTAAAATCATATTGCCCAATATAATACACGTATAAACAATTTGTCGAATCTTTGCGACGGTCATAGGTCGTAGAGGACGACTCAGAATAAACTATTTTCCCTTCAAACGACCAAAACCTCGCTCAACATCCTTTCTTGCAGACTCTTGTAGTTTCTTTAACTTCTTTTCCTTCGGGTCAGTGGGATACGGATATGCTTTAACAAGAGTTGAATATTTAGGATATATTCCATCGGCAAGATAATATCCACGTTTGTAGAGACGTCCACGTAAATAAAAAGAACTGTTTGGCGTCGTACCATTTCGCTCGTTAACATATAATGGAGACTGATTCAAAACATTGATATCGTTGTTTGAGCCGGGCGGACCAAAAAACGAATGCCAAATCCACAAATCATATGAAGCCGTCGCTTCAAGCATAATTGTTGGGTATTGGTGATCACCTCTCTTATATTGTCCTTTCAAATATTTAGGACAATTTCGTCAAGTGAAATGTGTACAATCAATGCTACCAAGCATTCCAGGAATGTGATGTTTTTCTTCATGTACCTCGAATAACCGAGCAACGTCATGGGTTGTCGGCCTACGTAAGAACTCTCGGCCGTATAACTTTATAATCGCATCACAAAATTTATCAAGACATTCACCTATACAAAACAAAATATTATTTTATAAATATATATATATATATATATATATATATATATATATATATATATATATATATATATATATATTGAAAAAAAAATTACTAACGAGTTACAAAAAATAACAAAAAAATTAATAAGTAACAAAAAAAAAATGAATAACGACTAAAATAATAATAATAATAATAATAATAATAATAATAATAATAATAATAATAATAAATAACAAAAAAAAAAATGACAAACGAATAAATATAATAAATACCAAAAAAAAATACTAACGAAAAAAAAAATTATTACTGACCTGAAGTTCTTCGTACCATGTTTAAATAGTCATCGAATCTATCCGGAGGTTCACCCGTTGTGAGTTGCTTTATTGCCGATGTGCATTTCTGTAACGCTGTGAAACTAGTCTTTCCATACGCGTCTTAACCCTCTTGAAACCATTCAAATTGCGCTTCAATGTCATTTACAATTTGTAAATACAATCTTTTACTCATACGAAAACGATCACGAAAAACATCTTCGTTAAACTTTGGTTGTTCAACGAAATAGTCATTCATTAAATTTTCTAAAGCTTTATCACGAAAACGTTTTACATAACCAAGGATGAAGGTAGAGCTTCCCGTGTCTTCAAGAGCTTCGTACGCGGCTAAAAAGGTTTCGATTGTACTACCGGATAACCATTCTTCGGATGAGTCGGGTGGAATAATTATGTCGTTTGAGGATGAACCCGATGATGACATGGTTTTAGAATGTAAATTGTACGTGTGATTTGTTGTTAGTTTAGATGTGAAAATGAAAAGGAAAATGGTTTTTTAGTGATGCCGATCAAGTGGTTTTGTTTCGCCGATCCATGCCGATGCTTGCCGACCCTCACACCGACTACGTTGCCACCCCCTAAGCACCCATAATATCTAAAACATAATACCAAGTTAAATTTAAATATCATTAATTTCAACATTATGCCAATTAAATAAAGTCAGGTTATTCTTCTAATAAAAATCTGTACAAGATATTTATCGAATACATAAATGAAAATTTTATGAAAAAACTCATGCGTGCACAAGTATTATAAGTATATAAGTATGAAATATTTTACATAATATTATTTAACCACTTGGTGTATGCATTCAAACAAACTTTACTATGCTACTGTAATATAGAAATTTACAGGATATATAGAAGCTCAACATCTATTGAGAAAAAGGACAACTAAAGTTTGTCGAAGATTGCTACATTTATAGTAACAAGTTTTGTCCGTGTAAATAAAAGTTTATATACATGCGTTTTTTTTTTTTTTTTTTTTTTTTTTTTTTTTTTTTTTTTTTTTTTTTTTTTTTTTTTTTTGAGATGAAGGTAAATGAGCTTCTACCTTTTGCGATAATTGTTGAATAAGTTGTTCCTTTTACGACTCAATAATTCAATATCGTGTATTCGTGTCTAAGGTTTGCTATATGAAAACATGTAAACTTATTAAGAAATATTAGCCTATAATTACTAGCTAGTAAAAACATCAACCGTTTATCTGTTTACTTTCTTAGCAAAATCAGTTTTTTGTTATACAAACTACTTCTGTATGCTTTTTTTGAAAATAAATAAGCAAATTTTGATAAGTGTGTATAAAGTTGTTTATAAATGCATAGTTGAAATAGATTTAGAATTGTTCTATAACCATAAAAGATATTTATCAAAAAAATCTTTTGAAACGAATTTGCTCTAACAAGTTTTTTTTTTTTTTTTTTTTTTTTTTTTTTTTTTTTTTTTTTCAGATATATTGCATTTTGTTACAAAAATTAAAAAGACATATCACAAGAAAAAACAATACCAAAAACACTCCTAAGACCATCATTCCATCAACCCTCAAATAACATAATTTATGCTTCACTAATCACTATAAAGTCTTTGGTCATCATCTTGAAATTAAGGGCCTCATGGTCATGGCACTTTTTTTAATGGGAATTTTAAGCTTTTGGCAGAGTATTTGGGATTTGAGGCTAGACCACCTACCTTTTCAAACACAAATCCGAACCTGTTGCTATTTTGCTACCAAGATATTTTTAGCAACTTATGGGACCAATGATGCATGAGTTTTTGTAACGTTGTGTATGAGGCATTATGAGCTTACGGAACATAATCAATTGTGATGAAAAGCTACAAGTTAGCGATCGTTTTCTCAAAGCAAAATAATGTTTAAACATTCTTTTCGTACTCAACTCTCCTTCTGCTTCGTAAATGTAATTTTCATATTTTTCTACACCTATACTGAAAAGATAAAGGCCGAAACACCCCACTTAAATATGTGCTTTCTGCTAACTGTCAAATATTGAATCAACACTGTTAAGACTTGCAAGATATATAGACTCCCTCTTAACGCATAGGGTATGGTAACTTGGGGTTAAACTTTAACCCACTGACACGTCAGCGTCACATCAGTCCCAAACTTTAACCAAAAACCCCCGTTATCATAACCAAACTTTAACCAAATAACAATTTATAAAAACACCCATTCATTTAGGGAAAGGAAGTGAAAATTTGAGAGGGTGTAGTGAAAATTTGAAGGCTTTAACACAAGGTTAAGCCTTTCACCAAGCTTGTTAACGAGCCTTTCACCAAGAGGGGCGGTATGTTAACTTTGCTTTAACTTTGATTTGGTTAAGCTTTAACCGCGTATTTTGGTTACCATATCCTATGCTATTACTATTGATTAATGATTGTATAATTAGGGTTTATGAAGGACCACATGACTTATTTTATAAAGCGTAAATTACGAAAAAAGTACTTTTTCTTGATTGAATTCCCAAAATGTGACTTTTCCAACTAGTATTCCCAATTTGGTCATGTGCTAATGTGCGATCGTGCGATCTAACTGAATGTACGACATGTGTCTAATAATAAAGTACATGGTTAGGTGGGTGTGTCACATATATTTTTTTCTATTATTATCAAATTACTAATTTACCCCTCGTTTAATATAAATAAAAAACCATCGTGTTCACACTTTGAATCTGGTCACCACCACCACTTCAAAACATTTATAAAAGATTAAAGGCTACTGACATATGATATTCTGCTTTTATTTTTCTGGTCTACCACCACCACAACACAACCATCGTGTTCATCTATCTCAACTCACATCAAATCCTTCAGATCGAAGAACTTTACCACCGAATACATAGGGTTTCGAAAGACCACCGAATACATAGGGTTTCGAAAAATATTTAAAAATAACGGGGAGTGGGGCGCGTGTGGGTCAGGTTTACCGTCGGTATTAATGGAGAGGTGGTGGTGGCGTCTCGGTGGTGGTGACAGAAGGCGGTGGTGGCGCGTTAGGGGTGTTCCGGTGGGAGCTAGGAGCTAAAACGCTCCAGAAATGATGTAAACACACCGATCTATCGATTCGGTGAACAAAAGACTTCGCCGAAAAATTTTCCGGTAGGCGGCGCCGGAATCTGCTAGTGCTCGCCGGAAATTATTTTGGGTTGATCTTCAAGATTTTGGAACACACACTAAAGTTGTGTGTTTTGTTGACATACAGGGGAATAAAGGTTTTGTGTTTAGAGAATCTTCAAGTTTAGGTGCAACATAGCTACAATGGACAAGGACACATGATGCCGTTTAGCAATATTTTAACTTTGGAATGTTGAATGGGCATGTCTTTTGGTAATCTTTTGTGAAGTTTGTTTTTTAGGAACTGACATGGTACTTTGTTTCAGATCAGGAAATTTTTTATGCTTGGCATCTTGTTTGATATAGTTGTGATGTGGTTGTAAGTGAGGGTGTAGTTGAGCCAAGCTTGAGCCAAGCTTGAGAGCGAATCTGGAAATAAAGCGAATTCGCACATTAGCACATTTAAATCGCACATTTGAATCTGGAAATAAAAGCGAAGTCGCACATTAGCACATTTAAATCGCACATTTGAATCTGGAAATAAAACGAATTAGCACATTAGCACATTTAATAGGTACAAAATCACACATTTATTTGACTTATAGAACTAAGGGTAAATAAGTAATTTTTGTCTGGACACATGGGGGACAAGAGATAGTGGGTGGTACAAGTGACAAGTGATAGTAGGGGAGAAGAGATAGTGGGTGAGACACGTGTCAAGATACTAATGGGATCGCACGATCGCACATTAGCATTTGACCAAATTGAGAATACTAGTTGGAAAAGTCACCTTTTGAGAATTCAATCAAGAAAAAGTATTTTTTTTCGTAATTTACGCTTTTATAAATGTTTGTCTCCGACACATAAATTTGAGGTACACATGTTCTACACGAGCTCTAAAACACGAGGATATGATTTTAACAAACACTATAATTAATTATCACTTAAGCTTGAAATGATTGATGGTCACTTACAATAGCACAAAGAACTACTTGTGTATTTAGCTAAATTATAATGGACATGATAATAGACCGACAAGTAACAACGATTATTGTATATATTTTTTTTAAATAATATTGTTATCTATTCTAATTCTAAAATAAAATAAAAAATCTTAGAGATGGTATACTATACTGTGTACATTATTACATGAATATAAGTGCATTAATGAGTAGATGTACACACATGAAGAGGACCATAAAACAAATGATAACCTCAAGATGTACAAGTTGAAGAAGAAGGCTAATAAATTATATGTGGATGCTACCTCATTGAGGTAATACCTGACCCATTATGTCTGTAGCTGATGCCCACACCCACCATCACATGAACATGACATGTATACGGTATGTTTTTACCTATACTTTATGTGCATGCATACTATCATATCTTGTCCTAAATCAAATATATATTATTTCGCTTCAAACTTAACCAACTAATGTTTTTTAATCTTATACTTGTCTCAGAAGAATCTCTTAAGATAATGTTTGGTTGATAGGTTCAACTTCAAGTTGTCAGATTTTTTTGTTACAAATTTTGAGACATCTTTTGAAACAACCATTGTCGGCCTAGAAATATCATCAGTTTAGTGTTAATCTTCATGATAAACCATTATATAGTGTCTTAATTTTAATATTACAAAACATGTGAAATTAAAGAAACAAATAATTTTCATGATATTGTGAAGGGTGGTGAGACATTGAATCCAAGGAGCCAACAAGACAAATGTCGAATGACTAATGAGCCATTGAGTCATGGACCCCTTCCCACCTCACCCTAAAAATATACCACCTGCCCAAACACCCTCTATAAAAGGAAACTCACGTACCATTCTCTGCCATAATATCTTCAACTTAACCACTTCTTGCTAATCAAGAACAATCACACTTCAAAAAAACCTACTAATCCACTCTAGCCTCTAAACATCACTTGTTAGCTTCAAGACTTGTACTTACCAAAGAAGAATATAGCAACACATTTACCATCGCTTAAGTTTAGGTGTCGAGTTCTAGTCGTGTTTTGTTAAGAAAAAGATCCATTTTTGGTCATTAAAATGAAGATGATGGGGAGCAATAGCATGGGAGGATCAAAGAGAAAGGTTTCAAGTAAACTTGGAGGAATACTCAAGGAGCAAAAAGCAAGGCTTTACATTATTAGGAGATGTGTGGTGATGCTTCTTTGTTATCATGATTGAGTAATTCATTCATTCTACTAGATTTTCTGTAGATGTTCTTAAAATAGTTTGTACATATATAGATATGGTCAAGAGCTTCAAAATTTTGTAATATATATATATATAGGCCTCTAAATTGGCTTTATGTATATTAGATTTGCTAGTGATTTACTATATGTTCTTTCAATTAAACTTGAATGTTAAGACATATTATCTTGAGTTCTTGACTAATAATTTATGACTGAATTTCTCACGCAGATTCACAAACTAACCATTAATTCTTATCACATTACATGAAAAACACTACTTCGCAAAAATAAGAAATTCAAGACAAATTTCAAAATCATACTTAAAAGTTCGATGGATGCCATTTTTAAATTCTTCTATAGTCCCTTTAATTACCCCCACGTATCGGCTACGGTGTATAGTTACTGACAAAATCTTGTTAAGTAAATATGTGTGTGCAGTATTTTATTGCAATTTTTGGTTTCTTTGTGGTTTTGGTGGTAGAACGATATTCCCGTGAAATGTGATAAAAAAAGAGGGGGAAAATTAGTTAAAGCTAACTCATTTAATTCGTTTGTAACCCTTCAATCGTTTATTAAATGTGTCTCTATCATTTGATTGGTGAGGTCTATTATTACAATCGACCATAAGGATTTTACTTGCGATTTAATTTGTTTAGTGAGTTGGTTTGGTGTAGTCTGAAATACACTTAATCCAGAATCTATTTAAAGATTGAAGATTAACAATCAAGACTCAAGAATTACTAACCAAGAAACGTAACTCGATGAGAATTGATCAAAGGATTTGTTATTGATAGATGAGTTGTGTTACAAGAGATTAGAGAGAACAATTATCCAAAAGTCTGCTTACAAAATGAGAAAGGAAAAGTATTTAAAGACAAGAAAAGGCGGGAAAGTTTGTTGGTGAGTTTTGTTGACTGAGTTGACTTGTCACGTGCATAGCACGTGACCCTCTGTTTTAGACACATAACATTCCATCCTCCTTCAAAGCTTCCTTGTCCTCAAGGATCAAGCTCAAACTCAGGAAAACGTTGGATCACTTCTGCTAGATCTTCCCATGTAGCATCATCCACAGTAGCATTGCTCCATTGAATTAATCCCAACACCACCATTCTATTTCCCTTTTTTACCATCTTCCTCTCCAACAACTTCACTGGAATTGCAGCTATAAGACCTTCAGCATCACATTGAGAAAACTCTCCCATAACAGCATTGTCAGAATGACATGGCTTCAATTGAGATACATGGAAGACCGGATGAACTTTAGCATAATCTGGCAATCTCAGCTTATAAGCAACTTTTCCTTCTTTTTGCACTACTTGAAATGGACCAAAAAATTTTGAAGACAGCTTGTGTTGCTTGCCTTGCCTCACAGTCAACTGCCTATAGGGCTGGAGCTTCAAATACACCCAATCATCTACCCCAAACTCCCTATCAGATCTGTGCCTATCAGCTTGACTTTTCATTCTGGATTGTGCCTTGGTAAGGTTGAACTGTAACAACTTAATTGCTTGTTCTCTAGCTTGCAAAGTCCTATCTACCTTTTCCACTGCACTATCTTTTGCCACATAGGGAATGTGTAAAGGAGGTTGTTGGCCATAAACAATCTCATAAGGTGTGGTGTTGGTTGCACTGTGATAGTTGGTATTGTACCAATATTCTGCCAAGGAAATCCATTTCACCCACTCTTTAGGTTGTTCACCAGTCATGCACCTCAAGTATGTCTCCAAGCATTTGTTTACTATCTCAGTTTGTCCATCTGTTTGTGGATGATAGACAGAAGAGAATTTAAGCTGAACTTGCAACATCTTGAACAGTGATTGCCAGAATAGACTCATAAAGACCTTATCTCTATCACTCACAATTGTCTTAGGAAGGCCATGAAGTTTGTAGATGTTATCTAAGAACAACTGAGCAACTTGGACTGCTGTGAATGGGTAGCTAATAGGGAGGAAGTGAGCATACTTAGAAAGCCTATCAACCACCACCAATAGAGCACTTTTACCTTGAGACATTGGCAGAGATTCAATGAAATCCATAGAAAGATCTTGCCAAATACCTTCTGGAATAGGCAGAGGTTGAAGTAATCCCGGATAAGAAGATAAATCAGGTTTGTTCCTTTGACACACATCACAATTCCTGACCCATTCTTTGACCATTTTCCTCAAACCCTTCCAATAGAAATAAGTAGTCAATCTTTTTGTTGTGGCATGTACACCTGAATGACCCCCAATAACTGAACCATGGAAATGAGCAATCAACTTTTTCCTCAACTCCAAGTCTTGTCCCACAACCCATTTGTTTTTCTTCCTCAGTTGATCATTTTGCCACTCATATTTGCTGCCAATTAAGGTTTTAGCCTACAACCCTTCAATGACAGTCTTGAGTTTTGCATCAGTGGTCCAAGTTGCAACCACTGAATCTATCAACTCATTAGATGTTCCACTAGTCAACAAAGTAAACAACTCTCCTTGTCTTTCAATTCTGGACAAAGCATCAGCAGCAGCATTGTCTTTACCCTTCTTGTATTCAATTTCATAGTCAAAACCAATGAGCTTTGGTAACCACTTTGACTGGAAAGGAGTGGTAATTCTTTGATCCAGCACATATTTAAGACTAAAGCGATCTGTTCTTATCTTAAAATGCCTGTCAAGTAGATATCCCCTCCATTTTTGTAGAGCAAGTACCACAGCTAACAGCTCATTTTCATAAGTGGAGAGTGACTGATGTTTAGGTGCCAAAGTTTTGCTTAGGTAAGCTATGGGATGGCCATTTTGTTGTAGCACTGCTCCCACCCCATAACCAGAAGCATCTGTTTCAATTATGAATTCCTCCTCAAAATTTGGTAGAGCTAACACAGGACTATTCACCATAGCATTCTTCAGGTTCTCAAAGGCTTGTTGTGCTTCACTGTTCCATTGGAATGCATTCTTTTTAAGCAAAACAGTCAGAGGTTTACTAATATAGTAATATCTGCATATCCTTTGATGAATCTTCTATAGTACCCAGTTAGACCCAGAAATCCTCTCAATTGCTTCAAATTAGTAGGAGTAGGCCATACTTCATAGCTGAGATTTTACTTGGGTCAGTAGAAACTCCCTGAGCAGAAATTACATGCCCTAAATACTCAATCTTAGTTGTGCCAAACACACAGTTACTCCTCTTGGCAAATAAAGTGTTTTCTCTCATTACTTGCAACACCATTCTTAAAAATGTTCAACATGAGTAGATAGAGAAGGGCTATATACCAGTATGCCATCAAAAAATACCAAAGTGAATCTCCTTAAGAAAGGTTTAAACACTGAATTCATTAGAGCTTGGAATGTCGAAGGAGCATTGGTTAAGCCAAAAGGCATAACCACAAACTCATAATGACCTTCATGAGATTTAAAAGCTGTTTTGTACACATCTTGTTTACACATTCTAATTTGATGATAACCTGACCTGAGGTCCAACTTTGAAAAGACTTGAGCACCCTGAAACTCATCAATGAGCTCCTCAATCACATGTATTGGAAACTTATCCTTTACAGTCTTCTTGTTGAGCTGCCTATAATCAATAAACATTCTCCATGACCCATCTTTCTTTTTGACCATGACAATTGGGGATGAAAATGGACTGTTGCTTGGTCTAACTACCCCTGAATCCAGTAGCTCCTTAATCATAGCTTCAATGGTATCTTTCTGAGCTGGTGGGTATCTATATGGTCTAATATTGATTGCCACATTTTCTTCTTTCAAAGGAATTCTGTGATCAAAGTGTCTATGAGGTGGTCACTCTTTTGGCATAGCAAACACATCTTCATACTCTGCCAATAAACTCTGCATCTCCTTATCTATCACAGCACTATCTTCACTATCACACTGCATCAAATGAAGAGTAGCACTTTGTCCCATATAACACATAGAAGAAACTTGAGGTTGCTGGTTCAAAAGCTTTGACAATTTCTTTCCTTCCAACCAAGCCAATTCAGATTGATTTGTACCCCTTAGCACCACTTTCTTTCCTTCATACATAAATTTCATGTTAAGTTCCTTGAAATTCCAAAGAATGGAACCCAATGTATTGAATTCCAAGTACTAACTCACAACCACCCAAAGGTAATAGCATGACATCTGTGGTAAACAATACTCCCTGAATACTCCACTGGAAATCTTTTACCATGTATTGACTAATCAATTAACTTCCTCCAGCCACAGAAACTTGCAGAGGACAAGTACTCCTTATTCTACACCCTAACTTCTTAACTGTGTACAAATCTAAGAAATTATGAGTGCTACCTGAATCCATTAAAATATGCAATATCTGTTTCAACACAAAACCTTTAACTCTCATGGTATTGTGTGTGGGTACACCAGATAATGCATTCAAAGATATTTGTGGCATACACTCTTGATTTTCTTCCTCCCAAACCTGACCAATTGTTTCATCTACCACATCCTCTTCTCCAAAACTCTCCTCCAACTCATCTTCTTGTTCACTTCTAATTTCCAATGTGAACATTTGACCTTCACACTTATGACCAGGCATATACTTCTTATCACAATAAAAACATAGATTCTTGGCCCTTTTTTCAGCAATTTCTTTCTGACTTAATTGCTTTCTAGGTTGTGTGACTAAATTTTGAGTGACAATCTGATTTGCAGGCATGGCTAGGTTATGAGTAACATTTTTGACAGGATAGTTCACATTTCTGTTGACATTCCAATTATTACCAAAATTTATAGGAGTTGGTAATATTGGTGTATTCTTTTTCATCACCACTAACCTAGCTTCTTCCATTTTAGACCAAGCAAACACATCTGGTAATGTAGTGGCATTTAACATTCTCATCAACATACCAATTTCTTCTTTCAAGCCACCAATATAAAGACTAATTGCTTGTTTCTCAGTCAATTCTACTTTATTCAACAAGGATTCAAAAGTATCTTGATATACCTGAATGGAAGTGGTATGCTTAAGATTTTTCAGTTCCATCAATGGATCTTCAAACACAGCATCAAACCTCTTCTTGATCTGTCTTTCATACATATCCCAAGTAACAACTTCACTATATCTCTTCATGAACTGCTTGTGCCAATTGAGGGCTGCACCAAGGACATGCATAGACACCAAACTAATCTTCTATTCATCTTCCTCAATGTGATCCAAGACAAAGAACTGATTCACTCTGTAAATCCAACCTTGCACGTCTTCACCATCAAATCTTGGAAACTCTATGTTAGTCAACCTACCATAATGACCACCATTGGAACCACCACTTGAACCACCACTGTTACTATGACTCCGATCACTGTGGTTACCCCCTCTTTGACTACTTCCTTCACCATTATTCATCCTTTGTTCCAATGCATCAATTTTCCTGATCAAAATCTCTAACTGACTTTCCATGGTAGTTGGCCTATTAGCAGCACCTTCTTGACTTGGTCCACCACCATCAGTAGATCTTGTGGTCACCACCATGATGTAACTGAATCAAGAATCACAAAATCACTTTAAAACTTCAAGAACTAAACAACTTCAAGAACTAATCTGATTCACTAACTGAATTATAACAGAAATCAGTTATGAATGGTGATTAGGCAACAGGACGAGTGGCTCTGATACCAAATGAAATACACTTAATCCAGAATCTACTTAAAGATTGAAGATTAACAATAAAGACTCAAGAATTACTAACCAAGAAACGTAACTCGATGAGAATTGATCAAAGGATTTGTTATTGATAGATGAGTTGTGTTACAAGAGATTAGAGAGAACAATTATCCAAAAGCCTGCTTACAAAATGAGAAAGGAAAAGTATTTAAAGACAAGAAAAGGCGGGAAAGTTTGTTGGTGAGTTTTGTTGACTGAGTTGACTTGTCACGTGCATAGCACGTGACCCTCTGTTTTAGACACATAACATAGTCTTGAATTGATTTAATATTAAACCTTAATCGTCCGTAACCTTTAACCGAATAAGCGACAAGAAAACCCTATTTTGACGAACAGAATAAACCTTAATTGTTTAGATTCTATGCTGTTGAATAATTACCTGTTGCGTGCTTTTAGTTCTGGTTTTAGTGCATTAATTAAAGTCGAACCCTAATTTTGTTAGGGTTTTATTTTCTTGTTTGTTTCGGTTTGTAAGGTTGCTGAGAAATTGTAGAGTTTTTTTTTTTTTTTTTTTTTTTTTTTTTTTTTTTTTTTTTTTTTAACTGTTTGTTAGTTGTTACTTGTTAGTGGTTCAGGTCCAACAGTGACAGCTAATTGGGCAGTATGCTGACCCTTAGATCCGCCTGCTACTCCTTTATCGCCTGAAGGGGTAAAAGTCCCGGGTGAGACTCGAACTTGAGACCTCCTCTAGCCAAACCCCTCCCCAAGGCACCTTAAGGAAACCAAGTTGGCCACTTATCTAGCCCAGTTGGTTTGTATAAGTATGAAGAGTGGCTTTTTGGATTCGGGAGGGAGGAACAATAATAATAATAATAATAAGAAGAAGAAAAGTAGCGTTGATCGTCATGTTAGTGTTGTTAACCATGATGTTTCTGATGAGGCTGTTACGGGTACTAAGGTTAGTAATGATCATCATGTTAGTGTTAATGAAGAGGACGTGGGTTCTATTGCTACTAAGATCAATTATATGAAACGCAAAATGCTTGAGGGTAAGCTTGTGTTAGTGGGAGATGACGGGATATCTTTAAAAAATGTGAATGCCGATAGTCAAACTAATGTGGATCCTTTTCTAAGCTTGTTTGAATCATTTGGTTCCCTAAATTTGTCCACTAAAGTGGATACTGTTGGTGATAAATCGAATGGTATGGTGCATGAACTTAACAAATGAGGATTAAGAAATAGCACAAACAATTCTAAAAGGCTTCTAAAAAAAATTAACAAAAACAAAATAAATAAATAAATAAATAAATAAATAAATAAAAATAAAATCTCCTACCTCTCATTGTGCAGACAAAAACACATAAACACAATGCAAATAAATAAAAAACAAAAGAAAAAAATTAAAAAATAAATATAAAAATACGTATCACGTGACTGACCACCACTGCACAAGCACTTATAATGCGAGAAACGGTGGATTTGCTCGCGCCATAGCTCGAAAACGTGGCTATAAGGCTCCTCACCGTGAGCTCTAACCGTGATATTTTTTAGTCTTTGTAGGCCCATTAGACAATGAAAGTGGTCTACCTCCATTATTACAATTCTTTGGTCAAATCACAATTATTTTTCACACTTTCTCAATTTCCGTTTTAGAATCATATCGAATAGCGCCTTAACAGGCGCAACATCACTTCACAAGGAGTTTATATCATTCTAAAAAAGATCATGAGATCTTATCCTATATTTTGCAAATCTTTGATCTCTTAATAAAGTGAAAGTAGGTGTGTTATTAATATCAAATATGTAGTAATTAGTAGCAGCAGTTGAAAATACGTGTTTGTTTTATAAAAGTTTTCGGTCACTTACGTCATATGTAATTATAATGCGTACAATGACATCAAAATGTTTCTTCGGGTAGCATTTGAAACACAGTGTATAGAAAACATAAACTTTATTGGCAAACGAGTTTTCAATGCTAAATGTTAAACCCTAAACGCTTTTAAAAAGTCTTAAAGACTACTTGCCAAATTATATACCCTGATGCTATATGTTTTTGACTATACATAACAACGGAATTTTATAGTGACAGATAGTTTAACTGATAAAAAAAAGTTTGTGGTTATAAACCCAAAATAATAAAAGTTTGAGGATTTGAGAATTAAACATAATGTTTTAAAACCCGTTTCGATCCGGACGGTTCAACCGGTTGAAATCGTTCCGGTCGAAAAAATGGGTCAAATTAAACCGGTCAACCCATCGGATTGGATAAAAAAATGTCAAATTAAACCGCTCAACACACCCGGTTTGAAGCGACCTGGGTCATCTCGGTTTTCGATGTGTATTAATAGTGTGTTAATAGTTTTCAGCTTTGCATATGCTTTTCAAAAATAATATAAGTTTCGTTAAATAAATGACTAAATTTTTAAGTCTTTTTGAAAATAATGGTTATGTTTGGCAACAACTTTTTTGAAGCGTTTAAGAGCGATAAGCGACAAGCGGTAAGCATTATCTTGCTTGTTTGGCAACACCTCAACAAGCGTTTGAAACATGATTAACCGCTCCAATCTTAAATGCTTCCTGGAGAAGCAGCAAGCGACAAGCGACAAGCGGTAAACATTTACTTGTTTAACACTTTATAATTACAGTTACAGCTACGTTACCAAACACGTTTTTACTGCTACTGTTTACTGCTTACTGCTTACTGCTAATGCTACTGCTACTGCTACTGCTACTGCTACTGCTACGTGTCGCCAAACATAGCGAATGTAAGTTTCCTTAGATAAACGACTGAATTTTTAAATTTGATTAAGATTAAGATTTTCATTTTTTCATTTTGATCATTTTCTTTTTATAGATAGTATAGATAAAAACAGTCTTGTTTCATTTTGATCATTTTCATTTTGATCATTTTCTTAATAATTAACCAATGTTACCGATCCATCTTGTCAATGTTTTATTAAGCTTAGCTATAATTTTGTAGCCAATTAGCTATAATTGCTTATAAAAAATGCACTAACATTGAATCAGGAGTTCAAAACTCATAAAAAAGAATCAAAAACACACAAAAAAAAAAAAAAAAAAAAAATCAAGACGCACATTGTATAGCACAAAATTGTAGTTTATTAGCTACAATAAATTATAAATAATATATTCCCTAACCAAAAAACATATAGACGAGTACATCTAGAATTTTTTTTGAACGGCGATTTTATTTCAAAAAAATACTAGCAAGGAGCTAGACTTACAACAAAATAAGATAGGGGTTTTTGAGCCACTCATCTCCACTAAACGAGGCTTTACATCTAAACTTACACCAATAAAAAGAACTAGAAACTAACATTATCAAAAATATTCGCCTTCAAAGGAGCTTTATCTTCAAAAAAGAGTTTGTTACGGCATATCCATATGTTCCACCACATAGCATAAAACACACCTTCCAACATCAACTTAGTTTTGCCACAAAACGGAAAGATACCATCCATGTAATCCACTCCTCATACGAATTCACATCTTCATAGAGTACATCTAGAATTATATTCATATGTACTTTCTTTAAGTTCATAAAAAGGCAAATCCTATATAAAAACAAGTTATCGTTGTATATATTGATTATTATTGTGCTGGGGTTGGTAGCCGAGATGTCTTGATTCGCTTATAAGATCTTCTCCATGGTCGACGTAAAAATCATTCAGATAAATATTGAGTTATAGGGTCGATGTAGTTTGTTTACTATCGAGCTATCGTTGTTTAGGGGCGTTGTAGACTTGTAGTTATTCAGGATCGTCGTAGTAACTGTTGAGGATCATATATAGTAATCACATTCTAGGTTAAAAACTTAAAATCGTTGTAACTTCTGTCATTTTGCTAGTTTAAATGCATATAAAGCATATTGTCTTTCAAGAAAAACATTATATAAAGCAGTTTAATTAAGCAGGCCATCTTAGATTTAGTTATTGAGAATATGAGTTAGTAGAATAAATGGACTGAAACCTGCAACAAGTTGAGAACAGCTACTCTTTTGGCACTAATATACTCGTATACAGTAGCAAATACCGTAAATTTTTTATGGTCAAAACTCATGCATTGTAGTAAATGCTGTCCAACCGGCATACCACGTGTGCTACGTAAATGGGTCTACTACAAATAGTGTTTCTTCTGTTTCATACTTTCAATGTTTGGATCTCAACATCCTATTAATGAATTTTAGTTTGCTTTGCTGGTAGAGAGAAATTCACATAAATGAAATAAATCACGGAATAAAAATTCAGAGAAATGAAATCAGTAGAAAATTTTTATGTTAAAAACTTTATCCGAGAAAAAAAATTAAAAAAAAAATAATAAAAAACTTGAAATAATTTGCATAGCACATTTGAGACCCAAAATGAAATAAGAACACTTGCAAATCAGATACAGAAAAAAAATGTAACTTGAATAACTTTCTGAATGAAGAAAAAAGAAAGAATAACATGAATTTGATTATATAAAACATTCATGTAAGTCTATTTGCAACTAAAATACACATCATGAAAAAGTATTACAAAATACTATCATTTCTCCTATTTCTCAGCCAAAAGTAGTGGAAATGAAATTTTTAAATTTGCACTACCAATTTTTTACAATGATCGACATTTTATTTCTTTAACCTACCAAACAAATGAATTTGATTCATTTCCATTTCTTCATTCTCATTCCCCTCTACCAAACATCCCTTAATCATAAATGAATATCATATGGCTGTGTTTGGTGCGAGATTTATAAAGGCTTATTATGGCTTGAGCTTTTAAAATAGAGAAAATTTCATAAATGAACTCTTTATGGTGGTACATTACCAAAATGGTCCACGCACATGTATTTTACAAAAATGGACTTTCGGTCAATCCTTCATTAAATATATTACACATGGCTCATCCAACCGTCAAACACATCAGCGCACTCAATTGCTCATGTGCGCTTTGAAATAAGAGAAAACCAAATAAGTTGACTAGATGACAAATTTCAACACACTAATAATTTAAAGTGTGCCTCGTGGTTGTTTTTATCTCTAAAAATACTTACAGAAGCGTGCCTGGTGGTTGTTCGTGGGTGGTGCGCTTCAAATTTATAATACGTCATGGTTCAATTTGGTAAAATGATAAAAAGTGGTATCTTTTCGTAAAAAGGGTATCATATTAGTTCACTTTAACATTTTTTTTTTCTTTTTTTAATTGGAGGACAATATATACGTACATTTTTACTTGTACTATATACAATACATTTTTTAAACATAGATACATAACACCTTGTCCTTTTGACAAGACATGTAGTTTGCAATATAGCTAAATACGTACGTACGTTTTTTAAAGAGTAAAATACATGGTTTGTCCTTTTGGTTTGGGCGAAATCACTACTCTCGTCTCCTCACTTTCATTTTTTTCGTGGTTCATCCTTATGATGAAGTTTCGTAACACAATCCGTCCTTATCACTAAAAGTCGAGGGACGAGTGTAGTGATTTCATCCAAACCACGAGGACGAACCATGTTAGTAATAAGGACGAATGATGTTATGAAACTTCATTATTAGGACGAACCATGCAAAAATAATAGCCAAGGGACGAGTGTAGTGATTTCGCCCAAACCACAAGGACTAACGATGTAATTTACTCTTTTTTAAACATAAATACATAAGTCCCCATAGAAATAACAATAAGTTATTCAAGTTATCAAAGAATTTGATCATCAAAATTGAGTATGCACAAGTATGTGTCACTTAATCCGCTTTCCTTTGGCATTTTTTTTCCCACTAAATAGCATCTTATTTGTGGTGTGTAAAAGAGACATTTATTTGTAAACTTGTGTAATTCTCATAACCGAATAATGAGTGTGATACAATATAAACAATGTTATATGATCAAAGAGTTTTGGCCCAACACAAACTATCCCAACACAAACTATGCTAACACTAAATACTAGTCAACTAACAGCCCCTCGCAGTTGAGCGAGAGGACGCATAATGCTCAAACTAGTCTGAAATTCATAAAATAGGGTAGACGGAAGATCCTTAGTAAAACTATCGGCATACTAATAGTGTGAAGGAATATGCAAAAGGTGAAGCTGTCCTGTAGCAACCTGATCCCAAACAAAGTGAATGTCAATCCCGATATGCTTCGTATGTTTATGATGCACGGGATTGGAAAATAAATAAACCACGCTGAAATTGCCATAGTAAAGAATAGTGGCAAAATGTAGAGAAGATTATGCAACCAAGATGTCTCAGCCACTGCATTGGCATTACCACGGTTCTCAGCCTCGGCACTAGAATGAGACAGAGTGTGCTACCTCTTAAATGACCAAGACAATAAATTGTTGTCAATGAAAACACAATAACCTGAAGTAGAACGACGAGTGGTTGGGCAACTTGCCCAATCGACATCCGAATAGGCAACCAAATAAGATTTCAAGGAAGAATACAATTGAAGACCATAAGCCAGAGTGTCACAAATATAACGTAAGATCCTATTAAGAGCCGAAAGATGAGGCTCCCGAGGATCATGCACACAGAGACAAACCTGCTGAACCGCATAAGACAAATCATGTGTAGTGAAGGTGAGATACTATAAAGCTCCAGCAAGGCTCCTATAAAGGGTCGGATGAGAAACTGGACAGCCAGCAACTTGGACTGCGTATCAACAAGAGTCCTGCATAGTGACAATTGCGCATACCAGCGCCCTCATGAACCTCCTATGCATAATTTTTATGGTAAAGAAACATCCCTTGGTGGTGCAGTGTAACACCCCCAAAATTTGTTACAGCGGAAGACTCATCAAGCTTTCGGGGTGTTACGGGGATTGGTATCCATTCCAAGTCATGAAAGAACGAGATTAAGTAAACATAAGAAAACACAACCAAAACGGGGTTTTAAAGTTTACACTTATCCCAAATTTATCCAAAGTAAGGCCCAAAAGAAATAAACGTAGGTCCACAATAACATATCAGAGTTTTAGAAAATGATTCCTTAAACCAGGTGCCAAAGCCAAGCCTCCAATCCAAGCATCCAAGGGCATCACTTAATTACCTGAGAAAACGCGCTAAAAGTCAGCTTTCGCTGGTGAGATCATAGGTTTAAATTCATAACTAAATCAAGTGGACATATACGCAAAACGCTTGCTAGCTAGACTAGGCCTCAATCATCCAACCAAAACGAACCAACCAAAACTAACCAACCCTATAGGTGCACACTATAGCCCAAATCAATCAAATCAATAGCTTACCTAGTTCTTGACTAGGCCTCGCTCCATAACCAATCCAATAGCTTACCTAGTTCTGGACTAGGCCTCGCTCTATCCAAATCAATAGCTTACCTAGCTCGGGACTAGGCCTCGCTCTATAACCTATCTAGTTCTATAAGCATAGCAAGTTTTAAAATAAACAAAGCGATAATAGTCCACATAAAACATTTTGCACATTTCTGTAACACCCAAAAATTTGTTTAAGCAGCGGAAGTCTAATTGGGGTCATTACAGTTTAGTACACAGTCATACTCATAGAAAACAATTCAAAAGATAGTCAATATCATTCCATGAAAACTCAAATATTCAGAGTTACAAACATTTTTTCAAAATGTTAATTGTTTAGCAAAAGAAATGATGAGTTTGTAAAGAATGATATAATTATTGAAATCAAAAGGGAGGTCATGTGCCCTTTGCCAGCTCCGGGCCGCCATTCCAATAGATCTATCAACTATATTCGCGCTCACTCGCAAGTGATTAAGGTTCGTGATATGAGGGACTTGTAGCACAGGTGTCAACTTAGGCAATATCAGGTGATAACAGCATACGAAAAAAATACTTGTGTTCGATTTATAGCATGTATCTCCCCACGGAGTTTAAAAACAATTAAAAATGTGGGACCATGAACTCACCTGACAGGTGGTGTGAATCACAACGGTGCTCAAATGTGACGGTGTATTGCTATGACTAGCAATGAATTCCTCCGACTTGCGACCTAAATAATACATTGTAATCGGTGTTTTAGATTCGTGTTGTAAATGACGGTGATATGTCACGTGCACGGTGATATCCGTTCGGGTGTTTTAATATATTCCAAAATAACCTCACGTAGTTATTTGTATCGTTGTTACGAACCGGTGTTTGGTAAATATTAACTTGTCATAAGAAATAATATTATTTAAAAATATTTATGATTAAATATTTTTAATAAAGTTATATATATGTTAAAGTTTAAAAAAAATATAAGTATATATATATATATATATATATATATATGTATTTGTAAAAATTATATGAAATAGTTAATTACAAAAATACCTTGTCACAATTTAACCCTCAACTTTACAAAATTTCACTTTTCACCCATTTGGTTAAAAATAATTTCATTTTGGTCCTTTTTGTACTTTTTACACTTTATCCCATAAGCTTTCGAAAAATACATTTTATACCCCTCGACTTCCATCAGAAATCAACATTTCCATAGTTAGTACGAAAGTTTGTGATCTTCACATTTTTAGTCCCTTAACGAGGCACTTTTGCAAAAGTAGTCCAAGATCTAATTTTCGAAAAGTTAACTTTTAGTATACGAATGTATGTTCAAACCTTGTAACACCTCTTCTAATTCAACCTTAAAAATTCGAAAAAAACGTTTCTAAACCTTTCAGTTTCCATCCGAAGTTCTTATTTGAAAATGAACTGGGCTCGTTAGCCCAATTAAAGCCCAAAAGGGTGTTTTGGTTTATTATCAAATACGTTCAACTAGCATCGGTTTTGGCTTTGTTTTCATAGTAATAAATCGTGTAAGGTTTGCATGTTTAGTGTGTTCGATTTAGTGTGAGCCAAAGAATTAGTGTGTCGCAAAATATGCATAACTTGTACGTAAAAATGAGAAACGGTGAGCCCTTTTCCTAAGGGTGTCGAGGTGTGGACGTATATAATTATAAGTGCAAAAAAAATGGTGCGTGTCGTATGTTGTGTGAGTGTGGTGTGCAAGATACTAGTAAATGTAGGAAAATTAGATAGGTGATGATTAACTTACAACACCAAGTATGGTGGTGAGGATGTTCGTGTAATGTGAGCAACGAGAGCAAGCAAACGTGATACTCTCCTCCGTCTAGTGCTTCTTTTACCCAATACTAGCTACCCAACTTGTGTCCTTGATCCAAAACCTTGCGTGTGTGTCCTTCTCCCGTTCGATAGCAACCAAGAAAAGGGTTTAGTGATTTGAGAACTTGTGAAACTTGAGATTGTGAGTAATTTTAGCATTTATTGTGGCTTATATAGTGTGGTTTCGGGTGGTTCGAGTGTTTCCTTATCAAACTACAAGAATCGAATGGTTGCCCTATCTAGGGACAAAGTTGTCGAGTGTCTAGAGTGTTGTCAAATCGGTTTGAAGCCTTGATCCATTTTTAAAATAGTTTAGTACATGATTAGAGGCATGCTTGTGTACCATGTGTGTTTGTGTAGGTTGTGCTAGTGATCAAGGGAGCATACGATCTAGTGGTTAAGGTCACTTAGTGTGTATTGCGAAGGACCAAAGGTAGGACGGCTCCAAGGTGGCTCATTGTCGAGTGTAACAAAGTCAAAGGAGGTGGTGGTTCATTTGTGTCGTGGGTGTAGGAAGCAAGGTTTTCAAACATGTGTACATCCACAAAACTTCCAATCTTGTTCGTTTGATCCATATGCGACGCAAGGAAATTAAAACAACCGTATGGGCTTGTGCAAAAACTCGGCCCATAGTGAAACAAAGGAAAGTTATGAACTGTGTGGGCTGTGGTGATTTTAGGCCCAAAAATGAAACAAGTAAACGAATTCGTGTGGGCTTGAGGTCGGCCCAAAAATAACGGGATGTCGGTATTCCGTAAAATTGTGAAATTAATTTCGGTGTCGGTTCGTGAAAACCATAAGTATTTAAACGGTGTATATATATACTCGTATATATATAGTAATAATAATTGTGATAGTTAATATATATATATATATATATATATATATATATATATATATATATATATATATATATATATATATATATATATAGGTATATATATTAATAATTTCTCGGTGTCCAAATGGGTGTCAGGTCGCAAGTGGGAGTTACCAGTGTGAACCTCATTGCGTGACATCCAAGAGTGACAATCGGGTGATAAAACATAACCGGGTGTTAAACAAACGGTGATCAAAATAATCGGGTGTTCAAACAAACAGTGTCTCATATAAAAATTTCAAATTAGCCCGCAGAATGGCTTAGTTTAGAATAGTATCGATGATTGGATTCGTCCCGGAATCCAAAGTTGAATCGGTGCTCGGGGTTGTCTCATCAAATAGTTATGGGTATTTGGCACGCATTTGATCCTCGCGCTCCCATGTGTACTCGGGTCCTCTCTTAGAGTTCCATCTGACCTTAACAATGGGAATGCGACTATGCTTAAGTCGTTTGACCTCCCTATCCATAATCTCAACGGGTTCCTCAATAAAGTTCAACTTATCGTCGATTCTGATCTCCTTCAACGGAATCACAAGTGTTTCATCCGATAAACACTTTTTCAAATTTGACATGTGGAAAGTGTTGTGTACTCTACTGAGTTCCTCAGGTAGTTCTAATTTGTATGCCACGGGACTGATCCTTTCAATGATTTCGAAGGGTCCAACGTATCTTGGGTTTAGCTTTCCACGTTTTTCAAACCTAATCATTCCTTTCCAAGGTGATACTTTAAGCATGACCTTGTCTCCAACTTGAAACTCTATCGGTTTCCTTCGTACATCGGCATAACTCTTTTGTCGATCCATGGCGGCTTGTAATCGTTGTCTAATCTTCACTATTTTCTCAGTGGTTTCAAGAATCAACTCGGGACTGAGAGTTGTACATCTCCAATCTCAGCCCAACAAACTGGTGATCTACACTTTCTTCCATAAAGTGCTTCAAACGGTGCAGCCTTAATACTAGCGTGATAACTGTTGTTATATGAAAATTCTGCTAACGGTAGGTGTTTAACCCAGCCTTTACCAAAATCAATCACACATGCCCTAAGCATGTCTTCCAGGGTTTGTATTGTCCTTTCACTTTGACCATCGGTCTGTGGATGGTAAGTTGTACTCATATCTAACTTAGTTCCCAAGGCTTTCTGTAAAGATCGCCAAAAGTTAGACGTGAAACGGCTGTCTCGGTCGGAGATAATAGAAATCGGCACTCCATGCCGGGAAACTATCTCCTTAAGGTACAAACGTGCAAGAACATCCATATCATCAGTCTATTTGATTGGCAAGAAGTGCGCTGACTTCGTGAGACGATCAACAATAACCCAAATAGTGTCCAACCCACTCGATGTCTTGGGTAATTTTGTAATGAAATCCATTGTAATCCTTTCCCATTTCCACATTGGTAACTCAGGTTGAATCAAAAGACAGGATGGTTTTTGATGTTCAGCATTTACTCTTGAGCAGGTCAAACACTTACTGACATACTCAGCAATGTCAGCTTTCATGTTTGGCCACCAATACAACTTCTTTAGATCTTGATACATCTTGTCTTAACCAGGATGAATGGAGTATTTAGACTTATGAGACTCGTGCATGATGAGGTCTCGTATTCCTCCATACAATGGAATCCAACTTCTGTCCTTGAAACACAGCCTTCCATCTGGTTTCTTGACAAACCCATTCGTGCTTTCAGGCATGCCGTAAATCTTCTCGTGCGGTCTATTCTCTTCCTTAAGGACCTCAGTTTGAACTTCAAGAATTTGAGACGGAAGTTGTGATCTAATTGTCATACCCAATGACCTAACTCTGAGGGGTCTAAGTCGTTCCTTTCGACTCAAGGCATCTGCTACAACGTTTGCCTTCCCCGGGTGATAACGGATCTCACAATCATAGTCACTTAGCAACTCTAGCCATCGACGTTGCCTCATGTTCAACTCCTTTTGATCTAAAATGTGCTGAAGACTCTTGTGATTGGTGAAAACCGTACACTTGGTTTCATATAGGTAGTGTCTCCAGATCTTAAGAGCGAATACCACCGCTCCTAATTCTAGATCATGAGTAGTGTAGTTCTCCTCGTGGGGTTTAAGTTGTCTAGAAGCGTAAGCGATTACTTTAAGTCTCTGCATCAATATGGCACCCAAACCTTGGATTGATGCGTCACAATATACCACGAAGTCTTCACTTCCTTCAGGTAGTGCTAATATTGGTGCTTCACAAAGCTTCTGCTTCAAAAATTGAAATGCCGATTCTTGCTCTTCTCCCCATTCAAACTTCTTCTTCTTCTGTGTTAGCTCAGTCAAAGGTTTAGCAATCCTTGAAAAACCTTCAATAAATCTTCGATAGTATCCGGTAAGACCTAAAAATTGGCGTATCTCGGTAGGACTCGTTGGTGACGCCCAATTTTTAACAGCTTCGATATTGGCGGGATCAACGTGAATACCCTTACTATCGATAACATGCCCAAGAAATTGTACTTTCTCAATCCAAAAATCACACTTTGAAAATTTGGCGTATAATTTCTTTTCTCTGAGCAGTGTTAGTATAGCCTTCAAGTGTTCTGCGTGCTCTTCCTTACTACGTGAATAAATAAGGATATCATCGATGAATACAATCACAAACTTATCCAAATAGGGTTTGCACACTCGGTTCATTAAGTCCATAAATACAGCGGGTGCATTTGTTAGACCGAATGGCATTACTTGGAATTCGTAGTGACCGTATCTTGTCCTGAAAGCCGTCGTAGGGATGTCTTCTTCCCTAACTCTCAGTTGGTGATAACCCGATCTCAAATCAATCTTCGAGCAGACACTCGATCCTTGAAGTTGATCAAACAAATCGTCAATCCTTGGCAACGGATATCGATTCTTAACCGTAAGTTTATTCAACTTACGATAATCGATACACATCCTGAAGGTTCCATCCTTCTTCTTCACAAACAACACCGGGGCTCCTCACAGTGATGAACTAGGGCGAATAAATCCTTTATCCGACAATTCCTCCAATTGTCCAGATAACTCCTTCATTTCCGACGGTGCTGGCCTATAGGGTGCTCGTGCTACGGGTGCTGCTCCTGGCATCAAGTCAATTTGAAATTCCACTTGACGAGTCGGCGGAAGGCCAGGCAAGTCCTCAGGGAAAACTTCTGGAAAGTTCCTGACTACTGGCACATCCTCGAGTCGCTTCTCTTTCGACTTCTTCTCGGTGACTTGAGCTAAAAATACTTGACATCCTCGTTCGATGTACTTCACAACCTTGACGCAAGAAACGATGCTCAGACGTGTCTTACTTCGCTCTCCGCGAACAATCAGGGTTTCGTTATTCAGTGGAATGTGAACGCCCTTTTCATCACAAATGATCTTAGCGCGGTTCTCGGATAACCAATCCATTCCTACAATGACGTCAAAACTACCGAGTCTAATAGGCATAAGGTCAATGGCAATTGGGGTGTCTAATAGTCGTAAGGTGCAACCTCGGAGTATAGTGTTAGTACTTACTAGCTTTCCATCGGCTAGTTCAATCTCATATGTGGTGTCCAGTTGGGTGGGTGTAATATTAAGCAGGGGTGCAAGGGAAATAGATACGAAACTTTGATCGGCTCCGGAATCAAATAAAACTTTAACGAGGCGGTTGTTTAGAAAGAACATACCCGTGACTACGTTCGGATCTTGCTGGACATTTCCATCTCCTAGCACGTATGCTCTCCCACGTGCATTGTTATCCTTGTTAGGGCACTGACGCCTGTAGTGTCCTTTCTCTCCACAAGCATGGCATACCACAGCTACGGGTTGCAAGTTGGCTCCTGTCGCCTTGCAATCTTGTGTCTTATGTCCAACCCTTGAACACTTCCCGCACTTAGCATAGCAGGGTCCATTGTGATGCATCTTACACTTGTCACAGAATGGAAGAGGTCCATCATACCTAGTATCCTTAACTGGTGCAGCGACATAAGCTCTGACAGCTTCCTGTCATCGGTTCTGTTGGTTGTGGTGGGTGTTTCTGTCATGGTGATAGTTACGGTTGGGGTTACGGTTGTTGTTGTTGTTGTTGTTGTTGTTTGTCCTTCGATCATCAAACTTCCTTTTGTGATCGTTGTTCCCCTGAGAAGAGTTACGCTTAATCTCCCGGTCTAGCAGTCTTTGGGCAATGGACATTGCTTCATCCAAAGATTGAGGCTTTGACGAGGTGACGTTTCCCTCAATGCTCCTGGGTAATCCCTCAATGTACCTTTCCAACAACTTTTCCAAATCGGGAACCTTTGAAGGGCAAAGTGTGGCAAGCTCCTGAAATCTCCTATCATAAGCCCTGAGATCATTTCCTTTCACAACCAACGTGTGAAACTCATCTTCTAACTTCTTGATCTCGCCTCTAGGGCAGAACTTCTTCAGCATCTTCTCCTTAAAGTCAGCCCAGGTAATCTGATAGGCCTCCTCCACACCTATCTTCTGAGCAGTTGCATTCCACCAAGACAACGCGTCTTCTAACAATGTTCCAGTAGCAAACGAGACTCGGATTTCCGCAACACAACCGCTCCTCACAAACACAGTCTCAGTTCGCTCAAACCATCGAGCAAGCTCTGTCACTCATTCAGTTCCTTTGAAGTGAGATGGTTTACAAGCTATGAAGTCCTTATAGGTGCACTTCCGAGTCGCAGCAGACTCGCTCTCAGCAGTGGCTCGGTTATTGCTACTAGTTCGTGCCATTGCAGCAGCTTGCTCTTCTAAAGCTGCAGCAACACTGTTGACAACCAACTTTCTTATAGCAGCCTGGGTCATAGCGGGTGACGAGGTAGCAGTTGCGGTTTTCCTTGGGGCCATAACTCTATAAAATCGCAAGTGCATAAGTACAAATCCCAAACATCAATAACAAGAGTAATAATTTAGCCAAACTCATAATAGTCGAGATCGTCACAAAGTACATATCACAACCACACCATAAATACATACATCAACATAAACCATATCATTCATAAATAAACATCACGACATGTAACAACATACATAGAAATTATAATGAATCTCAATATGGGAGCATAATAAAAGATCAGACAACTAGAACATCATAAATCAATATCAATACATTACAATCATAACCAACATAAAGTTTTAATAATTTTGAATTCATTGTTACAAAACAATAAGATACAACAATTATTAATGCCACAGGCGGCAAGTTAAGATGTCTCTGTAAGTAATGACATGTCATAGATCTATGAAGGTCCAGGTGCGCCTCCTGATCTCCTCTCCAGCTCTCTGATGATCCTGATCATCCCCAAAATCTCCATATCCCTGGATCTCTTACGGGCCTGAATCTCCTCAATAGTAGCTGAAAGTGTGTGGATGGTAGAACTGGATGCAGCTAACTCATGTGCCTGATGCTCCATCATCTCCTGTGTAATGGCCGCAATCGCTCTCAAATCATCTATCTCATGCCTCTGAACATCTAGTCGATGACCAAACTCAGTGATGGTAGCCTGTGCCTCCTCAATCTCTGTCCCCATCATCTCAAATACCATCTCTAAAGCTGTCCTATGTACCACGAGGTTCGTGACCTCCTCCTACATACACTCAATCCTCTCCAAGGATATATCCTCAATAACGCTCAACAGCTCATCAAGACGATCCTCATGTCTCACTAACCTAGCAGCCAAAAGAGGGATAGTATGGTGTATCGGCTCTCCAGTGACCGGTAACACCGCTGAAGAGCCATCTCCAAGCTCAGCAGCCCTAGGCGATCCCTCAACCAATCTCCATCTACGTATGTAGTCTAACAAAAACGACCATCGACGAGCATCAACCAATCTATGAATGCCAGGTGAGGTGGGTATCTCGGTGGGAGCAGGTGATAGTACAGGTGATGTAGCAGGTGATGGTATCGGTACAGTGGTAGTCTGAGAGTAGGAAAACTGTAGGTGGTGGCATGGGTGGCAAAATCTCAGAAGTGTGGGGTGCGGTGTAAGTAGTTAACATGTAAGGATGTGGCTCAGGTGGGGGTGATACGGGTGATGGTGGGGGTGCTGGTGATGCTACAGGTGTCAGCTCTGGCATAGAAACAGGTGGTAGTACAGATGTGGGTGATGATATAGGTGTAGGTACAGGTGTAGATACAGGTGGTGTAACAGTAGAAGCAGGCAAAATACAGACTCGTTTTCGAGCCGTGCACTTGCGGGTATAGTATCCCTCATGGTATCGAAACAACTCTCCGAAAGGCTCAGGCTCATTGGGCTCAAGAATCCTCACTCGCTTGCGCCGACGAATCGGTGCAGGTGGGGATGATGGTGGAACATAAGCAGCAGTGTCAGAAGTATCGGAGTCAGAAGACTCGTCATCAGCATCTGGACCGGTGTGGTGACTAGCAGGTGGTGTAGGACGATCATCAGCCGCAAGAAACTGCTGAGATGTCAGGTACTGATAATAAAGGTACTGCCCCTGTGTCATAGGTCCACAGACAGGACGAAAGAGAGGCTGAATAGCAAAAGAATCAATGGGTGTAGAAGCAACCTCACCCTTCTCAAAGGGCTCAGTATCAGCAGAGGGGTCTCCAGATGGGACCGGGGATGGTATAGCAGGTGATACAAGTTGGGTGTCATGGTCAGAGTCATGGGTGTCTCGGGTGTCATGGGTGTCATAGTCAGATAAGTCAATAGTAGGGTGAGTGGATGATGCTGGTACGACGTCGTCACTGTCGGACAAAATAATAACCGGGGGCGACATGGTACTGTAATATCCCAAAAATAGCAGTAATATAAGTCATTTAGTCTACATAATGCTACATGCACAGTGATCATAGTGTCATAGTGAGCTAAATGCAATGGGTGCTAAAAATCAAACCTTAAAACATGACGTTGGCAAGCGCTGACACGGAGGGCACTTTGGTGATAAATAGTTTGTTTAAAATCCGGTGAGGTTATAGTCCAATGTTTTGAAAATCATTTGGTTCTCTATAACCATGGCTCTGATGCCAATCTGTAACACCCCAAAATTTGTTTAAGCAGCGGAAGTCTAATTGGGGTCATTACAGTTTAGTACACAGTCATACTCATAGAAAATAATTCAAAAGATAGTCAATATCATTCCATAAAAACTCAAATATTCAGAGTTACAAACATTTTTCCAAAATGTTAATTGTTTAGCAAAAGAAATGATGAGTTTGTAAAGAATGTTATAATTATTGAAATCAAAAGGGAGGTCCTGTGCCCTTTGCCAGCTCCGTGCCGCCATGCTTGCTAGTTTCCTGAGATAAACATGCTTAAAAAGTCAACACAAAGGTTGAGTGAATCCATAGTAGTTTAAATAGTAATAGTGTGAACACAAGTCAAGCATTTGAAATAAACAAGCCAAGATAGACAGGTCTTGACTAAACTGGTGTAATATTGCTCCTAAGCCTCACGAAACGCAAGCCTTAACATTGATTTGACATATCATAAAGATAATAACAATCATCTACACCACAGCGGATGTAAATGACAAGGGGCCCTCGGTGACAGGAAATGTGCCAAATTTCCATAATACCTCGAATATAGCACACCTCCTGCCAAGTGATCACCTTGACAGAGGTGGGCTACCATTCCAATAGATCTATCAACTATATTCGCGCTCACTCACAAGTGATTAAGGTTCGTGATATGAGGGACTTGTAGCACAGGTGTCAACTTAGGCAATATCAGGTGATAACAGCATACAGAAAAATACTTGTGTTCGATTTATAGCATGTATCTCCCCACGGAGTTTAAAAACAATTAAAAATGTGGGACCATGAACTCACCTGACAGGTGGTGTGAATCACAACGGTGCTCAAATGTGATGGTGTATTGCTATGACTAGCAATGAAATTCCTCCGACTTGCGACCTAAATAATACATTGTAATCGGTGTTTTAGATTCGTGTTGTAAATGACGGTGATATGTCACGTGCACGGTGATATCCGTTCGGGTGTTTTAATATATTCCAAAATAATCTCACGTAGTTATTTGTATCGTTGTTACGAACCGGTGTTTGGTAAATATTAACTCGTCGTAAGAAATAATGTTATTTAAAAATATTTATGATTAAATATTTTTAATAAAGTTATATATATGTTAAAGTTTAAAAAAAATATAAGTATATATATATATATATATATATATATATATATATATATATATATATATATATATATATATATATATATGTATATATATATATATTTGTAAAAATATATGAAATAATTAATTACAAAAATACCTTGTCACAATTTAACTCTCAACTTTACAAAATTTCACTTTTCACCCCTTTGGTTAAAAATAATTTCATTTTAGTCATTTTTGTACTTTTTACACTTTATCCCATAAGCTTTCGAAAAATACATTTTCTACCCCTCGACTTCCATCAGAAATCAACATTTCCATAGTTAGTTCGAAAGTTTGTGATTTTTACATTTTTAGTCCTTTAACGAGGCACTTTTGCAAAAGTAGTCCAAGATCTAATTTTTGAAAAGTTAACTTTTAGTATACGAATGTATGTTCAAACCTTGTAACACCTCTTCTAATTCAACCTTAAAAATTCGAAAAAAAACGTTTCTAAACCTTTCAGTTTCCATCCGAAGTTCTTATTTGAAAATGAACTGGGCTCGTTAGCCCAATTAAAGCCCAAAAGGGTGTTTTGGTTTATTATCAAATACGTTCGACTAGCATCGGTTTTGGCTTTGTTTTCATAGTAATAAATCGTGTAAGGTTTGCATGTTTAGTGTGTTCGATTTAGTGTGAGCCAAAGAATTAGTGTGTCGCAAAATATGCATAACTTGTACGTAAAAATGAGAAACGGTGAGCCCTTTTCCTAAGGGTGTCGAGGTGTGGACGTATATAATTATAAGTGCAAAAAAAAAATGGTGCGTGTCGTATGTTGTGTGAGTGTGGTATGCAAGATACTAGTAAATGTAGGAAAATGAGATAGGTGATGATTAACTTACAACACCAAGTATGGTGGTGAGGATGTTCGTGTAGTGTGAGCAACGAGAGCAAGCAAACGTGATACTCTCCTCCGTCTAGTGCTTCTTTTACCCAATACTAGCTACCCAACTTGTGTCCTTGATCCAAAACCTTGCGTGTGTGTCCTTCTCCTGTTCGATAGCAACCAAGAAAAGGGTTTTGTGATTTGAGAACTTGTGAAACTTGAGATTGTGAGTAATTTTAGCATTTATTGTGGCTTATATAGTGTGGTTTCGGGTGGTTCGAGTGTTTCCTTATCAAACTACAAGAATCGAATGGTTGCCCTATCTAGGGACAAAGTTGTCGAGTGTCTAGAGTGTTGTCAAATCGGTTTGAAGCCTTGATCCATTTTTAAAATAGTTTAGTACATGATTAGAGGCATGCTTGTGTACCATGTGTGTTTGTGTAGGTTGTGCTAGTGATCAAGGGAGCATACGATCTAGTGGTTAAGGTCACTTAGTGTGTATTGCGAAGGACCAAAGGTCGGACAGCTCCAAGGTGGCTCATTGTCGAGTGTAACAAAGTCAAAGGAGGTGGTGGTTCATTTGTGTCGTGGGTGTAGGAAGCAAGGTTTTCAAACATGTGTACATCCACAAAACTTCCAATCTTGTTCGTTTGATCCATATGCGACGCAAGGAAATTAAAACAACCGTATGGGCTTGTGCAAAAACTCGGCCCATAGTGAAACAAAGGAAAGTTATGAACTGTGTGGGCTGTGGTGATTTTAGGCCCAAAAATGAAACAAGTAAACGAATTCGTGTGGGCTTGAGGTCGGCCCAAAAATAACGGGGTGTCGGTGTTCCATAAAATTGTGAAATTAATTTCGGTGTCGGTTCGTGGAAACCATAAGTATTTAAACGGTGTATATATATACTCGTATATATATAGTAATAATAATTGTGGTAGTTAATATATATATAGGTATATATATTAATAATTTCTCGGTGTCCAAATGGGTGTCAGGTCGCAAGTGGGAGTTACCGGTGTGAACCTCATTGGGTGACATCGAAGATTGACAATCGGGTGTTAAACAAACGGTGATCAAAATAATCGGGTGTTCAAACAAACAGTGTCTCATATAAAAATTTCAAATTAGCCCGCAGAATGGCTTAGTTTAGAATAGTATCGATGATTAGCATTAATAAATGACCTGGGATTTTATGGTGTATTACAATTTCTCACCCCAAATAAACAAAGTTCAAGAGTAAAAGTGGGGCTATGACTCACCTCAAGTCCAGCAATCAGCAGAAAGAAATCGATAGAAGTAAGATGTAAAGCAACTCAAATAATGGCAACTACAGACTCGGCACCTCCTAACAATATAAACTCGTTCAGAATCATTTCCTCAAAATCAAATATTCCCAATCCCGAACGTATTCCTTTTTACTTTCCAAAAATCCATTTCTCGTATTATTCTTATATTAGTTTGGAGTTTGGTATCCATACGGGTGGAGGGTCGACACAACTCAAACAAGAAGCCACAACGAAAAGAGTAATAAAACAATCTATAGGTCTAATATTAGCCCAATATATTATTTAAACAAATCATCGAAGTTTATCAAATCCGTCGATTTGGTAATCCCCCATATTTATTTACTTAATATATCACTCTAAGATTATACCCAAAACCTAAGTCACATAGCACGTAGAGTACTATATGGTAAGTATCAAAGTTTAATAAATTCCCTATATACATCGTCAAGCTTACCAAATTCGTCAATTTGGCAAACTCCACGAGATATTTAGTAATTCATTATTCTTGTACACGTACCACAACCTATGGGTATCGTAGGATACAATGCTGATGAGGCGAAAAATGAACCACTTTTAGGGGGTCATTTAAGCCCGGAATTGAATTTATTTGATCAAATATTGCCCTAAATCGTTTTTTTTGTGATTTTAGGTACTTTGGGAGTGAAATCTGGAAAAGGAAGCAATTCAGACGTTTTTGGAGCATAAAAGTGAAGAAACGCCAAAGACTTAATTTTCCATGCTGGGAACAGTGTATGACGGCGTCAAGAGGACATTCCTGACGACGTCAAGAGTAAAAACCATGACGACCCAGAAGAAACCTGAAGGCGTCACAAAAAGAGCGTCAAGAGTTAATTGTGTGACGGCCTGCAAAAGGGGACTACATGACGGCGTCAGATGTAGATCTAGGCAGTCCGAGGAATTATTGGGCGGCGAGATGACGGCGTCAGACATTTGTTCTTGACGCCGTCACCTTCTAAAATCTATATATAGTTTTCTAATTTTCATTCATTAAGAGGAACTTGTGTGGAGAAACCCTAGGGCCGAACCTTGTACGAATTTTACAGCTTTTCAAGGGTTTTCAACCCTTGAATCCTTACATGTGCTATTGAGATAAATCTTCTCTTAATTCAATCAATATGTCTATGTGTTGGTTGTTTATATCTTGTGCTTGTCTTGATCTCAACATGCTAGGCTAGATTTATCTTGTGTTTGCTTAGATCTAATGAAACCTAGATGTTAATTATGTGTTGATTACTTGTTTATGGTTGTATTGGATGAATGATTTCAATGTTAGGCTTAAGAAAACTGGCAGATCTCCATTGTGTAACATGCTTGAACGTCTTAGGAAACATGAACCGATGTGTACTAGGTTTTATTGGTTGTATTTAATGCATGAGTAAATTCTAATGATCCCATGTTAGGAGCTTCTAGCAGGCTCGACATAGGAGTGAAGTAGGCACTCATAGGATTGGGGAAGTAAGTACGCCACCCCATGAATGGTATTAAGGAATACAATCCGTCATCCACGCAACTATAACAAGTAATTAACGTGTAAAAGATATCTAGGGAGTAGTGAAATCTAAGTAAACACATTTCTCCCACTTATTGCTCACAACTTTAGTTTAATATAGTTTATTTTCATTTTTAGAATTTTATTTTGAGTGCATCTTAGTATTGGGTTAGTTGACTGGCAACTAATTCTGCCCAAATCCTTCAAACCCGAGATTTTAATTTGTTTTCTAAAAAATATAAAAAAAATACAAAAAGAATCATCCCTCATCTCTAGATCTAGTATTTAGGTTTTCTAATCCTAGCGACATTATTCCTAACTGAACGATCAATCCCCCGGTACTTGTCATTATACTATACTACATCGATCAGGTACACTGCCTGGTGGGGGTTGTAAGCTTCTCGAGATCCCTCGAGAGGTAAAGCCTGGTGCAAACCCCACGCATCAAATGCCCATTAATATACTCATTTTATATAACTAAATAGATCCTATTTAATCCGTCGATTAAATAAGTTACGTAGTTATAGAAAATAGATGTATTAACGTCACACATCCGTGACAAGCATAAAAGTCACAAAATAATTAATATAGCCCACTTGGACTCAAGTGACCACGACCCCTTATAACTCGATAGTTTCCTCGTTTATTTTTAAAAATGTATTTTATTTAATATAATTATTCAACGTTATAGATTTCATCGTTATTTATAGTTGTTTAATTATAATAACGTTCCCGACATTTATTACACTACTTCCATAGTATATTATATATCGTCACGTTATTATAATATAACTCGTGATCGTTTTATTTTTAATATACACACTTATATAGTTATATATACGTTTTTCACGTCTATATACTTATATAAACGTTTATATTACCAATAATATTATTACGAGTTTTATTATTAGCGTTTGATTATAAATAATTATCGAGTTATATAAGATGGTCACATGTCCGAGTCATCACCCTCGGCTCATTGTCCAAGTCCAAATGTTACGGCGTTTTGCCGAAATCAACCGTTGACTAGAAAGTCAACGTGACTTCGACACGCACAACCAAAGTCCAAGTAATAACAACCAAGTCATAACCAAGTAATCCATCTCCGTCAATCAATTCCCATATCACGTGCTACAATAATAGGGTCCGACTACGGCACCCGACTAACCTATTTCCGTCATACTAATTAACCGTATCACAATCGGTTCCCATTACCACTTCATCAACACACCTCCAAAAATAATGTCACAAGTCCAAATAATCTACCACCTCAAGCTCAATTATAACCATGAAACAATAATAGCAAAACAACTACATAATAGTCCGATAAGTATATACGGCAACCAAATTAAATATCACACATACGGGTTGATTTACCAAGTCAAACCCGGGTCAATATTACACCACAATAATCGTGGGTCTCACCCGAGACCTCTAGGGTCTCGGCTTGCTCTAGTCGAGCCAAACCAACCCAAACGAACCCTTTGGGGTGTCGGCCAAAGATCCAAACGACAACAAGAGTCAACCATAACCAACCAAGAATCAACCAAACATCACAAATAAGATCCAAACATCCTCAAATCGAACACCAATGATCAAGAATCATCAAGTATTAAAAAAAAATCCGAAAAATGGTACAAACCGAGAGCATTTGCTCTCGGGTACACCTCGACCCAACAAGAAAAACAACAACCCGGATACCAAACTCATTATTTCATCCATTTTATCAAAAACTCACTTGAGTTTCATGTTTTTAACCATCAACCCAAACAAATATAATAAATTCGTGACCCTTGGTCACGTTCTTCTCCAAAATACGAGTTGAAACTCGTCTCACCTTCGATTTCCAAGACCAAATCGTGATAAACTTTAAAAACAATAAAGATAGTGATGATTTTTGTGATAAAACGAGGTGAAATAGGGATGTTTAGGGCGCATGTAGTAGTAGATCAAGAAGGAAATGAGATGGGGAGTTGATTGGTGGTGGTGGTGTTGATGGTGGAGCGGCGGTGGAGCTGTGGCGGCGACGGCAGTTTTGGTGGCTAGGGTTTGGTGATGTAGAAGAAGATAAGAGAGAGAGATATATTGGTGAGGGTGTTGGTTTGTTTGTGTTTTGTGTGAGGCCAAAACTACAAGGACGGTTTTTGTAGTTACTTTTAAAAAAAATAATTTTTGTTTTAATAATAATATTAGTATTATTAATATTAAGGGTGAAATGGCTAGGTGTAGAATACACGGACCAAAACCCGAAATTTATTTAAAGTATTCCGACACTCTCAAACCGAGTTCGTTCCCAATAATTATAAAATACCATGATACGTTCCAAAAATATATATAAACCGAACCAATCATTCAAAATATTAAACTTTTCGTTAGGTTATCCTAGTGCCGGAATCAACGTAGTGCCAAACAGATATCTCAAAAATAAATCACCACAAATATACCAAACCAAACCAATAATTAACAATCAACTTCCATAAATATCACGAAGTTTAAAACCACTGTTCAACGTTTACAATTCCCATTATGAATAAACTTTTCAAATATTCCAAAAATTATTAAATTTAAAGTAATGCGGGTTTATAAATTGTTTCCCTAAATTGCCAGTTGTCACATGCAGGTGCTAGAGATGCCCAACAAATAGTTCAACAAACCCAGATTAGTCATATAAAACTCCTGACGTAAAGAGACTATGATCCTCTATAAAAATGTTGTAGAAGAAGTTCTCAATAAAATATCATCTACAAAGGGTTAGAGGTTTCCTACCCTAACTTGGTCTCCAAGATTTCATTAGTATAAATACAAGGCCATTGTATTCATTCTTTTCTAATCTTGGATCACTAAAAAACCCTAACTTCTTCTTCTTCTTCCTCTATGCTCATAACCAATCGAACACCTTATCCCTTAGGGTTTTCGATTCTCTTATGACCAACAAAAGTGTTTTGGTTGTTTTTGTGATTCAAGAATCTAGCCTTTCGCATCGAATCGGTATTAATACATGTGTACATGATTGTAGAGAAATCCTACTTTGGATTTTACTGGAACCCTAATTGATTTAGGGATAATACGATTTACATAAACCCTAATTTATAAGGGTTTATAATTTGATCTTTAATTTGGAGGTTTTATAAACGCTAATTGCATGGATTACTAAAAGGTACACATTTTCTTTTATATTCGGTTAATTATATTACATGTGTTGATCCTTCACTTCCGCTATATGCTTTGATGATGTTTTATATAAGTGTTATGATATATGAGTTATTCCAACAGATAATCTATATAAACACGTGTTCTGGGGAGCATTCGTTAAATCAATTTTCGCCTTTAAAACACCAAAAAAACATAAAGGAAACCATTTATCATTACCACATTATGGCATTCTGTTTATCATATCTCAAATCTTTCCAGAGTTGTGGAGACTCTTTTTTTTTTATCAAGATACATTCTACAACAACTATGGAAGGCTATACATCACATGATCACCACATTAACATATTTGCTGGCTTCGAATTTGGTTATTACCTTCATTACTCAACTTAAAATTTCAACAAGTAAAATCCATATTAATTACTCATTCAATTTGTGGGAATTTTCTGATCTATAAACTCTCCCTGCTCGAGGCGTAGAATGCGATTTTGCATTGACGACTCAAAGCTCTTTTCTGATCATATGCCCGCATCTCTTACTAATTTGTATTCATAAAAGGGGCAAGTTATTTGGACCCCCATAAGGAGAGTTTCCAATCATTACACGCATCGCCGGTTTGTATGGTATGTATCGCGAGTTGTATGGTTTAACCAAACCACTCATGATGTGACAATATAGGAAGGTTTGTATAATACAACCCTTCATAAAATCACACACATGTTTTTTTTCAAAAGACAATCATTCACACGTACACTTTGATACCACACTTTACTATGTTCAATTCAAACTTGAACCTGCAGTATGTTTTTTAAGGCATATATTCACACACACTTTCATAGCACATTATGGACATTTTTGGCGCAATAGATTGTGAAATATTATGGAGGATTAAAATTATTTTGTTGAAAAATAAATTTTGGTCAAAAATAATATATATATATATATTTTTTGGACAGTGATTGTGGATTAAAAAAAAAAAAAAAAAAAAAAAAAAAAAAAAAATTATCAAAACAAGCTTTTAAAAGATTATGAAGATTATTTTTTTCACAAATTATGTCATTTTACCTGACAAAAAACACACAGTTTAATAAAAATACATTTATTATAGTTTTATCTTTTTTACTTTTTGACAGAATAAAAATTTTGCTTTTAGGTAATTAATTAAATTCTTTTTTAAAATATGTAATAATAATATTAAACAAGGGTAATATACTAAACTTGGTTAAACTTCTTTATCTATGTTTAATAATGAACTATTAAATTGGGACATACCAAAAAAAAACATGAACAATAAAATTAAAACGGAAGAAATATAATTTTAATCCTTTTCAGTAACAACATTGGCAGCAAACAACAATATTTATTTTTGCAACACAAATGAGAGAAATAGACAACTAAGGGGTAGGTTTGCGTGTGTAAGGTGAAATGGAAGCTTAAAATAGATAAGAAAATTCAGTTGTCGGGCGTACATGAAGTAAATCGGGCAGGTAATCAGTCAAAACGAATAGCAGCCTTATCTTCCCCACGTGTGGCAAACCCCACCACCATTCATTTTGATTCTTTTCTAATCATCCATCACTATCCATTTTAACATGTCCACATTTCACATTCATTGCTTCTATCTTTCCTTCATGTCATATATCATTTCATGTGATTTTACTTCAAACTTGTATTTATATCTTGCTCAAGTGGTTTAGGGCTTAATCACTTCAGTGAACAATGTAATAAGTACATGGTTGACTACTTAAATGTGAGTTACAACATGGTGATCGACGAATAGGGTGGCGTTTACTTACCTAGTGAAACAATATAAACAAAACAAAAGAGAGAAAGATCAATGTTAGTCTGTTAGACTAACTAGGAAAATCGAGTCTTTCTAACCCTAGCGTTTCTATGAGTTTTTTTTTTTTTTTTCCTAATCTTTTTGACCGACTAATTCAAGGGTTTAAGCCCACTGCCATTCAAAAATGTGTATTCAACGAGGTCTGATCTTTTAATTTATTTTTTATTTTTTTAAGATTTTGAAGTCATTTTAACACTGGGCCACTTTGGAGATAATTGCTTAGCAAAATAAATTGTGGTGCAAATTTATTTTGAATATAGTTATATTTATCGTGAAAAGGGGCGTAGGCGCATAGCATATTATAAAATACTAGCATGGTACTCGCACGTTGTGGCGGCGGGTACCCTGAAATGAAAATTTTCAGATATCAAGAATTTCCTTTAACTTTTGCTCGTTCGGGCTCGTGTCCGTTCATTCTCGAACCCGTTTGTCCCGTGCCCATTCGGGCTCGAGCCCATTTAACCAATTGCCCGTTCGGGCTTGAATATATGTATCATTTGCTTTTATTATTTGTATTAGTGACATTTAATGCAGGAATTGTGTTTAAGTTGGTTGTACAATATACTTGATAATTTGTATTTCTTATGTAAGTGGTGTTTTAATAACTGAATTAATTGTATTTATTGACCAGTTAATTAATTGTATTTAATGTTAGTATTTTTATTTTAGTTATTTGTACTTTGAGCTTAAGTACTTGTAAATGTTAGAAAATGTGTTTTAATTACTTGTATTTTTAGCTTTATAACTTGAATTGCTTAATTTTAAGAGTTTTATATTAATAATTAAGAGTTTTATATTAAGTAGACATTCCTCTATTATAAAATACTAAGATTGGTAAGTTATTACGGTATTATTATATTCACATATTATATGTGTACATATGACAAATGGTTCGGAAATATTTATTATATTCACACTATTCAGTATTCACATCTTATATTTTACCTAAATTTTAGCAATTATATTTTTTAACACGTTCCAAACTTTTTTCAGACATGTACATATGACAAATGGTTCAGAAATATTTATTAGCGAATCAAGAGTCCCACCCACATAAGTTGAGGTTACCTGGAAATCTGAAATTATCACAATGCTAGGACCACACCAACTTGGATGTGCAACCAATGATGAGAAAATTTGCGGTCATTAAACTATATTTATCAACAATCTATCGCAACTCAATCTGTTATTAACATATTAGTTTCTCTTTCATTCATCTACACAATCAATACATACAAGTGATACAACCAATCTATAATCTTTTACCTTTTATCAACAACACAACTCAACCTAACAAATACGTACAACCAATTTATTATTTTATAAAATAATAAATATTAAAAATAAAAAAGAAAAGGAAAAAAAATAGCCATTCACTTGATGCCATGTGGCAGATTGGAAGTTGTGACTTTGGGTCACCCTACGAACCGGTTGGATAATAAATAATAATATTTGTGTACTGTATACAAAGGAGATTGGGTTGACAACCTATGAATAAAGATAGTCTTATAACTCACGAGCTAACCCTTAATCGTTATGTATCTTAACGATATGCCACGGTTGAAGGTGTAAGTCGATATGATATACTCAAGTTTACGAGGACTTGATATGAGAACTAAACTCAGAAGTGATGGAAATCAAATCCCACTAAATGAAATGTCAATCGATTAATAAACATATTAGCAAAAAGTAAGATTCAAACTCAATTATTGAACCAAGTCTAAGCCAATCCAATAATGTTTTTAACAACAAACTCTATATTTGAAAGTTTAGCCAGAATTCAAGCATTGAATTTGGAAGACAAGTGTAGATCATATGAGTTGGACTTAACAAGGAGAATGAGGCCCTGTGTATAGAGAATAGGGAGATCATATATGCACATTAAGAAGACACATTGGACCCATTCTTTTGTGGCAAATTTGCAAAAAGGAAAACTCATGGGGTGTTCTCATTTGGCTTCTTATACAAAGTTCAGGCTTTAAATAATTGCATTGGTCCCCTCTTAAGGTCTTATATGCCTGCCTTTTTAAACCACAAAACAGTATTGCACGAGACATTTACACTTTGAAGTTCAATAATTGGGGTGATCAAATTGCATTTCCCTTTAAAGGTGAATTTTCTTTTCGTGCCGTAGACCCCAAAACTTTGTTTATGTCGCAAAAAGGCTAGTTCGTGCTAGTGAGAGCTTGTGAGTAAACTCGTAGGGTGGTAGGGCTCAAATGATTGGTTTTTTTGTACTCGTGACGTGACTCATCATACCGTAGAATGCTTTGCTACCCAAATAAGTTGGTTTGGTTTTATCATTTTAAGCTTACTATCGATTGTTTCTGACAACGTGGCGTAGCTACATGAAGGCCTTGGTGAGCAATGGCAAACTCAATAAAAATTGCAATAGTGTATATTAGTTAGCCCATTGAAAGTAAAAAATAATCACTAGTAAGGTTTAGCCTTTAAAGATGCTAAAAGACAAAATCTTCATCAAATACTTAAGAGTAAAGATACCTTAAGAACAAATTTGGCCATGTAATCTGATTTGAATCAGGCACTTACTTGTACACTAATTTGTCTGATCCACTTTGATTGTTCAACCAGTTTGTATTATTGTTTTGTGCGACATCTCGGCCTACCCCAAAGGGATATCCGAGCTACGTCACTGTAGTAACATGTGTGCTCACATGTTAACATCTGAAAAATGAAACATATCTCCATGACTAGTAGTTTTTAAATAATTGACCAAATAAACCAACATAAATTGTTCAAGTGATTTATCCATCACTTGAACTCAACATCCATTTAATTATTATAATTATAATTTTTTTAACGCCAACTAACTATCACAATATACACACCACATACTATCTCACATGCCCTAAGCAGGACTTGAACTGACAACCATTTTGATTGGGAAGTTTCTCACACAATAAGAAGTACCATTGAGACTCCACACGACACTTGTTGTTAGAACTTATCGTATTGGTGGTCTTTAAAAAAAATAGAGGCCTATGTACTTGGTCACGACGACCAAGTATTTGATAACAGAGAAAATAAAATAGGGATATTTCCTAAACTGTAGAGGCCCATAGTCGACGAGAAGTGTAAAAGCTTGTCATAATAGGCTCCAAAAGATACAGGCCCATAGCGGTAATGATATGTCGCTAGAGTACTAGACATTTGCACTTTGAAATTCAATAATTGTGGCAATCAAATTGCAATGCCCTTTATAAAACTAATATCTCTTTGGGTGCCGTAGACCCAACAACTTTGTTTATGTCGCAAAAAGGTGGTTAGTGAGAGCTGGTGAAGAGACTCGCTAGGACGTCATGGGTCAAAGACTCAAGGGTCGGCCATTTAAACTCATGAACAACTCATTAGGCTGGAATTTGTTTTGCTACCCCAAATAAGCTTGTTTGATAGCTTACTATAGTTTGGATTTGACAACTTGATGAGCATAATTAATGAAATATACAAAATTAGTGGAATGTGATAGATTTAGCTAGAGCCATATTGGCTTCAACTTTTAGGTCCCATGGCTCATTTCATTAGTGACCATTTAACCCGAATAGACCATTATCGAGGTCATGTATTACTCATCATTTGAACTAGGCACCATATTGTTTCTCACGACTATACATCACTTGTCTGATATATTTACTTGCTATATGTTAATGTAAAAGGCAACATATCTTGGTTAGTTTAAAATACATATACTTGCGGATTTTGTGAATTTTAAACTTACAATTATTGATTCAGTACTAATAGTTAACAAGTTAATATAGAACACTTATTATAAAACTAGTATCATTTTGCAGTTTAGCACCATGATGCTTTCATGTTTGTTCAATTCCATTATTGTCAACCAGCCCTATAGTTCTCAACTAATGATATCCATCTAACACAAACATGACCGAATATCAACATTTTGCAAGATATAGCAGAATATCATAAGAAGGCGTATTTGCTACGCGATTAGACAGTTAGTTAATCATCAGAAATCCATATATCTATTTGAATTTGCGTTCAGTTAAAGTTGTCTCTCTGTATCATTACTATATATAGTAATTCAGCGTCAAATGACGTCATGTGACGTAACTTGGGTTCCCAAAAAATTTTTTGGCCCAACAACAAGCCCAATTTGGCTAAGGTAAAAGCTTAAAATTGTATTTACAAAACATACACTCTACTATATAATGAGTTAAAAAACAGCCCAAAACATTAATTACGAAACATAATCCCTACTATATAATGACTTGCGAAAACTACTTTAAACTTTTATCTAATATATATTTACCGAGCCCCGCCGCAAAACGCCATCAAGAACCACGCCCTTTCAATATTTTTTTTCCGGACTTTTTAACCCCGCACCGAACACCTGGCCCACTTTCTATTTAACAAAAAAAAATACAGTGCAATAATCAACGACATGAAACAACGCCCCACCGCAACGCGACAGACCGTTGCCTACCTCGTTCATAAAAAATAAATGTATAAGTTATCAGTTCATAACTTGGGTTGGCAATTTTGGATGGCTCATGGCTCAATCAATTAGTCCAATATAAGCATAAAACCTTGTTGTCATGGGCTTTTAAAGATAGAGGCCCATGCGGGTTCGCTAAACGCTAGAGTATCGACTGGCAAAAAGTTAAATATTTTGAAACTTGACTACTTTAAATTAATCCGCCTCTAATGTATAGGCATATCAAACCATTTTGGTGTTTGGCTAAGCTTATCTAGAAAGCTCACTATTAAAAAATTAAAGTTTCTCGAATTTGTTTGGAACATAGATGGTTTTGAGTTTAGCCACTTCTAGGTGATGAGTCATTTAAGCACAGGTCTAAATGAGTCTCGAGCGGGTTGACTCATTAGGTTTTCAACGATTTTTTTTACTAAAAAAAGGTAAAAGTATTTATAACACTAGGCGAGTACCCGTACATAGCAACGGAATTCCTATCGGCAGATAATTAACGATTTGTGATATTGTGGTGAGTGTTTTGTGTAGAGTTCAAAATAGAACGTGAACCGATCAGAATGTAATTGCAAACGGTTGTACTACACGATAACTAAAGTATAGAAAAAATTCTTAACATCTATCAAACAACATATAAAAACATTTAATGAAATTGAAAGTAAAACATTACATCAGTTATGAAATAAAAACTAACAACACACGTTACTCTTCGCGTAAAAATTCTTAATAAACGACATTCGAGGTGTAGATTCCTGCTTGACGGAACTCTTTTACTGGATTAACCAATACCTTTGTTGTTATACGGGAAATCACTCTAGACAATGCCACATAAAGCTGGCCATGATAGAAAACAGAGTCAGGCAAATAGATACCCACATTTGGAATTGTTTGGCCTTGAGCTTTATTAATAGTCATCGCAAAGCTAAGGCGAATAGGGAATTATGTTCTCTTTAGTTTGAAAGGGAACATGTCTTCTTCAGATGGAGCAAGAGGAATTCTTGGCAAGAGCACTCTAACTCCAGCATGTTGCCCGACAACAATCTCGGCGTTGATGACATTATGGTCAAAACGTTTACATATCAACCTCATGTCATTACATAATCCATTTTCCGGATCGAGATTCCTTAAAAGAATAATCGGGCATCCTATTTTCAAACGCAAGCAATGAGGGGGCAACCCGCAAGCAACGAGATTTTATAGCGACATATAGTTTATTGATAAATTTTTTTTTATACGTTATACGAAAAATAATAAAAGTTTGAAGATTTGGGAGTTAAACATAATGTTTTGAAACCCGGTTCGACCCGGGTGGTTCAACTGGTTGAACCGTTCCGGTCGGAAAACGGGTTTGAAGCGTCCCGGGTCAACCCGGTTTGTGTTTTAATTGGTTGTATTTAATTTGGTAGATATGTTTTTAATTGGTTGTACAATGTGAATAAATCATTTTACCTTTAAGTAATGGATAATGTTTTGAAACCCGGTTCGACCCGGGTGGTTCAACCGGTTGAACCGTTTCGGTCGAAAAGTAGGTCGATTTAAACCGGGTCAACTTGCTAGGTTGGGTCGAAAACGGGTCAAATTAAACTGGGTCAACCCGCTGGGTTTGAAGCGTCCCGGGTCAACCCGATTTGTCTTTGAATTGGTTGTATTTAAACAGGGTCAACTTGCTAGGTAGGGTCGAAAACGGGTCAAATTAAGTTGGGTCAACCTGCCGGGTTTGAAGTGTCCCGGGTCAACCCGATTTGTGTTTGAATTGGTTGTATTTAATTTGGTAGATATGCTTTAATTTGGTTGTACAATGTGAATAAATAATTATACTTTTAAGTATTGGGGTGTTTTAATAAGAGTATTAATTACACCTCACTTTCTCTCTCATTTGACTATTGTTGAAAAACTCAACATTCCACATTGATCATGTGTTCAAAATTCTTTTTGGTCCTCTAGACGGGTCAATTGTTATACAATTATAAGGGGTGGTATGGGTTTAAAAACCCATCACTTTTGTGGGTCTAGAAAATAGCTAGCTTTGAGGGTTTCATACTCATTATTGAAAGCAAAACCAACTAACTAAACAATTGTATTAGCAATGATAGTCATTCTTTCATTCCGATCGTCAAACAAAACACTCCCTAAGCTTAGAGGTTATATCAAATACTCATTTGGACTAATATATAATATTGAGAGACACAACAAAACTCATTGCCTCATAAAATATTAACCAAGTTGACCCAACTCTCAGGTTAGGTTTTTGAGAAAATAAGTTGTGTATTTAATTCCAACTCTTGGCTAAAGGTCACTGGAACATGTATTCATTGTATGAGGGTTGTGACCTTGAGGAAGGTTCAGCAGGCACCCAGAAAGGGTGCACGGAGTCAAGGTTTTCCAACGATTTATATAGTTTGAAGAAACGAGTTTATCCAAATTGGGGGTGAGCTTGGTTCCAGAACCGCACGGAACTGACCCGGAACCGAGAATCGAAAAATGCATATTTTACCGAGAACCGAACCGAAAAACATTTTTTGGTTTTTGTTCGGTTCTCGGGTCCAATTCGGGTATTTCAGTTCTACCCGATTGGAACCGAAAATTTCTAAAAAAACTCTTAAAAATTCCTGACTGTAATGTAGAGACTATTCTTCATCGTCAAATTAAATTTTAACTCGATATTGGGATCATAAGCTACCATTAAAACTTAAATATATCCAGAGGGAAGGATAAGTGCATGTATATTATGTGTAAACTTTCATAACGTATACAATGATACGTATATGACACTAACAAATGCAGTAACAATTATAACAAAATCAAGTAATATAACTTATTTAACTAAATTGTTGCTAATATGTCCTTGAGAACTATCCATAATATAGTTGCTACACACATAAGGTAACTACAAGTATGTATAAGGTATCACTAATAACCAACTCATTTCTTATAGTAACATAAACACAACGACAAACACATGATTTTAAAAATGTAGTACAATATATAAAAAGAAAATCAAATTGATACACATTAAGAAAAATAAAATTTGTTTGTAACGAGTAATGGTCGGTGCATTATTTCATAAAACTAAGAAATCAAACATGATACATAGAGTTTGGGCGGTTTTTCGGATCTAGAACCAATACTCACGGTTCCGAACTGAACTGAACCGAGAATTGAAATTTGCATTATTGAAGAACTAATTTGGTTCGAGTTGAGTCGATTCAATTCGGTTCTCGATTCATTTGCTCACTACACTAATGATCCCGACTAGAGGTGGAAACGAGCTCGACTCGGTTTGAGCCTTAAGATTTGAGCTCGAGCTTGGCTCGTGGTATGATATATAAAGCTCAAACTCGGCTTGGGCTTGAATTGTTTGTGATGTGCCTATAAAAAAATGCTTGGCTTCTTGAGCTTACGTGTTCGAGCTCGTTAGTATACATACACAAAATGTATTAAGGCTCGTTTATGCTCGCGAGCCTAGTCGAGCTTTCTATATATAGCTCGGGCTCGGGCTTGTTTATCAAATGAGCTATAATTTAGGCTGGAGCTCATTTAGGTTCGGCTCATTCGAGCTTTTTACCCATATGATCCCGAGTTTTTTTCCGATCTGATCCCGAAATTTTCACGAGTGGCTCGGCTCGTTTCCACTTCCCGCCCACTGATTAGCATCTTGCCACAGAGCATGGAAAAACTTACTGGTATAAAGCTATGAAAAACAAAATTAAAATAAAAAATAAAAAATAAGAATTAAACTCCAAAATGCATCCCTGTGGTTTACCCCATCTCGCACTATACATCACTCTCGCGAAAGTTTCAACAGATACATCCATCCGTTAGTAAAGGTTAACCAATATACATCCCTCGATTAAAATAAGGACAAACGGTGCAAATTATTTCTCCGTTATCTCCTTACGATATAGAAAATATTTACACTGTTTGTCCTCTAGGTTAATGGTTGTTGAGGTAACATGATCAAGATCTCTTTATGTTTTAATGATGACAAATAAACCATTGAAACACATAAAATAACAAACATTAGCCAAAATTCCCCGAATCACAAGTCTGCTGCTGGCGTGCCACCCACGCGTCAACGCGTGGGTAACGCGCCAGGCGTCTGTGAATATCGGGATGAATTTTGAAAGTCGGATGATACGTGGGAATTGCACCCTCGCAACAGGTTTTACCTCTCAAGAGATCTTGAGAAGCTTACAACCCCCACCAGGCAGTGTACCTGATCGTTGTATTATAGTATAATGACAAGTACCGGGGGATTGATCGTTCAACTCAGGAATAGTGTCACTAGGATTAGAAAGCCTACTAAAGTAGGTCTAGAGGTGAGGGATGATTCTTTTTGTATTTTTATATTTTATGGAAAGCAAGTAAAATCTCGGGTTTTGAAGGAGTGGGCGGAATTAGTTGCTAGTCAACTAACCCAATTAATTACTAATGCAAACAAAATAAAATAAAAGAAATAAAAATGAAACTAATTTACTAATGTGGTGGAAACAATGATGAGGAAAGTTGTGTTTACTTAGATTTCATTACTCCGTAGATATCTTTTACAGGTTGATTAACTTGTTACAATTGCATGGATGACGGGTCATATTCCTTAATACTAGTCGTAGGGCCGTGTACAATATTCCCTAACTCTATAAGATCCTACTTCACTCCTATGTCGAGCCGTTAAGAAGCTCCTAACATGGGATCATTAGAATTCTCTTACGCATTAAATACAACCAAAAATCGTAGTACACCTCCGATCATGTTTCTTAAGACGTTCAAGCAAGTTACCAATGGAAGTCTGCCAGTTTTCTTAAGCCTAACATCGAATACAATCATCCGTAACAATTATAAACAAACAATCAACATATAATTAACATCTAGGTTTCACTACATCTAAGCAAACACAATGGAAATCTAGCCTAGCATGTTAAAGAGAAGACAAGCGTAAGATATAATCACACAACACATAGACATATTGAATGATTTGAATGAATACTTATCTTCAATTGAACATGGAAGAATCAAGGGGTTGAAACCCTTGAAAAGCTGATAAAATTCGGACTAGGGTTTATTCCCTCAAAGTTGCACACTAATGAATGAAATTTGGAAAACTATATATAGAGTTTACATCTTGACGGCGTCATGTATTAGCTCGTGACGCCGTCAACTCGCGGCCATGATAAAAATCGTATTGCCTAGATACAATTGTGACGCCGTCATGTAGGAAATTACTCTGGGCCGTCATGTGTAATTGGACCCTGATGGCCTTGGTGACGCCGTCAGGCCATAAGCTTGAAAACTCTCTGGGCCGTCACGTTATAAGACCATATCCACCTCTTTTGTAACTCTTGACGCCGTCAGGCACTGTTCCCAGCAAGGAAATTGAGACTTTGCCGTTTTCTTCACTTTTATGCTCCAAAACGTCCAAAATGCTTCCTTTTCCAGATTTCTCTCCAAAAGTACCTAAAATGGCAAAAGGAACGATTTAGGGCAATATTTGATCAAATAATCTCGAATTCGGGCTTAAATGACCCCTTAAAAGCGGTACACTTTTCGCCTCATCAAATACCCTTACACTTGAGATTTGCTTGTCCTCAAGTAAATGCGCTTTTATTCTAATCAAAATACAAGTTAGGGGTCATTTAACACTAATATAAAAGTAATTACAACAAATACTCGTTCAACTAAAGACCAAAAACAAGCACGGAGGTCATACACTAGCACCTCACAAATAGTATTTAGATACTCACATCTCTCGGGTGTAATAAAGTATATATCACAATAAGGAAATGGAAAACATCTCTCACTACCTGTCATAGCAAATAGATTACCATAGGCTTGGGAAATGATCAAACATCCACCACTTGGCGTAAGCATCTAGGATAAACTATCAAATAGGTCTTTTAAAGGGTTATAACGTTAGGTGTAGGGATATGAAAAACACGGTTTTGTTGGATAAAGGCAATATTACTGGTGACGAGTTAATTATCTTGGTTAATTACATGTACATTATGGCGTTGCTAAGCCAAGACTCGACTCGACTTAAGCTAATAAATAAAAAATAACAAAAACATAAAATAAACATAGAATTAAACGGGATGGTAGTCCGTATGTTTTTTCTCTTTTTCTTTTTCTATATATTTTTTTTCTTTTCCTTATTTTATTATTTTTTTATTTATTTATTTTTTATTTATTTATTTTTTGCATACACTATTGCCCTACCATCCAAAATAATACATTATAAGGAATGTACATTCCTCTTACACTTGAATTTTTACATATTTTACAATGAACTAATCTAATGACTCAAATCAAGATAATCAAAAAACTTGGAGTACTTTTTTAAGATTAACGCACATATGGGGTAATAATTTGATGTTCTTCCCCATTACTCCATAACACAAGTACTTTACCCATGAGTCCCAATCGTCCCAAAACAATATGTACAAGATATGACTCGAGTTAGCAACCATGTAATCAATTAGATAATTAACTAAGGGTTTAAACATGTAACAATAATGCACTAAAGATGAGTGCATACATGGAAGACTAAGGCGATTTGGTTGCACATTTGGGGTGGGTTGTAACAAATTCTTCCTTTAAGTAAAATGCTTAAAGTTAGAAACGAAAAGATAGGTTGGAAGGGGTGTACTAGGGGTTTCGTGTACTAAAAATGAGTACAACGATAATGTGTGGGAAAAATTAATTGACTTTACTAGTCAAGTAATATGACTTAAATGGTCAAGTAATTATGATACGGTTTTAACACAAAGGTGATCCTAATGCCTCTTATCATGTAGTAAATCCTACTACACGAATGTAGTCTCACTAGCTGTCTCGGGATGCATCACTAACGCAAGTTCTAGAATCTAAATGCTACCGGTACACTCATAAGCACTAATAATGAATGCTTTTCCTATTAAATCTAAAGGCGAACCTCACATATTTGGGTGGAAATTTTTTCTGAATGATACGGTTTTGTGCTAGTCATACAACTCCTATCCATGAGACGTTTGTTAAGGCTAAAGTTTCACTCCTAAATGTTGTAAAAAAAAATTAAATTTGGCGCTAAAATTACACTAACAAGTATTTCTCTTAGTTTTATTACACACCTACCATCGAATCAAACAAACTCAAGTGCAATAGTATCCTATAAGGTATCATCATTTACCCTCCCCTTACATTTAGGATGAACATTGTCCCCAATGTTCAATTAAATAATGTAAAAGTAAAATAGGTAAAAGAATGAAAACAAATACTCCCCTGATTCGTTCGGTGTGGATAGTGTGTCAACAAGGTTAGATCTTCCTCCAAGAAAATGAACGTTCAAAGCTTCCCTTCCAGAAATATAAATCATCTTCTTATCATATATAACCTGTTAAACCTGAGAAAACAAACAAGGCAACCTCGTGTAAAATCGGCGGCATTCTATATACACTAACAAATCCTATAAAGCAATTTAAGATATAATGCTTGTGGAATGAATGTTTGCAGATTTCCTGGAGTTTATAAAACTAAAGATTCAACAAAAACTTTTAAGACTCCGTTAAAAAAACAAAACTCGCAAAATTTCCAGAATTTTACACATGACGCCGTCAGGAGTTAAACCCTGACGGCGTCAGAAGTGATCTGCAGAAATCTTTATGTTAAGTTTTCGGAAAATTTCTGGAAAAACTTATGTCCTACTTCCCGAAAAATCCTGCAAAACATCATTATGACTCGATACAAGCATTTGACTCTAACACGTCATTATGATTCGCCACATGTTCATTTAATAATGTGGCGAATCAAGATCAATTTCGTTCTTAGAAACAATTTTGGGGTTTCCCCTTACACTTAGCTTTTGCAAAATACCTTTATATGAAGATAACACGAAGTTAAACAACAAAATAAAGCATATTCACAATTTTAGTTTGAAACATGATCTACCAACAATAAAAATAAAGCATGCATCCGGAAACAAATAACAATCAAACAATCAACTGATTTTTGTATCCATAAAAACAATTTAATGGATTACAATAAGATGGCAGGCAAACGAGCAACAAGTTGCGCCGCAACCCCCTTTTGGATGGCAAAACCAATCCTATTAAAAATGAAGTTTTGATTCTTAAGGGTCAAAAAATTACTTTGCACAACCCGTTGAACTCTAGACAAAAACTTCTCTGCTTCCGGAGCTAGAAAACCAAATGTATCAAAAGCAAAAGGGATAAACACGTGTTGATTCTCTAAGCACGCTTTCTCGTGTTTAGCCACCTTGCTCGAATCAGCTTTCAACACAGCTTGTCCTGCAACAAACCCAGTGTCCCTGAGCCCAACAAGAGGGGACACTCCAGTAAGATCTACACAAGCATGTTTCGCCCCAGTCCACCCAAACACAAGTATATCAGCTGGCCATAAAGTAGACCTACCTTCAATCGGATCTGTCAAAAAGTTCACAGGGGCCTCTTTTTTAGAAGAAATACCTGCACTTTTAAGAACATCATACAAAACATCCCTGACCAAATCATGCCTATATTTGAAACCAGGTAACTCCTTGCAATGGACCGCATGCTCGCCACAAGAATCCAAACAAACCTTGTGGCAGACCGGGCAAGGCTCATCAGCTGGGAACAGAGGGATCATTAGCCGGTACTTAAGGATAGTCCGGTACTGCAGGGCCGACATATGTTGGCCCAGCCCTTCAATGGGGGTAACCGTCAAGAAATTCTGAGCATGAGGAGCACAGAGACATTCAAACACCGCTTTTTGGCGAGGGGATAAATCGAACTTCACTCCCAAACAATTAAAAATCAAACAAATAAAAACACACAAAACATGGGTTGCCTCCCAAGAAGCGCTTTTCTTTATTTCTGAGTCTTGTAGCTAGACTCAAGGTAGTGGGTTATCCTATATGTGTGAGCCCCTCGTCGAGGACATCCTTGGGATCAAACTTAGGTTTCAACTTCCTATTGGTTTTCTTGGTACGGTATGACCTCTCAAACTTTTCTCCATCCGGATCATATAAAATCATCTTCATATGCCATGATCCGTCACCTTCCTTCGGTGGCTTGTCCCAATTCCATTTACACTTATCCACTTCCCTTTTCCATTTGTTCATCTCTAGGTTGATAGGCATTATGCTTAATAACTCAATCATTTTCCTAAAGACTAGGGGATCCTCAAAAGGGTCTAGTTCCTCATCTCTAGCTATGAGTTATTCCACCGAATGTGTTTTATCGATAAAATCTTTTTCTAGATAGAATGGACGTTGAGGTCCTATAAAGTTTCTTTCTATCCAAGGCCCATATCTAGATGGTCTCCTATTCATCTCTACCCAATGTGGTGTCGGTTCGTCCTCACAATCGTAGCTATGCTTCTTAACATCATAAACCGACCAAGTCTCACCCTCTCCTACCGCTATCTTAGACTCCTTACAATCTATCATGGCACTAGCGGTTGCTAAAAATCCTCTTCCTACTAACAATGGGCATGTAGTATCACTAACCATATCTAAGACGTGAAAATCGCTAAAATAGTTAATTTTCCTACGTGAACAACTACATCCTTGATCATTCCGACTAGGTGGGCAATACTTCCATCCGCTAGACCAATTAGCGCTTCCATCTCCTCTAACTCTCCTAGCTTAAGAGTGGTGAAGGAAATCAAGTTGAGTGATGAGTGTCTAAATACTCATCATTTTATACCAATCTGAACTGCCAAAACATCCAAAAACACTCAAATATGCATCAAAATACTGAAAATATCTTAGAAGTGTGTTTTATATGTTTCAGATGCAAAATAATCAAAAACAGATGAAAAACGTACAAAGTTTGCATAATTGGCAGTTTCAGTCCCTCAAGTTTCAAAAATTGTCAAAACTAGTCCCTGGTAAATCAGAACATGAAAAATATCATCAAAGGTCCTTAGGGATTCATAAGTTGTCAAGTATAATCCTTTAAAGTTAAAAATTGCAAAATGACAACTTTAGTCCCTCAAGTTTGAAAAATGTCAAATATAGTCCTTAAGGTTTTAAAAATGGAAAAATATAAAAAATAAACCTTGAACTATTCTTAAATGACAAAATTGGTCCTTATGATAAACATTTTTATGAAATTACATCTTTAATCCCTTAAAAATCCAAAGTTACATAAATGGTCCCTGGAGTTTGAGGAATTGGCAGAAAAGGTCCCTGGGATTTTGAAAATGGAAAATTACATCTTTTGTCCTTGTGTTATGGTTTAAATGCAGGTTTAGTCCTTGGAAGTGGTTTGGAAAAGTGACAATTCAGTCCCTAAATTTTCACCAAATTACAAATTTGGTCCTTGTTTAAATACCACAAACCAACCAGACCTTATTATTATAAAACCCAAAACTAAACCTAATCCAAATCTAAATACAACACAATCCAGCCCACCCCCTAGGCCCAAAATAAGCTCAGCCCACACACCCCTTTATTATTTAGAATGGGTTTGACCCCGTTTGACTTCTCCAAACCGCCAACACTGTTCATCACCCTCACCCTCACCTGAAACCTGAAACCAGGTGGTTTTACCACCACCTATCCACCTCATCCCCTACTCCCCCTCACCACTTTTCCACCTCACAACCAAACCACATCACATTAAATGCATCCCACACCAATTTTCACTCCAAACCATACCCTGCTCCTCTGTTTTCTTCCATATCACCCCAACTTGTCTGAAAACCATCTCATTTGTCCCCTGCCACTTCCACATGCTCCCAAAATTCTTTAATTGCTCAGCTTTGGCCCCAAGTAAACGTGGGGACTTTTGGCGCCAAAATCATTTAAACAGCTAGGATCATGTCAGAGCAATGGAGGGTCAAGATCTAAAGTGGGAATGACTCAGAGACTCACAAGGAACCCTAATTGAGCCTATAAAATGAAGAGAAGCAGAAGAGAAGCATACCTAGTTAATTTTCAATTAATGTATGTCGTATTAGTTTCTTTTAAGGGTTCAAGTGTAATTTAAGCTTTCAAAGTTTCAAGTTATCATTCTCAGTGTACTAGTAAGCTTTTCAGTTAATAAGAATCAAGTTTGTTTTGTTATCTCTGATTATACAACTTTCAATTTCATTTTAAATTTCTTAATAAGCTGTGTTCTTGTTCTTGTTAGATTATAAAGACTCTTAAGCTCACATAAGCTCCTAAGAAGCTCATTAAAGCTTTTAGATACCTTAAAACAAGATTTAGATATAAAAAACTCGTAAACATAAAAACAGTCAACGAAAGTCAAATAATCAAATTCTTGGTGATAAGCAATGGAGCAGGGTTGATTCTGGAAGGCCTTAGGTTAGTGGTTCTGTGGAGAACCTATAAGTTGGTTCTTTGATCCTTGATTCATAAGTTTGGCAGGATTGCATTTGGTAAGTCTCAAATCTCATTTCCTTGTTTTTACTATTACATACCTATTTAATCTGCTTATCGGATTTGTTTATGCTTATTGAGTGTTGTTTAGGTAGTTTACAGCTTAATTCACATCACTTGTTCATTAGATATGGTAGTTACTTAAAATCATAAGTTTAACAGTCAAACTAGTTTAAGTAGTATTATTGTGTGATTGTGGTTACTTATTGTTTCTTAACACTCATTTAGGTCTATTATCTCATAATAAGTTGAATTGAAAAGTCTCATAAGCTCTGATAATCTTTAGCTTATTAAATCACAAAATCAGTAATCAATAGGAGTGTTTGGAACAAGCTAGTGAGCTAAGCTCTTGTTGTTGTTTGATGTTTATTTGTGTTTCATAAGATTGCAGTAGTGAGATTTAGGATAATTAAGGCATAAAACCTTGGACTCATTACCCAAAAGTCAAAATCACAAACAATTCATCACCACAGTTAACTGTGGTGATATTTGAGTCCAAATCTCACCATATCAGTTCAAAAGTTGTTGTAGTATCTTAATTTCAGCTCATTATAACTTATCTTAACATTTTCAGTCATTAGATTAAGGTACAATCTCAAATAAGTCAACCTTTAAGTTCATGTGAAAAAGTCAAATTTCCACTTTTGCAGAAAATCTCAAAATTTCAAGTAATTGTTGTAATTGAGACTGTGAAACTTGTTCCTAATCATTATCTATCAGCTCATCTTTAATATTTTTGTTAAGATTTTTGTATTTTTAATCACTTTTGCAGAATCCCATTGAGCTTGTATTTTTAAGATTTTTGTTGTGAGCCCCAGCTTGTCCCAAAGTCACTTGCAGGGCTGCAAGTTCCCCTCCACCAGTAGACTTCAGTCCATCACCACCACTTTGGTGGTGATTTCTGACCACCTCAGTGGGTCCTACTACCACCGCTTAGCTCCTTTGAACCCCCCTCCTACCAGAGTTTAAGAGTTGACCATTTGATTGACCTATACATCAGTGGACCCCACGTAAATCACCCTCATAACTTTGTCCCATTTCTGTCTCAAAAACTAAGTTTGGAATTGCTTATTGTGGTCTTGTAGCTTAATCTTATAGCTTATTTGACTAAAACTTGCTCAAACATGTCCAAGTAACTTGTGTGTATCTGATCTAACCAGTGTGGACCCCACATAACTCCATTTGAGCTTATTTCTTTGTGTGGTCAAACTTAGTCAACTGTCTACGGTAATAAGCACTTACAATGCTTATTCTTGGTTTCTAAATTAGTAGTTTTTGTAAAAGTTTCATTATTTAAGTATTTAAATAGTTCTATAAAAGAAAAACCAGAAAAAGCCAAATTTAATTATAGTGATAGTTTCTATTTAATAGAAATTATATATTTAATTTTCCTTTCAGCTTATTAATAAGCACTTGTCCAATTTTATAATTTTCTTAGTTTCTTAATACCTTTAAGTAGCTAAAATAATTTTATTAGATTTTTCCTAAGCAGTTCACTATTTATTAGAATTAAAAGTAGTTTAAATAATTAAATAGGTAATATTAGTAATTAAATAGTTTTCTTTAATTTTAATTAACAATAGTAGAATTTTATATTTTTCCTAAGTTTTATAAAGTAGTTAAGACTTTTAGAAAAAAGTTTCATAATTTCCACTGTCCATTTTCCAATTTTCATATTTAATTTAATTAAATTAGATTTAAAATAATTAATAAGTAATTAATTAGTGAAATAACCTAAAATATAATTTTTAGAAGTTTTTATAATTTTGTAGGATTCCTGTGATGGTTAAATAGTGTTATAAATTTTATCATAATGTTCTAAGTTAATTTAGTATTAATAGTAATTTAAAATAGTTTAATTAGTTTAATTAAGATAAATAGTTTTTAATTAATAGAAAACTTATAAAAAGACAAAAATATTTATTTTCATTTTTAATACTTTCTTCAAGTTCTTTTTTTAAGGTTTAGAAAATATTTTTGTTAATTTTTAGTTTAATTTGTAATCCTTGTTATTTTAGATAATTTTAATTAAGTTTTAAATTAGACTTTAATTAGTTTTATTAATTAAATAGTAAAATAATCATTTTCATAATTTCATTTTCATTTTCAATTTTCTTTTAATTTTAAGTTTTAGAAAGTTTCAATTATACACCCTGTAGTTTGTAATTTGATAAAACCCACTTTTCTTTGTCTGTTATCTGATTTTCTTATTTGTGCTTTTGTGTGTATCTCTGTTATTGTTTAATATCATTTCATATTATCCAAATACCAAGTAATCAGTAGTATAATCATCCCTCAATTATTTTGGTTACTGTCCTCAGTACCACTCATTCCTCTAATCGTTCAAAATACAATTTCAATCTCGTTGGGACATAACGACCCGGGGATTTCCCTATATTTCCACGGTCAATAATAACTTGCACTTTCTCCTAGGTGGGCCTATCAATTGCACACGGTTGACTGGTTGGTTTGGGAGGAGTCAAAATTTGGCGCCGCTACCGGAGAGGTTGTTGCGTATTTCAAAACGGTTTAAGTTCAGTGGTTTTCAAAAACCCTCCTGTACAAATATCACCACTTTGTAAATTTTTGTGAAAATCAAAATCGTATCTGAAAAGTTCATTAACATTTCTCCTGAAGTGTTAAAAACACCAAACAAATCATAAACAACAAAACAAACTGTGAAGTTAAATTACTTCGTTATCTTTACGATTACAACCTATACAGCTGGTTTAAGGTAAGTTCTGACATTAAATTGCGAACTTAAGAGGGATCCATTTATTTCCTCCCGCCAGCCTGCGAGTAATCTTAAAGGAACGATTTCGGTTAACGAATCAGTTCCAAAAATATTGTCCAAGTTTTTTCACCCATACACGAAAAGCCAAAAACATTTTACTGTGAATATAATTACATAAAAGTTTACCACTGAAAACCAAGGCAGAACACCTACCAACTGGGGGTGTGAACATAATAAGTTCCCAAAACTTAAGATTTAAAACTTACCATTGTATCCTTGTGAATAGTGTACCTTTTTTAAAAGAGTTGTTCATTTGTGATTATTGGATTCAAGTTCACTATCGTTTTGCCTCTGTCTTGTTTTGATTGATACCGTTTTTAGTGCATGCTCACTCGTTCGCAAACAAAGCGTAATAAAGGAAAAAACGTAACTAAGTTACGTACTGTTGAAGAAAAACAAACATCAAAAATGAACGACGAGCCCCCATTCCCTCCTAAGGAGGAACCAGTTCCTGACACCCGAACAATGGAGGAACTGGGTCAACCTACTATGCAAGGGAGGGGTGGACCCATTGCACCACTCACTATTGGAGCCATGGACTTTGGATTAAAACACCACATGATACAACAGATCCAGAATTTGTGCCAGTTCCATAGATTGCCGGGTGACGATGCTAACAAGCATCTCGACAAATTTTTAACTGTCACCCAAAGCATGAAACAAAATGGCGTCACCGATGACGGCCTACGTTTGTACCTTTTTCCCTATTACCTCACTCATCATGCGCCTTCCTGGTTCGATCGACTTCCAAAGAATTCGATCCACACTTTTGATGAGATGGTCACTAAATTTCTGGCCAAATAATTTCCACCATCTATGGTCACAAAGCTAAGGAATGATATCAGCAACTTCAGACAGCTTCCCGAAGAGTCCTTATTTGAGGCATGGGAACGCTACAAACTTACTATTGATCGGTGTCCTAATCATAACATGCTTCTTGTCACTATTATTGATACCTTTTATAATGGTTTGACACTCCGTCATCGTGACACCATCAATGTTGCTGCTGGGGGCACCTTTATGAAAAGGACCCCTGAAGAGTGCTATGACTTAATCGAAAACATGACTGCCCATCATAATTTTTGGGACTCCTCTGCTGAGAGGAACGACTCATTTAAGTCTGTCACTCCGGCAAGCAATGAAATATCCATCCTAGCTAAAAAGCTGGATGATTTGTCTACAGCAGTTTTGCGTATCCATCAGACAAATCATAATCAGGTCAAAGCTGTTAACCCAAGTTGTGAAACTTGCGGTGGTCCACATTCTTACACGGAGTGCCCAGCCTACGGTGGCTCGGCTCGTGAAAACGTGTATGCAGCTCAAGGTTCCTATAATACGGGAGGTAATTCTTACCAACCGCAAGGAGATCGAAACCTTTTGAGCTACCGATCTAATAACTACATCGGACCACCAGGGTTTAATCAGTCCCAGAACCAAAATGGTCAAAACAGAAACCAGAACTTTAACCAGAATCAGAACCAGAACCGAATGAACCAAGGTTTTAACAACCAAGGGAATTTCAATCCTGGTCAAAACCAGGTTCAACAAAATCAGAACCAAGGGAATTATAACCGAAATCAAGGTCAGAACAATTACCCACATGGTAATTTTCAACAACAAAACCACTTCCAGGGTAATAAAAACCAGCAACATGGGAATTTCCAGAACAATCGGGCTCAAAATTTTCCAAACCAAAATCAAGCCATTGTTCCAACTGGACCATCACATGATGAGTTATTAAAACAGTTTATGAAATCCCAAGATGAACTGAACAAAATGCTGGTTAGTCAAATATCTAATTTGCAGAAGTCTTTAAATGATCGACCCTCGGGCTCAGGTACTACTTTACCTAGCAACACGATCGCTAATCCGAGGGGCGATGTAAAGGCGATCACCACAAGAAGTGGAGTTTCTTACCAAGGACCTACAGCTCCGTCTACCTCTTGTCCTATCCCGGTAGAGGAATGTGAAATTGAGGATACTACGGATACGGTCCTTCCTACTAATAACGGAGGTACCAAAGACATCCCTCCTCCAGTTATCCCGGTCCCGACTCCCCCTAAAAGAGTCGTGTTTGAAACTACCGAAGGTCCTGTTGAAAATCCAAAAGCCAACCCAAAACCAACAATTCCATATCCTTCACGATTGCAAGATCAGAAGCTCCGTGATAAAGCTAATCATCAGATGGAAAAATTCTTTCAGATTTTTCAAGAACTACACTTCGATATTAGTTTCGCGGATACTCTTCTTTTAATGCCCAAATTCGCATCGACAATCAAAAACCCGTTGAGAAATAAAGAAAAACTGTTTGAGATGGCACGAACTCCACTCAATGAGAACTGCTCTGCAGTTCTGTTGAAACAACTTCCCGAGAAGCTAGGAGACCCCGGGAGATTTCTAATACCATGTATTTTCTCGGGGATGGTTGAATGTTTTGCCTTGGCCGATCTTGGTGCAAGCATCAACTTAATGCCCCACTCAGTTTGGAAAAAGCTCTCTCTTCAGGCACTTAGTGCCACATGCATGACTCTCGAGCTTGCAGACCGTTCAATTTCACGTCCCCTTGGTATTGCCGAGGACGTATTTGTGAGAGTGGGAAAATTCCATTTTCCGGCAGACTTTGTCGTTGTTGATTTCGATGCAGATCCAAGAGTTCCTCTCATTCTTGGGAGGGGATTCTTAAGAACGGGACGTGCATTAATCGATATTTTCGATGAGGAAATCACGTTACGAGTTGGCAATGAAGCGATAACGTTCAACCTTGATCAAACCTCGAGATACTCCTCGAATTATGATGCTGAATCGGTCAACCGAATTGATGTCATTGACATTGCATCCGAGGAGTATGCTGAGGAAATCCTTGGATTCGCTGATAATTCTCCGAGTGGCAATCCCACTACCTCTTCTCACCCCATAATCGCTAATTCTTCTCCTTCCCTCACTCCGTTTGAGGGAAGTGATTTCGTCCTTGAGGAATTAGAGGCCTTTCTCAAAAGTGATTCAGTTCCCGAAAGAATTGATACCCAAGAGATTGACCCGGAGAGGGATATACTTCTCCTTGAGAAGCTATTGAACAAAGATCCTTCTCCCATTCTTGTTCTACCTCCACAACTTCATAAAGCGGAAGTCAAATATGTTGAGAAAACTGATGATTTTCCCGAGGTCGAACTTAAGGACCTGCCTCCTCATCTAGAATATGCATTCTTGGAAGGTAATGATAAGTTACCAGTCATTATTGCAAATGAGTTAAAGGATGAGGAGAAAACCGCGCTGCTTAAGGTTCTAAAGTCCCAAAAGCAAGCAAGTGCTTGGAAGCTCTCAGACATAAAGGGAATTAACCTGGATTTTTGTACACACAAAATCCTAATGGAAGAGGACTTTAAACCTGCCGTACAGCATCAAAGAAGGGTAAATCCAAAAATCCACGAAGTTATCAAGGAAGAAGTTATCTAACTTCTCGATGCGGGATTGATTTACCCTATATCAGATAGTCCTTGGGTAAGCCCAATACATTGTGTTCCAAAAAAGGGTGGCATCACGGTTGTCACTAATGAGGATAACGAGTTGATACCAACTCGTTTGGTTACAGGGTGGCGAGTATGTATCGATTACAGAAAGCTTAACGAAGCCACCCGCAAAGACCATTTTCCTCTGCCCTTTATGGATCAAATGCTCAAAAGACTAGCGGGGAATGAGTATTATTGTTTCCTCAACGGCTTCTCGGGTTACTTCCAAATTCCCATTGATCCTCAGGATCAAGAGAAGACTACCTTCACATGCCCTTATGGAACATTTGCCTATCGTCGCATGCCTTTTGGGTTATGCAATGCTCCGGGCACTTTCCAGAGGTGCATGATGGCTATTTTCCACGACATGATCGGGAAAACCATGGAGGTATTCATTGATGACTTCTCAGTCATCGAGAATTCTTTCGACTCATGCCTCTCCCATTTAGAAAAAATGCTTCAACGTTGTGAAAACACTAATCTTTGTCTAAACTGGGAGAAGAGCCATTTTATGGTTAAGGAGGGCATTGTCCTCGGCCATAAGATTTCAAAAAGTGGGATTGAGGTCGATAAGGCCAAAATTGATGTTATTGCTAAATTGCCTCATCCCACCACTGTTAAAGGAATAAGGAGTTTCCTCGGCCATGCCGGGTTCTATCAGAGATTCATACAGGATTTTTCCAAAATAGCCCGACCCATGACTCATCTTCTTGAAAAGGATGCTCCTTTTATCTTTTCCCCCGAGTGCATCGAAGCTTTTTCTATTTTAAAGAAAAGGCTTACCGAGGCACCAATCCTTGTTGCCCCCGACTGGGACTTACCCTTCGAACTTATGTGCGATGCTAGCGACTTCGCTATTGGTGCAGTTCTGGGGCAACGCAAAACCAAACATTTCCAGCCAATACACTACGCAAGTAAGACCATGAATGAAGCTCAAACACACTATACCACCACAAAAAAAGAATTATTAGCTGTGGTATATGCCTTTGAAAAATTTCGATCTTACTTAATCTTAAACAAAAGCGTGGTGTATACGGACCATTCGGCTCTGCAATACCTGTTCACTAAACAGGACGCAAAGCCAAGACTGCTCCATTGGGTCCTGCTCCTTCAAGAATTCAATATTCTCATAAGAGATAAAAAAGGAGCAGAGAACCTTGCAGTTGATCACTTGTCCCGGTTAGAAAATCCTCATCAGGATATTCTTGAGAGAAAAGAAATTAATGAAACTTTTCCTCTGGAGACTCTAAATCTAATCTCTACCCGGGATGATGCCACTACCCCATGGTTTGCCGACTTTGCAAATTACCATGCGGGAAATTTCGTTGTGAAAGGAATGTCGTCCCAACAGAAAAGAAAATTCTTTAAAGATGTAAAACATTACTTCTGGGACGACCCCTACTTGTTTAAAATATGTGCGGATCAAGTCATCTAACGGTGTGTCCATGGACAAGAAGCCATGGAAATTCTTAAAGCTTGTCATGGTGGACCCACGGGGGGACATCATAACCCAAACTACACTGTAAAAAAGGTGTTTGATTCAGGATTCTTTTAGCCCACGATCTATAAAGACGCCCATGAACTTATCAAAACTTGTGAGGCTTGCCAGCATCACGCGAATATTTCCAAAAAGAATGAGATGCCGTAAAACGCCATCCAAGTCTGTGAAATATTTGATATGTGGGGCATTGATTTTATGGGGCCATTTCTGTCTTCACGAGGGAATAAATACATACTCGTGGCTGTCGACTATTTGTCAAAATGGGTTGAAGCAAAAGCTTTACCCACCAATGATGCCCGAGTAGTCGTTAAATTTTTAAAGTCTCTCTTTGCCAGATTCGGGACTCCTCGTGCCATTATCAGTGATCGTGGCACTCACTTCTGTAATGAACAATTTGCAAGAGTGATGCTGAAATATGGTGTAACTCACCGTCTTTCAACAACATATCACCCCCAAACAAGTGGGCAGGTGGAGGTCTCAAATCGGGGTATTAAGTGAATTCTGGAGAGGACGGTTGGTGAAAACCGTGCCTCTTGGTCGGATAAGCTGGATGATGCATTATGGGCTTTCCGCACTGCTTACAAAACACCCATCGGGTGTACTCCATATAAGCTAGTGTATGGGAAAGCATGTCACCTTCCGATCGAATTAGAACATAAGGCCTAATGGGCCTTAAAACATGCAAATTTCGACCTTCAGACAGCGGGTGATCACCGTAAAATTCAAATAAACGAACTAAATGAATTACGTGATCAAGCTTACGAAAATTCTTTAATCTATAAAGAAAAGACTAAGAAGATACATGACTCTAAAATTAAGAACCGCGTTTTCAACGTTGGTGACAGAGTTCTTCTTTTCAATTCAAGATTAAAAATTTTCTCGGGTAAACAAAAAACCCGTTGGTCTGGACCATTTACTATAGCAAAAGTATACCCATATGGAACTGTTGTGTTGGCATGAATATTACGATATTTAATCTAAACATCCTCTTCATGTTTTGATAATGACAAAGATGTAAACTACAACATATAACGTAAAGTGCTTAAGTTACTTGTGATCACAATTCATCTTTGCATTCTTACGTCAACAAGCCTCGACATCTCAACGTCTCGAGTTTGCCTCAACAATCACTTAAGGTATGTACAAACAAATGTCTAATACATTTTATGATCAAAGGGATTTTATTTAAACATTACAAAGTTTATAAAATGATATAAACATGTTATATATTTTTTTGAAAAACAATTTTGGTAATTAAAGGAAAGTGTTTAATTCATAACAAATATATGAATTCAAATTTTTAACCAAAATCAGTTAGTTTTTCACCAAATAAACTTTCACCAGAAAAGACAAAGACTTCTGGCCGTTTCAGTAGGGCGGCCCCCTTAATAATTAAGGGGACCGGCACGCTCATCTGTCAGAAATCTTCTCCTATAAATACCACCTCAAACCTGATATTTTTCTGGACCTTTTGCGCAAAAATTTCCAGATCCAATTCTCTCTAAACATCCTTCTAAAACCCTTTGATCATAAGATTATTAATCTTTGTTTCAAGTGATCCAATTTCTTATCATTCAAAGTGCAAGAGAAGAATCCTCCCTATCATAAAGCCAAAGATGTATTAGGATCTTGTTAGTGCTTATGTGAAGTTGTGAGTTAGGTATATGTAATAAGTAGATCAAGATGATCTTACTTAGTAGTGATTCAATGAGTGAGTAAGAAGTAGTGGGAGGAAGTAGTAGTGTGGAAAAGACATGTAGTTGTGAAGATGTAGGTATGTGATTAAGTAGTGGAGTTTAGAAAAAGTCGTGAAGCCGTGAAGTAGTTTAGAAGAAGTTGTGATGAAGTCGTGAAGTCGTGAAGAAGTTGTGAAGTCATAAAGAAGTCGTGAAGTTGTGTAGAAGTTGTGTAGTGATCTAAGTTGTGTTGTGAGATTGGTTCTAGCTACTATTAGAACTCGACATTTAGCTTAGTGTCGTTAAATGGTGTAAGCAAAAGTTGTGTACGGTTTTCTCCGCCAAAAGGGAGCTTGTTGAGTAGTGAAGAAAACTCTCGAGTAGGTGACTCGGAGAGTGGAGTAGGAACAAGGAAGGTGTCCTTGTAGCCGAACCACTATAAATCATTGTGTCCGGTTTGCATCCTCTTTCAATTATATTTTTACATTTACTCTTGCACTTATCGCTTTATATATATGCTTGCAAATATGTGTTAATTGTTGCTTATATTGATGATTGATTGTGGTGTAGTAACAAGTTAGTATTGTGATAGGATATATAGTTGTATGATATGGTCTAATGGGCTTATATATATAAGATTAACACTTCTCATGTTGAGTTTAACTTAATCGATAATTTGATACAAAATGCTTTAAGATTTTAAAAGGAAAACGTATTCACATAAAGATCGACCAAAGCTTCATTCATAAAACTAAGTTTTGAAAACTAATCCAAAAGTCTAAATATATAATTGATCATATTGATTATATATTGTTTTCATACTAAACTCAAATTGAAGGTTTTCAAACAAACAATTGAATAAATTTGAATCAACATTTTGCAAAACCAAGTTCTTATAAAACGAAAAAGAGGGGAAAACTATTCAACCCCCTTCTAGTTTTCCACAATTGGTACCAGAGCCACGTCGCTCAAATTTTCAAAACAAATGGTTTTAAAAATTGAGTACGATCCATGTATCAAATTACCCATTAAGGAGGATTAAATATGAAAAGTGTTTTGTTGATTAACTTGTATTAGTTTTGATAATATATACACTAATTATACTAGCTCGAAATAATATTATGCTTAAAATAAGTGTTATATGTTCGATATCAAAATCAAAAAGTTACACACCTTTCCGAAAAGTCAGAAAATAATTTTTTACAAAAAATGAAATTTTGAGTACCAGATGGGCGGCCCCCTTAATTGTTTGGGCGGCCCCCTTAAATACTGGGCGGTCCCTTTAATTATTTAAGGGGTCCGCCTATCTGTTCGACAGTTTTTCGAAAACTTTGAAAAATCATATAAAATTAACCGTAACTCCGTAGAAGTCGTGCCACCCGGCGTTTTAAAGGTAATTAAGTCTACTTTCATTTAAAAAATACTTACAAGTAACCATTACAAACTTAAATAAGTAAGAAATTCAAAATACTATACGGTGGTCAAAAATTTGTGTTTCATTTTAACGTAAAACTTTTGTTTTACCTTTTCCTTCAAGTCGGGTATTCCTAGTTGATATACTTTTGAAAAATTAAGCATTTATCTTTTCAAAATATTGATCTTAATTAAATTATAGAATGGGAGGAAACTATTTTATTTTCAAATAAATTCGAGCTAAGTAAACGTTGGTGTATATAATACACAAAACGACGACAAGTGTTTTATGTGTTATGTGAACTTCTTTGTGATTTTATTTTCTTAATTGAATATATTAAATGATTGTTGCTATCTGAAGTTTAGCTATGTATATATCTATGCATATGTGCCCTATTAGTGTATAGCTAGTTTGCTGATTTATATTTAACTAGATCTTATGCTAGATTTCTTGCGTTAGGATTGTTATAATATGCTTGCATTTCATATAGGTATAGATGGCTTAATGTTACTCAAACATCTTGTAAATGAGTTCAATCTAGTCACCTAAACATTTCAAACAATTTAATCTACTCGTCACAACACACTTAAATATTTTCTACAAATTAGCTTGTTTTACCTTAAGATGTTTAATAAGAGAAATTGAATCATTGTAAAACATTAATAGCTATATAAAAGAAAAAGTATTTTCAAAATCTAAGTGTGTTCATAATAAGTAAAAATGAAGATTCTTTCACAAAAACAAAGCATATAACAATCATGAAATAATAAGTCAACATTCAATCACTCACTAATAAATAATCTTAGGATTAATGGAACACACTATCAAATTGTTTATTTATTTCAAATGAGTGTCCGTGAGGGTCAAGAAAGATCTTGATATTATATCAATTCATTATTCAAATTATGGTTGATATATTCATCAAATCTAATTGACGTGTTTTTGAGTGTGGACAAGAAATTGGATTGTTATTTGTTTAGCTTCAATATTATATCAAATTACAACAAAAGATATAGTCTTGAATCTACATACTCAATCACATTAGATTGATATGAAAATAGTTACATCCTTTGTAGATGAAAAGAGTGTGCATTGGATCATAACTCACACTTGTGTTGATAATGTCATATTGAATCTACTTATCCAATAATTGTGTTTCAAATATTAGAATAACATTTTAAACACATTTATAAAATATACAATGAAGTAGGATTGACGACTTGGATGTTTCGTCCGAAATATTCAAGCAATTTACATTGCAATGCAATGGATAAATGTGTCATATCCGAAAAACCAAACATGAGCAAACTAACAACATATGTAAACTTTGCTCACACTAATTAAAATCGTCACTTCAAGATAAAATACATATTTAAGAATAATACACACTATATATTCTATGTATTTCATTTTCTTTGTAGCATGAATGGTTGTGTTACAAGATAATGCACTACACTTTCCTTTTTTGAAATAATATAAGTTATTAGAAGTGAAAAATAACTTGTCACAATCCATAAACAAATAATTTTTTTTAAATACTTGTTAAAGTATGATATATAACATTGGCAAAAATAATAGAAAATAATATTTGTTTAAAAATATATTAATGTCTAGTTTTGATATCATTTGAGAATCACAAACTCATGTAAGATAAATAATCTTAATGAGATTCATTTCACAAGAGATGCTAAGGTGCACTCTTAAGTTTAGCACAGTTATTAAATCAAGTAATATGTCATCAAAACCAAACAACCGGTAAATCATGAAGAAAAGATTAAAACTTTTTGTTTACTCTTATCTAAACATTCAACACGTCTCTATTAGGATCGTGAATAAAATATATCATCTAGATTTACCTTCATTAAAACATGATGTTTGAGTCACATTAAGCCAAGTATTAGTGAATCAAGCAAACTTCATGTTTGGTAATCTTCGATAGGTAAATTTAGGAACTCAATTTCTTCTAAAAAGAGAATGACTACTGGAGAATCTATTGACTAGAAATTCAATTTAACCTAACGGTTGAATTGCTTCTATGTGAGAAGTTGGGTGTGTGTAACCCGTAAAAATGGTCGTGTTTAGCCACCACTAGTAATAGTCTTATACTCATTCTCCAACTTGATTAAATTGCTCTTCCTATATATATACCTAACGTTAGTTTACTTTTATGAACTTTGATTCTCATTATATTCTTTCATTCCTAGATTTATGGCATATCGCATATATGTTGTTTCTAGATGTTTATTTGCTCCTATGTGATTTGATTGTATGCCTTTACATGCTTAACTATATGTCCGGATGAGCACGAATTTAATGGGAAGGGAAAACACACTCACTCACATATATTCCTTTACCTTACACCCAAACATGTCATCTCCCAACAACCAAAAACCTAAGATTTCAAGAACCGCAAGGATCTCCGTCAAACCCGTTTGGAGGAGGAAACTTGATTCTTGTCATAACTCAAGTGATGTTGTTCCAAGTCAACCAACTACTAAACCTCAAACCCACAATAATAACTCATCTCACAACCTATCACCCACTCATTCCCTCATTCATGCTTCTTCTTATGATGAGCATGCTCAATCCCAAAACAACAATCCCAATCTCTCAATCAATACTTCACATGTAGCTCATTCAACAAAAACACCACTCACTCTTGGAGAACCTCTTCCACCCATTTCATGTTTTCATGACTACCCAAGCTCAACCATGTCTCCACCACCAAGAGTACCACCACCACATCCTACAACCTCACATGCCATTCCTATGTTGCATGTTCAAATCTTCACCCAAGACAACCATTATGTTCCACCATCATCACCTTCCTCCGAACACTTGAAGTTTGTTGAGGAGATAAAAGAGGCTCATGAGCTTAGCGCTCTTTTAGCATTACATCTTGCGCAACGCAATTTGGATCCAACCCAATCAAGCTTACCATCATCACCATACAACATCAACCAAGTTGAGAAGCATGTCAACAATTGCCCTTGTTGCATCTTCCTTCAACAACAAACCATTGCCTTGAATGAGCACTTCACTTGGATTGAGTATCTTCTTACAAGATCTCAACAAACATCATCACTTGAACAACATCCAAACTCTCAATCAACCTCTTCCGCTCCTAAATCTACACCCCTAAAAGTCAAGCGAATTTCTTTATGAAATGCATCCTTTCCACTTTATAGGAAGTGAAGAACACAAAGAAGATATCCAAGCTTCAAATGTTGTCAAGTTATCACCACCTCATCCAAGTGAATTTCATTACGAAATGCGTCATTTCCACTTTCTAGCAAGTGAAGAACACAAAGAAGATATCCAAGCTTCAAGTGTTGTCGACTCATCACCACCTCATTTCACATATCCACCTTCGGTCGTCAACCAACAAAACACCTAAAAAAATCCCATGATTCCCTATCATCCACCCTTGTCAAACGATATACTAATCTAAACCATAATTGTCAACCCTTTGTCATCACCTTCCCTTTACATTCACGCTCATCCCTTCTCATTCTCCTACATTTTCCTAGGTTCTAATCTTTGCATTAGGTTCTATTTTTTTGGATTTTAGGTTGATGTTTTTAAAACAATAATTGCAAGTGTCATACTTTTAATGCATATACCTAATATGTCCATATATTGTTCCCCTATTAGTCTCATGCATATATCTATTATCATCATTATATATATGTGCACTTGTCTACTAACTTTGTTTTGAAGGATTACTTCATCGCTCGATTCTTTGGTAGCCAAAACAAGTTTTGAGCATACACCAAGGGGGAGCATTGAGGTTGATAGGATCAAGACTTCACTTACGATGATGCAAGCTCGCCTTTTACATTCTATCTCAAGAGTTCAAGCGTAGTAGAAGTCTCGTCTTAGAAGTCCACCTTTTTGCTTCGACAAAAGGGGGAGAAGAAGTGTAAACAAGTAACTTATACATTTTACTTGTAGTTATAGTTTACATAGTTTGTCATCATCAAAAAGGGGGAGATTGTTGGCATGAATATTACGATATTTAATCTAAACATCCTCTTCATGTTTTGATAATGACAAAGATGTAAACTACAACATATAACGTAAAGTGCTTAAGTTACTTGTGATCACAATTCATCTTTGCATTCTTATGTCAACAAGCCTCGACATCTCAACGTCTCGAGTTTGCCTCAACAATCACTTAAGGCATGTACAAACAAATGTCTAATACATTTTATGATCAAAGGGATTTTATTTAAACATTACAAAGTTTATAAAATGATATAAACATGTTATATATTTTTTTGAAAAACAATTTTGGTAATTAAAGGAAAATGTTTAATTCATAACAAATATATGAATTCAAATTTTTAACCAAAATCAGTTAGTTTTTCAAATAAACTTTCACTAGAAAAGACAAAGATTTCTGGCCGTTTCAGTAGGGCGGCCCCCTTAATTATGGGTGGCCCCCTTAATAATTAAGGGGACCGGCCATACAATTAAGGGGACCGGCACGCTCCTCTGTCAGAAATCTTCTCCTATAAATACCACCTCAAACCTGGTATTTTTCTGGACCTTTTGCGCAAAAATTTTCAGATCCAATTCTCTCTAAACATCCTTCTAAAACCCTTTGATCATAAGATTATTAATCTTTGTTTCAAGTGATCCAATCTCTCATCATTCAAAGTGCAAGAGAAGAATCCTCCCTATCATAAAGCCAAATATGTATTAGGATCTTGTTAGTGCTTATGTGAAGTTTTGAGTTAGGTATATGTAATAAGTAGATCAAGATGATCTTACTTAGTAGTGATTCAATGAGTGAGTAAGAAGTAGTGGGAGGAAGTAGTAGTGTGGAGAAGACATGTAGTTGTGAAGATGTAGGTGTGTGATTAAGTAGTGGAGTTTAGAAAAAGTCGTGAAGCCGTGAAGTAGTTTAGAAGAAGTTGTGATGAAGTCGTGAAGTCGTAAAGAAGTTGTGAAGTCATGAAGAAGTCGTGAAGTTGTGTAGAAGTTGTGTAGTGATCTAAGTTGTGTTGTGAGATTGGTTCTAGCTACTATTAGAACTAGACATTTAGCTTAGTGTCATTAAATGGTGTAAGCAAAAGTTGTGTACGGTTTTCTCCGCCAAAAGGGAGCTTGTTGAGTAGTGAAGAAAACTCTCGAGTAGGTGACTCGGGGAGTGGAGTAGGAACAAGGAAGGTGTCCTTGTAGCCGAACCACTATAAATCATTGTGTCCGGTTTGCATCCTCTTTCTCTTATCTTTTTACATTTACTCTTGCACTTATCGCTTTATATCTATGCTTGCAAATATGTGTTAATTGTTGCTTATATTGATGATTGATTGTGGTGTAGTAACAAGTTAATATTGTGATAGGATATATAGTAGTATGATATGGTCTAATGGGCTTATATATATATAAGATTAACACTTCTCATGTTGAGTTTAACTTAATCGATAATTTGATACAAAATGCTTTAAGATTTTAAAAGGAAAACGTATTCACATAAAGATCGACCAATGCTTCATTCATAAAACTAAGTTTTGAAAACTAATCCAAAAGTCTAAATATATAATTGATCATATTGATTATATATTGTTTTCATACTAAACTCAAATTGAAGGTTTTCAAACAAACAATTGAATAAATTTGAATCAACATTTTGCAAAACCAAGTTCTTATAAAACGAAAAAGAGGGGAAAACTATTCAACCCCCTTCTAGTTTTCCACATGTTGAGTTATTGCAACCCGACAGTCCCAATTTTAAAGTAAATGGTCATCGGTTAAAACACTATTTTGGAGGGGAGATACAACCAATGGTTGTTCCGGATCTCCAAACTTACCCCATGGACCAATAAATTCGGGGTCGAGTCAAGCTAGCGACTCGGTTAACAAAAACAGTAGCTTCCCCAAGGACAATTTAATTCGGGGTCGAGTCAAGCTAGCGACTCGGTAATCAAAAACAGTAGCTACCTCATGGACAATTTAATTCGAGGTCGAGTCAAGCTAGCGACTTGGTAATCAAAAACAGTAGCAATATGGGTTTTCACCCATATTTCTGTCTTCTTACCCCTTTCTACCACCCTAGTGTGGGGGACATGAACCACATGTTGTACATATGTATATATTCTTTAATATATATATATATATATATATATATATATATATATATATATATATATATATATATATATATATATATATATATATATATATATATATATATAAGTGCTTTTGTATGTAAATAGACTAAAACAAAAGGTTAATAGTATTACCTTCTTACGTTCTAAGTCTTGGTGGGACACCAAGTACTTTGAATATTGAGGGCAATATTCAGTTCTAAGTATGGGGGAGAGTTCTCACGAATTCAAAACACATGTTCCATCAAGAACCCCCATTTGATCAAAATTACCAGTTTTTTTCACACTTAGAAATGCAAATAATGGTTATCAATCCACCATGTCTAACCCACAAAAGGATTGGCTAGTCCAGGAGCAAACGACTCTTGGTAAAGACATCTCAAATCCGTTGATGGCTTGCAATTTGCCCAAAATTGTATGGTTCCTCAACTCCCTATATCCCATAAAGCGAATGAGTTGGCTAGCCCGCAAGATTATGGCTTGTGGTAAAGGCCGTGGAAAAACCATAATCGGTAATCAGCTCACCAAGATGTTGACTATTCCATCAAGAGTTGGCTAGTCCAGAAGCAAACAGCTTTTGGTAAAGACAAATTAAATCCGTTGACAGCTGGTGGTTTGCTCAAAATCACACGGTTATCAGGTGTGCCACACTTCTTACATCTGGCTACTCCAGAAGTGATGGCTTTTGGTAAAGAGTAAAAATCCATTAAAATTTTCTCAAAAGATTGCTAGGGACTAGCAATAGTTTAGTGTGGGGGATTGATGAGTGTCTAAATACTCATCATTTTATACCAATCTGAACTGCCAAAACATCCAAAAACACTCAAATATGCATCAAAATACTGAAAATATCTTAGAAGTGTGTTTTATATGTTTCAGATGCAAAATAATAAAAAACATATGAAAAACGTACAAAGTTTGCATAATTGGCAGTTTCAGTCCCTCAAGTTTCAAAAATTGTCAAAACTAGTCCCTGGTAAATCAAAACATGAAAAATATCATCAAAGGTCCTTAGGGATTCATAAGTTGTCAAGTATAATCCTTTAAAGTTAAAAATTGCAAAATGACAACTTTAGTCCCCTCAAGTTTGAAAAATGTTAAATATAGTCCTTAAGGTTTTAAAAATGGAAAAATATAAAAAATAAACCTTGAACTATTATTAAATGACAAAATTGGTCCTTATGATAAACATTTTTGATAAATTACATCTTTAATCCCTTAAAAATCCAAAGTTACATAAATGGTCCCTGGAGTTTGAGGAATTGGCAGAAAAGGTCCCTGGGATTTTGAAAATGGAAAATTACATCTTTTGTCCTTGTGTTATGGCTTAAATGCAGGTTTAGTCCTTGGAAGTGGTTTGGAAAAGTGACAATTCAGTCCCGAAATTTTCACCAAATTACAAATTTGGTCCATGTTTAAATACCACAAACAACCGGACCTTATTATTATAAAACCCAAAACTAAACCTAATCCAAATCTAAACACAACACAATCCAGCCCACCCCCTAGGCCCAAAATAAGCTCAGCCCACATACCCCTTTATTATTTAGAACGGGTTTGACCCCATTTGACTTCACCAAACCGCCAACACTGTTCATCACCCTCACCCTCACCTGAAACCTGAAACCAGGTGGTTTTACCACCACCTCACCACCTATCCACCTCATCCCCTACTCCCCCTCACCACCTTTCCACCTCACAACCAAACCACATCACATTAAATGCATCCCACACCAATTTTCACTCCAAACCATACCCTGCTCCTCTGTTTTCTTCCATATCACCCCAACTTGTCTGAAAACCATCTCATTTGTCCCCTGCCACCTCCATATGCTCCCAAAATTCTTTAATTGCTCAGCTTTGGCCCCAAGTAAACGTGAGGACTTTTGGCGCCAAAATCATTTAAACGGCTAGGATCATGTCAGAGCAATGGAGGGTCAAGATCTAAAGTGGGAATGACTCAGAGACTCACAAGGAACCCTAATTGAGCCTATAAAAGGAAGAGAAGCAGAAGAGAAGCATATCTAGTTAATTTTCAATTAATGTATGTTGTATTAGTTTCTTTTAAGAGTTCAAGTGTAATTTAAGCTTTCAAAGTTTCAAGTTATCATTCTCAGTGTACTAGTAAGCTTTTCAGTTAATAAGAACCAAGTTTGTTTTGTTATCTCAGATTATGCAACTTTTAATTTCATTTCAAATTTCTTGATAAGCTGTGTTCTTGTTCTTGTTAGATTATAGAGACTCTTAAGCTCACATAAGCTCCTAAGAAGCTCATTAAAGCTTTTAGATACCTTAAAACATGATTTAGATATAAAAAACTCATAAACCTAAAAACAGTCAACGAAAGTCAAATACTCAAATTCTTGGTGATAAGCAATGGAGCAGGGTTGATTCTGGAAGGCCTTGGGTTAGTGGTTCTGTGGAGAACCTATAAGTTGGTTCTTTGATCCTTGATTCATAAGTTTGGCAGGATTGCATTTGGTAAGTCACAAATCTCATTTCCTTGTTTCTACTATTACATACCTATTTAATCTGCTTATCTGATTTGTTTATGCTTATTGAGTGTTGTTTAGGTAGTTTACAGCTTAATTCACATCACTTGTTCATTAGATATGGTAGTTACTTAAAATCATAAGTTTAACAGTCAAACTAGTTTAAGTAGTATTATTGTGTGATTGTGGTTACTTATTGTTTCTTAACACTCATTTAGGTCTATTATCTCATAATAAGTTGAATTGAAAAGTCTCACAAGCTCTGATAATCTTTAGCTTATTAAATCACAAAATCAGTAATCAATAAGAGTGTTTGGAACAAGTTAGTGAGCTAAGCTCTTGTTGTTGTTTGATGTTTATTTGTGTTTCATAAGATTGCAGTAGTGAGATTTAGGATAATTAAGGCATAAAACCTTGGTCTCATTTACCCAAAAGTCAAAATCACAAACAATTCATCACCACAGTTAACTGTGGTGATATTTGAGTCCAAATCTCACCATATCAGTTCAAAAGTTGTTGTAGTATCTTAATTTCAGCTCATTATAACTTATCTTAACATTTTCAGTCATTAGATTAAGGTACAATCTCAAATAAGTCAACCTTTAAGTTCATGTGAAAAAGTCAAATTTCCACTTTTGCAGAAAATCTCAAAATTTCAAGTAATTATTGTGATTTATGTGTTTGGATTGAGACTGTGAAACTTGTTCCTAATCATTATCTATCAGCTCATCTTTGGAATCCCATTGAGCTTGTATTTTTAAGATTTTTGTTGTGAGCCCCAGCTTGTCCCAAAGTCACTTGCAGGGCTGCAAGTTCCCCTGCACCAGCAGACTTCAGTCCATCACCACCACTTTGGTGGTGATTTCTGACCACCTCAGTCGGCCCTACTACCACCACTTAGCTTCTTTGAACCCCCCTCCTACCAGAGTTTAAGAGTTGACCATTTGTTTGACCTATACATCAGTGGACCCCACCTAAATCACCCTCATAACTTTGTCCCATTTCTGTCTCAAAAACTAAGTTTGGAATTGCTTATTGTGGTCTTGTAGCTTAATCTTATAGCTTATTTGACTATAACTTGCTCAAACATGTCCAAGTAACTTGTGTGTATCTGATCTAACCAGTGTGGACCCCACATAACTCCATTTGAGCTTATTTCTTTGTGTGGTCAAACTTAGTCAACTGTCTAGGGTAATAAGCACTTACAGTGCTTATTCTTGGTTTCTAAATTAGTTGTTTTTGTAAAAGTTTCATTATTTAAGTATTTAAATAGTTCTATAAAAGAAAAACCAGAAAAAGTCAACTTTAATTATAGTGATAGCTTCTATTTAATAGAAATTATCTATTTAATTTTCCTTTCAGCTTATTAATAAGCACTTGTCCAATTTTATAATTTTCTTAATTTCTTATTACCTTTAAGTAGCTAAAATAATTTTCTTAGATTTTTCCTAAGCAGTTCACTATTTTTTAGAATTAAAAGTAGTTTAAATAATTAAATAGGTAATATTAGTAATTAAATAATTTTCTTTAATTTTAATTAACAATAGTAGAATTTTATATTTTTCCTAAGTTTTATAAAGTAGTTAAGACTTTTAGAAAAAAGTTACATAATTTCCACTGTCCATTTTCCAATTTTCCTATTTAATTTAATTAAATTAGATTTAAAATAATTAATAAGTAATTAGTTAGTGAAATAGCCTAAAATATAATTTTTAGAAGTTTTTATAATTTTTTAGGATTCCTGTGATGGTTAAATAGTTTTATAAAATTTATCATAATTTTCTAAGTTAATTTAGTATTAATAGTAATTTAAAATAGTTTAATTAGTTTAAGATAAATAGTTTTTAATTAATAGAAAACTTATAAAAAGACAAAAATATTTATTTTCATTTTTTATACTTTCTTCAAGTTCTTTTTTTTAAGGTTTGGAAAATATTTTTGTTAATTTATAGTTTAATTTGTAATCCTTGTTATTTTTAGATAATTTTAATTAAGTTTTAAATTAGACTTTAATTAGTTTTATTAATTAAATAGTAAAATAATCATTTTCATTTTCAATTTTCTTTTAATTTTAAGTTTTAAAAAGTTTCAATTATACACCCTGTAGTTTGTAATTTGATAAAACCCACTTTTCTTTGTCTGTTATCTGATTTTCTTATTTGTGCTTTTGTGTGTATCTCTGTTATTGTTTAATATCATTTCATATTATCCAAATACCAAGTAATCAGTAGTATAATCATCCCTCAATCATTTTGGTTACTGTCCTCAGTACCACTCATTCCTCTAATCGTTCAAAATACAATTTCAATCTCGTTGGGACATAACGACCCGGGGATTTCCCTATATTTCCACGGTCAATAATAACTTGCACTTTCTCCTAGGTGGGCCTATCAACTGCACACGGTTGACTGATTGGTTTGGGAGGAGTCATTGAGGCTTGATCCTAAGTCGGCTAGTGTGTCAAAAGCTTCGCATTTTCCTATCTTACAAGGCAAAACAAATATACCCGGATCATCAAGCTTCTTAGGCAACTTGTTTTAAATGAAGGCGGTCCCATTTTTACCCGATTTAAATTTCTCATATTTTTCTAGGAGGGCACTATAGTAGGGAGCATGGGCTAAGACATCAATGACGTGGCGTTCAAGGTGGAGCTCCTTGAATTCATCGTCAAGGTCTTGTGTAGGAGGTGTTTCAACTATGTTATTGACCGGTTTGATATCGGATGTTTTATTCAATTGGTCCTTTTGAAGAATTTGGGTTTGCTTGAAACACGCGCTCATTGCTTTGACCGAATAGTATTGTGGACAAGAAGTAGGTGACGAAACCGATGATATGGCATTAATGTTTAGTTTCGGGTTCTTGACCGTGTCGCTTGGGAGTGCTCCCATTTCTCGGTCATTGAGAACTTTCAACAATGTGTTGATTTTAGTGGTCATCTCGCTTTGTTTTTGTTTGAAATCGGCTTCAAACTTAGATATGCGAGCTTCTTGAGATGCCATAAATTTGGACATTAATCCTTCAAGATTATTGGCACTTCCATAGTTATTGCAAGGATTGTTGTTGAAAGTAAGGTTAGAGGGTGGACCGTTTGGTTGGTAACGATTAGGTGGATTGGAAGAATTGTTTTGGGGCATGTTTTGGTTTTGTTTCCACCTAAGGTTCGGGTGATTTTTCCAAGAACGGTTGTAGGAATCACCGTAAGGGTTTGGCTCGGGTTTGAAAGTGTACCACTTGACTCTCACTTCGTCGGTACGCGAGGATGCGTAATCCGCAAAAGCTTGTCCGGGGAGTTCCACGCAATCACGAGTGTCATGGGGACCACTACATAATTCGCATGAAGAAGTGATTTTGTTCACTTGGCTTGAAGGCTTAGGAGCTTCGTAGGATTTCAAGAGAAACTTGACTTGGTCCTCAAGTTCCATGATCCTACGGTCGGGAGTGCTAGAATTGTTCGAAGGCAAAAATATTGCCTTGACCGTTTTGTTCAAATCACGGGGATCATTCCAAATTTCGTTGTCATAGAGAGCAAGATCTTCTATGAGTTCCTATGATTCTTACGCACTTAGATCACGTAGCTTGCCACCGGCCGATTAGTCAATGGTTCGCCTTGTGGAGAGATCGATACAGTCATAGAAGATTTGAACTTGGAGCCAAAGATCTATGCCATGATGAGGGATTTTTTGGAGTAAGTCCTTGAAACGAGTCCATGCTTCATATAGAGTTTCACCTTGACATTGTTGGAACATCAAGATATCATTTCTAAGCTTGGTAGTTATCCCCGGTGAGAAAAATTGAGCAAGGAAACGAGTGGTGAGATCATCCCATGAGGTGATGGATCCCGCGGGTAAACGTTCAAGCCATTGACTAGCTTGATCACGTAGAGAGAATTGGAATAGACGTAATCAGGTCGACTCTCTAGTTACAACACCAAGGTCTATAGAATCTACGATTTTAAGGAAATCCTTGAGATGTTGATTAGGATCTTCGGAACGAAGTCCATGGAATGCACATCCGCTTTGCACCAACCGGATGGTGTCGGATCACAAGGGGGACACATTGGCTCATTGAGTGAGCTCAATAATGTTTCGATAGCCTTAGTGGCTAGGACGGGAATACTCTCCTAAATTTCGGGGTCTAGGAGGTTGGTTTGCTAATGGTGGGTTTTGTGGGTGGTTTTGTTGTGGTGGGTTGATGGGTTCAAAGATGTTACCACCTTCCATGATGTCGGATGGTAAATGTTACGAACAAAGGAACGAACAAATAAGATAGACTAAAGAAAACCTAAAAATAAAAAGAAAACCTTACTAGAAAGGAATCTAGCAAGTAGACCTAATAAAAAGAAATCCTAACCTAGACAATAACTATTCCCCGGGCTGCGGTGCCAAAAACTTGATACGTGGGAATTGCACCCTCGCAACAGGTTTTACCTCTCAAGGGATCTCAAGAAGCTTACAACCCCCACCAGGCAGTGTACCTGATCGTTGTAGTATAGTATAGTGACAAGTACCGGGGGATTGATCGTTCAACTCAGGAATAGTGTCGCTAGGATTAGAAAGCCTACTAAACTAGGTCTAGAGGTGAGGGATGATTCTTTTTGTATTTTTATATTTTATGGAAAGCAAGTAAAATCTCGGGTTTTGAAGGAGTGGGCGGAATTAGTTGCTAGTCAACTAACCCAATTAATTACTAATGCAATCAAAATAAAATAAAAGAAATGAAAATGAAACTAATTTACTAATGTGGTGGAAACAATGATGATGAAAGTTGTGTTTGCTTAGATTTCATTACTCCCTAGATATCTTTTACAGGTTGATTAGCTTGTTACAATTGCATGGATGACGGGTCATATTCCTTAATACTAGTCGTAAGGCCGTGTACAATATTCCCTAACTCTATAAGATCCTACTTCACTCCTATGTCGAGCCGTTAGAAGCTCCTAACATGGGATCATTAGAATTCTCTTACGCATTAAATACAACCAAAAATCGCAGTACATCTCCGATCATGTTTCTTAAGACGTTCAAGCAAGTTACCAATGGAAGTCTGCCAATTTTCTTAAGCCTAACATCGAATACAATCATCGATAACAATTATAAACAAACAATCAACCCATAATTAACATCTATGTTTCACTACATCTAAGCAAACACAAAGGAAATCTAGCCTAACATGTTAAAGAGAAGACAAGCGTAAGATATAATCACACAACACATAGACATATTGAATGATTTGAATGAATACTTATCTTCAATTGAACATGGAAGAATCAAGGGGTTGAAACCCTTGAAAAGCTGATAAAATTCGGACTAGGGTTTATTCCCTCAGAGTTGCACACTAATGAATGAAATTCGGAAAACTATATATAGAGTTTACATCTTGACGGCGTCATGTATTAGCTCGTGACGCCGTCAACTCGCCGCCATGATAAAAATCGTATTGCCTAGATCCAATTGTGACGCCGTTAAGTAGGAAATTACTCTGGGCTCATCATGTGTAATTGGACCCTGACGGCCTTGGTGACGCCGTCAGGCCATAAGCTTGAAAACTCTCTGGGCCGTCACGTTATAAGTCCATATCCACCTCTTTTGTAACTCTTGACGCCGTCACGTGTAGAAGCTTGACGCTGTCAGGTACTGTTCCCAGCAAGGAAATTTAGACTTTGTCGTTTTCTTCACTCTTATGCTCCAAAAACGTCCAAAATGCTTCCTTTTCCAGATTTCTCTCCAAAAGTACCTAAAATGACAAAAGGAACGATTTAGGGCAATATTTGATCAAATAATCTCGAATTCAGGCTTAAATGGCCCCTTAAAAGCTGTACACTTTTCGCCTCATCATCGGATTTCCCCTTACCCGACAAATGTGGATCTTTCAATACAGGTATGAATATGTTATGTGCTTAATTGAGAACACTCGAAACGAGTTTTGGGATTAGAGAGATCCAACTTTTAAAGCACCCATTTACGGGAAAACGCCAACTCATGTTTTCTAACTATCGCCTCTAGCCAAGGCTTTTCTAAACTTAGAGTGCTTATATACTTCACGTAACATCATGTGAAAGCATCCATATGCTCATATCCCGTGCTTACGTCTTCTCTAATTACGTAACGGGTTTACTCCCTTATTGGTCAAACTAAGTCAAAGGTCACTTTGCGTAAACGCATCATTTCCCACTTGGGTTATGCTTTAAATCAAGGCAAAACACTTAACTTGTTTGAACCAAGGTATTAGTTGAGAACGTCGTGTCGTGGAAAGTCACGAGATATGAAACTATGGATTCTCGACGTTGTATTACTTGAACTTATAAGTAACCTATGCTTTTCTCAACTCATAATCTTAATTGTCTAAACTTTCTCTTCTTAATGACAATTAGATTATTTCTTAATCTCCATGGCTCAAGAGAACCATGTGCTCTTTAGGGTGAATACATTTGATTATGAAGATCTATGCATGAAGAATCCAATGATTGGATTTAAAGACACTTGGAGTTATAGTAATGACGAAGATAATAAAGAAATGAATGAATCATGCTACATGGCTTTAGGGTCTCCAAAGGTACATCTAGATCCCCTTTAGTTCAAACAAAACATTAGATGCTAATGAATTAGAAAAAGATAATCTTGAATTGATAAGAAATAATAATGATTGGATTAAAGAAATAAAAACTCTACTTCGAGAGAAACGCATTTTACAACAAGAGACGAATAAATTATCTAGTAGAGCAAATGAGCTTGAACTTGAAATTAAGAAGATCAAAGCCAAAGAGGTGGTTGAACCATGCTTAAGTTGTGAAAAACTTACACATATGGTTGACTCTTTGAACAATGATGTGTCTAAACTTCAAGATGAAGCTATGAGTTTTTCAAAGGTTAAGAAAAGTAGCATAAACATAGAAAATAAAGTTTCATGTCAAGATAAGGAAGATCTTGAAAAATTTTAAAGCTTAGAGAAACCAAAAATAGACACTAATGTAAATGAAAATTTGCCTTATCCTAATTATATAACTAGAATACCTCAAACACATGTTTCTAGTCCATATGGTATTCAAGTACCAATCTTAAGTGTTAATGAGATGAAACAATTTTACAAACCCAGCACTAATAGTAGGGATGATACACTCAAAACACATAAGACTCATTCAAAAAACAAGTATCATAGTCAACACTATCCTCAAAAGAAAAAGGGGTTTAATAGGAAAGAAATTTTTTACCCAAACAAAAGGCCTCTAAGACCAAATAATTCTAAGCCCTCTTCTCAATACACTCCTTGGAAAATATTCTCCGAATTTGGACTTAAGATACTTTGTAACTTACTCCAAGATCCAAGAATGTATAACATGGAAGTGTTCTATGCTAACCTCAATGGACCCACAAGAAAATGGGGACCGAGAGTTTGAGTTTCATGTTTGTTTTATAGGTATGTGATGCGTGGGAATCGCAACAGGCTTTACCTCTTGAGGGATCTCGAGAAGCTTACAACCCCCACCAGGCAGTGTACCTGATCGTTGTAGTGTAGTATACTGACAAGTACCGGGGGATTGATCGTTCAGCGTAGGAATAGTGTCGCTAGGATTAGAAAGCCTAAATACTAGTTCTAAAGGTGAGGGATGATTATTTTTGTGTTTTTATATTTTTTTAGAAAGCAAATTAAAATCTCGGGTTTTGGAAGAGTGGGCGGAATTAGTTGCTATTCAACTAACCCAATACTAAGATGCAATCAAAATAAAATACTAGAAATGAAAAAAAGCTAATTTATACTAAAGTGGTGAGCAGTAATTGGAGAAAATGCGTTTACTTAGATTTCACTACTCCCTAGATATCTTTTACACGTTAATTACTTGTTATAATTGCATGGATGACGGATTGTATTCCTTAATACCATTCATGGGGTGGCACACATAACTCCCCAATTCTATGAGCTCTTATCTCCTCCTACACCATGCCCAACACAACTATAGGGATTGTAAACAGTGGCTCATGCATTAAATACAACCAATAAAGACCTAGTGCGCGTTGGTTCATGTTTCTTAAGACGTTCAAGCATGTTACCAATTGGAGATTTGTTAGTTTTCTTAAGCCTAACATATAAATCATTCATCCAAGACAAGAATAAACAAGTAATCAACACATAATCAATATCTAGGTTTCATTAGATCTAAGCAAACACAAAAGAGATCTAGCCTAGCATGATGGAATTAAGACAAGAACATGATATAGACAACCAACACATAGACATATTGATTGAATTAGAAGAACACTTATCTTGATTAATCATGCAAGGTATCAAGGGGTTGGAACCCTTGAAAAACCTGTAAAGTTACACCAAAATCGTACTTAGGGTTTCTTCTAAAACTTCTCTTTTTTGTGAAAAATTAGAAAACTATATATAGGAAAAGGGGTCTGACGGCGTCAAGACCAAATAGGTGACGCCGTCATCTCGCCGCCAAAACAATCCTCGGACTGCCTAGATCTACATTTGACGCCGTCAAGAACATTGCATTTCCAGGCCGTCACGACTTTAACTCTTGATGCCCTACCTTCATGACGCCGTCAAAACTCTTCTGGGTCGTCATGGACTTTTACTCTTGACGCCGTCAGGAAACTCCTCTTGACGCCGTCATGCACTGTTCCCAGCATGGAAAATTAAGACTTTGGCGTTTTCTTCACTTTTATGCTCCAAAAATGTCCGAATTGCTTCCTTTTCCAGATTTCACTCCCAAAGTACCTAAAATCACAAAAGGAACGATTTAGGGCAATATTTGATCAAATAAATTCAGATTCGGGCTTAAATGACCCCCTAAAAATGGATCATTTTTCGCCTCATCATATACCCTTACACTTGAGATTTGCTTGTCCTCAAGCAAATGCGCTTTTATTCTACTCAAAAGACAAGTTAGGGGTCATTTAACACTAATATAAAAGTAATTACGACAAATAATCGTTCCACTAAAGACCAATAGACAAGCACGGAGGTCATATACAAGCACCTCACAAATAGTGTTTAGATACTCACATCTCTCGGGTGTAATAAAGTGTAAATTACAATATGGAAACGGAAGATATCTCTCACTACCTATCATAGCAAAATAGATTACCATAGGCTTGGGAAAGGATCAAACCTCCACCACATGGCGTAAGCACCTAGGATAAACTATCAAAGAGTTCTTTTAAAGGGTTGTAATGTTAGGTGTAGGGATATGAAATACACGGTTTTGTTGGATAAAGGAAGTTTTACTGGTGGCGAGTTAACAATCTTGGTTAATTACATGTACAATGTGGCGTTGCTAAGCCAAGACTAGACTCGACTTAAGCTAATAAATGAAAAATAACAAAAACATAAAATAAACATAGAATGAAACGGGATGGTAGTCCGTATGTTTTTTTTTTTTTTTTTTTTTTTTTTTTTTTTTGCATACACTCTTACCCTACCATCCAAAATAATACATCATAGGGGATGAGAATTCCCCTTACACTTGAATCTTTACATACTTTACAATAAACTAAACTAATGACTCGAATTAAGAAAATCAAAACACTTGGAGCACTTTTAAGATTAACGTACATATGAGGGTAATAAATGATGTTCTTCCCCATTACTCCATAAAATAAGTACTTACCCATGAGTCCCAATCGTCCCAAAACAATATGTACAAGGATATGACTCGACTTAGCAACCATGTAATCAATTAGATAGTTAACTTAGGGTTTAACAAATAACAATAATGCACTAAAAATGAGCGCATACACGGAAGGCTAAGGCGATTTGGTTGTACATTTAAGTGGGGTGTAACAAATTCTTCCTTTAAGTAAAATCCTTAAGGTTAGAAACGAAAAGATCGGCTCGGAGGGGTGTACTAGGGGTTTCGTGTACTAAAAATGAGTACAACGCTAAGGGTGTAGGAAAAATTAGTTGACTTAACTAGCCAAGTAATATAACTTAAATGGTCAAGTAATTATAATACGGGTTTAACACAAGGGTAATCCTAATGCCTCTTATCATGTAGTAAATCCTACCACACGAATGTAGTCTCACTAGCGGTCTCGGGATGCATCACTAACGCAAGTTCTAGAATCTAAATGCTACCGGTACACTCATAAGCACTAATAATGAATGCTTTTCCTATCAAATCTAAAGGCGAACCTCACATTTTTGGGTGGAAAATTTTTCTGAATATACGGTTATGTGCTAGTTATACAATCTCCTATCCATGACACGCTTGCTGTGGCTAAAGTTTCACTCCTAAATGTTGTAAAAAAAGTTTAAATTTGGCGCTAAAATTGCACTAACAAGTATTTCTCATAATTTTATTACACATCTACCATCAAACAAAGCAAACTCCAGCGAAAGTGCAAATGTAAGGTATCATCTTTTTACCCTCCCCTTACACTTAAGATGAACATTGTCCCCAATGTTCAAGTAAAGAATGTAAAAGTGAAAAAGTAAAGAGAATGAAATCAAATACTCCCCTGATTCACTCGGAATGGATAATAGGATGGCCAGGTTAAATCTTCCTCCAAGAAAATGAACAATCAAAGCTTCCCTTCCAGAATATAAATCATCTTCTTGTCATACATAACCTGTAAAACCTGACAAAATAGACAAGACAACCTCGCGTAAAATCGGCGGCATCCTATATAAGTTTCTAAATCCTAGAAAACAAGATAAGATATAATGCTTGTGGAATAAAGTTTGCAGATCTCCTGGAGATTATAAAACTTAATAATTCACAAAAACCATAAGACTCCGTTAGAAAAACAAAACCGGTAAAATTTCCAGATTTTAACTCCTGAAGCCGTTAAGAGTAAACCCCTGACGCCGTCAGAATTGACCTGCAGAAATCCTTATGTTAAGTTTCCGGAAAATTTCTGGAAAAACTTGGTCCTACTTCCTGGAAAATCCTGTAAAACTTCATTATGACTCAATACAAGCATTTGACTCTAACAAATACGAATATACATGCTCATTTAATATTGTGGAGAATCATGATCGGTTTGTTTCTTAAAAACATATTTGGGGTTTCCCCTTACACTTATCTTTTGCAAAAATACTTCTAGGTGGAGTTAAGACTAGGCCAAAACAACAAAGTAAAGTATTTCCACTATTTAGTTTAGAAACATGATCTACTAACAATAAAAATAAAGCATGCATACGGAAGCAAATAACAATCAAACAAATAAAATCACACAAAACATGGGTTGCCTCCCAAGAAGCGCTTTTCTTTATTTACGAGTCTTGTAGCTAGACTCAAGGTCATGGGTTACTACGTGATACGGGTGAGCTCCTCGTTGAGGACATCTTTGGGATCAAACTCAGGTTTCAACTTTCTATCGGTTTCCTTAGTATGGTATGACCTTTCAAACTTTTCTCCATCCAGATCATACAAAGTCATTCTAATATGCCATGACCCGTCACCTTCTTTAGGTGGCTTGTCCCACCTCCATTTACACTTGTCTCCCTCTCTTTTCCATTTATTCCTCTCTATGTTGATGGGCATTACGCTTAATAACTCAATCATCTTCCTAAAGACTAAGGGATCCTCAAATGGGTCAAGCTCTTCATCTCTAGCTATGAGTTGTTCTACCGAATGTGTCTTTTCAACAAAATATTTTTCTAGATAGAATGGGCATTGAGGTCCTATAAAGTTCCTTTCTATCCAAGGTCCATATCTAGATGGTCTCCTATTCATCTCTACCCAATGCGGTGTCGGTTCATCATCACAATCATAACTATGCTTCTTAACATCATACACCGACCAAGTATCGCCTTCACCTACCGTTATCTTGGATTCCTTGCAATCTATCATGGCGCTAGCGGTTGCTAAAAATCCTCTTCCTACCAATAATGGGCATGTAGTGTCACTAACCATGTCTAGGACGTGAAAATCCGCTAATATAGTTAACTTTCCTACGTGAACAACTACATCCTTAATCATTCCAACAGGGTGGGCAATACTCCCATCCGCTAGCCCTATCAATACTTCCGTTTCCTCTAACTTTCCTAGCTTAAGAGTGGTGAATAAGGATAAGGGAATCAAGTTGAGGCTTGACCCTAAATCGGCTAGTGTGTCGAAAGCTTTGGATCTTCCTATCTTACAAGGCAAGACAAATATACCCGGATCATCGAGCTTTTTAGGCAACCTGTTTTGAACGAAGGCGGTCCCATTTTTACCTAGCTTACACTTCTCATATTTTTCTAGGAGAGCACTATAGTAAGGAGCACGCGCTAAGACATCAATGACGGGGCGTTCAAGGTGAAGTTCTTTGAATTCATCGTCAAGGTCTTGCATAAGAGGTGTTTCAACTATGCTTTTGACCGGCTCTATAGTGGGTGTTTTATTTGATTGGTCCTTTTGGGGAACTTGGTTTTGTTTGAAACACGTGCTTGTTGATTTAACCGAGTAGTATTGTGGACACGAAGTGGGTGACGAAACTGAGGATATGGAATTAACGGTTAGTTTCGGATTCTTGACCGTGTCGCTCGGGAGTGCTCCCATTTCTCGGTCATTGAGAACTTTCAACAATGCATCAATTCTAGTGGTCATCTCGCTTTGCTTTTGTTTGAAATCGGCTTCAAACTTAGATATGCGAGCTTCTTGAGATGCCATGAACTTTGACATCAATCCTTCAAGATTGTTGGTACTACCATAGTTGTTAGAGGGATTGTTGTTGAAAGTACGGTTGGATGGTGGACCGTTTGCTTGGTAACGATTAGGTGGATTGGAAGAATTGGGTTGATTTTGCTTCCACCTAAGGTTTAGGTGATTTTTCCAAGAGGGGTTGTATGAATCATCGTAAGTGTTTGGCTCGGGCTTGAAAGTGTACCACTTATCTCCTGCTTCGTCGGTACGCGTGGATGCGTAGTCCGCAAAAGCTGTTCCGGGGAGTTCCACACAATCACGAGTGTCATGGGGACCACTACATAATTCGCATGAAGAAGTGATTTTGTTCACTTGGCTTGAAGACTTCGGAGCTTCGTAAGATTTCATGAGAAACTTGACTTGGTCCTCAAGTTCCATGATCCTACGGTCGGGAGTGCTAGAATTGTTCGAAGGCAAAGATATTGCCTTGATCGTTTTGTTCAAATCACAGGGATCATTCCAACTTTTGTTGTCATAGAGAGCAAGATCTTCTATGAGTTCCCATGATTGTTCCGCACTAAGATCACGTAGCTTACCACCGGCCGATTGGTCAATGGCTCGCCTCGTGGAGATGTCGATATGGTCATAAAAAATTTGGACTTGGAGCCAAAGATCTATGCCATGATGAGGGACTTTTTGGAGTAAGTCCTTGAAACGAGTCCATGCTTCATAAAGAGATTCATTTTGACGTTGTTGGAACATCAAGATGTCATTTCTAAGCTTAGTAGTTCTCCCCGGTGGGAAAAATTGAGCAAGGAAGCGAGTGGTGAGATCATCCCATGTGGTGATGGATCCCGCGGGTAAACGCTTAAGCCATTGACTAGCTTGATCCCGTAGAGAGAATTGGAATAGGCGTAAACGGGTAGTCTCTCTAGTTTCAACACCTAGGTCTATGGAATCTACGATTTTGAGAAAGTCCTTAAGATGTTGGTTTGGATCTTCGGAACGAATTCCATGGAATGCACATCCGCTTTGCACCAACCGGATGGTGTCGGATCGCAAGGGGGTCACATTGGCTCCGGTGAGCTCAATGGTGTTTCGGTAGCCTTGGTGGCTAGGTCGGGAATACTCTCCAAAGGTTCGGGGCCTAAGGGGTTCTAGTGGTGGGTTTTGTTGTGGTGGGATGACGGGTTCAAAGATGTTACCACCTTCCATGATGTCGGATGGTAAAGAGTTACTAACAAAGGCACGAAGAAATAAGATAGACTAGAGAGAACCTAAAAATAAAAAATAAAATCTTACTAGAAGGGAATCTAGCAAGTAGACCTAATAAAAAGAAATTCTAACCTAGACAATAACTATTCCCCGGGCTGCGGCGCCAAAAACTTGATGCGTGAGAATCGCAACAGGCTTTACCTCTCGAGGGATCTCGAGAAGCTTACAACCCCCACCAGGCAGTGTACCTGATCGTTGTAGTATAGTATAGTGACAAGTGCCGGGGGATTGATCGTTCAGCTTAGGAATAGTGTCGCTAGGATTAGAAAGCCTAAATACTTGTTCTAAAGGTGAGGGATGATTATTTTTGTGTTTTTATATTTTTTTAGAAAGCAAATTAAAATCTCGGGTTTTGGAAGAGTGGGCGGAATTAGTTGCTATTCAACTAACCCAATACTAAGATGCAATCAAAATAAAATACTAGAAATAAAAATAAGCTAATTTATACTAAAGTTGTGAGCAGTAATTGGAGAAAATGTGTTTACTTAGATTTCACTACTCCCTAGATATCTTTTACACGTTAATTACTTGTTATAATTGCATGGATGACGGATTGTATTCCTTAATACCATTCATGGGGTGGCACACATAACTCCCCAATTCTATGAGCACTTATCTCCTCCTACACCATGCCTAGTACAACTATAGGGATTGTAAACAGTGGCTCATGCATTAAATACAACCAATAAAGACCTAGTGCGCGTTGGTTCATGTTTATTAAGACGTTCAAGCATGTTACCAATTGGAGATCTGCCAGTTTTCTTAAGCCTAACATATAAATCATTCATCCAAGACAAGAATAAACAAGTAATCAACACATAATCAATATCTAGGTTTCATTAGATCTAAGCAAACACAAAAGAGATCTAGCCTAGCATGATGGAATTAAGACAAGAACATGATATAGACAACCAACACATAGACATATTGATTGAATTAGAAGAACACTTATCTTGATTAATCATGCAAGGTATCAAGGGGTTGTAACCCTTGAAAAACCTGTAAAGTTACACCAAAATCGTACTTAGGGTTTCTCCCAAAACTTCTCTTTTTTGTGAAAAATTAGAAAACTATATATAGGAAAAGGGGTCTGACGGCGTCAAGACCAAATAGGTGACGCCGTCACCTCGCCGCCAAAACAATCCTCGGACTGCCTAGATCTACATTTGACGCCGTCAAGAACATTGCATTTCCAGGCCGTCACGACTTTAACTCTTGATGCCCTACCTTCATGACGCCGTCAAAACTCTTCTGGGTCGTCATGGACTTTTACTCTTGACGCCGTCAGGAAACTCCTCTTGACGCCGTCATGCACTGTTCCCAGCATGGAAAATTAAGACTTTGGCGTTTTCTTCACTTTTATGCTCCAAAAACGTCCGAATTGCTTCATTTTCCAGATTTCACTCCCAAAGTACCTAAAATCACAAAAAGAACGATTTAGGGCAATATTTGATCAAATAAATTCGGATTCGGGCTTAAATGACCCCCTAAAAACGGATCATTTTTTGCCTCATCAGTATGCCAAGAAGACATGTGTATGACAAACAATGCTTGTGAACTACACACTGAAAAGGCATTTAAATCCTCCATTAGCGTTGTTGGAGATGATTCTACACTTTGTCATAAAAGATTAGGACATGCTAGCATGAAGGTAATTCTTAAGTTAATTTCTAAAGCATTAGTTAGAAATTTGCCTAAGCTAGATTATGCCTATCATTCTTGCAATGTATGTAAATTAGGAAATCAAGTCCATGCAAGTCAAAAATTTAATAATGATAACATCTCGAGTATAAGGGTCATAGAATTAGTTCACTTAGGCTTATTCGGTCCATCAACCACTCAAAGCTATGAAGGAAACTTCTATACTTTGGTTGTTATTGATGACTTCTCAAGGTATACATGGATAAAATTTTTGAAATCTAAAAATGAAGTTTTCGAAAAGTTCAAAAACTTAGGAAAAAGCCTACAAAATCTACATGGTTGTTGCATTACATCTATTCAAACGAGTCTCGGTGGGAACTTTTATAAAAATGTGCAATTTGGAGATTTTTGCGATAAAAATGGAATCTTACATAGTTTCCGATCTTCTGACTCTCTTCAAACTAATGGGATTGTTGAAAGAAAGATTCGGCGCTTACAAGAAATGTGTTGATTATGCTTAACGAACAATCTATCTCACAAAAGTTTTGGTGTCACGCTATAGAAACCGCATCCTTCATTATGAATAGAACATCAATTACTAAAACAAGTAATAAAACACCTTATGAGGTTCTTAGGAGGAAAAGGCCGTCATTAGGATATTTTAAAATCTTTGGTTGTAAATGCATAATATCTAAAACACATAATGGAATCTTCCTAGGATATTCACATACATCAAAGGCGTATAAAGTTTATAATAAGGAGACCTCTAAAATCATTGAGACACTTGATGTAAGTTTTGACGAAGAAACATGCTTGCCATTAGAAGATAAACTAGGAGAGAATAATGATCAAAATCAAAATTTTAATCACACTAATCTAGTTGAAATAATAGAACATAACGATGAAAATGATTTAGAGAATGATTTTATAGCACAAGCTCAACACAATGCATTTGCAGTCATATCAACTATAGAGCCAAAATGTTTTGAGGAAGCTATTAGTAACGAAAATTGGTTTATGGCAATGCATATTGAGATAGATCAACTCACACGCAACGATGTTTGGGAATTAGTTCCATTACCTAATGCTTGCACCCCTCTAGAATTAAAATGGGCTTTCAGTAGCACCTTGCATGAAAATGGAATAATTTGTGAAAATCAAGCTAAATTAGTAATAAATGATTTTGATCAAGTTGAAAAACCCGTTAATCACATTTTTACCCCGGTTGCACAAATAGAGTCTTTACGCATTCTTCTTGCATATGCATGTAGTAGCATGATTAAACTTAAACAAATGGATGTAAAAAATGCTTTTAATAGAGTCATCAATAGTGAAATATATGTTACCCAACCACCAGGATTTATTAACTTTCGAAAACCTAATCATGTTTTTAAAATGAAGAAAGTCTTGCATGAACTTGAACTAGAAAATCATTTATGGCATAATAGTGTAATATCTTTCCTTGTTGAAAATAAATATGCAAGAGGCATGAAGAATAAGTCGTTATTCTTCAAGATAAAAGACAAGCATCAAATAGTCATTCAAATCTTTGAAGATGATATTGTCTTTGGATCTACATGCCAAGCATTGCATGACGAGTTCATTAAGCGTATGCATGAGAAATTTAACATGAATGTCTTAGGAGATCTTAAGTCCATACTTAACTTACAAGTCATACAAAGTAACAATGGCACATTCATCTCAGAATCAAAATATTTAAGAGAGTCTCTTAGAAAATTTGATCTTGAAAATGTTAAGTCCATCAAAACGCCAATGACAACCGATCTAAAACTCACCTTGGACAAGGAAGAAATTTCGGTTGATAGCTCTAAATATCGATGTATGATAGGATGTCTACTACACCTAACCACTAGTAGACCCGACATCATGTTTAGTGTATCTTTATGTGCACGATTTCAAGAAAACCCCAAGGAATCTCACATGAATGCCTTAGTACGGATATTTAGATACTTAAAGAGCATACCTTATCTAGGTGTTTGGTACCCAAAAGCCTCGGGCATTGAAATTAGTATTTACACCGACTCCGATCACGCCGGCGACTACGTTGATAGAAAAAGTACTAGTGGCGTATGCACCTTTGTAGGAGAATGTCTAACACAATGGTCTTGTCATAAACAAACTGCTTTAGCTATACCCACTACCGAAGCCGAATATATTGCAGCCGGAAGGGCTTGTCAACAAGCTTTGTGGATGAAGCAAGTGGTTAGTGACTACAACATCTATTTACAAGATGTTCTTGTATTGCGTGACAACAAAGGTGCTATTGACCTTAGTAAAAATCCCGTCCATCACTCTCGAACGAAACACATCGAAATCCGTCACCACATTCTACTTGATAACGTTCAAAAGGGAAATATGCTTTTAGAAAAGGTTACCTCCGAAGACAACGTTGCCGATATCTTAACAAAACCTTTAAAACGCGAAACCTTTAATTATCTTAGATTAGGTCTCGGAATGATAGAACGTCGAGAATAAAGTTGTTTATTCCGTCAAGTTGGTTTCAAAATTGAGTTGTACTCAATATTACAAATATACTTTGTAACACCCGAACCAACAAAAAAATAATTGTTCTTTGATAACCCATGATGGTCCAATATAAATAAATAAAATACTCTAACACATCCTTCCATCTCATCTCATCTTATCCTAAAAACAAAACCTCAATTGGTCACTCATTGGACCACATAGGATTTCATGCCCCCCCCCCCCCTCAATAACTTAAATTCACACACCAAACAAACCTTTCCTTCTCTTCTCCTTTTGTTGCTGCCGACCACCCCCCCCCCCCCCCCCACACACACACATACTCATCTTCATCTTCAATTCTTCCTCAATCCTACATATTTCTTTCCTTGAAGATCTTGGTAAGTCTTGATCTCCATTGTTCCATTGTTATGTTTATTCTTGAATTTGCTTATTATTTTGGGATATATATATATATATATATATATATATATATATATATATATATATATATATATATATATATATATATAAGTATGAGTTAAAATAAAAAGTCCCTTATAATAAAAAGTGTATGAAGGATTGTGAGAGCGACATGTGTCACCCTCATGCCACATCATATGACACATGTCATCCCACCCCCATCCCACCCCCCCCCCCCACCCCGCAAAAAAAAATTCCCGCCAAATTTTTTAGTGCATCACAGTTATAAAGTTACTGCATCACAATTATAAAAGTTACTGCATCACAATTTTAAATTTTAGTGCATTAAGGTTATAAGTTACTGCAGCATAGTTGATGCACTAAACTATTAACTATGATGCAGTAACTTATAATAAAGATGCACCAACACTTAAAAAAAAATCGTATTTTAATTGTGATGCAATTACATACATATGATGCAGAAAACTTATGATAATGCAATTTCTTGTAACTATAATGCAGTAACTTTATAACCATGATGCAGTAACATTAAAACCATGAATGCAGTAACCGTGATGCAGTAAACTCATAATTGTGATGCAGTAAACGTGATGCAGTAACTTTATAACCGTGATGCAGTAACTTTATAACAGTGATGCAGTAAAAAAATTTGGATATTAATTTTTATTCTTTAATTCAAAAGGGTATAATAGTAAAGTTACTTTTTTATTTTATTTTTGATTTTTTTTAATTACAAAACGTTTTTCTAGGTTCTAAATTTTAGGGATTTTTTTTTTCTTTTTTATTTATTTTTTATTTTTTATTTTTTATTTTTTGCATTACACCGGTTTAAAAATAAAACAATATGTGCACATGTGTTTTGTAAAAAAGAATGTTAAATAGTAACTACATTACAGGTATTTTTTTGTTATGCATACATGTTTTGTATATTGATGAGTGTGTAAATACTCATCACTTTTAGTCAAATCTGAACTGCAAAACGATTAAAAACACTCAAAAACGCACCAAAATACGAAGAAAATCCCAAAGATCGTGTTTTATATGTTTTTGATGCAAAACGAGTGAAAACAAACGAAAAACGAACAAAATTTGCGTATTTGGCAGTTTCAGTCCTCCAACTTTCAAAGTTTTACGAAACTAGTCCCTGGTTAGTCATTTCAAAGAAAAGTCAACCCGTGCCCTTTAAAAGTCAAAATGAATCACAAATGATCTTTGGGTAAAAAGATTTAGAAAATTACACATTTGGTACCTGTACTTTGGCAAATTGGCAGTTTTAGTCCCTGGTGCTTCAAATTTGGAAAATTGCATTTTTTGGTCCTATGGTTTATCTAACTTGACAGGTTTGGTCCTTTTTATGACTTAAGTATATTTGCAAAACCAGTCCTCAAAGTTTCAGCAAGTTTGTGCATTTGGTCCTTGGGATTTTACATGCTACAACACCAAACGGATCCTTAATTAGTGTAATACCAATCCACAAACAAACCATCAGCCCACCATCATCTCACCTTGAGCCCATGTTACAACCAGACTTCCCCTTGGCCCATGTAACCCCAAAGCCCAACCTTTAAGCCTTATACGTTTTAATACAAAACGTATCCCATTGACCAGTCAAACACAAAGCCATCCCTTTCCTCCATCACTTCCCCCCCCCCCCCCCCCCCCGGTGAACCTGCAACCTCCACTAACCTTCCATCACCCTCAACCCTTGTCTTCTCCACTCCATTCTCCAATCCCACTACAACACCCCCCTCACTCACAAATGGTACCTAACACCCAAAACTCCACGCTGGCAATCCTAATCTCCACAACAAGTTTTCCCGCCAAAATGGAATCAAGGGCTTGGATCATGTTTGTTTATAATTAAAGGTTGGGATTTTATCAGGAAGTCACAAGAAGACTTTTGTGCAGAAGAAGTCAAAGAAGCCATCTCCTACCTAACTAGATTGTAATATAAATAGTAGGACTTGTAAGCCTTTATGGCATTTTTTCTTTGTATCTTTCCTTAAGTTTCAGATTTAATTCTTAGTTGTAATTCAAAGTTTTTAATTTAAGTCAAGTTTCCTTTACAATTATTGCAATTCGTATTTTTTTTAAAGATTTCAAATTTATAATTGTTCTACTTATTTGCACTTTAAATCCTCTCAGAAACTTTTATTATCCTTGTTTAAGTTGTTTGAAGTGAAAAGAAAGCATCAATTCAGAAAAAGAAAAAAATATATATACAAAGAAAATTCAAAATATATATATATATATATATATATATATATATATATATATATATATATATATATATATATACAAAAATCATTGAAGAAGGTGTAGTTGCAGTAGAAGGAATGAAGAATGGATAAGATTTAGAGTCTCATGGGAGACAATAGGTTGGTTCTTGTCTTCCTAGTTCTCAGACTCTTCCAACATTGGATGTCAAGTAGGTCTCATCTCATGTTATGATTACAATTTGAAGTATTTGGTAATTGTAGTTAATTGTCATATTTCTTTGTTGATTAAAGTTTGTTTTTGTTCATTATGAAGTCATTAGTTAAGCTTGGTAGGAAATTAGTCCATTTGCCTTAAATAACTTTGAAAACAGTTTTATTAGGGGTGTTTGGATCAGGGTATATACCCCTGCTCTAGTGATCTTCTTGGTGCTAAACTAGTTTAGATAGCTTGCTTTAGATCATAGTGGTGTAGAACACACATAAATTTGGTAGGTATTTAGCAAAAATTCAAAAACTCATTTTGATCTCTCTTGGCAGTTCACTGTCGTGAATCTCAGTAGTGTACGACTTCCATTTAGCTTAGAACTTGTTAAAATTGTTTAGGGTAGTTTAGTCTAGGCCTGTTATAACATGATTAATCAGTGGGGATGCATCTAAATCAACAAAAGTCAAAGTTCTCTAAAATCCTTGAAAAGTCAAAAGTTGCATTCCTACTTTTTGTTCGAATTTCAACTCAGTCCCTAGCCCTCAATATGAGATGGAAATATGTAACCTTGAGTGATTTGAGAACCTTGCTAGGATGAGATTAAATTTCAAAAGGAAAATTGAATTTTGGAATTAAATTGCTTATCGAAAAGTAGGCTTGAAGTTGGGCGTGTGACTGGAAACTCCCCTGCACCCAGAAACTGACCAAGTTGTGATCCACCATAAGTTTGTCAATTGAGGATTCCAAGCTCTAATCTTTGTTATTCGTATAGCCACCTAGGGATACTTTAGATAGGTGCTTTTAGTTTTGCCAAATCAGTTTATCTAGTGCTTACAATTAGCCATCTTTTAGCCAATTTTGAGATTGCAGGCTGTTTTGATATTGATTGGTTTTGTTGTGTTGCTTGATTATTTTTGTTGAGGTTGTTTCAGTTTATGTTCATCATAGGTCTTGTTGTTGTTTGTTAATCTTTATAAGTTCACAAGTACTCGTCTGTCCACTTGAGCTTATTTGCTGACCATTAAGCTGCTGCTGCTTTACTTTATTCTTGTTGTTGTTCATATTTCATTATTGAATCTTGATTAGTTGAGTAAATCTGTTGTTAGTGTATTTCGTTGTTGTTGTCTCTTACGGTTAATTGATCGTTAGAAGTTAGATTAAGCCATTTGCTTGTTTGCTTGGTTGAATGGTTTAGCAGTTAGAAAGAACAAAGAAAACCTTAAATTTTGATTTCTAAAACCTTGAGACTGATTACTGGTTAGGCTTGCAAGAGTATGATCTTATCTTTTCAGAAAAGATTGTTTTTTTATAAAAGCTTTCTTGAATTTGTTGTTAAAGAATTTTGAGAAAAGAAAAAAAAAATTATTAATTGCAAAAAATGACATGGGTGGGATTCGAACCCAGCCCACTCAGTACACAAACACACCACATACCAGTTTGCCCTTGGGTCTTTTTCATAAGACTCTTGCAAGATTTAGTTCTTAAATAGCTTTTCAACCATTTTGCTTATTCAGCTTAAAAACTGCTTTTCCATCTTATTGCAAGTACTTATTTTACATTTTTAAATTTTCCCAAGTTCCTTTTAGCATTTTAAATTTTCCAGAAAATTACCATAATTTTCAGAATAGTGTAGGTATTTATTTTAATTTAATTTCATTAAAATAGTGTTAAATTCATAGAAAATAGAATTTTTGTCAAAAAATTAAATTTCTTTTTTCTAAAATTTTCTTTTGTATTTTAGTACGTTAGAAAATTATTCATAAATCCGTAGGACCTTTTTAGCTCAAAACTCGCGTTTTATTTTGCGCACTCGCGTAACTTTTAAATAAACGTCACGTTTTTAACTTAGTTTGCGTTTTAGGATTCTCGATACCTAATTATGTTTTCCCGTAGTGTTTTAGGATTTTACTAGTTTGTTAGTTGCCTTAGGTTAATTTATTTCCACCTTCGTTCGTTTATGTTCAATTTCGTTAAGTTAACGTATCGTAACACCAAATAACCTTTCCAATCATACAAGATTTTAATCCCAATCTCATTCGAAGCTTTCCATTCACACCTCATTGGGGTACGACCCGGGAAATCACTTCCCGGTCTCACAATTTGAATATCACTTTCACAAGTTTTGCGAGGTAATCGTTTTCCTAAACGGTTTACTCGTATCACTTCATGTGTAGTTTTCTCACGATAACTTAGACTTCACGTTTGTTGATATTTTGATAATTGTTGTTTGCACACACCAAAACACAACGAATGAAATGGCGCCGCTGCCGGGGAGGCTGTGTGTCGAAAGTCTCGATAAGGTTTAGACGATTAGTCTTGTAGAACATTCGCAAGAAGTTACGCTTTTATAAAACGTATAAAAAACCAAAAATATTTTTCTTTTGTTTCTAGTATATGTATTATATCTATATAAGATAAGAAAAACACAAAAAGATTTTCCCGTTTCTTTGTTTAATAATAACAACATTAAAATCTTACCACCGCAAACCAAGGCAGAACACCTACCAACTCGGGGTGTGACCATAATAAGTTCCCAACCCAAAGATCAAAACTTGCCTTTGCATCACTTGCGTTTTGGAAAACTTTTAAATGAGAAACACACTTTAAGAGGAGTCAAAACGGTATGTGGCGATCCAACGAACTTCGCCCAGTGAGAGATCCATTCTTCTTTCCCGCTCCTTTATGCGTTTTTCTTTAGAAGTTAACCTTGCGTTTGTGATTATTAGTTTAAGTTCCCCTGTCTTTATGAGTGGTCTTGTTTTAATTGTTGTGTTTTTCGAAAAATCCAAAAATATTTTTCCTTACCCTCTATCCGTTTGATTCTACCTTCTTATACCCCTCTCATGTATAATTCTTATGGCGTCTCTCGGCTACACATGTTTTCACTGTAAAAGCCCGATTGAGAATGGCTATCATTGTTTCCGGTGTATTTGTGAGAAGTGTGGAAATAATTGTAGTAACAAATTTTGTACTACGTGCAATTTGTTCATAAATTCAAATTCTCTCGATGATTCACCAGATTCTTCCAACTACCCATCACTGCCTGAGATACGTGTTATTAATGACAAACCATCAAGAATTGATCCTAACCTTTCAGGATTTACGGTTAAAGGTTTGTCAAGCAAACGTACAAAGCATAGAGCAGTGACTGTAAAGAACGACTTGCCTAATCTTCACGTTTATCAAGATCAAAAACCAGAGACCATAACGGAAGTGGTGGAAATTCCTAGCTCTCAGAGCACACCACTTTTCCCACCTCTGACTTTTATTCCTTGTTCGGTTTTGCTGAGCCGCTTTTCGGGTTGCCATGTCGTTGGTGTACATGTGAACGATGTGGTAATGATATTCAAAACGGAAGTTGTTTGTTTTGTGGTTCGAGTAATTCATTCGCTTACGATTCTAATCCGAGCTTTTGCAATGAGCCACAAAACAATTTCATTTCATATGAGCATAATCCGTGTTATCAAAATTGTAATGCTGAATCGTTTCAAAATGCACCAACTTCACAACAATACGGTTGTGAGTATTGTGGAGGTCCGCATTTTAGCATCGATTGTCAAACTAGGAATCTTTTTCCTTGTGACAACAATTATCACAACCAACCTCCACAATACCAAACTTTTGAAACACAACCTCAACCATTTCCTCAAGAACTTTTGCAAAATGTTTTAAATACTTTAAATGACCTTAAGGATTTGGTTAACAAACCTGCTCTGGAAGAACCTCGTCCGAAGTCTTACAAAGAAATACTAGCTGACGAAGCTGAAGAAGCGGCTAGAGTAAGATTTCGAATGCGTAAAACTATCATCTACGATGATGATGACGATAACGATGACGATATTGATGATGAAGATACCCTTGATATTCGTCAAGGCTCATCAAATTCATCAGTTGTGGTTCCTTCCATGAAAAATCAGGGAGAAAATAATGAGACGGAGAAATTACTAGCAGAAGATCAAATGGAACTTGTACAATCCATGAATGCTAGCTCCTCTCAACTCCCTCAGTCTATTGATATCACACCCGAAGTTCACACTCACTCTCTGAATATGGGGGATGAGCATCTTAGCACTGTTCCTAAAACGGAATCGGACGAATTCATAAAGTCTAGTGTTGAGAACCTTGTCCCAATCCCAGGAGAGTCACAGGGAACTTTTGATCATATGTGTGATTCACCTTCTCCTCCTGAAAATCCAAAAGATCATTTTGAAACTTTCTCCGACTTTGATGATGATTGTACATCTTATGGAGAAGTTGAGTATGTAGAGGCATCACTACCTCATTCTAATGTTGACCTTCTCCTTGAAGAGTTCACAGACGAACTTACTCACATCAATCCACTTCCATTGGGAAGTGATGATGATCTGTTTGATTTCGAAGCCAATCTGGGAGAAATTGAAAACCTTTTAAACTCTAATCCCAACATCGAGCTTAATGCTTCATATACTGTTGAAAATTCTTCATCTTCTGGAAACATCAGTCATGTGGAAGGATTACCTTCTGAGCTTGTCAGCTTAGAAGAAGAGATTGATGAAACTAACACTGAAATCAAAGATGAAGCCCTTCGTGCTACATTATTAAATGTCAGTCACCTCATCTCTAAAATTGAGGCTTTCAAAGAGAAACCCATTTCATCTCCTATCCCCATTAAGGATAGTGACATTTTCTCTGACGATCCTATTTTGGAATTTGAAGCCTTCCATTTTGATCCTATGGGAGAGAAGATTAGTGGCAGTACCACTTCTCATTCTCATAATTCTCTCCCTAATTATGAATCATTTACCTTCGATGAGTTCTCATGTGAACTCACTCATATCATATCTCCACCGGAGTATGATAAATTCTACTTTGATCTAGGCACACTCGGGATATGTCTTGATCACATGAGCTTAAATGATGATATTCATGATGATGAATCCATGAATCCTCCTCCTGATGATGATAAGTTAGTCAAGACGTTTATCATGACTTTCTTTCTCTTTTTCACCTATCGGGTGACTTCTCCTGTTCTTCACTCCTTTGGGAATGAAGACATTATCTTTGACCCCAGCATCACCGCTTATAGTTTCTACTATTTTGAGCCGGGTACTTATCTAATCGGTGTGGAACTTTCACGTGCTTCAAATGTTTGTCCAAACATCTTGAATGAAAGTCCGATGGAGATTGTTTCTTCCACATCTTGCTTCCCCATGAACCAATGAATTCGGGGTCGAGTCAAGCTAGCGACTCGGTAAACAAAAACAGTAGCATGTACTTAGGGTTTTCACCCTAAGTGTGGGGGAGTTACCCCTACTATGGTTACCAACAAAGTGAAAAACAAAAATGGTATTTTCACATTTAGCTTGTAATGTTGCCCTTTTACGTTCAAAGAGTCGGCATAATAGCCGGGACTTTGAATATTGAGGACAATATTCAATTCTAAGTGTGTGTGGGGGGGGGGGGGTATTCTAGCAAATTTGATCACATTTTACCTTCTAGTACCCCCGTTTTTGGCCAAAAATTTTAAAAATTTTCTCACTTAAGTTTCAAAATTTTTTGTGGTTATCAGTCCGCCATGTCTAAACGACAAAACGATTGGCTAATCCAGGAGCAAACGGCTCTTGGTAAAGATAACTCAAACCCATTGATGGCTTGCAATTTGCCCAAAATTGTATGGTACCTCAACTCGCCATATCCTCAATAGTAAATGAGTTGGCTAGCCCGCAAGATTATGGCTTGTGGTAAAGGCAGTGGAAAAACCATAATTGGTAATCAACTCACCAAGATGTTGACTGTTCCATCAAGAGTTGGCTAGTCCAGAAGCAAACGGCTTCTGGTAAAGACAAATCAAAACCGTTGAAAGCTGGTGGTTTGCTAAAAATCACATGGTCATCGGATGGACCATAATTCTTACTTGTACCCAAAACATTCGGCTACTCCAGAAGTGATGGCTTTTGGTAAAGAGACTTCAAATCCATTAATTTTTCTCAAAAAGATTGCTAGGGACTAGCAATAGTTTAGTGTGGGGGATTGATGAGTGTGTAAATACTCATCATTTTTAGTCAAATTTGAATTGCAAAACGATTAAAAACACTCAAAAACGCACCAGAATACGAAGAAAATCCCAAAGATCGTGTTTTATATGTTTCTGATGCAAAACGAGTGAAAACAAACGAAAAACGAACAAAATTTGCATATTTGACAGTTTTAGTCCCCCAACTTTCAAAGTTTTACAAAACTAGTCCCTGGTTAGTCATTTCAAAGAAAAGTCAACCCGTGCTCTTTAAAAGTCAAAATGAATCGCAAATGATCTTTGCGTAAAAAGATTTGGAAAATTATACATTTGGTACCTGTACTTTGGCAAATTGGCAGTTTTAGTCCCTGGTGCTTCAAATTTGGAAAATTGCATTTTTTGGTCCTATGGTTTATCTAACTTGACAGGTTTGGTCCTTTTGATGACTTAAGAATATTTGCAAAACCAGTCCTCAAAGTTTCAGCAAGTTTGTACATTTGGTCCTTGGGATTTTACATGCTACAACACCAAACTGATCCTTAATTGGTGTAATACTAATCCACAAACAAACCATCAGCCCACCATCATCTCACCTTGGGCCCATGTTACAACCAGACGTCCCCTTGGCCCATGTAACCCCAAAGCCCAACCTTTAAGCCTTATACGTTTTAATACAAAACGTATCCCATTGACCAGTCAAACACAAAGCCATCCCTTTCCTCCATCACTCCCCCCCCCCCCCCCCCCCCGTGAACCTGCAACCTCCACTAACCTCCCATCACCCTCAACCCTTGTCTTCTCCACTCCATTCCCCAATCCCACTACAACACCCCTCTCACTAACAAATGGTACCTAACACCCAAAACTCCACGCTGGCAATCCTAATCTCCACAACAAGTTTTCCCGCCAAAATGGAATCAAGGGCTTGGATCATGTTTGCTTATAATTAAAGGTTGGGATTTGATCAAGAAGTCACAAGAAGACTTTTGTGTCTCACAGAAGAAGTCAAAGAAGCCATCTCCTACCTAACTAGATTGTAATATAAATAGTAGGACTTGTAAGCCTTTATGGCATCTTTTCTTTGTATCTTACATAAGTTTCAGATTTAATTCTTAGTTGTAATTCAAAGTTTTTAATTTAATTCAAGTTTCCTTTACAATTATTGCAATTCGTATTTTTGTTAAAGATTTCAAATTTATAATTGTTCTACTTATTTGCACTTTAAATCCTCTCAGAAACTTTTATTATCCTTGTTTAAGTTTTTTGAAGTGAAAAGAAAGCATCAATTCAGAAAAAGAAAAAAATATATATATACAAAGAAAATTCAAAAAAAATATATATATATATACAAAAATCATTGAAGAAGGTGTAGTTGCAGTAGAAGGAATGAAGAATGGATAAGGTTTAGAGTCTCATGGGAGACAATAGGTTGGTTCTTGTCTTCCTAGTTCTCAGACTCTTCCAACATTGGATGTCAAGTAGGTCTCATCTCATGTTTTGATTACAATTTGAAGTATTTGGTAATTGTAGTTAATTGTCATATTTCTTTGTTGATTAAAGTTTGTTTTTGTTCATTATTAAGTCATTAGTTAAGCTTTGTAGGAAATTAGTCCATTTGCCTTAAATAACTTTGAAAACAGTTTTAATAGGGGTGTTTGGATCAGGGTATATACCCCTACTTTAGTGATCTTCTTGGTGCTAAACTAGTTTAGATAGCTTGCTTTAGATCATAGTGGTGTAGAACACACATAAATTTGGTAGGTATTTAGCAAAAAGTCAAAAACTCATTTTGATCTCTCTTGGCAGTTCACTGTCGTGAATCTCAGTAGTGTATGACTTCCATTTAGCTTAGAACTTGTTAAAATTGCTTAGGGTAGTTTAGTCTAGGCCTGTTATAACATGATTAATCAGTGGGGATGCATTTAAATCAACAAAAGTCAAAGTTCTCTAAAATCCTTGAAAAGTCAAAAGTTGCATTCCTACTTTTTGTTCGAATTTCAACTCAGGCCCTAGCCCTCAATATGAGATGGAAATATGTAGCCTTGAGTGATTTGAGAACCTTGCTAGGATGAGATTAAATTTCAAAAAGAACATTGAATTTTGGTATTAAATTGCTTATCGAAAAGCAGGCTTGAAGTTGGGCGTGTGACTGGAAACTCCCCTGCACCCAGAAACTGACCAAGTTGTGATCCACCATAAGTTTGTCAATTGAGGATTCCAAGCTCTGATCTTTGTTATTTGTATAGCCACCTAGGGATACTTTAGATAGGTGCTTTCAGTTTTGCCAAATCAGTTTATCTAGTGCTTACAATTAGCCATCTTTTAGCCAATTTTGAGATTGCAGACTGTTTTGATATTGATTGGTTTTGTTGTGTTGCTTGATTATTGTTGTTGAGGTTGTTTCAGTTTATGTTCATCATAGGTCTTGTTGTTGTTTGTTAATCTTTATAAGTTCACAAGTACTCACCTGTCCACTTGAGCTTATTTGCTGACCATTAAGCTGCTGCTGCTTTGCTTTATTCTTGTTGTTGTTCATATTTCATTATTGAATCTTAATTAGTTGAGTAAATATGTTGTTAGTGTATTTCGTTGTCGTTGTCTCTTACGGTTAATTGACCGTTAGAAGTTAGATTAAGCTCTTTGCTTGTTTGCTTGGTTGAGTGGTTTAGCAGTTAGAAAGAACAAAGAAAACCTTAAATTTTGGTTTCTAAAACCTTGAGACTGATTACTGGTTAGGCTTGCAAGAGTATGATCTGATCTTTTCAGAAAAGATTGTTTTTTATAAAAGCTGTCTTGAATTTGTTGTTAAAGTATTTTGAGAAAAGAAAAAAAAAATTATTAATTGCAAAAACTGACATTGGTGGGATTCGAACCCAGCCCACTCAGTACACAAACACACCACATACCAGTTTGCCCTTGGGTCTTTTTCATAAGACTCTTGCAAGATTTAGTTCTTAAATAGCTTTTCAACCATTTTGCTTATTCAGCTTAAAAACTGCTTTTTCATCTTATTGCAAGTACTTATTTTACATTTTTAAATTTTCCCAAGTTCCTTTTAGCATTTTAAATTTTCCTGAAAATTACCATAATTTTCAGAATAGTGTAGGTATTTATTTTAATTTAATTTCATCAAAATAGTGTTAAATTCATACAAAACAGAATTTTTGTCAAAAAATTAAATTTCATTTTTCTAAAATTTTCTTTTGTATTTTAGTACGTTAGAAAATTATTCGTAAATCCGTAGGACCTTTTTAGCTCAAAACTCGCGTTTTATTTTGCGCACTCGCGTAACTTTTAAATAAACGTCACGTTTTTAACTTAGTTTGCGTTTTAGGATTCTCGATACCTAATTATGTTTTCCCGTAGTGTTTTAGGATTTTACTAGTTTGTTAGTTGTCTTAGGTTAATTTATTTCCACCTTCATTCGTTTATTTTCAATTTTGTTAATTTAACGTATCGTAACACCAAATAACCTTTCCAATCATACAAGATTTTAATCCCAATCTCATTCGAAGCTTTCCATTCACACCTCGTTGGGGTACGACCCGGGAAATCACTTCCCGGTCTCATAATTTGAATATCACTTTCACAAGTTTTGCGAGGTAATCGTTTTCCTAAACGGTTTACTCGTATCACTTCACGTCTAGTTTTCTCACGATAACTTAGACTTCACGTTTGTTGATATTTTGATAATTGTTGTTTGCACACACCAAAACACAACGAATCATATATGCACGTGTATCTTTAAAAAATACTACATAAATATAAATACAAACAACAATACTTTATCAATAAATTTATGCAAATTCAAAAATTACAAATTGTATTACAAATTATTTACACTTGTGTTCTATTTTATTACAAAGTATATGAAGCGTGCACATGTGCATAATCTAATGTCTTTAACAGTTGGTTCATCTTTTAGGCATGCACATGTGTTCCTCGCCTAGTTCAAGAACCCATAAAATATGCACATGTGTTTTTAATCCTTTTGCATATGTGTTTTTATCGTCTCGCTCATATTAACTCATGCAAGTATGCACAGGCATCCATAACGTCAAATAACCTGCCTCCATCAATTATCATTCCACATTAATACAAGCTGGGAAACAAACTATTCCAAAGATTAAGTGAATCTAAAAATATCTTTGTCATAACCAAGCTAAGACACATATGCACACTCCTTTCATTGATTCTATACCACCCGCAAAACACATATGCACCATTTCTTTTGTGCAATATTAAGCTTGAAACACATATGCACATACCCATACATATCGATTTAACAACCTCAATAATGTTATCTATTAAAAGAAAAATCAATATACCATCAGATCTATTTAATACACCATTATCACACACAAAAGCAAACCATAACCACGATTTATACAATATAGAAAGTGGGTACTCATTTTCCCATCTCTTTTCGCCACATATTCAACCAATATACACATGCATATTTACTATTGGTACCTAATGGCGGTGATCAAAGTTATCTATGCCCCCTTGCTTGAACAAAATCAGGAAAATTTGCTTTGCATTATTTTATTTTATTTTTTCATGTTGATTGCACCTGTGATCGATTGATAACCAAAACTAAATTCATACAATATCCCCTTTGCATAATATATTCACCAAACACGAGAATAAGAAAAATAAAATAAAAAGTCAAACGGCAGTAACAACATCAACATAGGACGCCATTCATAATCATTTTTCTTCTTTGTTACTCCATTAAAGGATAATGGTCCAATCATTAGAAAGCGAATAATCCATTAAAGGATAATATATAAAACTTAGATCATTAGAAAGCAAAGTATCCGATTACCAGGAACAACATCCCAAACATAATCTTTTAAGTGATTAAAACAACTCTTTTTTAAAATTCAATTAAACGCAAATCAAGTATCGATTTTTTTTTAACAAAATAGCAAATCAATTAATAAAATAAAAAGTAATTTAAGATCTGAATATGTGTTCGTTTTCACATTAAAAACCCGAATCGGATTAAAGAAACTTACGAAAATTGTAGACATGATGATAAAAGAGATCGACACCATAAAAAATTCATCATATTTAATTACATATGCTCGATATGGATTGGAAAAGATGGGTGAGGGATGAGGGCGGCTAGGTTTTGCGAGAGAGAAATGCAATCATTAAAACTGATCCAGAATAAAAAGAAAAAATATGCTTTCTATTTCATGATAAATGTGGTAACGTTTTTTAAGGGATATGGGTTTCAAATATCAGTGTTGAAATCTCCTAAATGCCCTTCCATCAATTAAATAATGTAACCTATAGTTTAGGTTTATTACCTTTATGCCACTAACATTTATAGCCATTGATCAAATAATAGATGGTTTAGATTGGTTCTCGCAGTTCTCGCAATTTATTTTGGTTCTGAAAAGAACCCTACACTATATATACATATATATATATATATATATATATATACATATATATACATATATATACATATGTATATATATATGTATATATACATATGTATATATATGTATATATACATATGTATATATATGTATATATATGTATATATATATATATATATATATATATATATATATATATATATATATATGTATATGTATATATATATACATATATATATATATGTATATATATATATATATATATATATATATATATATATATATATATATATATATATATCTATATATATATATATATATATATATATATATATATATATATATATATATATATATATATATATATATATATATATATATATATATATATATATGTACTGGTGCGCTGCCAACGCGTCGACGCGCGGGCAACGCGCCAGACATGCTGTTGTTTTCTTTGTTTCTATCTTTGATTATATATATATGTAAACACATTATGTGTTATTTTGATAGGAACAATGGGTGAACGACGTGATACCAAGCTTCATGAAAAAGGTCTGATGTGCTCGTGGTGTCAATGTCTACAAACCATTTGAAAACCGTGCCTATCATGAAGGACGTTATTGTGACCAAGGCTTCATTCGAATGATGGGGCTTAGACAACCCTTTATCAATGCGGGTTGCTTGCCATTTGCTATTCTACCTCCCGCGATTTATCCTCGTCACATTCAAGAGTTCTATGCTCGCTGTCTATTCAACGCCGCCGAACTCACTCTCAACTTCCAAATGTATGGTCATAACTACACATGGTCTTTGGAAAAGCTTGGAAATGTCCTTGGAATCAACTCAAACGGGATCATGCTCTACATCGATTCAACGGAGACGAGAGAATTCAAGAAGTACCGTATCTATCACCCTTCCGAGGAGGGTAGGATCAATGCGGAAGAAGTACAAAACACCATCTTCAAGCCTCAATATCAATGTCATGACGAGGCCGATTTTCATTGGGCTCAATCAAACTTGCGTGACAAGCTCCATGCATGGGAATATGTTTTGACATCAAACGTGTTTGTGAAACTGGGAGCAAGGGGAAACGTCTCCATTGTTGTTGGGTATATGCTTTATTGCATTGAGATCCAAACACCATTCAACTTTGCCTATTTCATGGCAAAAAGTATGGATAAGCTTGGTGGAAACAAGAGATTGATCCCCTATGCTCGCCTTCTCACCACATTTTTTGAGCACATAAAAGCTGAACATCCCGAGCATGCTGAGAATTGGCCTGATTATGAGGTGGTGGAACCATCATTTGCCAATTTCAACGCAAACAGTCTTGATCGAGCCGATGTTGACCTTGAGCTTCCTGCAAACACAGCTTCCACATCTCAACAAGCTTCTATGGATCCAATTGGACGAATGGAATATATGGTTAATGAGATGTTTGATGAGCGTGCATGGAATGCTTCGAAAGATTTCATCAGTGATGATGAAGTGGTTGATGATGCGGCCTCCTTGCCAACCCACGAACGACTTGCTTACAAAACCTACCAAGCCACCAAACGTCAACGTTGTGAAAGCCGGTCGAAGTTCGGGGTTCTAAAGAATTTCATCACCCATTGGGCCACCTACATCTCCTGCAAGGATCTTTGATGTGTTTGTGTAACTTGTGTTTGGTTAGTTATGATCTCTTGAGACATTGTTTTATGTGTATTGCATCTAGGATCTGTATGGTTGTTGAATAATCATTGTATTTGTGTTGCATGTCATATCATGCTTGAAACTTTGTTTTGTTCTATGTCTAATGTTTATGTATTTGGATTAATCTATGCTTTGTCTTACATATGATCTATATATATTCTTGTGGACTAATCCATGTTGCAAGTATCCAAATGGTAACCTAACCCATTTTTGGAACTTTCACATGTGAGAATTTCTCGTTTGTTGCATGTTGTGATGTGTAGCTAGGCCACCGCAAAGGTGAGGCTCTTGACCCATGGATCCCCGCCTTGAAACAAGGGGGGGCAACGATCTAGGGGGAGCTATGTTCAAGGGGGAGCACGTTCGGGTGCTATTCGAACAAGCTACTTTCCATTCAATGGAAGTCCCACCTTTTTGATTCGACAAAAGGGGGAGACCATTCAAGAAATGTAGGCTTCACCTAATTACAAGGCAAAGGTCAAGACGCAAGCTACACCAAAGGCAAGCTTTGTCTTCGCTAAGTTTTGTAATTTTATTTGCTTTCAGGTTTTATTTGTCATCATCAAAAAGGGGGAGATTGTTGAGGCAACATGATCAAGATCTCTTTATGTTTTAATGATGACAAATAAACCATCGAAACACATAAAATAACAAACGTTAGCCAAAATTCCTCGAATCACAAGTCTGTTGCTGGCGCGCCACCCACGTGTCAACGCGTGGGTAACGCGCCAGGCGTCTGTGAATATCGGGATGAATTTTGAAAGTCGGCTTTCCCCTTACCCAACAAATGTGGATCTTTCAATAAAGGTATGAATATGTTATGTGCTTAATTGAGAACACTCGAAACGAATTTTGGGATTAGAGACATCCAACTTTTAAAGCACCCATTTACGGGAAAACGCCAACTCATGTTTTCTAACTATTGCCTCTAACCAAGGCTTTTCTAAACTTAGGGAGCTTATATACTTCACGTAACATCATGTGAAAGCATCCATATGCTAATATCTCGTGCTTACGTCTTCTCTAATTATGTAACGGGTTTACTCCCTTATTGGTCAAACTAAGTCAAAGGACACTTTGCGTAAACGCATCCTTTCCCACTTGGGTTATGCTTTACATCAAGGCAAAGCACTTAACTTGTTTGAACCAAGGTATTAGTTGAGAACGTCGAGTCGTGGAAAGTCACGAGATATGAAACTATGGATTCTCGACGTTGTGTTACTTGAACTTATAAGTAACCTATGATTTTCTCAACTCATAATCTTAATTGTCTAAACTTTCTCTTCTTAATGACGATTAGATTATTTTTTAATCTTCTTCTTAATCTCATTTTACAAAAGACAACAAAACCAAATCTCCCACAATCCTTCCCAAATATCCCTCTCCAACATTCTCTTACAACATTCCCCTACACCACTTACACAATGTGTACCTCTTGTCCCCTATACTCCCACACACAATATTATCCCAATCTACCAACTTCCCATACAATCTTTATACACACACTTATACACCTTGTGTACATACACTAGTTTTCAACTTTACACACATTACTCACATCCAACTCTTCTCTAGACACACTTGCCAACTCACCAAGATTCACCATATCCTATCATATCCAAATCCCTTACACAATCCTTACACCCTTTCACATCCCATCCATACAACTCATCACCTCCTCTCTAATTCAACACATGGGATTTAATTTGAAATCCAAACATAGGCTCCCTTTGATCCTAGCCATCCATTTCAAACAAAACCATCTCAACCATCCATCTCATTCTTTCCCCCAAGCAAAGGAATATACCTTTGGAATATTCTCTCTTAACCCAAACCCTAGTTTGCTTCTAACCAACCCTAACTATGGTTAACTCTCACACACTCTTCCCCATGGAGGAATATCCCATTGCATATTCTCTTCTCTATTATGCCATGTGAGGAATACCCAATCTACCCCTACCAAATTACCCTTTATACTATTCTACCATTGGTATTTGGTTTTCTTATAAACACTTCACAAAATGATTTTCTAATTGGCTATTTGAGTTGTTAACCTTAGATTGATTAATGTTAAGGTTTAGTGTGAAGTACAATTGGGGGTTTAGCAAGGTTAGTTATTTATAAGATCCAACACCCAACACTTGGGATTATTCACAGACGCCTGGCGCGCTGCCTACGCGTCGACGCGTGGGTGACGTGCCGGCCTCAGTAAATTAATCCCAAGTTTGGGTCTTGGCCTATAAATACCTCCCTTGCCTCTTGTATTCCTCACCCCTTACTATTACTCTTTCTCTCTGCATTCTTTCTCTCAAATCTCTTTATCTCTAATCTTGTGTTCTTGATTCTCATTCTAACATCTTTGAAAGAACACATCTCCTTGCAAGGGAAGAATCACAAGAACTTAATCCACTCTTGTGATTGTGTCGAGGGTCTTCTTCCTTATACCCTTTCTATTACAATCGAGTCTCTAGGTTAGGTTAGGGCTTGATTGAACAAACACTTATTCATTCATTCAATTGTTTGTAAGGGAAGTCTTGTGTCTTGGTGACCAAGCCTAGATCATTGGGGATCTAGTTGGGGTTTAATACTTCCGATAGGAAGTCTTGGTAGTGGTCTTGGTGACCCTTAGGTGAAGTCGAATCACGAGATTCTTTTGGGTGGTTTCCGAGGGCAGAATACCGTGGGAGTAACTCCTTCTTTGTAAGCATTGATATTGGTGAATACCGGTGGAGTGAATTGTAACGGTTTGTAGTCCACCAAAATGATTATACTAGTGAATAGTATCGTGTCGTGGATTCGCAACTAGACGTACGGATGGTATAAACCCCCCATCCCGAACCAGTATATATCGTGGTGTTCTTTACTAGCTTTATATACTTGTGATTGTGTTTGTGGTTGTTCCTACTTAGACCACTTGGTTGTCTTCGTGGCTTAAAGTTTTTTTTAAACGTTATAAAAGGCCGAAGAAACCGTATTCACCCCCCTCTGCGGTTCTACAATGGTATTTGCACCGTTAGTATTTTTTTACTTTTTTGTTCGTTTTTTTCGTTTTCGTCCATTCTTTTACGTTTTCCCATCTTTTTTATGTTTTCGTCCGTTTTTATACATTATCGTCCGTTTTTTTTTTCTTTTTTTTTTTTTACATTTTCTTCCCTTTTTTACATTTTCGTCCATTTTTTACGTTTTCTCCGTTTTTTTACGTTTTCGTCCGTTTTTTTGTTTTCTTATGGTTTTACGTTTTTATTAGTTTTTTTACGTTTTCGTCCGTTTATTACATTTTTCTCCATTTTTTTACGTTTTCGTCCGTCTTTTAAAGTTTTTGTCTATTTTTTTACGTTTTCCTCAATTTTTTTTTATGTTTTAGTATGCTTTTTATATTTTCCTCTAGTTTTTACGTTTTATTCTGTTTTTTTACGTTTTATCCATTTTTCTAAGTCTACCTATGTTTTTATACATTTTAGTCCGTTAAACGTAAAAAAACAAACGAAAACGTATAAAAGACGAACGAAAATATAGAAAATGGATGAAAACTTAGAAAAACGGACGAAAACTTAAAAAAAGGACAAAAACATAAATAAATGAACGAAAACATAAAAAATAGAGGAAAACATAAAAAATGGAGGAAAACGTGAAAAAAGGCGAAAACTTAGAAAAACGGACGACAACGTAAAAAGCCGGAGGAAAATGTAAAAAACGGACGAAAATGGAAGAAAACGTAAAAAACGGATGATAACATAAAAAAGTGAATGAAAACGTTAAAAGACAGACGTAAACTTAAAAAAAATGGCAAAAGCATATAAAAACGGACATAAACTTAAAAAAAATGTGCGAAAACGTAAAAAACGGAGGAAAATGCAAAAAAAAAGGATGAAAATGCAAAAAAAAAAAGAAGGAAAACATATTAAAAAAAATTACGATAACTTATAAAAATAGATGAAAACGTAAAAAATGTAAAAAAATGTAAAAGATGGGGGGAAATGTAAAAAACGCACGAAAACATAAAAAAACGGACGAAAACGTAAAAAAGGACTAACGGTGGAAATACCATTAACCCAGAGGACTAACAGTGTAAATATTTTCTATATCGTTAGTAGATAATAAAGAGATAGTTTGCACCGTTTGCCCTTATTTTAACTCAGGGATGTATATCGGTTAACCTTTACTAACGGAGGGATGTATGTGTTGAAACTTTTATGAAAGTGATGTATAGTGCGAAACATGGTAAACCAGAGGGATGTAGTTTGGAGTTTACTCGGAAATAAAATTAAAGTCGGTGATTAATAAGCAAATCCAAACACTCACCGATCTTTTCCCCATTCTCACACGGACCATTTTATACAAACAGCCCGTCAAACTCTATGGCCGCTCCGACTTCGACGACACCGACACCACCGAAGACTCCCTCAAAACCACCAATACCACACCTCCCAAACCCCAATCCAAACCACCACCAACCAAACCTAAAAAGCCCTCACTCTTAAGCTTCGCATCTGATGAAATAACGACTCTCCAATCACAACAACCACCAAAACAACAAAACCTAAATCATCTTCTTCTTCTACTCACAAATTAATATCAAGAAAAGATAGAATCACATCCAAATCAAAACGACGTCGTTTTCATCTTCCTATGTACAACTCCAAGCTGGTACTTATACCAAACAAACTCTCCTCGAGTTACAAAAAAAACCAAAACTATCGGCAACAGTAGTCGAAAACCTCCTCCTGAAAAACTCGAAGAAAACCCGAACAAAGCGTTGTCGTGTTAAAAGGTATATTTAAACCGCCTGAACAAGCTCAAGAGGTTTCTATTAATCGAAATAACCCCAACTTTTCGATCATCATGTAAAACCCCTTTTGTTGAAGTCATCTTTAGTGCAAGATACCCCTAGAATACACCCTTCCCTACTACATATTTTTGTTTCGTTACACCTATTCACCTTAGCCTACCGTGTAATCTTAGCTTGAGATTGAAAAGTCACCATTTGTCTAAAAAGTTCAACGCAAGATTTGAGAGATTCGAGAGTTACACCCTTATTGATGACATACATTATTGAAGACCCCCAAATATTCACCAATATAGTTTATCCCAAGTGGGGGGATGTTCTAAAAAAAATAGTTAGTTCCTTAAACGAGAAGTATTCCTCATTTACTTGAAGAAGTTGGAAACAAATCTACGCCAACTAAAGTTAAAGGAAGTATGAGCATCACAACAACTTGTTAATGGAGCATTTTTTGATTCGATTATGGAGGTATGAAATTCTGAACAGACGGCAACCGGTGATGACTTGGTTAAAAGCTATGATTATTTGTTTTGTTGATTTTATATTTTTCACCATTTAAAAATCCCATGCCTTATCCTACCCTATAGTCGTGAATCATGCTTAGGTGATTGTCGAGTAGTCATTGATGTCTTGCCCAACGTTCTGGTCATGTATCGATGGTCTTTGTCGCCTTCGCCATGGTATGATAGTAACGATGACTCACCATAAACCATTACATCATGATCAACCCTTTATTGCCTTCTAGGATTTTCTTGACCTTAGCTCTAGTGGTGGAGTTTTGTGTAATTGCCAAGCTTATGACATAATACATACTATGACTGTGCAATTGAGTGATCACCCCGAAATTGAACACTTAGTATAGGATTGAGTGTGAGAGTGTTTTGTTCCCCATTTCGGGAGGTGTTCGGCTTTTATTAATCTAGCACAGGAAACTTTTATTTTCCTTTTGTATTCGGGGAATATCTTTTAACTATTATTCTGATGGAATCTACTTGAGGGCAAGTAGAGTTTAAGTGGGGGGATATTTGATAACGTCAAATAATCTGATTTCCTAAGTGTCAATTTCCCCTTTATATTGGCTAATTCTGCCTAAAAACATTAGTAGTAGTGCCTTATTTCTTCATATTTCGTTTCAGGACTATTAATTGAGTATGGAGCGACATTGGACGAATCTGGACTCTATTCCATTTTAACAATGATATTTTCCTACATTATAAAGACTACGACGTAATTAGTAATAGTGTTATGCCGTAACTAAAGACTTTGAAATATTCTTACATATGAAGACTACGCTGTAATTAGACACTTTGTTACGGCGTAAGGAAGACACAGTATTGATCCTTGTGATTTATGTTGACTACAGCGTAGCTATGCCATGGATTACGACATAAACTCAACCCTAGAAAACTACGGCATAGTTCTACATCTTGATTACGGCATAGCTGATGCCGCCAATCACTACGACATAACCTCCCAGCTAGTTACGCCGTAACTAGCACGATGTGATATGATGTTATAAAGATAACACTAGCTACGGCGTAACTACTTAATAAGGTTACGCCGTAGCCGTGTACTGCCTATAAATACATGACGAATTTTGCTTTACAAATCATCTCCCCTTTCCCAAACCCGATTTAGGGTTTGGGGAGAGCAACCACAAAAGAATAAGCTAGTCTAAGGAGTTTGAAGACAGAAGTTCTCATCTACTACAAACCATTATATTCGAGTTTGGATTCTCTTATGTTTTTCTAGTAATCGTTTGACGAATTCATTTTATTAATTCAAGTTTATATAAGTTATTTGTTCTCTTTTATTTCTTTATATAGATATCTTCTTTGTCTATTCATTTACACTAGTTTCGGTAGTATTATAAGCTTGTTAGTATCTAGTGAACAAGGGAAATTGACCATAGGAACATGGCAAACTAGATTGCGGAGAAAGGAAGGAATTGGCCATAGTACGACCAATCTTCGTGTAGGAATTGACCATAGGATCACCTAGCAAGTGGAGGTACTTAAGAAGTTAGAGAGATATAAGATCCGAGAGGCCGAATATCTAATGAATGTGATCTATTAGGTTTTTCACTTAATGACTCAATCGAGTATCCCATCTCCGCTTACTACAAAGGGTAGCGCCTTTGGTTCCGGAGACGATATTAGGGAAGATAGGCTAAGATGACTCTTAGTGATTTTTATGCCACTATATATTGTTTAATAAACCTGAATGAATGCTCGATAAACTTGATTAAGACTTTATCTTTTCACGTTCTATTTCTATAATCTGAATTTGTGATATTAGGATTTAGTAATTATAAACCTATTATCTTTCATCAACCTTTTACCATTTTAAATACTTTGATTCCTTTTACAACAGATCTTAGGGACGACCCTCGGATTTACCTAGTCTTTACTACATCTGATTGGGTTCTCTGCCCATTAGTATGTGTTAATCCTTGTATGTCTTAGTTTATAAATTTAAAGCAGGATGAAAATACGCATCTAGTGTTGTTTGTGGCGGTGGCGATGACGGTGGTGGGTGTTTGGTGGTCGGGATGGTGTTTATTAGTGGGTTGGTGGTGAGGATGGTGGCGAGGATGGTGTTTGGTGGTGAGTAAGGTGGTTGAAGGCGAGATTCCAGCGACGGTGGTCAGAAGTCATGGTGGTCAGCCGGTTAGTGAGGAGGGTGTGTTTTAGTTTTGTATATATGTGAAGTGAAAATATAGAGAGAAAGGTATGTAGGGGTATGGAGTATAGATGGTGAATGAAAAGACACAATTACCTTTTTATGTGCACGCCACATGACCAACTTAATGGTTAAATTAACAGAAAAATTGGTCAAGGGATCAAACCTGATACGGGTCGCAACCACAAGGACCGGATCCATTAAAAAAAAGTTTAAGGACTGTTACAAGGACCATTTATGAAATTAACTCTAAAAAAATTAAAGTCGGTGATTAATAAGCAAATCCAAACACCAACCGACCTTTCCCCATTCTCCCACAGACCCTTTTATACTCTCCCCGTCAAAAAAACTCTAGGGCACCAATCACAACCACCACAAACCACCATGAACAACAACAACAACAACAAAGTCCGTAAAAACTTCCGTCGCCGCTCCGACTCCGACGACACCGACACCACCGAAGACTCCCCCAAAACCACCACCACCACACCTCCCAAACCCCAATCCAAACCTAAAAAACCCTCCCTCTTAAGCTTCGCAGACGACGAAATAACCGACTCTCCAATTAAAACAAAACATAATAATCCATCACGTTTATCAAAACCTAATTCATCATCTAGTCACAAATTAATCTCCGCTAAAGATAGAATCTCATCCAAATCCAAAACGACGTCGTTTTCATCTTCCAATGTCCAACCACAAGCCGGTACTTATACCAAACAAACTCTCCTCGAGTTACAAAAAAACACCAAAACTATCGGCAGCAGCAGTATTCGTAAACCTAAACCTCCTTCCGAAAAGCTCGAAAAACCGGAACAAAGCGTTGTCGTTTTAAAAGGTATATTTAAACCTCCTGTACAAGCTCAGGAGGTTTCTATTAATGGAAAGAGTGATGATGATAGTTTAGATGAGGATAGTGAGGGTGATGGGAGGGGGAGGGGGAAAGTGTGGAGTCAGGCGGATATTGATGTGGCGAAAGCGAAGCGCGAAAAGTATAGGAAGACGAGTAGTAGTGCGTTTCCGGAGTATATTGCGCTTGATGGAGGGAGTAATCATGGTGAGGCGGAGGGGTTGAGTGACGAGGAGCCGGAGTTTGTTGATAGAGTTAGGGTCATTGGGGATAGGGATAGGGATAGGGATAGGGATAGGGATGAGGTTAGGCGCGGTGTTTTTGAGGATTTTACGGCGAGTAGTAGTGTGGTGAGGAGTGATGGGGATGGTGTTGAGGAGGATGATGAGGAGGAAAGGAAGTGGGAAGAGGAACAGGTTAGGAAAGGGTTAGGGATGAGGCGAGAGGAGGGGATTGTGAATGCGAATGTGAATGTGGTTCAGAATGTTGGTGTTCGGTCGAGAGATGTGTATGTTAGTGGTGTTGGTACGAGTAATGTTGGGCTGAGTGTTGGGGGTTTGAGTATTGGGGGGTCGGTTGGGTGGGCGCCTGGTTCTGGTCCGGGTATGGGTTTGAGTTCGGATATGTTGACGATTGCTCAACAGGGTGAGCTTTCGAAGAAGGCGTTGCACGATAGTATTAGGCGGCTTAAGGTATGTATAAACGACTATTGTTACATTTGTTACTATCCTATGATTGTTGTGATAATTAGGGTCACTTAAAGTTCCTTTAGATATATCGTGGCGTTTGTTATGTAAAGTAATTGGATCTTTGCCCCACGTATGCACTGGTATAGTTTCAATTTAGGCAATCGTAGCAACTAAACATAGTTGATGCATGTGGTCGTCATAAGAAAAAATGACCTGCCCTAAGGGAAACATGCGTTATGAATAGAAAACGGTGAATAGTTCTTTCATACCAATGCTCTGTTTGCTTTCTGTTAGATAAACACGTTAGCAAGCTAGCCCATTGCCAATCTGACAGGCTAGAAGATATATCGCTATTAGTTTTTCAAATGGTATAACCAAAGGATAGCTCCCTCAGTCTAGTTTTTGTGTTTTATAATTTTAATTAAGGGGTGTAATTGATATCGTGAACCAACCATTTCTCTCACTTTTGACTTTTGATAAGTACCTTTCTTTTAAATAACTTTAATTAGATTAGGGGAGCAACTAAGCATCTAGAAGATAGAAGTAGACTTCCTAAATCTTAAGAATGCATAATCAACTCAACTACACTGTTTCGTTAGATCCTAATGACCACAATTGTTTTCAGTTAGGTGTCATACAAAGAGCAGATAGATTTCAAATGGAATTCTATTTTGCACCAATGTTGCAACTCAAGCAGGCATTTACACTAAACAAACACTTCACGAGTCACAAAAAAACACTAGAACATTCCGAAAACCACAACCCGGAAAACTCGAAAAACCTGAACCGAAGCCCATTATTGTCTCACAAGGTTTATCTAAATTTACTCTTCAAGGGTTCAACATATTACTAATAGTAACAATGTTGCAACTCAATCTGAAAGGTCAACCTCGAAGTACTAGCAGAGAACCAAAAAGTAGGCAATTAATGATCTTTTCAGCAATGCTTAACACTGGTGGAATTTATCAGTAGCACTAGGCCAACAACCTTAACACTGCTGTTTGAACTTCTCATCTATTGCCTATGTGACATGAGTTGTTATTAATGTGAGACATGATGTTACATGGCACCATAAGCTATGCATGCACTGTTTCATCCATATGGTACAACTTTATGTGTGGTTTGTTAGATATTGTGTGCTAGTTTCTTATTAAGTTTTTCTGTTTTTTTTGCGAACAGCCTTTACCCAGCATGAACTGTTATAATTATAACTATAACTTGTCTTTCAGGAAACTCATGGCCGCACATTAACTACTTTGACAAAAACTGATGAAAACTTGTCCGACTCACTGACGAAAGTTACAGCTCTTGAAAATGCTCTTACTGCTGCCGGTGAGAAGTTCATCTTTATGCAAAAGCTTCGTGACTATGTTACTGTTATATGTGACTTTTTGAAGGTATGAATATGTTTAATCTATGAGTTGGCATCTTCTTGGGTTTCTTTTTCTTTCATTAGCTAACGATATTTTAGGAATTTGTTTCTGTTATCTTCTATATGCTATATCTGCTGATCGCCTTAGAGTTTAGAAGTGAAGAAAGCATAAAAAAACTTGTCTATGTCTTGTTTTCTTGTTTGAATTTGTGCATCGACACCGTTGCTTTGTTATTGAAGGATAAGATAACCTAAAGTTCTGGTAAATTATGATATATTTGGTCATACAGAACCTCTTTATGGTTAAATAGGAAGTTGAAGCTGATCAACAACCTTGATGGTTCTATTTTAAGTTTAAGGCTTCGCTATCTCGGGGATAAATATTTTTTTTGTAAAAAAAACTAAACGATGTGCTGTCTTGCTGTCTGGGGATAATGTAAAGACATTAAACTTAAATTTTGAGGAAACATGCATGGCATTTGATCAAAGATCTTAATAAGGTGCTAATATTATTTAGAGAATTAGAGGCATTGTATATTCTGGTGGATAATATTGACTCAATGGAGACCTGCACTATTCTTCAATAATCTATTGTTTCTAGTGTCTCCCACCCTGATTTGTAGTTTCACATGTTGTATTAAAACTCTTTGTAAAAGCATAACATTGTAGTTCTGTTAGTTGAAAGTACTAAAAACTTAAAAGTGAAAATTCAGCTAATAGCATTCTCTTTTTATTGTTATATAACCTCCTGTTTATTATTTTCAATCGCAACAAAGACCATTTTCCCATTGTAATTGAAGTATTTCCTGAAAATTTGCGTTCTTCTTTCTCTTGATGTCCTCATTCTCTCATGGTATATAACATCAAGTTCTAGGGCCTCTTGTGAAGTTTTCTCAAATAGCTTATTAATATGTATAATGTATTAATTGTAAACTCAATGCTGGTATCTTCAGTTCAGTTATATAAAATTTCGCATTATTACTTGATCTGAAAGGAACACAACCATAGTAGCATTTTTTAGAACAAGAGTGCGAATAAAAGGTCACATGCCCCAACTGTTTACCTGTAGTAGTGTAGCCAAAAGATGAGTATTTTAAATCTTGATAAGAAACCTTGATACGACTAATAGGCTTCTACTGTTAATTCTGGTCTCAGTTAATATACTTCATTGAGCCATTTGTACTAACTAATTAGGTTTATTTCTATAAACAACTTATTAATAAGCTGAATGGCATTTGCTTACTGAGTAAAAATATTCAAGAAAATCTCGAAGATATGTCAATCATCTGAGCTAAGTAGTTAGACTATACTAAGAGGAAATACAGGCTTAAATTTACGATGTGTACATTAATACCTCTACCAAAACTTCTAAATAGATGTTTGTGTATGGAATAAGCCATATCTTCAAAGGTGATTATAGCTATAAACTGTACTCAATGAGCCAATTTAATTTGTTTTCTGCTTTAAAATTCAGGAAAAAGCTCCATTCATTGAGGAACTGGAGTACCAGATGCAGAAGCTTCACAAAGAACGTGCAGAAGCTATCATGGAAAGAAGATCAGCTGATAATAATGACGAGCTAATGGAACTTGAAGCATCAGTTAATGCAGCAATGGCAGTTTTCAACAAAGGCGGCCTCACTTCCTCCATGGTTGAAGCCGCTACAAATGCCGCTCAGGCTGCATCAATCGCCTCACAAGAATCAAGAAACCTTCCTATAAAATTAGACGAATTCGGTCGGGACGTGAATCAACAAAACCGTATGGATATGAAGCGAAGAGCAGAGTCCCGACTACGCCGGAAATCTCGATCAGAATCCAAAAGAATGTCGTTAATGGAAACTGATTGTTCCATAGAAGGGGAATCAAGCACGGATGAAAGTGATAGTGAAAGCACAGCATATGAATCAAACAGGGATCAGTTACTTCAGATAGCTGGACAGATATTCAGTGATGCAGATGAAGACTTCTCTCAACTTTCATCTGTCAAAGAAAAATTTGGAATGTGGAAAAAAGATTACGCGTCGAGTTACAGGGATGCGTATATGTCATTGAGTATACCTGCAATCTTCTCTCCTTATGTAAGGTTGGAGCTTTTGAAATGGGACCCACTTCATCAGGATTCAGATTTTGATGAAATGCAGTGGTACGTACGCTCTGCTCGAATTTCTTGAACCTGATAGAGGAAGTTATTGCCCAGCAGTTGAGTGGGTGAGTAATCTGCTGGCAAGGTCGATGAATTCATGACAAGTGTCTACCTGTCATGAACTAACCAATTAAATTATGGGAATTTCATCAAAGAGTCATGTTTTTCAAATCCTTATTGACAAAATGCTGTAAAAGTGTGTTTTTATGCCAAAAATAACCATCAATTTGCAAAGTCTGTTTTAGAGACTAAATGTTGTTATTGTGGAATAATATTCCCTTGAAAAAATGCAATAAAAGGAATAGTTTAGTTCTGCAAATAAGGAGGACTTTTAAAATATTGTTACGGGAATTAAAGTACTTGCAATTAAATGGAGGATAATTTGTGTTCTGCTAAAACGCAACTCCACATAAACTCAAAATGTTTGTAAAAGAAAAGTTCCAAAAGGGCTTATACCGCAAAGTAAATAACTTCATTTTCTTTTCAAGGTATCTTATTTTCCTTCTAAAGTATGCGGAAAATGCAAAATAAATTTGTTATGTTCTGCAAGCAATAAAGTCAATTTTTTGCCAAAAAAATAAAATAAAATAAAAATAAAAAAAATCCAAAAAACTTATCCCCCAAGTGGACTTATTTCGTAATTTCTTTTTGTACATAATTGATGGCTGTTTTGATTCAAACACATATTTCTATGGCATTTTGTTAGAACACCATGTTTAGCGTATGGCTACTTTGATAAAATTCTACTTTTCTGTTTTTTTGTCTTTAGCTAGTTATTGGGTGAAACCAAATTAATTCTTTATATTGATGTTGATTTGTTTGTTCAGGCATGAATTGCTCTTCAGTTATGGTATGCCTGAGGATGGAAGTGAAATGGACCCAGATGACGTTGATGCCAATATTATACCTAATTTGGTTGAAAAGGTTGCGATTCCTATATTACAGCACGAAGTAGCTAATTGTTGGGATATGCTTAGTACTAAGGAGACAAAGTATGCTGTAGCTGCTGCAACTTTGGTTTTGGGTTATCCTCTTTCCAGCAAAGCAATCAATGAACTTGTGGTTGTTCTAAGTGACCGGCTTTCTGATGCAGTTGCTAATTTGATGGTATGAATCTTTTTTGTTTATTATAAATGGAACTTTAGTTGAAGTGTCAGACCACTAAACCTTTAGCATTTTATAGGTTTAAGCAGTAACTCTGCTCCTAAAAAATTTTTTTGGTCATTTGTTTGCAGTTTTTCTCTAAGTAAGAAATCTCTTTTTAGGGATTAAAGCTTGGGAAACTGGTTTAAGTAGACGAAATGGAACTTTTTGTTGTGACAAAGTAGCCAAGTGTGGGACGATTATAACAAAATAGCCAAGTATCTGGCAGGCATCCTTGCGGACACTTAAAATTTAAAAAAATAAGTTTGCGTAATTTGAAGAAAAAAGTAAACGGTAGCGGAATGAATTTTGGTATATAAAATATATACATGTTATTTAACATTGTTTGGTCAAATCCGTAGTAAAAGATAAATCTCTGCAAAATTGTTTGCAGACTCGTAATGTACATTATTTTTGTTACTTTGATCAGTTTCCCTTAAAGTGAAGCCACAAAAAAATATTAAGTTTAACAGATTCCATCGATTAAATAATGAAAGCTGGTTAGTTGGATCTAACATACAAAAATGTTAAGGGAACAACTATTTCGGAATAAAGTTTAACGGTTAACCCACAAAAAATGGTGAAAGTTAGTAGCTTTTACCATATTATCAACCTTTTTTTTACTATATTCTGATTTTGTATAATTTGTCAACAGGTACCAACGTGGAACACACTAGTTTTGAAGGCTGTACCAAATGCAGCTAGATTTGCAGCGTATAAGTTTGGAATGTCTGTACGTCTAATGAGGAACATATGCTTATGGAATACTGTTCTCTCGACCTCTGTTCTTGAGAAGATTGCTCTTGATGAGCTTCTTAGTGGAAAAATCATTCCACATCTTAGAAGTATTCAGTCTGACATTCATGATGCAATCACAAGGACTGAGAGAGTTGTTGCTTCACTCTCTGGTGTTTGGTCAGGCCCAAGTGTCACTGGTGAACGAAGGTACGGTTAGTTATTGTGATTTACGTAATACATATTCTTAGGAATGGCAATGGGGGCGGGTTTGATGTGGTGCGGCCATCCCATCTCCAAACCCGATTACAATAATCATCCCCAAATCCGCCTAATCCCCATCGGGGATCTTATCGGGGCACCTCGTTAAGGCGAGCTGCTCCCCCAAACCCGCCCCATTCCCCTGTTGGGGATCTTATCAGGCTGTCTTCTTTGGGCACGATGCTCCACCAAACTCGTGTCGCTCTCCGTTTATTATCATTTTTTCACTATTAACAATATTATTTTATGCCATAACTTGAAGAATCGAGAACCTATTAATAAAAATTTACGCATTGGCCGCCTTATGAAGTCTTCAACAATAGTATTAAACATAAATAACGATATGCTACTTGCGTCATAAATCACAATTTTTTTAGAATAATATGACACAAAACTAGTGTATCCATGATCACAATCTACAATATTACAAAGATAAAAACTGACGAAAATTAGAAAATTATATGGTTAGTATGTAAAATACTAACACAATATTTAATGTATATAGATATATGTATATGTATATATATGTTTTTGGGGCGGAGCGGGGATGTTGTGCCCCGTCCCTGCCCCAAACCCAATAAAAATCCCTGTTAAGGCCCCAAAACCAGCCCTGCACCCGATAAGCAGGCCCCGACCCGCCCAAAAAAATTTGGGTTTCTTGTTTCTCCATCGGCTTCGGGTTATTTTTTATTTATTTATTTTTTTTTTTATTTTTTTTATTTTTATTTTTTATTTTTTTATTTTTTATTATTATTATTATTATTATTATTATTATTATTATTTTAATTTTTTTTTTTAAATTTTTTTAATTTTTTTATTTTTTATTATTATTTTTTTTTTGCCATCTCTATCATATTCTATCACTACACATGCGTATGGCATCTCCATTCTCCAATAGGAGGAAGAGGAATAGCTGTTTTTGCTCTAAAGTCTTTTAAAAGCTTTTTGCCACATGAGCAATGTCTTTTCTTTCTCAAAGGCTTGAAAAGCTCTTTGCATTGGAATATATAATTATAATTGATAAAAGTTAGTGAAATAACATTTCTTCCCTTTTTAAAATCGGTTCGGTTTCATTGGTTATGATGCATTGTGCTGTTTGCCATTGTATCTGAATCATTTTTTCTCTTTGCATTCAACTCCTCCTAGTTGGTCCAACTGTTTAGTTTGATTCACTGTTATCTTTTCCCCCTGAGAGGAGTTGTGCCTCAAAGTGAGTGCCTTCTTGTCATATAATCCCTCTGTTCCAGAAATATATGTCCACCTTGCTATTATAATGTCCCAAAATATTATTCTGTCTTCCTAAAAAGATTGTATAATTGATTAGTTTACTCATATTACCCTAAGTAAAACTATTATCACCAAACTTAAAGAAACGTATAGTATTGGTCCAAAGGTAAAATACTAAAATGTCATTCTGCAAAATTAAAACAGTAATAGTTTATTTGTTGTGTAGATTGTGTTATTGCCTAGTGGACAGTAATTTTCGTGACGGGGGGAGAGACATTTGTCTGATCAGTTTTCAGCTCTAAAAAACCTTAGTAACTATTGCTTCAGGAAAAGCTTTATCAAAAAATATTAGCTATTGCAGAGTAGTTCATCTATTGATCAATACTCACTTTATTTCTTGGTGTTGCATTTTCAGTCCAAGATTACAACCACTAGTAGATTATTTGCTTGTTCTTGGAAAAACATTGGAAAAGAGGAAGACTTATTCAGAGACAAATGGACTTGCTCGCCGCTTGAAGAAGATGCTTGTGGAACTTAATGAATATGATTTTGCTCGCCACATCAACAAAACCTTCAATCTAAAAGAAGCTCTATAGACAGCCTTCTTGACCATTTTTCTGGTTTGTAACTTTTTGTTAGATCGGTTATTTGAACAATGTGAAATATAGTGCAGAGTACTACAATTCGTGGTAGTAATCACATCGATTCTTAAATGTACTAAAATTGCTTTGATAGTTTGGGTCAACCTTAGTTGGGGCAATGCCGTCTGCATCTTTTCGGTAAGGAAGTTGGAAGTAACAAAGATGTTTATTTTTCAGGATATACTGGGTGTTAGTGGGTGCTTAATTCAAACTGGTCATCCGTGAATAATAAGTGCGTATTTGTTATAAAATAAGCAGATAAGCACTTTTAGCTAAGTACGGAAAACTTCTTATCTACTTAAAAGAAAACAGTTGAGCGATTTATAAGCAATTTCAAACGCCCTCCAAGTAGAAGATTACAAATGAGCATTTTAGAGCGGAAGCCAGTTGGTTTTTCATGCATTTTTGCATATGATATGAAAAATCTTGTCAAAGACACTTTTTATTCATTCTTTCCGATCATATACAAATATCTGTTGCTTTTAGGTGTAGGTTTTTCATTCAAATGGACCACATACGAATTGTTTTATTGTTTTTGTACTTTTTTATTTATTTATTTATTTATTTATTTTTGGTAGCATGTTTGCTGTTACGAGGTGGTGGTCACTGTGTTCATGAATTATTGCAGCTATGCGAGACTTAAATCTGACATCAGTAAATTCTACCTAAAAGAAGAAAAGTAGATGCTGTTTATGATTATGTAAAGTAGCTCCCAGAAGCACTTGAAATTTGAAGTATTATTGTAAGTTGGAAAGTCGCCAGGCCTATATATTTATGCAGTATGCATCCTTGTACCGTATCTTTTCCTTGTTCTTAATAAATAAATCGTAAGTAGCATACGATGTGTGCCCATACCTTTTGTCAAATTCAAGATTCTTGTAGGTAATAAAATCGTTATAGGTTTTGGTTTTATTGATTGTATTTTCTTGTCACTGCAATACAAAAGAGAGCCTCTATATATAACAAAGAGAGCCTCTATATAAAAGGAAAGGAAATAAATTAGGAGCAATAATCGTGGAGCCAAATCAGGGTAGAATATTGCATAATTATTGCATAATATATCCTATACTCCCCCTCAAGTTGGAGCGTGAAGATTCCGAACACCCAACTTGCACAGTAGAAAACGAAGAGAATTGGCTCCTAAAGCCTTCGTAAGAACGTCAGCGATTTGATCTTTGGTAGCTATGGGCATGGGACAAATTTCCATGGAGTCAACTCTTTCCCGCACAAAGTAGCAATCCATTTCAACGTGTTTGGTGCGTTCATGAAAGACTGGGTTGTTGGCTATGTGACGGGCAGCTTGATTGTCACAAAACAATTCAGTTGGTCCGACAGGTGCCATGTCAAGTTCACCCAAAAGCCACCTCATCCACAAGATTTCACTAACCGCATTAGACATGGCCTGATATTCGGCTTCTGCTGAGGATTTGGAAACTACGGACTGCTTTTTTGTCTTCTAGGAAACGGGAGCTCCTCCAAGTAGAAGTAAATAACCAGTTCTGGAGCGTCGAGTCATTGGACACCCTAACCAATCAGAATCACAATAAGCCAAAAGATTAGTTCCGCCTTCTCTAGGAATGAGTATGCCTTGTCCCGGGGTCCCTTTCAAATAACGCAAGACACGATTGGCAGCTTCCATATGAGGTTGTCTAGGATCACTGACGAATTGACTCAAGATGTTGACCGCATAAGCTATGTCAGGTCGCGTAGCTTGTAAATAAAGAAGCCTACCAATCAATCGACGGTATTGATTACCATCGACACAAGCTGCTTTGTCACACTTGTCAAGCTTTAAATTCTGTTCCATGGGGAAAGGACTCGGTCTACAGCCCGTCATGCCAACATCTTCAAGAATGTCCAATGTGTATTTGTGTTGACTTAACACCATACCTTCCTTTGTTTTAGCGGCCTCGATGCCTAGAAAATATTTCAAGGGGCCAAGATCTTTGATGCTAAATCGCTTATCCAGGAATCCCTTGGTAGCTTGTATTTTGTGCGGGTCATTTCCAACAAGAACAACGTCATCAACATAAATAAGTGCAGCAACGAAGGCGTCTTTTTCTTTGAAAATGAAGAGAGAATGATCAGCGTGGCTTTGCTTAAAACCAACATCTAATAAGGAATGCGTGAACTTTTGGTACCAATTTCTTGAAGCTTGTTTGAGGCCGTACAAGGACTTCTTGAGTTTACAAACCCGATTGTCATCTTGCTTACCAAAGCCTTGCGGAAGCTTCATATAAACATCCTCATTCAAGTCGCCATGCAAAAAAGCATTGTTCACATCAAGTTGGTGAACATGCCAATCACGCTTTATAGCGATGGTCAAGAGGGTGCGCACTGTCACTAGCTTTGCAACAGGAGCGAAGGTTTCGTGGAAATCAACCCCTTCCATCTGTGTGCAGCCTTTAGCTACAAGGCGTGCCTTGTACCGCTCAACATCTCCATTCGGCTTGTACTTGATTTTGTAGACCCATTTCGAATCAATCGCTTTCTTTCCTTCTGGAAGTTCTTCTAAAGACCAAGTCTCATTTTCTTCAAGAGCTTGGATCTCTTGCTTCATGGCTTCTATCCACCTGACATCCTTCACAGCTTGCTTGAAGTGTTTAGGCTCATTATTTGTGGTAATGGCCGTCAAGAAAGCTTTATGAGTGTTAGTAAAATTATCATAGGAAATAAAATGTGCTAAGGGATGTACCGTGGAGGAGTCTTGATGGAGCGATGATTGCGTATGGTCTAATGATGGGGGTAGGTTGACTTCAAAACCATCAAGTCGTGCAGGTCGTGATTTGCTTCGTGTAGGTCTTGCATGTTCAACTGTAGACCCATGTGTTTCACTAACGGTTTCAAACCCCGTCTTATTTTGATCATCACAAACGGGTTCATGGGTATTTTCGGGATGAGGTTGCTCGTCTTGGTTTGGGCCTGACATGGCAGGCTCATTTGTTTCTTCATTTGGTCCAGATGAATCCGGGTCATCATGGGTTTTTTGCGGTTTGGTATCAAGAGAAGAAGGGGGTTCATCAATGTTATCATTGGGCCGTGTTTGGTTCAGCCCATTATCGTCTAGATCATCTTCATCATCTCATTTTTTAGGGAAAACAAAGATCTCCTCTTCCTCAGTAATGCTTCGCGCAAAAGGGAAAATATTTTCTAAAAATTTGACATCTCTAGAGATCACCATTTTTCTATGTTGGAGATCGTAGACTTTGTATCCTTTGGTTCCGGGTGGATACCCAAGGAAAACGCCCGGTCTCCCCCTTACTTCAAACTTGTCTCCTTTGGTCTCAACGTTCCGATAATAAGCTAAACAACCAAAAACCTTCATGTGATCATAGTCAGGTTTTGAGTTGTGTAAGATTTCATAGGGCGTTTTGTTCTCAATTACTTCGGACGGCAAACGGTTTATAACATGTGCTGCTGAAAACACATTCTCCCCAAAATCTTGTGGGTAGATTGGCCTCGAATTTCAAGGCGCGTGCCGTTTCTAGCAGGTGCCGGTGTTTTTGTTCCACCACACCATTCTGTTGGGGTGTATGTGGGCACACAGTTTCAAGCACAATCCCTTCCCTCGCATAAAAATCAATCATTTTGTTTGAAACAAATTCCCCACCATTGTCACATCTTATTCTTTTGATATTTTTCTCAAACTGGACTTTAACCATTTTGTGAAAGTCAACAAGGCAAATGCTAGCTTGATCCTTGTGCTTGAGAAGGAAAACCCACACGGATCGGCTAAAATCATCAACTATTGTTAAAAAATAGTTCGCACGTGTAAGGGAAGGCGTGCGATATTTGCCCCATATGTCACAATGTATTAATTCGAAACAACCATTTGTCTTAGTGACACTAATTGGAAATGGCAATCTCGTAAACTTAGCTTTAACACATGAATCACAAAAAACCTTAGAATCCAAAGAAGTGTTTTTAATAAAATCCAAATGATGTAATCTAGAACTCGATGGGTGACCTAATCTCTTGTGCCACATACTTTGTATAGTCATCATAGCATGCCGATTATTTTCAAACATCCCCATCTTGTAGAGACCATCTTGGCAATCACCCGCTCCAATCAATGTCCTTGAATACAAGTCCTGCATGATACAAAATTCAGGAAAAAATGTAACAGCACATTGAAGTTCCTTAGACAATCTACTAACAGAAAGCAAATTGCATTTAAATTTTGGGACATGAAGGACTTCTGTAATAATTGCCCCACTTGGAAGAGCACATTCTCCTCTTCCTTCGACTGGTACAACTTCACCATTTGGTATGGTTACTGGTTGCTCGTAACCTCTTTTTCTTTTATTTTTAAGTAAGGAATCATTATGAGTAATATGCTCGGTTGCGCCCGAGTCAACTATCCACTTACCTTCTTTATCTATGTTACCTGCTAGGTTGGCCTTAGGTCCACTTTCTTCTGCATTCGCACCTTCTTTGTTTCCGAAGAATTTCAAGAATTGTTGATATTGAAAGTCGCTTAAACCAGCAATAGGGCTCTTTTCTGCTTCAACACAAGCTGCCGACGGCTTGGCCTTGTCTTGCTTGCCTTTTCCCGACCACCAATCCGGGTAACCTATGAGTTCAAAGCAACCATCCCTGTTGTGCCCATCCTTTCCACAGTTTGTGCAATTTCCCACTAGTTTACTGCTGCTCCGTTTTACGTCTTTCTGTTTCAGGCGACTTTGGTCACGTTTAGCTATAACTTGTGCTTGAAAAGCGAATGAATCAAAGGAGGGTCTTTTGGTTCCTGCAATGGCACGCTGCTGCTCATCTTCAGCCACGAGGTGGTAGGCATTTCCAAGGGACGGTACAGGATTCATGGCAAGCATCTGCGTTCGAATCGTCCCGTACTCCGCATCCAGACCAAGCAAAAACTCATAAAGCCTCTCCTTATCCCTAAGCTGTTGAAGCTTCTTCCCTATATCACAATCACACCCGCTGCAGGTGCACTTTGGGACAGGTAGAACGCTTTGGATTTCATCCCAGATCCCACGAAGCTTCGTATAATAAGCAGAGACAGAGGTTCCGTCTTGCTTAGTGAACGTGAGTGATCGCTTCAATTCATATGCCCTAGGTGCGCTCACCTTCCCGAACCTTTCCTTCAGGTCGACCCAGATTTCACGAGCCGTCATGACATATTTTAAACTGGTTCTAATTTCCTTTTCCATTGCCGTATGCAACCAACCTTTGATCATAGCATCACATCTCATCCAGGGCATGAACTCGGATGATTCTTCTTCCGGTTTCTTGATCGAGCCATTGATGAACCCGACTTTGTTTTTGGCGAACAGAAAATTTAGCATCTCCTGAGACCAATCTGCATAGTTACCGTCATTAAGCACATCGTTTACGTGCATCTGTCTTGGGTAATCAGAGGGATGGAGATAGTATGGAGAATCATGGTCGATTTCTCCTTCTTTGGTTTTGCCTGCTGATTTTTCACTATCGCCGGCCATAGGTAGGGTTTGGTTTTGGTCAGAGGATCTTCACGAAGACCTCTCTGATACCATAATAAAATCGTTATAGGTTTTGGTTTTATTGATTGTATTTTCTTGTCACTGCAATACAAAAGAGAGCCTCTATATATAACAAAGAGAGCCTCTATATAAAAGGAAAGGAAATAAATTAGGAGCAATAATCGTGGAGCCAAATCAGGGTAGAATATTGCATAATTATTGCATAATATATCCTATAGTAGGTGGGTAAACTTCTTCAAAAGAGTATGAATGGAGAAGATCGTTACAACGGAATGAAAAATATTATGTTTGTTTACAAATATAGAATGCAATAACTCATTATATGGAGTCACTGAGTCACCCATTACATAAAAACCACCATTTTTATTTTTTTATTTTCTTATTTTCTTATTTTCTTATTTTATTTATTTTCTTTTTAACATTAGGGACCCTTTGTTTTTTTATTACATGTTGGAATGAAATCATAATTATATAAAAGCTCTTTATTAACTATCTAACAAACAAAAATATATCATCAAAGGCTCTTTTAGTCCTTTTATTATCGATTGTATTCTATTTTATCATAACAACAAAACATATTTATAATCGTAATGCGTCATTCCATTACTTTATTTATTCCATTACGACGTTCATTCCATTCCGTCATACAAAACAGACACCAAGTTTCGCAGTTAGTTCTTCCAGGTTTGTTGGGGCTGATTTTCCAACAGGTGGCATTCACAAACTTACGTTGCGCATGCCTAGTTTTACCACCAGCAAGTGTTGTGCATGTTCATCTTAATTATCTTATACAAATACTCATTTTGGAGTTGGGTTTCGGACTACACACCCGAGACGTGTAACATCTCAGTTTTTAAAGAAAATAATAGCGGGTTTATCTAAATTTTTCTATTGGTTACATCTAGTATTTAGAGGAATAAATAGAAAAGTCCCACTATTAGCTGAATTAATAATATAAGTAGTCGGGACTTGGCAACTAATATGAGATATATAGTTCGGATTCAGTTTGCAACATGATTTTACTACGAGGGCTAAATGTGACAAATAGCCAAACTATTGAAAAAGATCAAGATATATTTTATACTTATTAAAAGTCGGTTTAGAAAATAGATATATACTCCCTCCATATCCACGATATAAAAAAAAATAGAAGAATCAGGAGCAAGAACAAGGTTTCTTTACCATGAAGAATTCATCAAAAATCATAATCATTATCAAGGTTTAGCAAGGATTAACAAAAATTAATAAGGATTATCAAGGCTTCAATGGTTATGATGAATCAAAGAGCTTCAAGGGTATTATGTGTTCTTCCCCAATTCAAGGTAAGTAGTGAATCATGTGTTAATTTATGATTATGAGATGAGGTTATGTTTTTAAAGTGATTTACATGGTTATATGATTAATTAGTCATTTATGATAAAAGAGGTGATTGAATGATTGTGGAATATGATGGGATTATGTTAGTAATCAGATTATGAGTATGTTAGAATGTTTAGGAGGTGTTTATGTTGATTATTGAGTTGAACCAAACACCCTTTTATGCGATTTGTGATGTTATACAAGTTGCTGAAATTTTCAGCAATGATTAGTTGTGTTTGAAATATCATATAAAATCAGTAGTAGCTCGTATTGAATCATGGCTGGACTTTCTGGAAAGCCTAATGAGTATACTTCAGTTCTATGCTTTAAGTTTTGGCATATTTAGTAGTTAAATTGCTCTAAAATGCGATTTGGTACAGCAAAGGCTGATTTTGAAATGTGCAGCAAACCGAACTTTAAAAATTCATACTGGATAGACTGTAGCTCCGTTGGGAGCGTGCCATACCTTTTCAGAAAGGGAAAATAATATACTTTCAAGGAAAATTAGCCTCATGACCTGGTTATGTAGTTAAGTTGGTCAAAATGATGCATTTGCAAGCTGTTGTAGAAAATCAGCAAACACCTTGTTTAGTGTTTTGATGATTATGACATGATATGATGTTTTTTGCAAGTCCCGGGTGATTATATGCTATGATAGCTTATGTTCTCAGCCCATATGGTTATAATTCATGTTATGAAAGTATATAACCAAGTGACAAGACTTGGTTAGCTTAGCTCGAGCTCGCGAGCATAGTAGTGCATGTTTGGCGAGATTTATGCCATAACTAGTTTATGAGTTTATGCATTATAGTTAGTTTATGTGTGCTTAGTTGCACTTATATTTGCATTATCATGTTACATTCATGCCTAGTTGTTATGTGTTAACATTATACGTGTGCATCTATCATGATATAGGTGTTCGAGACAAATTCAGAATCATTCATCTTGCATTATACGGCCCAGGTGAGTAACGGATTTTCAGTTAACATGTTTCGTAGATTAAGCGTGTTTTGTATATATACGCCTTTCTATATCTTAAGTACTATGTAATTATGTTTCATGTTGACCCGTGAAGTCATATTAGTATCATGTTGACCCGTGAGGTCATATTAGTGTCATGTTGACCTGTGTGGTCATATTCAGTATCATGTTAACCTGTAAGGTCATATTAGTATCATGTTGACCAGTGTGGTCATATTCAGTATCATGTTGACCTTTTTGGTCATATTAAGTATCATGTTGACCTCTTTGGTCATATAAAGTATCAAGTTGACCCGTTGGGTCATATTAATTATCATGTTGACCTGTTGGTCATATTAAGTATCAAGTTGACCCGTTGGGTCATATTCAATATCATATGTTGACATGTTTGATCATATTAAGCATCAAGTTGAACCGTTTGGTCGTATTAAGCATCAAGTTGACCTGTTTGGTCATATTAACTATCATGTTGATATGTTTGGTCATATTCATTATCATGTTGACCTGTTTGGCCATATTCAATATTAAGTAGACCCGATTGGTCCTATTCAGTAGTATGTCGTGGCTCAACGTCAATATTATTTATAGCAAAAGTTTAGTCATATACCATAGCGGTCTCAGCATTATGTTTATAGTAGTTCAGCTGTAGTATCAAGTTATAGCTCAGCCTCGGTTTATGTTATAGTACAATTTTAGTAATTAATTCAATTTTAGTATCATGTCTTAGTTTAACCTCGTGACGATATTATTGCTCAGTTTCTATATTCAGCTTAGACTCAGCTCCAGCTCAGCTTAGTATCATGTTGTAGTCGAGCACAAGTATTTAGCTTAATCTTAATTTATATATGAATGTTATATGCGTTTAGTAATGTGTGCAAAGTGCTTATGCACTTTTGGCCTACGATGCATTTATATATGCATGTCATATTCTATTAGGTATATGCTTATGCATTTTATAAGGCGCGCCAAGTGCTTAATGCACTTAATCAGTCATAATGGTACTTTATGCATTACTCAATGTATTTAGTACTATAAGTATACAGTTATGTGATCACATACAGTTGTTCCAGACAAAGTTGGAACTTAGACCTCCTTAGTGGAGAATCGAGCCTTAGAATAGTAAATGTTCCAAAATCGGAACTCAGACATCCTGTATGGATGATTTACATGTTTATATGGCTCGTCAACTATGTATTCAGCCAGTATAGTACTATAAGTACTCAGTCAGTATGTGCTTATGCACTCAGCCAGTATAACTATAAGTACTCAGTCGGTTATGCACCAAGTATGTGCTTAGTTATGCAGTCAGTTATGTACTCAGTATGCTTATGTACTCGGTCAGTAACATGGTGTATCATGTATTTAATCATTTAGTGTTGTGCTTATGCAGTTAGTCAATATTATGCTTCATGTAGTCAAAATAGTACTATATATACTTATTCAGCATCATGCTTATGTTTAGTTTATGATTCGATATAGTTCCGTTATCTCACTAAGTCTTATAGACTTACCGTTCTTAATTTATATTTTGTAGGTATGCAAGATGAGACCATGTACATGCTGAATGGGGCGTAATGGGTTAAAATGGTGTAGCTCGCAGGTTAGGTAACGAGTTTCTCATTTTCATCATTTGTTATCAGTTTGGAATGCCCCTAAATCAAGAACCAGCTTCTTTACCAAGTTTAAAGAGTCATTGTTATGTATTTTGCAAAGTTTAGTATTTTAATGGGATGTTTGAAATATGCCCGTATGATGTAGAAAATACGCTTCCGCTAGTTTTATCAATTTATACAGTTTACAAAATTATATATATTTAGAGAAAAAAAAAATCTGGGCGTTTCAAGACGAGACTAAAGCATGTTGCTTGTCTTGTTATAGTTCAAAGCGCAAGACAGGACCCAAAGACGTGTGAACCTCTCAACTCTCAACAATGAAGCAGTTTATTGCTTTAACAAAGAGAAAGACAAAATTTTTCTTTTTTGAGAAAGACAAATTAACATCGCAAACTTACTACATTGTAGGAATGCATAGCAGGAGATCAAGTTATATATGGTTCAAAAGAGCCCTTCTTATATCTTTTAACATAGTATACACATAATAAAGAAGAGTATTAAATTAGTTCTTTTTGGTCTACTTTGTTAAACAAGTCCTCCCCAGATATTCGCCCAAACATTCGCTCACATAAATAAATAAAATAAAATGGGTAAAATACTACCCAAAAAGTAAAAGTTCAAAATGTTGGACATTTAAATGCACATATTTTAGTTCAGTGATTAACTTTAGAAAGGGTGACAACTGACAAGTATGATGAATTTTCAAGTGATCAACCCTTTTAAGTATCGTAAGATAACCGACCACTAAACCAACAACACTAAGCAAGCAACATGAACATATAGTTTTATTATGATAATAAAATCAAGAACATGACATAAAGTTAGAATATGAGAGATAAAAGAAAAATAAGAAAAGACAAAAAATGTATTACCATTACAATAACATATCATTATATAAAAATATGTTTGTGATTAATTCTTGGTACTAGTCCTATCCTAAATCTAGCAAGTAACTCTAATAAAGGATGCTGCGCTTGCATGGTAGACTTGTCTCGTTGGACATTAATTAGGTTGATCATCATCCTCGTACGCGTCCTCAATACTTTGGAACACGAAAATCGTGAGCATACCAAAATAAACCACAAATAGGACCACAATGCATACAACCACGAATGGGACTACGGCGCAATCGGGCATGTAGTACGGCAACACAAACATGGAAGGAAAGAGAATCACTAGAAATGCAGTCCAATGGATAGGATAATCGTTGAAGCTTGTGTCTTGTTTATAACGGCATGCATACTTCCAAGCAAAGTAATATGCAACTAGGATCACAACAAATAAGATTCCACAAATAACTGAATACACAATCATATTGAGTTTGTGGGGAACAAATATCACAAGCCCTAGCAAGAAAGGTGTAGGAATTGCAGAGAAGCAACCGATAGTTTTCAAGATGGTGTAATGGATATTCTTCATCCAACGTTGTAAAAAGAAGCCAGCAAAAACCAAAATAATAGATGATAGTGTAGCAACTGATAATAAGGCATCGACTATGACCATAAGAATATCATGATGAGGTTTAAAAAGGGGTTTATTCCATTTGCTTTTTGGAGCAAGTCCCAACGGAACCAAGAGAGCAAGAAGAGCCGTCAAAAACAAAACACAGAAGTAATAATACGACCTGAAACAAACACATGCACAAACACGTACAGTTATTAGCTAGCTAGGAATTGAAGAAGATAAACAAAATTTAATTAAGAATCCAAGCCACAAAAGGAAATTAAAGATGAACTTACTGTGGATCAGCAGATGGTGCCTCTTCTTTTTCTTCTTCAATTACCTGCGGATGAATATCTCTAAACAACAACTCCATGCGGATGATATAGACGTATGTTAAAAGGTTTGTTTTTACTGGTGACCTTAATTAATGGGATTATGCGTTTGTGTGCATATATTTATATATAACGACTCCCTGTTGGAGTTGGAATAGCATTTCTTTTTGGCCAAAACTCAGTTTAGAACCCCGAACTTGTTAAAGTGGAATTTTTAGTACCCTTGATTATTAAAGGTATAGAATGGTACCCCAACTTGGCTAAGTGGAATTTTTAGTACCCTACACACACTTAAAATTATTACGTGACAATCATGTTAATTAGCCCGGCCAGCCCGTTAGGATTTAACGAGAAATAAAAAAACAAAGACGTTAACTCTTATATTATGCAGTAGAAACGACTCGACTCCCACATCTCTATTCAAGTTCAGTGATTTTGAAGAAAGAAAACGACTTTGTTCTCATAATTTTGAGGTGTACTCGTGGTGAAGGTGATACAAATAAACAAAATAAGATTTGATTAATTGTACCTTCCGTATTATTATTATTATTATTATTATTATTATTATTATTATTATTATTATTATCGCCTTTTAAAAAGAAATTATTATTATTATTATTATTATTATTATTATTATTATTATTATTATTATTATTATTATTATTATTATTATTGCGTCTTTGTAAATGTGGTAAATTATGGCATGTGTTTAACGTCTTAATGGGAGCATTTTTCTAATTCTCTTAAGTCTAATTATAGCTTAAAACAACACCTCACTTTACAAAATAGGAGGAGGTTGAGACATGTATCATTAATGAACTTAACGCACATGTCACAAACATAAAATTAGTAGCTGTTCAGCAAATGTGAATTTCTCTTTACAACAAATGTAAACTTGAAACAAGTTTAAAGGCACAAAAATATCAAATAACGAAGTTCTTTTCTTACAAAGAATAATTTATGTAATTTTTTGTAAGTGATTTTGAATCATATATTATTGTTGTTGTTGTTGTTGTACGATGTTGTTTTCTTACAAAGAATAATTTACGTAATTTTTTGTAAGTGATTTTGAATCATATATTTGTTTTTTAAAAACATTATTTGTTGTTGTTGCTGTTGTTGTTGTTGCTGCTGCTATTTATATTATTATCATGAACGAATGTATAAAGAGGATGAAATAAGTTGTCTATGTTAGGAATTTCTATATTGAGAATGAAGATAAAAGGGTGTTTGGGTTAAGTTGGTTTTTAAAACTTTGTGGATGATAGGGTGAGTCATGAAAGATGCGATTCCCTTGATCTTTCAAATGTTTTTTAGCTCCTCTGTTGGTAGTGTTTAGTTAAAGCTTTATGTGAACTTATTTCCGGGATGATGCCTTCGTGTGATAGGACTTTGATGCTATATGTGAGGTTGTAGCTGCATATGCATGGTACTTAGAGTAATCTTGCAGAAGGGCAATGTAGTCCTGGAATATAGACATCAATAGAGTTTTTCAGCTTTGGTTATTGGTAGAGCGGTGGGGGATCATTTGCAAAGTGACCAAACTTTAAAAAGTGTAAAAAGTAATCTCATCCGTTGCATCATAATAAAAGATCTGATCAAATTAAAGTGGGATATATTCACACAGGGCATACACGTCATTCCATTTCTTTATTTCTAATCTCTTCTCCCCTTTTTATCTCATCATCATCATCACCAGATGAAATACTCAACATCTCAACTGAGCCAGGTTATGCGTGATGCGTCCAGGCCCAGTTTGTATGAAATACTCATCATCTTTGCGTCAGCACCACCGTCTTCCGCCGTCACCATCAGGTACCAACTAATACATATATATATATATATATATATATATATATATATATATATATATATATATATATATATATATATATATATATATATATATTTTTAATACTTTTCGACTTCATAATGTAAACATAGAAGATCTGTTGTTGAAATGTGATAAATATAATGATGCATACTAACTGCTCGACGAAATGCTTCAACCAAATTCATCATTTCATTCATATAAATTAAACCTCATTATTATTCCAGATCTGCAATGATTAACAGATTCCGTCGCTGTGTGACTGTCATCTTGCTAGAATGGAATGAAAAGATCATAGCAAGAATCTTTTTGAAATAGGGAAGAGGGTATTATGAAACAAATCCATTTATTGTTTCATTCACGATGTAGTTTAAAAAAAATGAAATATACAATGTTGGTTCAGTTCAGTATTGAGAAATAATAAAGTTGCATTTAAAGGAGCTAATAAAGAGTTATATTTAAGAGATTTGAACTAAATGATCTGAGGTTCGTGTTTTTTTTTTTTTTTTTTTTTTAAGGAAAAGATGAAGATTGATTGTTGTCTGTGTGATTTTTGTTTGTTTGGTGTTTGGAAATATATTTTCTTATTGATTAAAACTGTTAATTTGCAGCTGTTGATGAGTGTTAGTTTGTTACCGGTATCTTTTTTAGTTTCGTGGACCGGTTGCCTGAGTCGGGATCTTACTTTTATCAAAGATTCATCAGTTAGTGGATTTTTTGTTACCTACTTACTTTTATCCGATGTTCATCAGTTTATGTTTTTTTGTTATATTTTTTTAGTAGATGAACATATTAAATATCAGTTGTCTATGATTTTTTGTCTGTGTTCATCAGTTATTACATTATTTGTTATCTGCTTATTTTTTTTATGTTAGCTTTATCAGTTTATGCTTTTTTTGTTAATTTTTTTTATTTAGTTGATGAATGATGACGTGTAGTACGGATAGGAGGCCTACTGGGCCTGGACTGTATTATACACACGGGCCTGGACTATTTCATACAAACTGGGCCTGGACGCATCACGCATAACCTGGCTCCGGCCCTACAAACAAACTAGGCTCCGGCCCAACAACCTGACAAATCGGATACGACTAAAGCCCAGGCCCCGAGCAAGGCACAGTCCGGACATGTATGGATCACTTAAAGCGGCACTCCCGAAGTATGCTCGCGGACCGCCCCGCGGTCCGGAAAGTGACCCACGTCCGAGAACATCGATTAAGCTACGGACCCTTGCCCGACAAGGGTCCCATTTCGGCCACTACAACAATATGCAAAATACTAGGGAACCCCAGTATTTCAACCGCCTATAAAAGGTAACCTCGACTCACACTTTCGAGGTATGACTTTCTCACTCATCCTAATACACACATATTTCTCTGACAACATGAGTACTTACTCTCACGCCGGAGCTTAATCGTGAGGTCCGTCCCCACGATAAGGCTAACGGTTTACTCTTACTTGTGCAGGGATTCAATCTATTACTTGGATTAGTGCATAAACCATACAACGGATGATCACTTAGGTCGGCCTAGCACGGACTATGCCTAATCTTAACCCAGCCACACTTTTTGCACTAACATGTTGGCGCCATCCGTGGGACCCAGTGCATAACTGCGTTCTTAGAAAATACTCACCACGAGCAAACAATCTTACGGCATCATTTTCGTGTCGTCATCAGCCTTGCGGAGGAAAATGAGAGGGAAAGATAAAAACCGGAAGGTCGAAACAAGCTGATGCTTAACACGGCCCTCCGGGAGCCTAATAACAGTCACAATCATCAGCCACTGACAGACCAGAGTGAGAAAGCTCATCCCATGAAGCCATCTCGAGAAATGCCCACGAGGATACAATCCCGACCGGACCTCGGTAGCATTCCGCAAAGGGCTAAACATGAAACGGCCAAAGGAAGAAAAAACACCGGCAGAAAAGAGGAAGGTCGAGAACCCCTAAGACGAGACAAAACTTGAAAATCTGGAAGGCAAACTGTTGGGATATGAAGATCTAAGTACTGCTATTTCAAAGTACTGCTCTATAGTCAATGTGCTGATCAAGGTCAAAGTACTGCTACTTATTGAAGATTATTCAAAGTACTTCGAAGAACAAGGACTTATGTGCAATATTGTTAAAGGATTATTGTGTAATATTGTATGAATATTCTAGAATTAGTCAGGGATAATTACTTGTCGTTCAAGTAGATAATGTAAACCGACTTAAGGTTATCCTTATGCCTATAAAAGGAGCCTTATGATGGTATTAGAGGTACGAAGTTTTCTAAGAGTCTTAGAGTTTTACAAAAACGATTTTAGAGAAAGTTAGGGATTGTTAGTAAACCTGTATTTAGAGAAGCAGGTTTAAGAGTTGTTTTAATATTAACAAAGTTCTTCTTAGCTTTGTGTTAGTAGATTCTGCATACTTTACAAAGTAATATCAGTGTTTCAATATTAACCGTTTTGAATCATTCAAGATTGTTAAAACCTTACAAGCTACAAAGTAGTTTGGTCAGAGTATATCGATCCAACAAGTGGTATCAGAGCTTGTGTTGGAAACTCTGATTAAGAAGAAAACCTTTTAAAACCGATTCTACTACAAACCCTTAAAGATGTCGATAGATGTTGCACCTGCTCCATCCATCACTGCTGTTAGAATTCCTATTGTCAATAAGGGAGAATATGATTTGTGGGCCATGAAGATGAGGCAGTACATTGCCATCACAGACCATGCACTATGGGATGTGATTGTCAATGGTAATATGCTAATTGAAGAACCATTGGAGATCCCTGGACAACCAACACCACCTAAGCCAACCTTACCAGCTGTTACCAAAAGAAATCAAGACAAGGATCTCAACATACTGCTCTCTGCCATTCCTGATGGTCACTTACTAAAGTTTCATGATGCCAAGGATGCAAAACAACTATGGGCTGCTATTAAAACAAGATTTGGAGGTAATGATGCTTCTAAAAAGATGCACAGGAACCTGTTGAAGCAGCAGTTTGAAACCTTCACTGTTGGTGAAAGAGAAAGTCTTGACTCTGCTTATGATAGATATCAAAATCTACTCAGCATGCTAGAGTTATACGGAGCTGAAGCAATAGTTGAAGATGATAATTTGAAGTTCTTGAGGAGTTTTCCATCTGCATGGCATGTGGTTGCTACCATGATTAGAGGACAACCTGGTTTGGACACTATGGACTTTGATGATCTTTACAACAACCTAAAGGTGTATGAGCATGAGATGAAGGGTAATAAAGGTTCAAGTTCTCACAACATTGCTTTTGTCTCTTCTGAAAACAGAAGCAGTACTTTAACTAAAAGTACTGCTCATCCTGTCCAAAGTACTGTTGTAGAAACACAGAATCCATGTACAACTTTGATCACTACCACTTCATCACATACCCCTAATTCAGATGATGTTCTGTGTTCATTCTTTGCCCAACAAGCTACTCTACCTGTTACTTATCAAGAAGATCTTTTGCAAATTGATGATGATGCTATGGAAGAAATTGACATAAGATGGCAGGTTGCCATGATTGCTGCAAGGATCAAGAAGTTTATGAACAAGACAGGGAGAGGTATTGATTTCAAGGCAAAGCAGGGTATAGATTTTGACAAGTCCAAGATTGAATGCTTTAATTATCAAAGAACTGGTCACTTTGCAAGGGAATGCAAGTTTGCAAAGTATCAAGCAAACAGGATGATTGAACAACCTAAACCCAAGGTTGAAAGAAAAGAAGTTCCTATTGCTGAGCCGAAGTCACAAGCTTTGGTTGCTCAAGAAGACTTGTCAAAAGTTGATTGGAGTAAAGAATTTGATGATGAACCAGTAACCTATTCTATGGTTGCATTGGAAGAAGTTGATTGGAGCACAGCTTTTGATAAGGAACCTGGATATGAAGCTTTGGAGTCAAGAGATGGTCTAGGAAGCTTTGATTGGAGCATGGAAAGTGAAGAAGAACCTGTTCAGCTTGCTATGATGGCTACTTCACCAAGTTCATCCACTATCTCTGAGGTATGTTCCAAATGTAGTAACTCTTATCAAAAGATGCTTAAAGAATATGAAATCGAAAGAGATAACTATAGAAGGGCTAGGTCTGAGATAGCTGGTTACCAATTGACTTTAGAATCCATGGAAGCTAAGATAATCACTCATGAGAATAATGAAGTAGCTTGGGCTGAAAAATAAGAGCAACAAGATTATCAATTAAAGCTAAGTGAGTGGAAGTTAGGATGTAAAGTTTCTGAATTAGAAAAGGTCATTAAAGAAAGAGATAAGTTGCTAGAAAAACTTGCTGTTTGGAAAGAATCAGGTCTGTCACATGTTAGTTTTGTTGAAAAACAGAGAACAACAAACATTAAAACTGGCCTAGGTTATGATTCAGAAGTACTTTCATCTAAGAACCAAGAATTAAATCTTTCTCAGGAGACCTCACCTAGTGATGAAGAATTCATAAGTTTAGAAGGAAACACATCTAGTGATGAGGAATCACCTTGTTCAACACCTCCTGAGTTTAAGAAAAACAAAGGATACAATAAAGTTCCTCCACCCCCAGGTAGTTTTCAATCACCTAGGACAGATGTTTCTTGTTTTGGAATAGATAACCTAGAGTTTTGGAAAAAGCTTAAAGGTCAATCTAATCCTGAGTCTTTAAGAGAATCTGTTGAGACACCTAGGGATGATAATAAGGTTTCTGAATGTGAAAAAGATTTTTCAAAACAAGCAGTTCTTCCAAAAACTTCTCAAAGTACTGTTGATCATTCAGCAGTACCTACAAGAAACTCTTTTCAAAATACTGCTTATTACAGAAAACCTTTTGGGAATGGATTTGGGATGATGGGTCCAAAGTTATGTTTTGTATGTTACAGTCCTCATCATTTGATCAAGGACTGTGATTATCATTCAGAATACTTCAACAAATATCCAAAGACCACATCTGCAAACCATAAGCACAAAGAGAATAAACCAAGGGAGAATAAACCAGTTTGGAATTACACACATAGGGTTAACCATAGTAATTTCTCAAAAGACTATAGGTACCCTTATCAGAAAAGACCATTCTCCAAACCCACAGTACCTTCAAGAAACACTTCACAAAACACTGGTCAGGCAGTACATTCTCAAAGTACTGTTAGGAAGTTTCCCAATCAAGGTACTGCTAGCAAAGATTCAAGTGTAAGACCTAGAAGATTCAATTCTTACAAACCTAGTAGGCCTTACAACCCAAGAAAAACTATTAGAACACAGAACCCAACACCAAAAGTTACAACTAAGTGGGTTAAGAAAGAAAGTGCTACTGAGGGTGACAAAGTACTTTCAGAAAATAAGGGTGAAAAAGGGAGTGTTGATAACAATTCAACACAGGTTTTGGAACAAAAAACAGTAATTCTTGATAGTATTTTCAAAAACAGTGGTGATTACATACTCAAAATTTTTGAGTATGATACTCCACAAGGGGAACACAAGTCAGTAATGGCTTGGGTTCCTAAAAGAAACTAACCTTTTTCATTTTTATGCAGGGCAACCCAGCAGATGAGCTTAAAGATCATCTTATTGTGGATAGTGGTTGCTCTGGAAGTATGACAGGAGAAAAGGAGCTCCTGTCAGATTTTAAGGCTTATTTTGGAGGAAGAGTTGCATTTGGGAATGATCCTGATGGAGGGAGAATAACTGGCAAAGGAACCATTAAGGCAGGATCTATTGATTTTGAGAATGTCAGATATGTGAAGGAGCTTAAGTTCAACATTTTGTCAGTCTCTCAGATCTGTGACAAGAAGTACCCTGTATTGTTTCTTGACACAGAATGTCTTATTCTCTCTCCTGAGTTTAGATTAGATGATGAAAACTTGGTGATGCTGAGAGCAACAAGAACCAATGATGTGTATAGCATAGACTTGAAGAACATCAATTCTGCTGAAAGAGCAACATGCTTGATTGCAAGAGCAACAATGGAGGAAGCACATCAATGGCACAGAAGACTAGGGCATGTGAATTTCAAAAACATCAACAAGCTGGTCAAAGGAAATTTAGTTAGAGGTTTACCTTCTAAAACATTCAAACTTGATCATTCATGTTTGGCTTGCAAGAAGGGTAAACAACACAAGGCTTCATGTAAGAAGAATAAAGAAAGAACTATTAGGGAGCCTTTGAAGTTGCTACATATGGATTTGTTTGGACCTGTTTCTGTTGTTAGCTTAAACAAGAAGAAGTACTGTTTGGTTATAACAGATGATTGTAGGAGATTTAGCTGGGTCTTTTTCCTGGGATTCAAAGATGAAACTTTTGATGCTATTCATGATCTTATAATAGCACTTGAAAATCAGTTAAGACTCAAAGTTAGAGGAATTAGATGTGATAATGGGACTGAATTCAAGAATCAGCTTATGGATGAATTTTGTGCTAAGAAAGGGATTAAAAGAGAATTCAGTATTGCTAGAACTCCTCAGCAGAATGGAGTTGCAGAAAGGAAGAACAGAACTTTGATTGAAGCAGCAAGGACAATGCTTGCAGACTCCCAATTACCTGTTCCATTTTGGGCTGAAGCTGTAAGTGCTGCTTGTTATGTGCTGAATAGAGTATCAGTCACAAAACCTCAAATGAAGACACCTTATGAGTTACTCATGGGAAAGAAGCCAAACATTAAGTTTATGAAACCTTTTGGATGTCCCCTGACTATCTTGAACATTGCTGATAATTTGGGAAAATTTGATGGTAAATCTGATGAAAGTTACATATTGGGATATTGTACCAGTAGCAAAGGATTCAGAGTGTACAACAGGACTGCCAAGAAGGTTCAAGAATGTCTTCATGTTGAATTTCTAGAAGAACAAGAAAATCAAAAAGGTAAAAGTCCTGATTGGATGTTTGATCTTGATTTAATGGCATCATCCATGAACTATGTACCTGTCAGAGAAGAAAATCAAGTTGTTCTCAATGAAGAGGAGTTACAATACATTGTTCATGGTGTTTGATGTTGTCGTTTTAAGTATAGTTTTTTAACCGAAGAAATGCTTAGGAAAGTATTTCCCCGGGTCGTGTCCCAACGAAGGTGTGAATGGAATTTCGAATTCCCATTTCGTGAAACGTGTCGTGAAAGTGGTAAAAAGTGATTTAGATGAGATTATACAAAAGATTATGAAAATGAAGTACAATTAACCGTCTACGCACGTAATTCAAATAAACAAACTAAAAACGTAACGTAAAATCGAAAACGTAAAATAAACGTTAACGTACGAAATAAAACGTAAATTTTGAGCTATACTACTCCTACGGACTTGAAAATAATTTTTAAAAGTTAAAAATGATAAAAGAAAATTTTGAGAAAAAGAAAAATATTTTTTTTGACTTTTTATTTATTTTTTATGAATTAAAAACTAACTATCTAATTAATAATTAAAAGAAAATGCAAATAAGGTGAGAAAAATGAAAATTAAATTTTGAAAATTATAAAATAACTAAAAAGTAATTTTAAAACTAAAAACTATTTTTTTTGGCTTTTTATGTAATTTTTGGGTATTAAATCTAATTAAAAATTCAAATTAAATTCAAAATAAATGAGAAAAATGCAAAATAAATTTCTAAAATAAATGAAAATAAATTTTAAAAATATTTTTAGATTTTTCTTGGCTTTTTCTGATTTTTTTGGAATTTTTAGTAATTAAAAAGTATTTAAAATTGATTAAAAATGAAAATAAAATAAGAAAAATAGTAAATGGACTCAGAAAAATTTGAAAAAATTACAGAAAATATAAATATTAAAATAAGCTTGAGAAAAAATTTTGAAAATGAAATAATCCAGAAAAGTGCTTTTTGGCTTGAAACAGCTTATTTGTAGTGCTTATTTATAAGCACTCCTTGACCAATTTTGACTAAACCTTAAACCAAATGATTTTTGAACTTAGAAAAGCTTATAGGAACAGTTGTTAACCTAATGCACACACAGAAGCACAGATTTGTGGCAAATAAGGTGGCAATAAGCACAATAAAATAAGCAGTAACCAAAATAGAATAAGCAACAAGCACAATCTTAAAGAGAAACTCAACTTAAGTCACAAAAGAACCATTATAAGCAACAAATCTCAGATAACAAGCACCTAAACTCACTAGCAGCCCTAAAAGTGGAAACAGAAACTTGCTTAAACCAGCCAAATTGCAGCTTAATTATAAGCACTTAATAAGCTAAAGAGTAAGACCTAAGGGGGGCAAAAGAAATTCTGTACTACTGGCTACCTAGAAAACTAATCAAAGCCAAATTTAACACCTATTTGGACTCTTAAATGAACCTGAGATCAGGTCACAATGAAACTGATATGAAGCAGGGTATTTGACTTTTTCCTATTTCAAACTAAATTTGACTAAGCTGACTTTACACTGATCAGAGCTTATTCTAAATGTAATACTAAGGTAATTTATAACTTAAATCCTAGATGCAAACTAATTCTAAATAGGTTCACAGTTCACAGATTCTGATTCATACAGAGATGCAAAATGAGAGTGATCTTTGACTTATGCTATGAACTAACTGATTTAATGTTTATCCTATCCTTAATCAATCTGCCTGTGCCAAAGGTTCACCATAAACCAACTAAACTCACAGTGAATTACCTTGATCGAAACACCATATAATATGACTAATTATACTTATTAAACTGAGATCTAGGACCTTAAATACCACAACAATGATCAAGCTAGATTCACTAACAATTCTAGAAACTAAATACTCAACAAACAACAATAATCAATAGCTATAGCTCAGACTCTCAGATCAACACTATCAAGACAGAGGCAAGTCAAAATAATACAAAGCAGTGCAGACTTAAACTATAATGAGCAGTGATTAAACCTAAGCCTAATATAAATTCCAAATAAGCAGTAAAAGTAAATAAAAGCTAAAGGCTACTACTAAATAAGATAGAATAAGAAGAATAGCAACTTACTAGATTTGAGCAAATTTTGAAATGGAAAGGCTATGAACTAAAGAGATAAGCTCAACTAAGCTATGAGAGAGCTTAATTGATCTTATCCAGAGGTTATTAAAGCTTATCTAAGCTGTCACCTCACTGCTATCATCATCAAACATTGGTGACCCCAAAATCATCAGCCTAAATCCCTTTGACTTTTATTGACCAACTCTCATTAACTGATTTTTAAGCAGAAAATAAACCATACAACTAAATAATCTCAATTAAACAGTAACTAAGAGTTTTAAAAATAAATTTGCTGAAAAATAAAATTGCAAGGAAATTTAAATGCAAAACTAATTTTTATTGAATGTAAAAGTTTAGTACAATAAGACTGGGAATATTACATTAAGCTGAAAATGATTAAATAAACTAAACTATACTAATAAGCTACTCTAAGCTACTTCCTACTCCTAATGAATTCTAACGCGAGTGAGGAAGGAGTATTTATAGCCTCTGAGGAGAAGAGAAGAAGTCTTCGGATGTCCATGTCATCAATCCGTGGGTAATTTGTGTTTTCTCTGAGTCAGTTATAGCCATTTGATCACCCTTGGCCTCCAATCAATTCATTCCATCCGTTGGATTAACTTTGTGATGTGATTGATCCTTTGTGTGTCCTGTGATTGGACCACGTGTCATTCCCTGACATCTCCTGACACGTGACTGACCCTTCTAGAAGCTCCAATTATTAAGCAATTATTACCATACGAGGTAATTTTATGAGATGGGGGATTAGGGTTCTTGGAATAGTAAATTCTGGGTTGTGGGGGGAGAATTTGGGGGGCGGTAAATATTTGGGAATTGGGAATGTTATTAATATGTGATTGATGCTAAACAGTAAACTAAAGTCAACCACGGATGTGGTCAATATAGTCAAACTCCTTAGGCTCAATGCTCCATGGAATATAGGGTTTCCCCGGGTCGTTATGTCCTGACGAGGTGTGGATGGTTAACAAACGGGTTTGTGATCGGGTGAATTTGGACAGAAAGGGGTTTGAGATTGATTAAACTAAGGAATCTACAAGGAAACAACTTAAACAAGCTATATGAATGATTACGTGAAAGCTAAATACTTAAAAACGTTTAATATCTAAAAACGCGTACGTTCACGTTTTAAATAACGCGAACGTACAAAATAAAAAGTAAAAACTGAAATCTGAAAACCCACAGGGGGTGAAAATGACTTTTTTACAAACTAAAAGATAAAAGAAAATTTTTAGAAAATTAAAATTAATTTTTACAGTATTTAATTATTTATTAATTACTAATTATTAATATTTAAATAACTTAAATACAATATAATATTAATTAAATACTAGAAAAGTGAAAATAAAATTTCTAAAATTATAAAATAACTAAAAACAAATTAAAAACAAAAAATATGTATTTTTGTCTTTTTGTGATTTTTCTATTAATTAATTACTAATTAAACATTAATTACCTAATTAAACTATTTTAAATTATTAAAAATAGAAAATGAACAGTAAAAATTCTAGAAAAATTCCTAAAATTATATTATGTTATATAAAAGCTAGGAAAACTATAAAACTAGGTGTCACTTTATAAAAACTAATTATGCTATTTAAAACTTAATTATCAATTAATAATTAATAAAACTAATATTAAATTTAATAAATACCAAATAATAAAATAAAAATCTGAGAAAATTACTAAAATTACTTTAATATAAAAGGAATTTAAGAAAAATATAAAAAAGCTAAGTTCTTAAAAAAAATTTAAAAATGAAAATTAAAATTTAAATTACATTAAATAGAAACTATCACTTAAAATTAAAATGTTTTTTTTCTGGATTTTTCATTTTGAAAACTATTTTACACCTAAAAACAAACAACTTTTATGAAAACAACTTTTTTACATCTTAAAAATAAGCACTGTGGATGCTTATTAGCACCACAGTTGACTTTTGTTGACTAAATAAGCAAATAAGCTCAAATGAGCTTAAGTGGGACCCACTATGGGTGATTCTAGTTCAAACTACTTGAGTGGACATGTTTAAGCTAAATTCAGATCAATAAGCTGCATGAATAAGCTAGAACACCAAATTAAGCACTTGATTTCTTGTTTGAAAACTGAATAAGGGGACAGACTTTTGGGGCTAAATCAAGTGGGTCCCAGAGGTCCTAAGCTCAAAATCTTGGTCAAAGGAGGAAGAGGGATAGGAGGGGGGGGGGGGGTTGAAAGAAGCCAAGGAGGGTGGCTTGTGGATCACTGTGGAGGTTAGAAACCACCACCAAAGTGGTGGCGGTGGCTGTGTATCTGATGCAGCAGGGCAAAGGCCAGCCCTGCAGCCTACTTTGGGGGGGGGGGGGGGGAATGGGGCCCACAGTAAAATTCTTAAAAATAAAATGAAGATGGGGACTTAAAGACTAGCTGGGGGACTACTAGTAGAAACAAGTTTCAATTCCTGAAACCTTATACAAAAATCTAATTAATTCATGCCAGTATTGGAAAAATCTGAGAAATCACATTTGACTTTTTGATAAAAACTTGGAATGTTGACCTTTTTGAACTTGTGTTGATTATAATTGACTGAAAGAGTTGTGTTAAGCTATTTAAAGGTTATATTAAGCTATGTTAAGTACTTATACACTAAAATGGATGATTATGGATCAAAATATCCTCACAGTGAACACAACAATAAGATTAAAGGTATATTTGACTTTTTTACTTGCTAACCACTGATTTTATTGACTAAACTGAGCTAATATGAGTTAGTGAACATGTATCAACCAATATTACGAGCATAACCCAACAAAAACTCACTTTGCAGTCTAAACCAAACACCCCCTTAACAATCTCAATATGTGATTTTCAAATCAATTCACTGATTCAGGACATAATATGGATCCATTATGACTTACTATGATATAAAGAACTATTTTAAGCAGACAAGCACTAGAAATAACAACAAATAACCAAGAATTACAAAAGTGGTATTATGGCAGTTAAAAAACAAGAATTTGAGCACAAGGTAAATAAGCAAACAAACACTTAATAATAAGCAACAATCTAACTTAAATATACCTAATAAGCATAGAAAACACAGATATGAGCAATGATAATCACTTGAACAGTGAATTGACAAAAATCAAGAAAAATAGCTTACAATGGATCTGTGTTGAGAACATGTAACCAAGGACTGTAAACCATACCTAAGGCTTACCACTAAGCTACTAATACCCAAGGCAATCCACAATCCACCATTTTCCATGCTCCAATCTTCATAAACACTGATTTTTTTTTTATTTTATAGCTATTTATTTTATATTTTTGAGTATTTTTGCTATTGTGAGCTAAACTGACTTGAACACTTTAGGAACTTAAGAAAACTTATAAATTAGCCTAAATGAGCTTGTAGAAACACTAATAATAACTTTTAACAAGATTAAGTGAAATTGTCAATTTCACTCAAAATTGCCAAAACTGAAATTGTAAAGATAAACTGAAATTAAAGCTTAAAGCAGGTTTGAAATACAATGAAGTTACTTAATTTAACACTTGAAAGTTAAAGATTACACTGGAATTTGAAAATTACATTAAAATGATTTTCTACACTAAAACTAGAACTAATCTACATTTACCCCTGTAACTCTGCTTCTTTCTTCACTCTTATACACCACAGTGGGTCCCAATGTAAATCCCAGCAACTTGAATGACTTTTTGACCACTTTTGCTCAATTTCCCCATTTTGGCGGGAAAATCATTTTGGCAGCTTTTGATAACTTGTGTGGTTTTTGGGGCAATTAAGGATTCTTGGGATTTAGTGGTGGCAAGGGGAACAAATGATGAGGAGAATGAGGTGGAGGGACGGTAAGGTGGAGTAATGGTTTGGTTATGGCAGAAGCAGTCAGGTGGTGGGGGAGAAGAGGGAAGAAAAGTCAAACGGGGTTTGACCCATTTGTATTAATCACAAGGGTTGTTTTGGGCTGGGTATAAGGTTTGGGCTTTGGGTTTTTATTAAAGGGTTTGTTTGGTTTAGTAGCAAAACACCACAAGGACCAATTTTGTAAATTTTGCAAAAGTGCAAGGGCTGTTTTTGTCCATCTTCGAAAGTATTCATAAGGTTCATTCCTGCCAAGTTTCATTAGTACATGGACCAAAAGTGATATTTTTCCATTTTTGAAATTCACAGGGACCAAAATTGTCATTTTTGAAAAGTCCAGGGAACAAACATGTAATTTCCTCAAAATTTTCATCCAGGGATTAAAAGTGACACATGTGAATTCCCAAGGACCATATTTGACTTTTTTTCTCCAAAATTGAACTCCCAGGGGCCAAAACTGCCAAAATCTGAAAGTACAGGGACTAAACTTGTAATTTCCAAAACTTTTGAGATTTTTCACCAAAGGACTAAATATGACAACTTATGATTTCAAAAGGACCTTTGGTGATAATTTTCCATATTTTGCATGACTAGGGCTAGTTTTGTCATTTTATGAAAGTTGGGGGACTGAAACTGCCAATTTCGCAAACTTTGTACGTTTTTCATCTGTTTTTACTCATTTTGCATCTAAAACATATAAAACACGATTTTGAAATATTTTCAGTAATTTGATGCATTTCTGAGTGTTTTTGTATGTTTTGCAGTTCAGATTTAACCAAAAATGATGAGTGTTTGAGCATTCATCAATCCCCCACACTAAAATATTGCTAGTCCCTAGCAATAAACTGTTTTGAAAACTTGATGGATTTTAAACTCTTTACCAAAAGCCATCACTTCTGGAGTAGCCAGATGTATCGATTCAAGTAAGAACTATGGTCCACTTGATAACCATGTGATTTTAAGCAAACCACCAGCTGTAAACGGATTTGATTTGTCTTTACCAAAAGCCGTTTGCTTCTGGACTAGCCAACTCTTGATGGAATAGTCAACATCTTGGTGAGCTGATTACCAATTATGGTTTTTCCACTCCCTTTACCACAAGCCATAATCTTGCGGGCTAGCCAACTCATTTGCTTTTTAGGATATGGCGAGTTGATTTACCATACAATTTTGGGCAAATTGCAAGCCATCAACGGATTTGATATATCTTTACCAAGAGCCGTTTGCTCCTGGATTAGCCAATCCTTTTGTCGGTTAGACAAGGCGGACTGATAACCACAAAAATTTTGAGACTTTAGTGAAAACTTTTTAAAATTTTTGCCAAAAACGGGGGTATAAGATAGTAAAATGTGATAAAATTCGCTAGAATAGCGAAATACCCCCCACACTTATAATGAATATTGTCCTCAATATTCAAAGTCCCGGCTATTATGCCGACTCTTTGAACGTAAAAGGGCAACATTACAAGCTAAATGTGGAAATACCAGTTTGTATTTTCACTTTATTTGTAACCACAGTGGGGGTAACTCCCCTACACTTAGGGTGAAAACCCTAAGTACATGCTACTGTTTTTGTTTACCGAGTCGCTAGCTTGACTCGACCCCAAATTCATTTGTCCTTGGGGAAGCATGATGTGGAAGAGACAATCTCAATCGGACTTTCATTCAAGATGTTTGGACAAACATTTGAAGCACGTGAAAGTTCCACACCGATGAGATATACTGAGAGACCCTGGCTCAAAGAATGATATATGAAAATGTCGGGGTCAAAGATAGTGTCTTCATTCCCAAAGGAGTGAAGAAGAGAGGAAGGCACCGAGAAAGCAGGCTCATTAGCCTGAGTTTGGATTTCAAGGGTTAAGCTCAAAAACATCCCGGGAGGGTGGGTGGGAATTTGCAAATCCTCATGATTGAGTGTATCTCCCACCGGGCTATCATACTCCGGAGGAGTCATGATAAGGTGATCAAGATGGGATCAGAAGGTGTTTCATCAACATCACTGATGTCTCCATAAGATAAAGAATTTTCATCAGTGGGTGAATCACTAAGCCCGGTATTGAGATAGGAATTGAGTGATGGATCGTCATTCATTAGGCTTTCAAGGAAAAGAATATCCCCCTCATAATCAAGATAGTTATCATCAACTTCATACGAAGTTGAACTATCTAGGGCAAGGAATGCTTCGACTTCTTCCATATCATCTTTGAAATCAAAGAGATTATCATCACATCCCGATGGAAGTGGATTGGTGTGAGTGAGTTCATCGGCGAACTCCTCGAGAAGAAAGTCAACATTAGAGTGGGGAAGGGATGCATCAACATACTCAATGTCTCCATAAGATAAACAATCATCACTGGAATCAGAGACAGTCTCAATTTGATCATTTGGATTATCAGGGTGTGAAGGAATATCACACACTTGATCAAAAGTTCCCTGTGACTCTCTCGGGATTGGGACAAGGATCTCAACACTAGACTTTATTAATTCATCCGATTCCTTATTAGGAACAGTGCTAAGATGCTCATCCCCCATGTTTAGAGAGTGAGTGTGAACTTCGGGTGTGATAACAACAGACTGAGGGAGATAAGAGGAGCTAGCATTCATGGATTGTACAAGTTCCATTTGATCTTCTGCTAGTAATTTCTCCGTCACATTATTTTCTCCCTGATTTTCAATGGGAGGAATTACAAATGATGAATCTGACGAACCCTTATAAAATTGAAGGATATCAAGGGTGTCTTCATTATCACTATCATCATCACAGTCTAGAAGAGCAGCTTTATGAAATTTGGCACGTGTTATAGCTGCTTGTTCTAAGACTAGCAATTCTTCCATGCTCAATTCGTTTCTAGCTGCTCGTTCTTCGGCAAGTAATTCTGCCATAGATTTCTCTCGAGAGCTTTGAAACGATGTAGTAACCAACTCCTCCTTAAGTTCTTTCAATATATCGAGAGCCTTTAGTAAAAGGTCTTGCTCAGTATCATGAGGAGTTGTGTGAATCATATGGTACTGTGGAGGTGGGTCTGAAAACGAATAGTCGTAATTGTTACAAGGAAATGGATTCCTTGTTTGACAATCCGAGCTAGAGTGTGGACCTCCACAGTAATCACAACAATGAAACTGATGTGGCTGTGGGTTGTATGTGCTTGAGTTATAATTGTTATCAGGAAACTGCTCATAGACAAGCGTGTTTCCCGATTGACAATCAGAACTGTAGTGTGAACCACCACAGTACTTACAACAGTAAAACTGCTGAGTTTCATGGTGTGGTAACTGATGGAATGAATCAGTCATGTCATGGTAGGAATAGGGATTCTGGTTATAGACAGACCCGTTTCCTGACTCTAGCATGCCACAACTGGGGCAATTACCACCATTATAAGGATTACCACACCAATGGCAAATAAGAAGGTGTGGATGAGACATAGAAAGAATCAAAAGGTTTGGGAGGGTAAGGAATGAAGAATCAAAGATGTGAGAGGGTAAAGGTGAATATTTTTGGATTTTCGGAAAAACATTTTGTACAAATAGGAATGAAAATATTTTTGTGTTTTTTTGTGTTCGTTGAAAACTGAGTTTAAAATATTTTCGGGAACGGTTTTGTTTTTATATGAAAATAAGAAGATAATATGAACAAGGGTGGTAAATATACAATGGATGTATATCCCGATTCACAAATACGCAAAACCGTTTAGAATAGCGCGCACACCTCCCCGGCAGCGGCGCCAAAATTTGATTGATGCTAAACAGTCAACTAAAGTCAACCACGGATGTGGTCAATATAGTCAAACTCCTTAGGCTCAATGCTCCGTGGAATATAGGGTTTCCCCGGGTCGTTATGTCCCGACGAGGTGTGGATGGTTAACAAACGGGTTTGTGATCGGGTGAATTTGGACAGAAAGGGGTTTGAGATTGATTAAACTAAGGAATCTATAAGGAAATAGCTTAAACAAGATATATGAATGATTACGTGAAAGCTAAATACTTAAAAACGTTTAATATCTAAAAACGCGTACGTTCACGTTTTAAATAACGCGAACGTACAAAATAAAAAGTAAAAACTGAAATCTTAAAACCCACATGGGTGAAAATGACTTTTTTACAAACTAAAAGATAAAAGAAAATTTTTAGAAAATTAAAATTAATTTTTACAGTATTTAATTATTTATTATTAATTAATTACTAACTAATACTAATTATTAATATTTAAATAACTTAAATACAATATAATATTAATTAAATACTAGAAAAGTGAAAATAAAATTTCTAAAATTATAAAATAACTAAAAACAAATTTTAAAACTAAAAATATGTATTTTTGACTTTTTGTGATTTTTCTATTAATTAATTACTAATTAAATATTAATTACCTAATTAAACTATTTTAAATTATTAAAAATAAAAAATGAACAGTAAAAATTCTAGAAAAATTCATAAAATTATATTATGTTGTATAAAAGCTAGGAAAAATATAAAACTAGGTGTCACTTTATAAAAACTAATTATGCTATTTAAAACTTAATTATTAATTAATAATTAATAAAACTAATATTAAATTTAATAAATACCAAATGATAAAATAAAAATCTGAGAAAATTATTAAAATTACTTTAATATAAAAGGAATTTAAGAAAAATATGAAAAAGCTAAGTGCTTAACAAAAATTTAAAAATGAAAATTAAAATTTAAATTACATTAAATAGAAACTATCACTTAAAATTAAAATGTTTTTTTCTGGAGTTTTCTTTTTGAAAACTATTTTACACCTAAAAACAAACAAATTTTATGAAAACAACTTTTTTACATCTTAAAAATAAGCACTGTGGATGCTTATTAGCACCACAGTTGACTTTTGTTGACTAAATAAGCAAATAAGCTCAAATGAGCTTAAGTGGGACCCACTATGGGTGATTCTGGTTCAAACTACTTGAGTAGACATGTTTAAGCTAAATTCAGATCAATAAGCTGCATGAATAAGCTAGAACACCAAATTAAGCACTTGATTTCTTGTTTGAAAACTGAATAAGGGGACAAACTTTAGGGGCTAAATCAGGTGGGTCCCAGAGGTCCTAAGCTCAAAATCTTGGTCAAAGGAGGAAGTGGGACAGGAGGGGGGTTGAAAGAAGCCAAGGAGGGTGGCTTGTGGACCACTGTGGAGGTTAGAAACCACCACCGGTGGTGGCTGTGTATCTGATGTAGCAGGGCAAAGGCCAGCCCTGCAGCCTACTTTGGGGGAGGGGGGGGGGAATGGGGCCCACAGAAAAATTCTTAAAAATAAAATGAAGATGGGGACTTAAAGACTAGCTGGGGGACTACTAGTAGAAACAAGTTTCAATTCCTGAAACCTTATACAAAAATCTAATTAATTCATGCCAGTATTGGAAAAATCTGAGAAATCACATTTGACTTTTTGATAAAAACTTGGAATGTTGACCTTTTTGAACTTGTGTTGATTATAATTGACTGAAAGAGTTGTGTTAAGCTATTTAAAGGTTATATTAAGCTATGTTAAGTACTTATACACTAAAATGGATGATTATGGATCAAAATATCCTCACAGTGAACACAACAATAAGATTAAAGGTATATTTGACTTTTTTACTTGCTAACCACTGATTTTATTGACTAAACTGAGCTAATATGAGTTAGTGAACATGTATCAACCAATATTACGAGCATAACCCAACAAAAACTCACTTTGCAGTCTAAACCAAACACCCCCTTAACAATCTCAATATGTGATTTTCAAATCAATTCACTGATTCAGGACATAATATGGATCCATTATGACTTACTATGATATAAAGAACTATTTTAAGCAGACAAGCACTAGAAATAACAACAAATAACCAAGAATTACAAAAGTGGTATTATGGCAGTTAAAAAACAAGAATTTGAGCACAAGGTAAATAAGCAAACAAACACTTAATAATAAGCAACAATCTAACTTAAATATACCTAATAAGCATAGAAAACACATATATGAGCAATGATAATCACTTGAACAGTGAATTGACAAAAATCAAGAAAAATAGCTTACAATGGATCTGTGTTGAGAACATGTAACCAAGGACTGTAAACCATACCTAAGGCTTACCACTAAGCTACTAATACCCAAGGCAATCCACAATCCACCATTTTCCATGCTCCAATCTTCATAAACACTGATTTTTTATTTATTTTATAGCTATTTATTTTATATTTTTGAGTATTTTTGCTATTGTGAGCTAAACTGACTTGAACACTTTAGGAACTTAAGAAAACTTATAAATTAGCCTAAATGAGCTTGTAGAAACACTGATAATAACTTTTAACAAGATTAAGTGAAATTGTCAATTTCACTCAAAATTGCCAAAACTGAAATTGTAAAGATACACTGAAATTAAAGCTTAAAGCAGGTTTGAAATACAATGAAGTTACTTAATTTAACACTTGAAAGTTAAAGATTACACTGGAATTTGAAAATTACATTAAAATGATTTTCTACACTAAAACTAGAACTAATCTACATTTACCCCCTGTAACTCTGCTTCTTTCTTCACTCTTATACACCATAGTGGGTCCCAATGTAAATCCCAGCAACTTGAATGACTTTTTGACCACTTTTGCTCAATTTCCCCATTTTGGCGTGAAAATCATTTTGGCAGCTTTTGATAACTTGTGTGGTTTTTGGGGCAATTAAGGATTCTTGGGATTTAGTGGTGGCAAGGGGAACAAATGATGGGGAGAATGAGGTGGAGGGATGGTAAGGTGGAGTATTGGTTTGGTTATGGCAGAAGCAGTCAGGTGGTGGGGGAGAAGACGGAAGAAAAGTCAAACGGGGTTTGACCCGTTTGTATTAATCACAAGGGTGGTTTTGGGCTGGGAATAAGGTTTGGGCTTGGGGTTTTTATTAAAGGGTTTGTTTGGTTTAGTAGCAAAACACCACAAGGACCAATTTTGTAAATTTTGCAAAAGTGCAAGGGTTGTTTTTGTCCATCATCTAAAGTATTCATAAGGTTCATTCCTGCCAAGTTTCATTAGTACATGGACCAAACGTGATATTTTTCCATTTTTGAAATTCACATGGACCAAAATTGTCATTTTTGAAAAGTCCAGGGACCAAACATGTAATTTCCTCAAAATTTTCATCCAGGGATTAAAAGTGACACATGTGAATTCCCAAGGACCATATTTGACTTTTTTTCTCCAAAATTGAACTCCCAGGGGCCAAAACTGCCAAAATCTGAAAGTACAGGGACTAAACTTGTAATTTCCAAAACGTTTGAGATTTTTCACCAAAGGACTAAATATGACAACTTATGATTTCAAAAGGACCTTTGGTGATAATTTTTCATATTTTGCATGATCAGGGACTAGTTTTATCATTTTATGAAAGTTGGGGGACTGAAACTGCCAATTTTGCAAACTTTGTACGTTTTTCATCTGTTTTTACTCATTTTGCATCTAAAACATATAAAACACGATTTTGAAATATTTTCAGTAATTTGATGCATTTTAGAGTGTTTTTGTATGTTTTGCAGTTCAGATTTGAAAAAAAATGATGAGTGTTTGAGTACTCATCAATATGTGACCGGGTTTATTTAAGTGGTTGACTTGGGTAAATTTAGTGGACCGGGTAATATTTTTAAAGGGGATGGGCTTTTGGTTTGTTTGGGCATGTGGCATTTTGGGTTGATATTATTCTTGGATCAGGTTTAATGGTTTAGGACTAGTAAAATTAAACAAGGACCAATGTTGTATAATTCTGAAACTTAGGGACTGAACTTGACAATTTTCCAAAGTACAATCCAAGGGTGTTTGTTGTCAAATTCTGAATAATGGAGGATTAACTTTGACTTTTCTTCAAATATTACTCTAAGGACCATTTCTGTAATTATCTGAAAGTGCAGGGACTGAAGTGTCATTTCTTCCAAACTTTGTCCAGGGACTAAATATGCAACATTCTGAATCTCTGAGGACTTCTAATGACATTTTGAGCTTTCTTTTATTATTTTGCTTCCCCGGCTCCGGCTTTTGACCTTTTTCCAATCTCGTGCTCGTTTTTGTCGGTTTTGGCTTTGTTTTTGTTCATTTTTCACATATCCGTACCTGCACATACACAAATACAAAAACATACATTCTCTTGGCATATTTGGTTAGTATTTGGTGTATTTGGTCTGATTTAGGCCTAAAAAGGATGTGTGAAAAAGCACACATCAAAATCCCCCAGACTAAGGTATTGCCGTGTCCTCACGCAATGTCATCACCTCACGCTTAAAAGATAAATAATTTCAAAACCTCTCTTTACTAACGTTGTAAAGTAGCAATGATGTTCAAAAGAGATATTAAAATTATTTATTCTAAAAAACGCTCCGTTTTTCGATTTTCATGAATAACAACTACAACTACTATTTTTGTACTTTTTCATTTATATAAGTGACGGGTTGCCTTGACTTTCATTATCAATTCATATCTGTTGATAACTTTCAGGGTCAACGAGTAGAAACACTTCTCACAGAGAAGAGACCATACGGATAAAAATCGTCATCCTTGATTTTTCACAAGCTCCCAAACTAAGCGTAAAATCGAGATAATTGTTTATCCACAAGTTAGATGCTAACACTACCCACAAAAGTAACTTGTGTAATCACCTCTTGTTCCCAAGTCCTAAGTTTGGTATCTCAAGATTTTAATTTGTGAGAAATAAATTGCTTCATATTTTCTCGTTTTGATATTTGTTAGTCCGATAAGAACACAAAATTTGAACGCTAAGTAGTTTCCAAACTTTCCCTTGAAAACCCCTGCATACAGAAATCGGGTCCACATGAAGGTCTCTGATTTAACACGATTTGTGGAGGCCTCCCTTTTTATTTACGACCGAGACATCCCATGTCTGAGACCCGAAACGAAAGCTTTTTATTAGGGAAACCCCCGGAGTCGAAGCTTGGCATTTTTGCATAATTATAAACACTTTAATAATACTTGGTCCTTAGTCCTTTATTTCTTTTACAACAACGGTTTATGAGCCGCCAAGATGCAAGAGCTTTATTATGACCTTGGATTTATATCCGCTGCTTTCTATAGCTTTGGATTCCTCTGCCTTTTTATTTGGCTTTAGACTATTATTATTGATATTCATAATCATATGCCAAACCCCGAGTCCTACGGCCTTTACTAAGATCACAACATCGGTTGCGAACCGGCAAGATGTAATAGTCTATTTCACCGTAACACTGACAGTACCCCTATGTGTACCAAACCCCCATATGCAGAGATTTTGTTGGGAACGAGAAAAAACTAAGTATTGCCCAAACTCCATACACTTAATTAATCCTAGATATCTATTATTATTGGTGTGCAAGCTTGTGGTAACAAGGAGGCCACACGTACCCTTTGTGGGCTCTAAAGAGATCCAACTACTCCACGTTTAGCACGAAACTTCTAAATAAACTCTATCATTCCTCGATCTCCGCAAGTTTAAAATCCCAAGTAATGAGATCCGCGGATGCTTAGCCATAATCTTTTGATTATATTGGTTAAGGGAGACGAGCTAGGGCTCAACACGCCCGGTCAAGTCGACACATTTATTTCTGCTCTCGCTGGTAGGAAAGTCAAAACAAGGTGTCAAATTTTATTATTATATCATATATCATTTTTTTTGGGCAATAAAAAAGTGACAAAAATTTAAAATTTTGGTGGAAAACGGAGTTGCGTAAGTCAACAGCTCAAACGAAGGTGTCAGGTCAAATCGAATCGAAGATTCACTCCCAGACTAAAGTGAAACATTGTCCTCAATGTTTTAAGGGTACGGGTAGTCTACGTAATATCTAAGGCCGTTTATTAAGTATGCCAAGAGATAAACGTTAGTTGATAAGATTTTGGATATGGTGAATTTCCGAAAGAGCAACGAAGAATGAGACTCGAGTGGAGAGAACGACAAAATACGAGCACGAGAGTCCTCAATCTTCGGGGAAATTCCTGAACATTCACAAACAACCATGAAAACACGAGTTTGTAGAGGGTCACCCCCCTCACGTCACGTTACTTTAAGAAAATAGAAAATAAAGAAAATGAAAATGGATAAGCATGGGGTGCCTCCCACGAAGCGCTTGTTTTTGTTCTCGGAGTCACATGAGCTTGACTCGATCCCCGAATTAATTCGTCCTTGGGGAGAGCAGATGGAACGGACAACCGGCATGAAAAGCAGAGATGCCGGGGTCAAATACGGTATCCTCACTCCCGGTGGAGTGGAAAAGTGAAGAAATAATGGGATAAGCAAAGAACGGATAAAACACCCAGATGATAAAAGCAAAGTCGATTTCTGAATCACGGGTGGGTTAGGTGGGTAAAATATCAAGCACAGGATTATCATGATCATAAGTCTCGTCCACCACTCCAAAAATATCTTCATTCGCATTTGATTCAAAATCTACATCGGGTGGTTTCGCCGGTGGACGAGAAGAAGGTAAATCAGAAAGAATATTTCTTTGAACGTCATTCTCGTCATTCTCAATACCCGGTGGTATCGAGTCCTCCACAGCAAGAAATACATCGACATCCTCTAAAAGAGGGTCACGTAACGGATTTTCGGAAATAAGTTCAGAGTCGATCTCAAAATCAAAACGTTCATAATCCGGAAGAGAGATATCAGCATGAATAGTGGGACTGCCACTACTCGTCTCTTCAAATCGAAAAATTTCAAGCTCGGGTAAGAAATCACTATCCATATCGGGGATAGGAGAAAAAATCAGAGGATCATTCAATGCCTCGATCTTAGAAATGTGAAGATTGATATTAAATAATTTTTCACGAAGAGCTTCATCTTGAATTTCCGCATCATCATCTTCATCATTATCATCGATATCTCCACAAGAATCTTCATCACTCGTAGTATACTCATTGTGAGAATCGGAATAACTTTCAACTTCATCAAAATCTTCATTGCTCATCGGAGGGAGAGAAGTTGACGGTTCTTCATTCAATAATTCTTCAAGGACACGGATATCTCCCTCCAGATCAAAATTAGAGTCGTCAACCATTATCTGAGTGGAATCATTAGCAAGACATGCCTCGATCTCATTTAAAAAGACATCATTTCTCTCATCCAGGGTGAGAGAAGAAATGGAAGAATCGGATATAAGAGGATCAGAGGATGGGGTGGGATTCGGGGATAAATCAAATACATCTTCTTTGACTTTTTCAATGAATAATTCTCGGATCTCCTCTGCTAACAATTCGGCTATACTCTTATCTTCATCGGCGGGTGTAATATCAACAACAAGTTCCATATTTCCGTTAGAAATTTCCCCGGACTCACTTGGGATTGGGACGAGGTTCTCAACACTAGACTTATTTAATTCGTCAAATTCCGTTGCCGGAATAGTGTTTAGATGCTCGTCCCCCATTTTTAGAGAGTCATCGGGTACTACAGGAGAAACATCGGAAGTTATGTGAGGATTAAGAACGATAGTAATTTTCTCATCATCGTCGTCGGAATCATAGTAAATAAAATTTTTATAAGGATTAGACGCTCTCTCTTCAGCAAGTAACTCTGCAATAGACTTCTCACGAGGCTCGGGAGTATGAGTATAACGATTAGCCACCAACTCTTTTAACTTCTCGATAATGGATTTAATTTTAAAAATATCATTAGTAACATCGGAAGTTTGTGGGGGTTGGTTAAAACCATGAGAATCGTAACACGAATTCGGCTCATAATAAAAATTTTCAAACGATCCCCCACAATTTTCAAAATTTGATGAACTTTGGAACGAATCACCATTAAAATACGGTACTTGCTCATAAAAGTTTTGAAAAGGAAGATTGAAATCGTTTTGAGGATAATTATCAAAACTCATATCACAAGCGTAAGACGTTTCAACACTTGGGGCGTAACATATACAATTGATGTATCCACATTCATTACAAAAACATTGCCCACACGTTAATCCCTCATCGGATAGATTTCCACAATTAAAGCAAGTGAACGGAGACGGCGGTGGTGTTGGATAGTAATCAGGAACGTTTTGAAGGATTGCGTTTCAAACATACTCGGGAGTATTACAAAGCCAACAAACTCCATCGTGAATATCATTACCACATTGTTCACACGTACACCAAACACATGAACCTTCAAAGAACGGTTCTCCACATTTAAAACAAGTCGAATCCATAAGAATTATCGGTTTAGAAGGTTAAAGAAGAAGAATCAAATGATAAGAGGATAAGAAGATTATTTTTGGTTTTTAATTATCATCAAATAAAAGGAAAATCAAAATGGAAAAGGAAAATCTTTTTGTATTTTTATTTTTAGAAAACAAAATTCAAAAACTTAAAACTTTTATTTTCTTTTGTTTTTTTTAAACATTACATTAATCGTAACCGTTTCCTTTAAAACTACTCGCGACGGAACGGGAGAGAAGAATGGATCTCTCTTCGGCTTGCAATTTAATGTCAAAGCTTCCGTATTTTCCGCTTATTCGGTCGTAGAATTAAAGTATTCCGATTAGCAACTAATTTCACGCGTTCTTATGTTGTTAAGCTTATTTGGTTTACAACGCCCACCCTTCAACGGGAGAGTCGAGGCTGTAACTTTATTATTATTATTTTTTGGTATTTTTGAAAACACTTTAGGAAAAGTGTTTGATTTTTCAATTTTTTTTTTGGTTTTTTATAGAAAATATATACAAGGAAGGTTTTCAAAACACAATTTCGAAAAACGAAAACGAAAAATTCACTTAAACCTTCCCCGGTAGCGGCGCCAAATTTTTTGATGTTGTCGTTTTAAGTATAGTTTTTTAACCGAAGAAATGCTTTGGAAAGTATTTCCCCGGGTCGTGTCCCAACGAAGGTGTGAATGGAATTTCGAATTCCCGTTTCGTGAAACGTGTCGTGAAAGTGGTAAAAAGTGATTTAGATGAGATTATACAAAAGATTATGAAAATGAAGTACAATTAACCGACTAAGCACGTAATTCAAATAAACAAACTAAAAACGTAACGTAAAATCGAAAACGTAAGCTTAAACGTAAAATAAACGTTAACGTACGAAATAAAACGTAAATTTTGAGCTACACTACTCCTACGGACTTGAAAATAATTTTTAAAATTTAAAAATGATAAAAGAAAATTTTGTGAAAAAGAAAAATATTTTTTTGACTTTTTATTTATTTTCTATGAATTAAAAACTAATTATCTAATTAATAATTAAAAGAAAATGCAAATAAGGTGAGAAAAATGAAAATTAAATTTTGAAAATTATAAAATAACTAAAAAGTAATTTTAAAACTAAAAACTAATTTTTTTGGCTTTTTATGTAATTTTTGGGTATTAAATCTAATTAAAAACTCAAATTAAATTTAAAATAAATGAGAAAAATGCAAAATAAATTTCTAAAATAAATGAAAATAAATTTTAAAAATATTTTTGGATTTTTCTTGGCTTTTTCTGATTTTTTTGGAATTTTTAGTAATTAAAAAGTATTTAAAATTGAATAAAAATGAAAATAAAATAAGAAAAATAGTAAATGGACTCAGAAAAATTTGAAAAAATTGCAGAAAATATAAAATATTAAAATAAGCTTGAGAAAAAATTTTGAAAATGAAATAATCCAGAAAAGTGCTTTTTGGCTTGAAACAGCTTATTTGGAGTGCTTATTTATAAGCACTCCTTGACTAATTTTGACCAAACCTTAAACCAAATGATTTTTGAACTTAGAAAAGCTTATAGGAACAGTAGTTAACTTAATGCACACACAGAAGCATAGATTTTGGGCAAATAAGGTGGCAATAAGCACAATGAAATAAGCAGTAACCAAAACAGAATAAGCAACAAGCACAATCTTAAAGAGAAACTCAACTTAAGTCACAAAAGAACCATTATAAGCAACAAATCTCAGATAACAAGCACTTAAACTCACTAGCAGCCCTAAAAGTGGAAACAGAAACTTGCTTAAACCAACCAAATTGCAGCTTAATTATAAGCACTTAATAAGCTAAAGAGTAAGACGTGGGGGGGGGGGGGGGCAAAAGAAATTCTGTACTACTGGCTACCTAGAAAATTAATCAAAACCAAATTTAACACCTATTTGGACTCTTAAATGAACCTGAGATCAGGTCACAATGAAACTGATATGAAGCAGGGTATTTGACTTTTTCCTATTTCAAACTAAATTTGACTAAGCTGACTTTACACTGATCAGAGCTTATTCTAAATGTAATACTAAGGTAATTTATAACTTAATTATCCTAGATGCAAACTAATTCTAAATAGGTTCACAGTTCACAGATTCTGATTCATACAGAGATGGAAAATGAGAGTGATCTTTGACTTATGCTATGAACTAACTGATTTAATGTTTATCCTATCCTTAAGCAATCTGCCTGTGCCAAAGGTTCACCATAAACCAACTAAACTCACAGTGAATTACCTTGATCCAAACACCATATAATATGACTGATTATACTTATTAAACTGAGATCTTGGACCTTAAATACCACAGCAATGATCAAGCTTGATTCACTAACAATTCTAGAAACTAAATACTCAACAAACAACAATAATCAATAGCTATAGCTCAGACTCTCAGATCAACACTATCAAGACAGAGGCAAGTCAAAATAATACAAAGCAGTGCAGACTTAAACTATAATGAGCAGTGATTAAACCTAAGCCTAATATAAATTCCAAATAAGCAGTAAAAGTAAATAAAAGCTAAAGGCTACTACTAAATAAGATAGAATAAGAAGAATAGCAACTTACTAGATTTGAGCAAATTTTGAAATGGAAAGGCTATGAACTAAATAGTTAAGCTCAACTAAGCTATGAGAGAGCTTAATTGATCTTATCCAGAGGTTATTGAAGCTTATCTAAGCTGTCACCTCACTGCTATCATCATCAAACATTGGTGACCCTAAAATCATCAGCCTAAATCCCTTTGACTTTTGTTGACCAACTCTCATTAACTGATTTTTAAGCAGAAAATAAACCATACAACTAAATAATCTCAATTAAACAGTAACTAAGAGTTTTAAAAATAAATTTGCTAAAAATAAAATTACAAGGAAATTTAAATGCAAAACTAATTTTTATTGAATGTAAAAGTTTAGTACAATAAGACTGGGAATATTACATTAAGCTGAAAATGATTAAATAAACTAAACTATACTAATAAGCTACTCTAAGCTACTTCCTACTCCTAATGAATTCTAACGTGAGTGAGGAAGGAGTATTTATAGCCTTTGAGGAGAAGAGAAGAAGTCTCCAGATGTCCATGTCATCAATCCGTGGGTAATTTGTGTTTTCTCTGAGTCAGTTATAGCCATTTGATCACCCTTGGCCTCCAATCAATTCATTCCATCCATTGGATTAACTTTGTGAGGTGATTGATCCTCTGTGTGTCCTGTGATTGGACCACGTGTCATTCCCTGACATCTCCTGACACGTGACTGACCCTTCTAGAAGCTCCAATTATTAAGCAATTATTACCATACGAGGTAATTTTATGAGATGGGGGATTAGGGTTCTTGGAATAGTAAATTCTGGGTTGTGGGGGGAGAATTTGGGGGGCGGTAAATATTTGGGAATTTGGATTGTTATTAATATGTGACCGGGTTTATTTAGGTGGTTGACTTGGGTAAATTTAGTGGACCGGGTAATATTTTTAAAGGGGATGGGCTTTTGGTTTGTTTGGGCTTGTGGCATTTTGGGTTGATATTATTCTTGGATCAGGTTTAATGGTTTAGGACTAGTAAAATTAAACAAGGACCAATGTTGTATAATTCTGAAACTTAGGGACTGAACTTGACAATTTTCCAAAGTACAATCCAAGGGTGTTTGTTGTCAAATTCTGAATAATGGAGGATTAACTTTGACTTTTCTTCAAATATTACTCTAAGGACCATTTCTGTAATTATCTGAAAGTGCAGGGACTGAAGTGTCATTTCTTCCAAACTTTGTCGAGAGACTAAATATGCAACATTCTGAATCTCTGAGGACTTCTAATGACATTTTGAGCTTTCTTTTATTATTTTGCTTCCCCGTCTCCGGCTTTTGACCTTTTTCCAATCTCGTGCTCGTTTTTGTCGGTTTTGGCTTTGTTTTTGTTCATTTTTCACATATCCGTACCTGCACATACACAAATACAAAAACATACATTCTCTTTGCATATTTGGTTAGTATTTGGTGTATTTGGTCTGATTTAGGCCTAAAAAGGATGTGTGAAAAAGCACACATCAGTGTTAACATAAGATCTGAAGAAAATACTGATGAAGCACCCAATGATGAGAAGAAAAGTACTGTTGCACCTCAAGGTACTGTTGATCCACAAAATACTGTTCCACCAAAGACCACAGTATTTGATGAAGACCAAGCCATCCAAGATGAACTTAATAGGATGCTTCTTCAAGAAACAATTGCTAAGTCCTATGAAGATGATCAAAGGAGAGCTTATGAAGCAGAAAAGAAGAAGGCTAAAGGCACTGACTGCACTTTGCCCCAAAATACTGCTGATCCATTTGAAAGTACTTCTCAAGTTCTAGATACTTCAAATTGGAAGAATGCTGATGATTTACATGATCCAACCATGCCTGCCTTAGAAGATACTGATGATGAATTGGAACAAGAAGGCATTTTCTCAGATGCTAATGAAGACCCTGACCTCACAAATTTGGAAGATAATCTTGAAGTATCACTGATTGTGTCAAAATCAACTTATTATTATGTAGTAGTATAGTATCGAAATGATCCGCACAAAATACGGATCACCCGAGTCGTATCCGAGTGAAGGTGAATGGAATCAAGGAATATTGATTCGTGTAAATCGTGAATTAAAAAGTGATGAAAGTGAAAATAATGATCAAGTAATTCAAGTAATAACAAACAATGATGAATTATGCAAGAAGTACAAGCTAGATATGCACTAAAGTTGAAAACGTAAAAACGGAAATGCAAACGTGTTTATTAAAACGTAACTTTAATTGAAAATTGATCCTACAAACGTGAAATTATTTTCTAAAAATCTTAAACTAATAAAATGAATTTCCAGAAAAAGAAAATTATTTTTTTGACTTTTCTTTTATTTTCTGTGAATTTATTTTGATTTTTGTATTTTTAAATGAATTAAAAAAATAAGAAAAATAGAAAAATAAAAAGGAAAAATGAAATTTAATTTCTGAAAAATCTAAAATATTATAAAAGAATTTCCTAAATTATTTTTGTATTTTTTATGGCTTTTTCTTATTTTTTATTGATTTTTGTTTATTAAAAACTATTTAAAAATGATTAAAATCAAGGGAAAATTAAGAAAAATATCAAATCTATTTGGAAAAATCTGAAAAAATTCCAGAAAATCGAAAATAATAAAAGTAACTTGAAATAAAATTTTGAAGCTAGAATGAACAGTAAAAGTGCTTATTTGCTACAACTGCTTATTCATAAGTGCTTAGATTGAAACTTAAAACACAGAAGTTTGATGATCAAATATGCTCAGATATGCCAAACTCATTTCAAAATTCACACAGGTACAACAAGAAATAAGCAATAAGCAATCTCAATAAGCCATTGTCATAAGCAGAATTAAATCTAACTGTTCCAGAAGCAATATAATCATGCACAAAGCTTATACAACAACAAATTACTCAGAAACAATCAAAGGTTCTCAGATATAAGCTCAAAAACAAAACTGCAGGCCTCAAAGATCAAATAGTAACTCTGTCTTAAATAATCATACTCACAGATGCAATAAGCACTTCAAATAAGCTCAAACTCAACAGCAAATTGGGGCAAAAGCTCAAAGGTGCAACTGCGTTACTATATCAACTAAATTTATCACCAAATTCAACTGTCTATTACTCTAATATCAATAAAAAACAGCAGCCTATGAGACTTATACTAATGAAACAGTTGACTAACTTGAAACTTATACTAATTTTGACTAAATCAAATTTTACAACTAAATTCTACTTCTAAATTGTTGAATTAAGCTACTATTATACTAGTTTCAACTCTATCTAACTACAATGTAACTATCAAATCAATTATACAAACTTATTATCACTATAACTAACAGTGGGTGCAATTTACTCTAACTTTGACTTTTATCAAATTACCTACTAATTTTATATACTATAATGTCTATTATAATCACTAGTGACTTACCTATGCAATAATATCTATCAATTAACCATTAAACCACAGCCAAACAGATATTACCCAAACACTCCTAATGCTAACAGATTCACTACAACAACTATATTAAATCTACTAATCACCACTAAGCCAATCCAAAACAATCCTAAATCTCAGAATTGAAGCAAATCACTAACAAATTACAACTAGATCAAACAATGAAACAATATCACAGATCCAATAGTTGTACCATTAACACTATTATGCTATGTAAAATAGATAACATACAACATATGAATCTAATGAAATAACAAGCACTTATCTCAACTGAATCTACTACTTAAGCAGTAATCAAAACCAATGAAACAGTAACACTCATATGCCAAACTATAACAGATTATATAGGAATTAGAGATTAAGAACTATACTCATAGAGTTATAACCACCTCAGCAAGAACAGAGGTGGATCACTATGCTTGCCTATCTTTATGATAGGCAGAAACCTTCCCAATCTGTTTCCACTTATCCCAATCTCCACAGAAATCAATGGATCAAAACTCCTTTGACCTTAGTTGACTGAATTTTCTAGATTTTAAACAATGATATGAGAAAGTTCCACAATAAGCTATTGAGCTTATATGGACTACAATGAAACTTTATAAGCTTAATTGTAAGCTTATATGAATATAATGAAAGCTTAATTTTATTTTATTTTTATATTTTCTAATTTTTTTATATTTTTGATGATGATGAAAACTTAACTGATAAAATGAAATTTATTAAACTATTTGAGAAACTTTAAGCTGAATAAGAGTAAAAAATATAAAAAACTAGAGTAACTAAAGTTGATTAATAAACTGAAAGTAAAAGAGTAAAAATGAATTTTATTAAAACTAAAATTGAATTACAAATACAATTCACTAATCTAAATACATCATGACTAAAATCTAGCAGAGCTTCGCTACAATTCTACACTACACTCTAACTAGCTACTAAGCACCCCTATTTATAGGAGAGAAGGAGTGAAGGTATCACGGATTGCCAAGCTGGCAATCCGTGTGCTTGTGCTTCTTTTGTGATCCTCTGAGCCCTCTGATCATGTAGTAATAATTCCTCAATCATTTAAGCCGTCAGATCAGTCCTTGTGACGTGTAGCAACCAATTAGGGACTACCAAGTGGACAAGCGTGTGCTTCTTTAAATCTCCTGACACTCTGACACCTACTAACATTCTAGAAGCTCTATTGATTTGACAACTTTACCCTTAATGACGGTAATTTTGAGAGTTTGGGGGTTAGGGTTCATACCTGGGTAATAAGTGGAATTGGGGGTGAATAAAGGGGCGGGGTAATATTATATGTTTATTTGACCACGCTTTGACATCTTTGACCCGTGTGTTGGGTTTGACCCGTGGGTAATTGGATTGGGTTATAGGATTAGGTGTTTTGGGCTTTGATGTTTATAAAGTGAGACTTGGGCCAAGGCTTGGGTTGTTTAATTTTCAGATTAGTAGAAGTATATTTCAAGGACCAATTTTGTGTTTTATGAAACTATGAGGACCTTTTCTGCCGTTGTTCCAAAAATAACTTTCAAGGACAAATTATGATAATAATGATTCCCAAAAGTTGACTTTTGACTTTTTCTTCAATACTTTCCAAGAGGGACTGAATATGTCAACTTTCAAAGTGCAGGGACCATTGTTGTCATTTCTTCAAACTTTACACAAGGATCACTATTGCTCATTTATCAAACTCTGAGGACTTAATAAGCTCAAAATGATTTCCAGCTTGACTTTCTGACTCTTTCTACTCTCGTGCTCGTTCTTTTCCGGTTTTTGCTTGTTTTTCGTCTTTTTACGATATATTCATACCTGCACGTTCACAAACATAAAAACATACATTCTTTGGCATTTGTTAGCATAATTAGTCTATTTGGGTCGGTTTTTGGCTATGAAAAGGTATGTGAATTAACACATACCAATCACCAACTCCTACTCTAAGAATTCACAAAGATCATCCTGTCAGTAAGATAATTGGACCTTCTAGTTCAGGAGTGCTTACAAGAACTAAAGCTAAGAATATGTCTCAACAACATACTTCTTTACTTAGCTTTATATACAAGCAAAACAGGGTGAATTATAAAGATCAGCAATTGTGTTTATTTGCTTGCTTTCTGTCTCAAGAAGAACCTAAGACAGTAAAACAAGCATTAGCCAAGGAGAGTTGGGTTGAAGCTATGCAAGAAGAACTCTTACAGTTTAAACTTCAAGAAGTATGGGTATTATGTGATTTACCTGATGGTAAAAGGTTAATTGGAACAAAATGGGTTTTTAGAGTTAAAAGAGATGAAAGAGGGAATGTAATCAAGAATAAAGCAAGGTTAGTTGCTCAAGGATATAGACAAGAAGAAGGAGTAGACTATGATGAAGTTTTTGCTCCTGTGGCAAGGATTGAAGCCATAAGACTATTTTTGGCTTTTGCATCTTATATGGGATTCCCTGTATATCAAATAGATGTTAAAAGTGCTTTTCTATATGGCACCATCACAGAGAAAGTTTATGTTAAACAACCTCCTAGTTTTGAAGATCCTGCACATCCAAAAAAAGTCTACAAGGTTATCAAGGCTCTGTATGGCCTTCATCAAGCTCCTAGAGCATGGTATGAAAGACTCTCCACTTTTCTATTACAACATGGTTACAGGAGAGGTGCTATTGACAAGACTTTGTTTATCAAAAGAGACAAAAAGGATATCATGCTTGTCCAAGTTTATGTAGATGATATTATTTTTGGAGCAACTAAGCAATCTATGGTGAAGGAATTTGAAGATCTTATGCAAAAAGAATTTCAGATGAGTTCAATGGGAGAATTAACATTCTTTTTGGGACTTCAAGTGCAACAATCAAGCAGTGGAATATTTATAAGTCAAGATAAGTATGTTGCAGACATACTTAAGAGATTCAACTTCACAACTGTCAAGCCATCATCCACACCTGTTGATGCTAACAAGCCTTTGGGAAAAGATGAAGATGGGGAAGATGTTGATGTTAAATTATACAGGTCTATGATTGGCTGTCTAATGTACTTAACTGCATCTAGTCCTGACATTACTTTTGCTGTTTGTTTATGTGCAAGACATCAAGTTCAACCCAAGGTATCACATTTGAATGCTGTCAAGAGAATCTTTAGGTACCTTAGGCAACAACCTAAGCTAGGATTGTGGTATCCTAGAGAGTCTCCTTTTCATCTACAAGCTTTTTCAGATAGTGATTATGCTGGTGATAACTATGACAGAAGATCAACAACTGGAGGGTGTCAGTATCTTGGAAGTAGATTAGTCTCATGGCAATGCAAAAAGCAAACAATTGCAGCAACATCTTCCACAGAAGCAGAATATGTAGTTGCTGCAAGTTGTTGTGCACAAGTACTTTGGTTGCAAAATCAGTGATGGGTGTGTAAATACTCATCATTTTATACCAATCTGAGCTGCCAAAACATACAAAAACACCCAAATATGTATCAAAAGACTTAAAATATCTTAGAGGTGTGTTTTATATGTTTCAAACACAAAATATGCAAAAACAAATGAAAAACGTACAAATTTTGCATAATTGGCAGTTTCAGTCCCTCAAGTTTCATAAATTTGCAAAACTAGTCCCTGGAAGTTTAAAATGAAAGAAAAGTCAACCCAAGGCAAAGAAAAGTCAAAATTTATCAAAATAAGTCCTTGGGTGATAAAGTTTGAAAAAATTACACTTTTACCCCTCAAAATCCAAAATTGGCAAAACAGGTCCCTGGAGTTTGTGAAATTGGCAGATTTGGTCCCTGAGGTTTAAAATAATACTTGTGGTCCTTGTGCTAATGTTTAAATGCAGGTTTGGTCCTTATGTGAATTTTGGGAAAAGTTTCATGATTGGTCCCTGGAATTACAAGGTTTGGCAGAAATAGTCCCTGGAAGGGTAAAATTGGAAAAAAAATCATTTGGAACCCTCACACTATTCATCTTTGGCATTATACACCCTTTGAAGTACTTCAAGAACATGCCAAAACCCAACCCTTAACTTTCCCAAAATTACACAAAAGGTCCTTGTAAACTAAAAACCAAATCCGGATCCAATATTAACCAAAACCAAAACCAACACTAGCCTGATCCATCTTTGGGCCCAAATAACAAACAATCCACACCCTCAGCCCAGTCCACCCACTCTTTGACCCGGGTCCATTTTGACCTCGGTCAACGCCTCCAAAAACAAAACCACCCCGACTACTTTTTCCCTCCCAAACCACCACCACCACTCAGACCCAAAACCACCTGGTTTTGCCACCACCACCCCCCACTTGCACCTCAATCATCACCATCCCACCCCCTACACCTACCCCTCACCTCCACAATTAATGCTCCTCCCCATAACACGTTATCAGAGACAAATTGAAGAAACAAATTTTGGCGCCAAATCCACGTGTAAGTTCATTAGTGGACCAAATTGATCAAGACATGGTGGGATTTGCTCAGAGTACTCAGGGGAACCCTAATTGGGAGCTATAAATAGAGGGGGGAGCACAAGGAAGTTTAGTTAGTTAATTTTAGTTTATTGTATGTCGTTATTATGCAATTTAAATTTGTAGTGTACTATTAAGCTTTTAAGCTGTTCATTTACCTTCCTAAGTGTATTGTAACTTATTCCAATCAATCAATTTTAAGTTTTCATTACTAATTCAACTTTAGCTGTTCTGTTTCAATTTCAATATTTAGATCAAGCTTATTAGTTGTTTCTGTGTAATGATATGGACTTATAGGCTCATGTAAGCTCCCATATAGCTTATTGAAGCTATTAGTAATCAGTAAAAGCAGTTTAGTAATCAAAAGCTCAAAATACCAAAAATAGTCAACTAAAGTCAAACTCAATGGTCATGGTCACTAAGCTGGAGCAGGGAGTAATCTGGATGTCCCTGGGTTAGAGAACCTGTGGAGGTTCATTAGGAATTGGTTTTGTGGTCTTTGGAACTTTGGAAGTTTGCTTGGAAGGCAGTTGTAAGTTTGCTATTCAGTTTTCACTCTCTGTTGTTATCTGTTGATCACAAGTACATTTAATTGTTCATTTTAGTTTCTATTAACATTAGAATAGTTATTTAGATCATTAGGTTGGATATTAGAGGTAGATTGCATCATTTCCTAGTTAATCTGTCACATTAAGTAGTGTTTGGATTTGTGTGTTTCTGAGTGTTCAATTTGGTTCTGGTCTTTAATTGTTGCTCACTTAGGTTTCTTAGTATCTAATTAGCTCATAATAACCATAAAATACCAGCTGTGTTCATTAAAAAGTCAATATCTTAGAAACAGTCCTCATTACACCCTCTTGATTGGTTAAAGTGTGGCTCAGTCCCCATTTCCAATCACAATTGAGTGGTTTAAGGTAATTTGAGATTAAAACATCTCAAAACATCATAATCAAGCAGCTAGGTAAGATTAAAGTTCAGATTAGTCAACTGTGGGCATTAATCAAAAAGTCAAAAATACTTGTTCTCAGTTTTTCACCAAACTTGCTAGTCCATTTCTGAATTTTGTGAATTATTTGGGATTGTGAGATTTTGAGGTTTAGTTTTCTACCAGCTCATCTTTGAGATTATACTTTCATTTCATTTTTAGAAAAATTAACCTGGGCCCCACAGACCATCAAAGTGACCTGCAGGGCAAGGTTGTGCCCTGCTCACCCAGACACCCAGTCACCACCACCACTTTGGTGGTGTTTTGTGACCACCTCAGTGGACCCCAGACCCCATAGATAGGTTTTTACATCCCTCCTCCTACCAGAGTCTCAGGTTTGACCACTTGTTTGACCTGAGTCACTGTGGACCCCACCTAGTTTAAGCCTTAAAGTTTGTCCCAAGTCTGTGTTAGTTTTAACTTTGCTCAAGTGCTTATTTCTCTTTAAACAGCTTATTTGTGCTTATTGTTTGTTGTTCCTAGCTTAATTAGGTTTGTTAAACTTGTTTGTATCTGTTTTCACCATTGTGGACCCCACCCAAGGCCATTTGACCTTATTTGACCAAACAGTCAACCAAAGTCAACTGATAAGCTAAAAGGGGTGTGCACAGCTTATTTTTAAGTTTTAAAATAGTTGTTTTCACAAAAAGTCTTTGTTTTTAGGTGTAAATCAAGTCTGTAAAAGAAAAAGCCAAAAAAGTTAGTTTTAAATTAAGTGATAGTTTCTATTTAATTCAAGTTAATTTTAATTTTCATTTTTATATTTTAATTAAGTCACTAGTGTTTTTATATTTTTATTAAATACCTTATATAGTAAAGTAATTTTAATAAATTTTTCAGATTTTTATTTTGTCATTTAGTATTAATTAGATTTAATTTTAATTTTCTTTATTATTAATTAATATCAAGTATTAAATAGCTTAATTAGTTTTTATAAGGTTAAATCTAGTTTTTATAATTTTCCTAGTTCTAATATAGTATAATAAGTTTTTAGAAAATAAATTTTAAGATTCTACTGTTCATTTTCTATTTTTCTTATTTTATTTGTTTAAAATAGACTTAAGTTAATTAATAGGTAAATAATTAGTTGTTTAATCTTAAAACATAATTTTTAGAGTTTTTATAATTTTGTAGGATTCCAGTGATGGTTAAGTAATTTTATAAATTTTATCTTAATTTTCCAAGTTAATTTAGTATTAATATAAATTAAAAGTAGTTTAATTAGTTTAATTAAGTTAAATAGTTTTTAATTAATTACAAAACCACAAAAAGACAAAAATATTATTTTTAATTTTTTATACTTTCTTCAAGTTCTAATTTAGGTTCAGAAAATATTTTTATAAATTTTTAGTTTAATTTAAATCATTTGTCATTTTTAGTTTAATTAAATTAGATTTTAATTTAGATTTTAAATAGTTTAATTAATTAAATAATAGTTTAATATTATTTTAATCACTTTTATAATTTCTTTTTCAATTTTAATTTTAAGTTTTGAAAAGTGTCAAAAGCACCCCCTGTAGTTTGATAATTACCAAAAACCCACTTTTCCAGTCCGATACGTGATCTTAATTGTGAATTTGTGCATATATCTGATAACTGATTATTGTGAATATTATATCTGTTTGCCAATACCAAAATAACAGTAGCAATACCAATCCCACATCATCTGGCTACTGTCCTCAGTGCCACTTTCTCATAAACGATTCCAAAAGCACCATTTCAATCTCGCTGGGACTTTTACGACCCGGGGAAACACTACACTATCACCGGAGTATTGATTCTAGGCTATCTTTGACTTATTGACCTTGGTCAATAATAATTAGACGGTTCAGGCTCAATCAAAATTTGGCGCCGCTGCCGGGGAGGTTGTTGCGTGTTTTATAAAATCGTTTTAAGTTTAGTGGTTTTCAAAACCCCTCCCTGTAAAAAGTTTTTGTAAAAACATAATCATATCAGAAAAACGTTCATTAACACTTCTCCTGAAGTGTTGAAAAACACCAAAAAAAATTAAAAACAATCAAAAACAAACTGTGAAGTTAAATTACTTCGTGTTCTTTAAGATTACAACCTGAAACAGTTGGTTTAAGGTAAGTTCTGACATTAAATTGCGAACTGAAGAGGAAACCTATTTACTTCCTCCCGCCAGCCTGCGAGTAATCTTAAAGGGATGATTTCGGTTAACGAATCAGTTCCAAAAATATTTCCCAAGTTTTCTGCACACACACCCATAAGCCTAAAGCAGTTTTTCAAAAATCAATTAATAAACCCATAATAAGTTCCCAAACTTAAGATTAAAACTTGCCTTTGTATCCCTGTGAGTAGTGTACCTTTTTCAAAGAAGCTGCTCACTTGTGATTATTGGTTTAAGTTCACTGTAGTTTTGCCTCGAACTTGTGTTGAAAAATTGTTTTTAGTGCATGCGCACTCGGTCTCAAGCAAAGAATAAAAAACAGAAAGACGTACCCGAGCTACGTTCTAACACAGAAACCGAAATGGCCGCTGGGCCACCACCACCATTACCACCCCCTGATGAGCCAGCTCCCGATCTCCGAACGATGGAGGAGCTGTGCCAGCCTACCATGCAAGGGCGGGGTGGGCCTATTGCACCAATCACTATTGGGGCCGCGGACTTTGGCCTCAAGCACCACATGATCCAACAAGTCCAGAATTCGTGTCAATTTCACGGATTACCGGGTGACGATGCTAACAAGCATCTTGACAAATATCTTACGGTCACCCAAAGCATGAAACAGCATGGTGTCACCGATGATGCCCTTCGGCTGTACCTCTTCCCCTATTCTCTCACTCATCATGCCACTGCATGGTTTGACCGACTTCCAAGGAATTCTATTCGTACCTTTGATGACATGGTAACCAAGTTTCTAGCAAAATATTTTCCACCTTCCATGGTTACCAAGTTACGAAATGATATCAGCAACTTCCGGCAACGTCCCGATGAGTCTCTTTTTGAGGCTTGGGAACGTTATAAGCTAGCCATTGATCGGTGCCCTAACCACAATATGTTACAAGTTACCATCATAGATACCTTCTATAATGGTCTGACATTGAGGCACCGAGACATTCTCAATGCTGCTGCTGGTGGGACCTTTATGAAAAGACGTCCCGAGGAGTGCTATGACTTAATCGAGAACATGACTGCCCATCATAACTTTTGGGATTCCTCTGCGGAGAGGGATGCGTCATGCAATTCAGTTACTCCCTCATCATCATCTCCTGAAATAATTGCTCTTACCAAAAAGATGGATGATATTTCTACGGCTGTGTTGAGAATGAACCAAACGATACAACATCAGGTTCAAAATCAACAAGTGAAAGCCGTGGCCCGAAGTTGTGAAACTTGTGGGGGCCCACATCTGTATTCCGAGTGTCCAGCTACTGCTGAATTTCCTCAAGAGAACGTTTATGCTGCTAACGGTTCCTACAACACGGGGGGCAATTCCTACCAACCGCAAGGGGACCGTAATCTCTTAAGCTATCGTTCCAACAATTTTCTCGGACCTCCCGGTTTTAACCAAAATCAAAACCGTAACGCGAATCAGAATTTTAACCAAGGTCAAAACTCAAATTTCCAAAACCCGAACCAAAATCAAGGCCAGTTTAATCAAAACAATTTTCAAAATGGCAATCAAAACCAAGGTTTTCAAGGAAATTTTCAAAGAAACCAGAATCAAGGGAATTACAATCAGGGTAATTTCAATCGAAGAAACACTTTTCAGGGTAACAACAATCAAAATCAAGGGAATTTTCAAAACAACCGTGTTCAAAATCCCCCTGTTCAAAATCAAAACGTTGTTCCACCCCCTTCTTCCTCCGATGCTGAGATTAAACAATTCATGAAAGCACAAGAGGAAACAAATCGGTTATTGATCAAGACTATCTCTGAACTTCAGAAGTCTTTAAATGATCGACCCTCGGGCCCGGGTACATTACCGAGCAACACGATCGCTAACCCGAGGGGTGATGTCAAAGCGATCACCACCCGAAGTGGGACATCTTACAATGGACCCTCGATTCCTTCTCCCTCTTCTTCTCCTCCTAAGGTAGCGGAACGTGAACCTGAGGGCACTACGGACAAGGTACTTCCTACTAATAACGGAGGTATCAACAACGTCCACCCTCAAGTTGTCCCGGTCCTGGCTCCTAAGCCGAAAGTTGTATTTGATCCTCCTGTGAGTCCTGATGAAATTCCTAAGAATGATCCTAAGCCTTCAATTCCATATCCTTCACGTGTGTATGATCAAAAGAACCGCGAAAGAGCTAATCATCAGATGGAAAAATTTTATCAAATTTTCCAAGAATTACACTTCGATATTAGCTTCGCGGACGCTCTTCTTCTCATGCCTAAGTTTGCTTCGACAATCAAAAATCTGATAAGCAACAAAGAAAAACTCTGTGAGATGGCAAAAACTTCTCTTAATGAGCATTGCTCAGCAGTGCTCTTGAAAAAGCTTCCCGAAAAGCTTGGAGATCCCGGGAAATTTCTCATTCCATGTATTTTCCCGGGGATGGTTGAATGCTTTGCCTTGGCCGATCTTGGCGCAAGCATTAACCTGATGCCTTACTCAGTTTGGAAAAGACTTTCTCTACCTACTCTCACTCCGACCTGCATGACACTCGAGCTTGCAGACCGTACTATATCCCGTCCTCTCGGCATTGCCGAAGATATCTTCGTGAAAGTAGGAAAGTTCCATTTTCCGGCAGATTTCGTGATTGTTGATTTCGATGCTGACCCACGAGTCCCTCTCATTCTCGGGAGAGGATTCTTAAGAACGGGTCGTGCTTTAATCGATGTATTCGAAGAAGAAATCACTCTACGTGTTGGTGGCGAAGCCATCACATTCAATCTTGATCAGACTTCAAGATACTCCTCCAACTATGACGCTGAAACGGTTAACCGAATTGATGTCATCGATGTTGCGTCTGAGGAGTATTCTCAAGAGGTCCTCGGTTTCTCATCCAATGGCAGTCTTTCTACTGACCCGATCATTTTCGACTCTTCCCCTTCCCTCACTCCGTTTGAGGGAAGTGACTTCCTTTTGGAAGAGCTCGAGGCTTTTCTTGCTCAAGATAGCTCAATTCCCGATGGAGTTGATGAAAACTATCTTGACCCGGAGGGGGATATTCTTCTCATTGAAAGATTGTTAAATGACGATCCTTCACCCTCTCCGTCTCCACAAATACTTCATAAAGCGGAAGTCAAAAATGTTGAAATAACTGAAGACTTCCCCGAGGTTGAGCTCAAGGACTTGCCTCCTCATCTAGAATATGCATTTCTGGAGGGTGATAATAAATTACCCGTCATTATTGCCAAAGACTTAAAAGATGAGGAAAAGGCTGCACTCCTAAAGGTTCTTAAGTCAAACAAACAAGCAATTGCTTGGAAACTCTCCGACATTAAGGGCATAAGCCCGAACTTTTGTACTCATAAAATATTAATGGAGGATGACTTTAAACCAGCTGTGCAACATCAGAGAAGGGTAAATCCCAAAATCCACGAAGTTATTAAACAAGAAGTTCTTAAACTTCTTGATGCGGGATTGATTTACCCTATATCTGACAGTCCTTGGGTTAGCCCAATTCATTGTGTTCCCAAAAAGGGTGGCATTACCGTTGTCACCAACGAGGATAACGAGTTGATTCCAACTCGTTTGGTCACGGGTTGGCGGGTTTGTATTGACTATCGAAAGTTAAATGAAGCCACCCGTAAAGACCATTTTCCTCTCCCTTTTATGGACCAAATGCTCGAAAGACTTGCGGGGAATGAATACTACTGCTTCCTCGATGGCTTCTCGGGTTACTTCCAAATCCCCATTGATCCCCAGGATCAAGAGAAGACTACCTTCACATGCCCCTACGGAACTTTTGCTTACAGACGTATGCCTTTCGGCTTATGTAATGCACCAGGCACGTTCCAGAGATGCATGATGTCTATTTTTTCCGACATGATCGGGAAAACTATGGAGGTATTCATGGATGACTTTTCGGTCATCGGGGATTCATTTCAGACTTGCCTCTCCCACTTGGAACAGATGCTTAAACGTTGCAAAGAAACGAATATAAGTCTCAACTGGGAGAAGAGCCACTTTATGGTCAAGGAGGGCATTGTCCTCGGCCATAAGATTTCAAAAAACGGGATCGAGGTTGACAGAGCTAAAATCGATGTCATTGCCAAATTACCTCATCCCACCACCGTAAAAGGTGTTAGGAGCTTTTTGGGTCATGCCGGCTTCTACCGTAGGTTTATCCAAGATTTTTCTAAGATTGCCCGGCCTATGACCCATCTCCTCGAGAAGGATGCTCCTTTCATCTTCTCTCCTGAGTGCATCGAAGCTTTTGAAACATTAAAGAAAAAGCTTACCGAGGCACCGATTCTTGTTGCCCCCGATTGGGACCAACCTTTTGAGCTTATGTGCGATGCTAGTGATTTTGCCATAGGTGCGGTCTTGGGGCAACGAAAAGCAAAATACTTTCAGCCCATACACTACGCAAGCAAAACTATGACTGAGGCTCAAGGTCATTACACCACCACTGAAAAAGAACTCCTAGCTGTGGTGTATGCCTTCGAGAAATTCCGGTCATACCTAATCTTGACTAAATGCGTAGTGTACACAGATCACTCGGCTTTGAAATACCTATTTGCAAAACAAGATGCAAAGCCGAGGCTTCTTCGTTGGGTTCTCCTCCTCCAGGAATTTGATATCATTATCCGTGATAAAAAAGGAGCCGAGAACCTTGCTGCTGATCATCTCTCACGATTAGAGAACCCTCATCAAGATGTGTCCGAGAAAAAGGAAATAAATGAAACATTTCCTCTCGAGACACTCAATGCGGTTGCTTTTCGTGGTGACTCTACTACCCCATGGTTTGCCGACTTTGCAAATTACCATGCGGGTAACTTCATAGTGAAGGGGTTAACGTCCCAACAAAAGAAAAAATTCTTCAAAGACGTTAAACATTACTTCTGGGACGACCCCTTCCTCTTCAAAATCTGTGCCGATCAAGTCACCAGGCGATGTGTATACGGACAGGAAGCCACTGATATTCTCAAGGCTTGCCATGCTGGACCCACCGGGGGCCACCATAGTCCTAACTACACCGCCAAAAAGGTGTTTGATTCCGGTTTCTATTGGCCCACAATATATAAGGATGCCCACGAATTAGTCAAAGCCTGTGATGCTTGTCAGCGTCACGGGAATATTTCATAAAAGAACGAAATGCCACAAAATGCTATTCAAGTTTGTGAAATTTTTGACGTCTAGGGCATTGACTTTATAGGGCCATTCCCATCTTCTCATGGAAACAAATACATACTCGTGGCTGTTGACTACTTGTCAAAATGGGTTGAGGCTAAGGCCTTACCCACTAACGACGCCCGAGTAGTTGTGAAGTTCTTGAAATCCCTCTTCGCTCGTTTTGGAACCCCACGTGCCATCATTAGTGATCGCGGTACTCACTTTTGCAATGATCAATTTGCAAAAGTCATGCTGAAATACAGTGTTACTCATCGTCTTTCCACCGCATATCACCCCCAAACAAGTGGGCAGGTGGAGGTTTCCAACCGTGGTATTAAATGGATTCTCGAGAGGACAGTAGGTGAAAACCGTGCTTCCTGGTCGGATAAACTAGATGATGCACTCTGGGCCTTCCGTACAGCTTACAAAACACCCATCGGGTGTACTCCATATAAGCTTGTATACGGGAAGGCGTGTCATTTACCGATCGAGCTCGAGCACAAAGCCTACTGGGCCTTGAAACATGCTAACTACGACCTTCATAAAGCGGGTGATCACCGTAAGGTTCAAATCAATGAATTAAATGAACTTCGTGATCAAGCCTACGAGAACTCTTTGATCTACAAAGAAAAGACAAAGAAGATTCACGACTCTAAGATTAAGAACCGAGTTTTCAACGTCGGTGACAGAGTCCTTCTTTTCAATTCAAGATTAAAGATCTTCTCGGGGAAATTAAAAACCCGATGGACCGGACCATTCACCATTGCTAAAGTTTACCCATACGGGACTGTTGAGTTATCTCAACCCGAAGGTCCCAACTTCAAAGTGAATGGTCACAGATTGAAACATTATTTTGGAGAGGACACACCACCCTTGGTTGTCCCGGATCTCCAAACTTTCCCCATGGACCAATGAATTCGGGGATCGAGTCAAGCTAGTGACTCGGTGAACAAAAATTAGCAGCATATATGGGTTTTCACCCGTATTTCTGACTTCTTTCTACTTTCTACCACCCTAGTGTGGGGGAGTGGCCATCCCCCACCGTTTCAAAAGTAAATATTTTTCAAAATTCAATAAACATGTTTTGTATGTATATTATGTCATTCAACTCCCGGGCTGTCAGGGCAAATTTACTACAGTTAATCATTCACAAGTGATTAGCTAGCGTGGTAAACTTGACACAAGCCTGGGAAGTATATGTATATTATATACTTTATTATTCATCTTCCAGGCTGTCAGGGCAGATTTATTACAGTTAATCATTCACAAGTGATTAGCTAGCGTGGTAAACCTGACACAAACCTGGAAGGTGTATGTATATTATAAACTTTATCATTCAACTCCCGGGCTGTTAGGGCAAATTTATTACATTTAATCATTCACAAGTGATTAGCTTGCGTGGTAAACCTAACACAAGCCTGGGAGGTAGTGAACCAAAAAAAAAAAAAAAAAAAAAAAAAAAAAAAAAAAAATTGTATGTACAGATAAAATAAAGTGAAAAATAGAAATTTCCATAGTTAGAATCGAATATTAGCTTTTCCATTCAGAGATTCGGCATAATAGCCGGGACTTTGAATATTGAGGACAATATTCAGTTCTAGTGTGGGGGGGGGGGGGGGGGGAATTCTTACGAATTTTATCACAAAACTTTCCAAGTACCCCCATTTTAGGCCAAAATTTTTCAAAATTTTTCACTTTATTCCAAAATTTTTGTGGTTATCAATCCGCCAAAGTCTAAATGACAAAGGGATTGGCTAGTCCAGGAGCAAACGGCTCTTGGTAAAGACATCTCAAACCCGTTGATGGCTGGCAGTTTGCCAAAAATTGCATGGTTCCTCAGCTCCCCCGTATTCTCATAAGCAAATGAGTTGGCTAGCCCGCAAGATTATGGCTTGTGGTAAAGGCAGTGGAAAATCCATAATTGGTAATCAGCTCACAAAGATGTTGACTTAGTCCATCAAGATGCTGGCTAGTCCAGAAGCAAACGGCTTTTGGTAAAGACAAATCAAATCCGTTGACAGCTGGTGGTTTGCTCAAAATCACACGGTTATCAGGTGTGCCACAGTTCTTACACCTGGCTACTCCAGAAGTGATGGCTTTTGGTAAAGAGTTTCAAATCCATTAATTTTTCTCAAAAGATTGCTAGGGACTAGCAATGTTTTAGTGTGGGGGATTGATGAGTGTGTAAATACTCATCATTTTATACCAATCTGAGCTGCCAAAACATACAAAAACACCCAAATATGTATCAAAAGACTTAAAATATCTTAGAGGTGTGTTTTATATGTTTCAAACACAAAATATGCAAAAACAAATGAAAAACGTACAAAGTTTGCATAATTGGCAGTTTCAGTTCCTCAAGTTTCATAAATTTGCAAAACTAGTCCCTGGAAGTTTAAAATGAAAGAAAAGTCAACCCAAGGCAAAGAAAAGTCAAAATTTATCAAAATAAGTCCTTGGGTGATAAAGTTTGAGAAAATTACACTTTTACCCCTCAAAATCCAAAATTGGCAAAACAGGTCCCTGGAGTTTGTGAAATTGGCAGATTTGGTCCCTGAGGTTTAAAATAATACTTGTGGTCCTTGTGCTAATGTTTAAATGCAGGTTTGGTCCTTATGTGAATTTTGGGAAAAGTTTCATGATTGGTCCCTGGAATTACAAGGTTTGGCAGAAATAGTCCCTGGAAGGGTAAAATTGGAAAAAAAATCATTTGGAACCCTCACACTATTCATCTTTGGCATTATACACCCTTTGAAGTACTTCAAGAACATGCCAAAACCCAACCCTTAACTTTCCCAAAATTACACAAAAGGTCCTTGTAAACTAAAAACCAAATCCGGATCTAATATTAACCAAAACCAAAACCAACACTAGCCTGATCCATCTTTGGGCCCAAATAACAAACAATCCACACCCTCAGCCCAGTCCACCCACTCTTTGACCCGGGTCCATTTTGACCTCGGTCAACGCCTCCAAAAACAAAACCACCCCGATTACTTTTTCCCTCCCAAACCACCACCACCACTCAGACCCAAAACCACCTGGTTTTGCCACCACCACCCCCCACTTGCACCTCAATCATCACCATCCCACCCCCCTACACCTACCCCTCACCTCCACAATTAATGCTCCTCCCCATAACACGTTATCAGAGACAAATTGAAGAAACAAATTTTGGCGCCAAATCCACGTGTAAGCTCATTAGTGGACCAAATTGATCAAGACATGGTGGGATTTGCTCAGAGTACTCAGGGGAACCCTAATTGGGAGCTATAAATAGAGGGGGGAGCACAAGGAAGTTTAGTTAGTTAATTTTAGTTTATTGTATGTCGTTATTATGCAATTTAAATTTGGAGTGTACTATTAAGCTTTTAAGCTGTTCATTTACCTTCCTAAGTGTATTGTAACTTATTCCAATCAATCAATTTTAAGTTTTCATTACTAATTCAACTTTAGCTGTTCTGTTTCAATTTCAATATTTAGATCAAGCTTATTAGTTGTTTCTGTGTAATGATATGGACTTATAGGCTCATGTAAGCTCCCATATAGCTTATTGAAGCTATTAGTAATCAGTAAAAGCAGTTTAGTAATCAAAAGCTCAAAATACCAAAAATAGTCAACTAAAGTCAAACTCAATGGTCATGGTCACTAAGCTGGAGCAGGGAGTAATCTGGATGTCCCTGGGTTAGAGAACCTGTGGAGGTTCATTAGGAATTGGTTTTGTGGTCTTTGGCACTTTGGAAGTTTGTTGGAAGGCAGTTGTAAGTTTGCTATTCAGTTTTCACTCTCTGTTGTTATCTGTTGATCACAAGTACATTTAATTGTTCATTTTAGTTTCTATTAACATTAGAATAGTTATTTAGATCATTAGGTTGGATATTAGAGGTAGATTGCATCATTTCCTAGTTAATCTGTCACATTAAGTAGTGTTTGGATTTGTGTGTTTCTGAGTGTTCAATTTGGTTCTGGTCTTTAATTGTTGCTCACTTAGGTTTCTTAGTATCTAATTAGCTCATAATAACCATAAAATACCAGCTGTGTTCATTAAAAAGTCAATATCTTAGAAACAGTCCTCATTACACCCTCTTGATTGGTTAAAGTGTGGCTCAGTCCCCATTTCCAATCACAATTTAGTGGTTTAAGGTAATTTGAGCTTAAAACATCTCAAAACATCATAATCAAGCAGCTAGGTAAGATTAAAGTTCAGATTAGTCAACTGTGGGCATTAATCAAAAAGTCAAAAATACTTGTTCTCAGTTTTTCACCAAACTTGCTAGTCCATTTCTGAATTTTGTGAATTATTTGGGATTGTGAGATTTTGAGGTTTAGTTTTCTACCAGCTCATCTTTGAGATTATACTTTCATTTCATTTTTAGAAAAATTAACCTGGGCCCCACAGACCATCAAAGTGACCTGCAGGGCAAGGTTGTGCCCTGCTCACCCAGACACCCAGTCACCACCACCACTTTGGTGGTGTTTTGTGACCACCTCAGTGGACCCCAGACCCCATAGATAGGTTTTTACATCCCTCCTCCTACCAGAGTCTCAGGTTTGACCACTTGTTTGACCTGAGTCACTGTGGACCCCACCTAGTTTAAGCCTTAAAGTTTGTCCCAAGTCTGTGTTAGTTTTAACTTTGCTCAAGTGCTTATTTCTCTTTAAATAGCTTATTTGTGCTTATTGTTTGTTGTTCCTAGCTTAATTAGGTTTGTTAAACTTGTTTGTATCTGTTTTCACCATTGTGGACCCCACCCAAGGCCATTTGACCTTATTTGACCAAACAGTCAACCAAAGTCAACTGATAAGCTAAAAGGGGTGTGCACAGCTTATTTTTAAGTTTTAAAATAGTTGTTTTCACAAAAAGTCTTTGTTTTTAGGTGTAAATCAAGTCTGTAAAAGAAAAAGCCAAAAAAGTTAGTTTTAAATTAAGTGATAGTTTCTATTTAATTCAAGTTAATTTTAATTTTCATTTTTATATTTTAATTAAGTCACTAGTGTTTTTATATTTTTATTAAATACCTTATATAGTAAAGTAATTTTAATAAATTTTTCAGATTTTTATTTTGTCATTTAGTATTAATTAGATTTAATTTTAATTTTCTTTATTATTAATTAATATCAAGTATTAAATAGCTTAATTAGTTTTTATAAGGTTAAATCTAGTTTTTATAATTTTCCTAGTTCTAATATAGTATAATAAGTTTTTAGAAAATAAATTTTAAGATTCTACTGTTCATTTTCTATTTTTCTTATTTTATTTGTTTAAAATAGACTTAAGTTAATTAATAGGTAAATAATTAGTTGTTTAATCTTAAAACATAATTTTTAGAGTTTTTATAATTTTGTAGGATTCAAGTATCTTAATTTTCCAAGTTAATTTAGTATTAATATAAATTAAAAGTAGTTTAATTAGTTTAATTAAGTTAAATAGTTTTTAATTAATTACAAAACCACAAAAAGACAAAAATATTATTTTTAATTTTTTATACTTTCTTCAAGTTCTAATTTAGGTTTAGAAAATATTTTTATAAATTTTTAGTTTAATTTAAATCATTTGTCATTTTTAGTTTAATTAAATTAGATTTTAATTTAGATTTTAAATAGTTTAATTAATTAAATAATAGTTTAATATTATTTTAATCACTTTTATAATTTCTTTTTCAATTTTAATTTTAAGTTTTGAAAAGTGTCAAAAGCACCCCCTGTAGTTTGATAATTACCAAAAACCCACTTTTCCAGTCCGATACGTGATCTTAATTGTGAATTTGTGCATATATCTGATATCTGATTATTGTGAATATTATATCTGTTTGCCAATACCAAAATAACAGTAGCAATACCAATCCCACATCATCTGGCTACTGTCCTCAGTGCCACTTTCTCATAAACGATTCCAAAAGCACCATTTCAATCTCGCTGGGACTTTTACGACCCGGGGAAACACTACACTATCACCGGAGTATTGATTCTAGGCTATCTTTGACTTATTGACCTTGGTCAATAATAATTAGACGGTTCAGGCTCAATCAATCAGCTTTTGGATTATGGATTCAACTTCAAGAATACTCCTATCAACATTGATAATGAGAGTATCATTTGTATTGTGAAGAATCCAGTTTATCACTCCAAAACAAAGCACATTCAGATTAGACATCATTTTATCAGAGATTGCTATGAGCATAGGCTTATCAGTGTGGTTAAAGTCCATACAGATGATAATGTAGCAGATTTACTCACAAAGGGCTTTGATGTTTCAAGATTTACCTTCTTAGTAGTGAGTATTGGTATGATTAATAATTAAGCTATTTTTGAGGGGAGGCATTAGTTGTTAGTCATTAATTGAGGGGAGGCTACATGTATCATTCAAAAGAAAAGATTTTTATTCATTATTATCAAAGGAGTTACATTCATCGGTTCCAAGAGATACAGACAACCATGACACAGACACAACCAAGACACAAAGAGCACTACACCAAACACCCTACACCAAACCAACCTACCAAACCCAACACACCATACTCCATTGGCCTTTTTCCTTTACCCTGATAGCTTTGCTTTCCCTTTTGAGCAGTCTTTCTTTTGTCATCAAAAGAAGCTTGCTTCCTTGGGCAAGCCAGACCAAGTCCTTGCTTGGGAGGTCTCTCTTTTCTTGGAGCAGGCCACTTCATGTTCTTTATGGCTGATTCAAGAGCCTGTGTCAAGGCATGAGGAAGTTCATTTGCCAAAGAAGAACCAGGAGCAGGGACAGACACCTTTTTCCTAGGTTTTGGGTTGGTAGTGCTTGCTGCATCTGTGATGGTGGAGGTTGATACATCAGGAGGAAAGTACCCACTCCATCCTGCATCATCATCAAAATCAGAGTCAGAGTAATAGATGATCTCTGAGTCAGTGGAGCCATCTGAATCAGATGAGATGTAGACTAAAGGAAAGTGACTCATGATGTTGATTGGAGTTTTAGTGATAGGTATTCCAAGTGTTGATGAAGAGATGTGTTGGTGGAAAGTTACTTTTATAGGCAAGAAAGTGATAAGGGATATTTATGATGCTCATTCAATTCTACTTGCCTTGGTAGGTTTGGGAATTAATTTAGAAAAGTATTAATTATCTCGGGTTGACTTTCAACAGATATTTTGGTCAAACAGTCAACGCTATAGATATTTTGATGGGAAAAGTACTTTGCCAACGTATTGCTTTGATAATGAAAGTACTGCTCCATGTTCTATGGAAAGTACTGCTTGGTGTTCTGAAGGGTACGCTGACGTGTCAGGATACTGTTCCAACGGTCAAATATGCGGGTAACAAACTTTCGAAAGATATGGGGAAGATAACTTCCAAAAATAACGGTAAAATAATTAATTCACCGTGATTCTTTGTATATTATCCCTTTATATCCATATCTTTTTCATCTTTACCTACTCGTATTCATTCATCAATCCCACCAAGTTCATCACCGATTATCATTCTTTTTCAATCATACTCACCATGGCACGCCGACCAACCATCACCAAACATAATATGATTGCAAACCTCGAGAAAACTCAAAAGAACATTGATTTTCATGGCATAATTGATTTTCTCACCGGAACCACCATCAATTACTCGCTTTTGGTAAACCCAGAGATTATTGGTCCTTGGATACAAGAGTTTTGGGCTACGGCTAGGGTTGAGATAGAAGATGGAGAGGATGTTATCCATGCTACAGTTGTTGGAAGAGCCATACGTATTACTGAAGCTACAATCAGGGAGGTTTTGATGTTTGATGATGAGGGAGGCTCTGTTTTGTTTGCTAAACAAGAGGTTTGGGATGAACTGAGAGATATTGGGTATGAAGGGCCTTTGAACAAGATTACTTTTCAGAAAGCATTGGTAAGTCCTCATTGGAAATACCTTATTCATGTTTTGCTTCATTGCTTAAGTCCCAAAAGTACTCTTTGGGATCAATTTGGACATTCCATAACTTCTGCCTTAGTAGGCCTGGTTACCAATCAACCATTCAATTTTTCCTACATGATCCTTGATGGTATGATTGCACACATTAAGGCTAGATCACCTTTCTTTATGTACCCTAGATTTGTTCAGCTTTTCTTAGAGAATCCACTTGATGGGGTACCAAAACCTCAAGATTATGTACCTACTGTTAGGATGCAACCCAAGGTGTTTACCTTTATGTCAACCAAGGGGATTAGGTTTTCTGGTAACAATACGCCTCTTAATGCTTATATGTTGGAAGTTACACAAGCTGGTAGGGATGATGTTGAAGCTAGTGGTTCTGCTAATTCTGAACATGCTGATAAATCTGATTCTTCTGAGCATTCTGCATCAGTGCATACACCTACACCACCTATTGCTTCACCACAACCTGATGATTTAAGTGAAAGAACTGCCTCAGTATCTATTTCTAGGGAAAAACCTATTTCTGCTGAAGGTACTTCTCCACAAAGTACTTCTCTGCAAGGTACTGCTTTAGAGCATACTCTGGAACCTTCTCCCAATGATTATACTTCCACAGGTGGGTTTCAAACGTATACCTGGAGGAGATGAGGGAGTTGAGGGTCCTATGGATAACTATGCTTTGAATAGGGAGTTCTGGAGGATGTAGAAACTAGTGGATACTCAGGCTGGAGAGATTAAAAGATTGAGAAATAAGTTCAGAAGGTTAAAGAGGTTTGTCTGGCCCCTTGTGAAGAACTTTAGACTTTATGTGAAAGAAAAGAAACAATCTCAAAAGAAAAAGTCTAAGTCAGCCAATAAGACTTCTAAGTCTAAGAAGAGTAAAAAGAAGTCATCATCTTTCAAATTGGGGAGGAATCAGAAAGATAATTTGAATGAAGATGATGCTGGAATTCAATATTCAGAAGATGTTCATCTTTGGCATTATCCAGAAGAACCTTTGAACTTTGTGCCAGAGAAAAAGATTGTAGAGGATGAGAATATTGTTCAAGAAGAAGTTGTTGAGCAAGAAGCCGGAGAACAAGAGAATATTCAAAGTACTCACATTCAAAGTACTGATGTTCAAAGTACTGTTGATGAAAGTACTGGTATGCAAGGTACTGATGTGCAAGGTACTGTTGCAATGAATATTGATGGAATTGGAACTTCTACAGCTGGACCTACTACAAAGACTTTTGAAGATGAAGCTGGTCCTTCTAATCCTATTCAGCAAGAAGAAGTCAAAGAGCATACAACAAGTGATGATGAGACTGTAGCTCAGATAATGCTCAATTTGGATAGACCTTCAGGTATACATATTTCTGAGCCTGCACAACAAGTCTCTGAGTCTTCTTCTGAACCTGAAGCTTTAGATCCAAAAGACAAAGGAAAAGGGATCATGAAGCAGATCAAGAAGAAAAAGAAGAAGTTTACTCTTGCACAGCTAAGGGAAATTGAAATAGCAAAGAATGAAGAAATTGCTAGACAATAACAAGCTGTGTATGATGCAGAGTATTTGGATGAGATAAGAAAGCCAGTTGCTGTAACAAGAAAGCCTATGACTATTGCTCAAGAAAGAAATTGGATGATTAGTTTCTTGAAGAGAAGAGGATTCAAGAATTTACAGAAGCTAAGATATCTAGAAGTGAAAGCTCTATGGGATGAAGTACAAGAGTCTATTAAGAATTGGAAAGTTTTGTGCCCATGGATGTTGATAAGTCAAAGAAGTTAGAAGATATAAGGAAGGAACAAGCTGAGAAAAGAAAGTTAAAAAGGAAGAAAGCTGTTCAAGATGATCAATTGTCAAAGAGGCTTAAAATGATACATGAAGATACAATTGATGAACTGAAGAATTATTTCAGAGTGGTTGATTTTGAGAACAAGAAAACAGAAGACTCTGGAAAGAAGTCAAAGATTGTCTCATTCTCTGTGGTTGAATCAAAAGAAGGAAATTATCTTATGTCAATAGAGAAGATGAGAGCTTCACAGTGTTTAATATGTTATGGGATGTTCTGCACATAATAGACAGAGAAGATCTATACAACTTGTACTTACAAGTGCAGACATACTATGAGAATATTGAAGCAACAGGAGTGGGATTAATCTTACTTGGAGATTTGGTAACCATCTGGGAAACAGAAGAAACAAGTAATGATACTCTGTGGAATGATCAAGAAAACTGGGAGATAACAAGATGGAGAATCTTTGAGTCATCAGGAGTTCATTCACTTGAGATGGAAGATGGTAGCATGATTCACATGTTAGCTGAAAGAAGATATCCTGTGATAAGAGAACTTATGCTCAGGATGTTGGATCATGGAATGGAGCTTGAAGATGAAACTGAAGTAGCTTTTAGGGTGATTAAGCTATTTATCAGGTGGACAAAATCAGAAGAATAATATTGCATAAGTACTGGTATGATTTGTTTTGAATAATAAGTATTTTTCTCAAAGTACTGCAAGACAAATAGTACTTTACCCAAGTACTGATTGCTGCATAAAACCAGTAAAAGTCCTTTTGAAAAATAAAGAAAAAGTTTTTAAAGCTTAAGATGATTTGAATAAAAGTATTTGAAGAGAAAAACATGGTGTTAGTACTTGTATTGCACAACAAATGGTAATCAACTCACCATGTTTAATAGATAAGAAAGAGTTTGACTCATCATGAGGGTACGGCTCTGATGTGATAATCAAATCCGTTTTTAGTTGACAATTTACTAAAAATTGTATGGTGGTCAACTCACCTTATTTGTAAAAGTGAAGAGTTGACTAGCCCACAAGAAAATGGCTTGTGGTAAAGGCTGTGGAAAATCCATTTATGGTAATTAGTTCATCATGGTTGAAATCAAAGAACTAACTAGTCCAAAAGCAAACGGCTATTGGTAAAGACTACTCAAATCCGTTGATAGCTGATGATTTTCTAAAAATCATATGGTTATCAATGTACCATGGTTGTTCTAACCTAAACATTGGCTACTCCAGAGTTAATGGCTTTGGTAAAGAGACATCAAAATCCATTAAAAGTTTAATGATTAACCTCTTACAGAAGTTTACACATCTGGAAGTGATGAGAACAGTATGAAACTTTAAAAGATTTGATGTACACTTTGTCAAAAATGTTGCTGAGTTGCTGAGAAGATGATGATTAAGAGCACTTTGACATACAAGATAGAAAAGAGATAAAGATACTGTAACACCCCTAAAAATCATCACGTCAGCGGAGGACTTAACATGTCAGCGGAAGACTTAAAATGTCAGCGGAAGACTTTTTGGGTGTTACTTCGAGGATCTTTATCACAATCATAGAAAACGACACAAAAGTGACGCTTTAAAGTTTAATTCATTCAAAATACCAAATATTCGAGACATCAAGATGTTTCATAGTTTAAACAACAAGTTTATTTGAAATATGTCAAAATGTTTATTTAAGCCCATGCCGGGTTACAAGCCCACTCCGTGCCTTCAAGTTCCTTCTTGTTTAGTTACCTGAGATAAACACATGCTAAAAAGTGTCAACACAAAGGTTGGTGAGTTCATAGAGTTTATAATTTAAATCGTTAATTAGGAAATGAGTGATCTCCTTATTAATTCAAAAAAAAAAAAAAAAATAGACCGTTGGTTTGCCCTTCACCGGATCAACACCCAAAATAGTAGTTGGTTTATAAATTCATTTAACACAAGTTTCGAGACTTGGGCCACGTTGTTGCGCCCATAATATAAACAGTTTACGAGGAACTGTATTTAAACAGTTGAAACTGTATCCGAACAGTTTATAGAGAACCGTATTTAAACAGTTGAAACTGTATCCGAACAGTTTGCGAGAACCCGTATCTAAACAGTTGAAACTGTATCCGAATAGTTTTTGTGGAGAACCATATTTAAACAGTTGAAACCATATTTAAACAGTTTGTTCCATAATTCCAAATATCGATAGTAAAATCGTTAGAAAAGTTGTTACACATGCATCTCTCCCAAAGAGTTTATAAAACAGTTAAGCGATAGAAAGTGTAGCTATGAACTTATAGTAATATGTAAATAGTTAATGAGTACTTGTAAAAGTATAAAACAGTAGTTAAGCATGCATCTCCCCCAAAAACGTTTATAAATCATTGTAAAACAAGTAAGAGTAGGGGCTATGACTCACCTGAAGATTATGATAAGCATAGATAACGTAATGTCAGAGATAGAATGGAAACAACTTCAAAGATAACCTGAATGATATGGAAGTTCGAGATAAGTTTGACTTATCGAGAATAGTGATTCGAATAGTGTTAGATGACAGAATGACTCCTGTGGCAGAGGTGGCTTGCATGGCAAAATGCTTAATAGTTCAAGAGCAAGTTATATACTATATAACTTGTCTTGAAGTATAATCATCGTTTAATGTTCTTATATTTCTCGTCATGAATTTATAATATGTATCGAAAGTTGGTGAATGATAAATTATAGTAATTGTACGTTACTCCTAGTTAAGTGAATCAATGAGTTTTATTGTAGGAATAACCATTTCTTAATGTCTATTCATGTTAACAGATAGTAACGTCGAGTTATATAATTTACGTTATAAATTATATATATTCAGACATATATAGTTATTCGTAATTATCGTCTAAAAATGTAGGTTTCGTTATATGTTACTATGATATAGTTGTACAATATTAATTTGTCAAGCGTACCTAAATTTCTATGTAGACCTTTTAGTTATACAAAGTTACTCTTTTAATGCCAAAATGCTTTTCGTACTCAGTCTAAAATAAATATGTTTACAAACTGACAAAAGTTTTTAAGAAAGTGATATATGTTTCTAAATTCAAGGGTTGAGGGTGTAAAATAGTTTTTTTTTTAAACTTATAAAAGTCTTTAAGGAAAATAGTAAGAGTGCAAAGTAGAGGGGCTGAAGTTGTCAATATGTGAAAGTTGCAAAATAACTAAATAAAAATTAAACTGCTATGTGAAGGATTCGAACTCAGGACCCCTCGCTCAACAGTCAAGCGTCCCAACCATTGGACTAGTCCTTCCGTTGTGTTTGTTTCGAAACGATTTAGTTAACTACTGTTTCAGTGTTGTTTTATATCTTGCATGAATATAAGACAGTGTGTTTGTGTTTCGGATTCGTGTTTCGTTTTCAAACTGGTTTGTAACTTTCCTATACATGTCAACTTGTAACAAGCTTGAGTTAAGCCAAGGTACGAAATGTTTCTAAAGTGAGCCAAACTTTATACATGTTTCATATAATCATTTGAAGATCGTTTATACATATTCAAAATGGGTTAGAAGCTTTCAAAAACCTTTAAATTCTTTACAAGACCCGAGCTTATTCACTTGTTTTCAGAGGCTCATTATAAGTTAGTATATGATTTATTCGTTGAGTTTTCTTCGTTGCATGGCCACACAAGTTATCTTGATACATTAAGTTGTTTAGAATAATTACCACAACAGCCTTGACAAAGCCACCTCAATGTGACTAAGGATATTATAACTTGAAATGGAAAAGGGATTAGAAGCTTACTACACTAGCTGTAGTGGTGGGAAGCGAAATGGAAAACAAACAGAGGACGAACGAGAAGCAAGACCAAACTACTTCAATGCCTTCAAAGCTTTTGGAGCTCGTCATGTAGCAGACAACGAAACGACTTAGAATAACTCACGCCTTCATGTTCTTCTTCTCTTCTTCACGTACAACAGGAACAAAAGTGATGTGTTTATGTGTGAGTGAATTTATCAATGCATGGTTTCTTCTTCTTCTTTTCATGATAGGAACAACAAGAATAACCGTTTATGTTTAAGTTTGGTTCAAGGGTAGTGAGGGATGTGAAAGAGCGATGATGTAAGGTTCGGTTAAGTGTTCAACTAGAAATTCAAGATCAGTAATACAAGCCTCCATAACCATGCTTCTCTTCTACCATGGCTCGACTAGAAAGACTATAGGTTTGTATGATTTGTGATGTGAGTTGTAGTGAGTAGACTGCTATTTGCATGGCTTGTTTATATACTCAAGTTCAGTGTGAGATAACATGTAACCTTACAAAGGTTATACGCCACCTCCCACATTGTCCAATCGAGATCAAATAAAAGAGCATGTGTAAGATTATTCCTGACATTCGTATGTGATCTTTCCAGTTTTGTTTGGTTTGTTTCTGGGACAATGAACGAGTGAGGGAGGATGAGTGAGCTGCCATATACATGTGACCTCCATCAATAACCAATCGAGTATAAGCAACAATCATGAGTGAGGGAATGTGTATGGCATTGTGTCAAAATATTCCTATCATACATAGATGTTTACAAGCAATTGGAGGGCTGTGGAGGTTGTTGTAAGAGCTTGCACATGGTGTAAGTAAAGAAAGTGACATGGTTCTTGTGTTCTTGCCTCGTCGACCAGGAGAAGGAAACAAGAAAGAAGGGCTCGGTTTTTCAGGTAGCAATGTACACGAGATTTAGAGACAAATGGCATTCTTGAGTTCTTGAAGCAATGTTAACTAGGAGGTGTAATAATATGATTATGTTGTTAGTCAAAATTGGAAGAGAATGAGCCAAATTCTAAGTTACATGCAACTGGAATATTAGAACAAAAAGGGTGTAGCTGGGCCTAATCGTGACTGGAACCAAAAGGAAAAATAACCTGAAGGTGCGCTTGAACTTGGGACCAGCTTGGGTTCGTTTGGAGTGCAAGCCCAAAGAAAGTAAAAGAGAATTTAGAGTCCGTTTTGGAAGCATGTGATAAGTTATACAAAATTTACCCAAAGTGAGTTGGGGTCTTCAAATAGGCAATGTTTCGTTCAGTAAATGTGCGAGACTTTAGATGACATTAGTTATTCTTGATTTTCAGCTAAGTGGGCAATGAAGTGGTAAAATGAAATGGCCATGTTGTGTGTCGAATTTAAGCACAAGCGAGCCAAAGTATATGTACGTCGCGGCTCGAAATAAAGAAAGAAAGAAAAATAATTTAAGTGTGCGCTTGGTCTTATTTGGTGGGCTTGTGTGTAAGAGGTAAATGTTAGTTGGTTTGAGAGTTTGTATGTGGTCGATAGTATGTATGTCTCCAAGGGTTGGTTCGTATTATGTGTCGACCATAACAAATGAATATCAAAGGTTCAGTTGGTTTTGTAGCTCACGATAGGTCCAAAAAGTATTTAAAAGGGTGCGTTTGGATTGTGATGAGCAATGAGCCGTGGCCCATTGTGTTTAGTGAGTAATTAGGATAAATTTTCCGTAAGCTTAGAAATTATATAACACGTATTTGGTTAATTTCCGAAACATATATTTATTAAATATAAATGTTTTAAGTTTAAAAAGTTCATGTTTAAATATCGTTTCAAGGTGAAAAGTGTATAATGTTACAATTTATAAACATAAAAAAAAATAAAATAAAAAAAAAAAAATAAAAAAAATTGTTATTGGTAAAAATGGTTAATTTAGGTTGTAAATATGTATTAATCGTAGGAAAATTTTTACGGGATGTTATATTACCTACCCGTTAAATGGAATCCCGTCCCGGGATTCTAAGATAAGGTAGCTGTAAAGGTGAGTGGAAAGGGTGAACAAATAGTCATTCCTAACGATCTAATTCCCTGAGCGGTTTTAATTTTTCTTTCGAGCTTAACGTATCTACTACTACATTAGCTTTTTCTTTTATGATGACAGATCTTAATATGGTTTTTAAAGAAAAACTTGGGGAACTTTAGTTTGAAATATAATTTTTACGTGGCAACATTAAATGTAGTTTTTAAGGTGTAAACAGTATTTTACTACAGTGGTGTACAGTACCCAACTCTTATTCTCTTTAAATAACCCACTAGTATACCCTTTTTACCTAACTTTTCTTCCTATTTTTATTTTCGGTCGACAATGCCGCACTTCATCACCATTCTTGCAATCTTGTATGCCATTGCTACCGCTATTTATCTAGTGTATGTTCCGAACGAAGATCGTGCTATGTTGGTTGGGATCTTAATGTTTCTTGTACCACTCATGGTTCTATCGATCATCATTGACAAGTTTTGGAAGTGAGGGATAGTGTCGTAGTTTAGTGGTCGGAATGTTGAAATAAGGTTTGTTGTGTTTCCGTGTAATTTCGAATGTATGAATGATTTTTTTTTTTTTTTTTTTTTTTTTTTTTTTTTTTTTTTTTATTTCGCTTTATGCTGCCTTAGCTTATGTTGATTTCTCGCTTGTTTCTACTGCTTAGTAATTGTTAGATTAATATATAGAAGGTCATTAGGTGTCCAAAACGTTTTAGAGTTGGTTGGTCAAGTTTACAAAGGTGGGTTTTAATAAATTTATAACCGAAATTATATATGGAAATTTGCCTGTCTTTGTTTGGAACCGAGTATTTAAATACATATGATTTTTGGTATCGTTGGATATGGTAATTGGGTTGAGCTTTGACGAAAATTTGACCCTTGAAGGATCGATTAATTGGAAAAGATTCGTCACATTTGTTTCTTGGGTACATGATAATTTGAGATGCACAAAAATATTGATAAGGTGCTTAGAAATGTCACGGAAAAATGGTTCGAAACTATAGGTCATGAGACGGTTAGGAGTAGTATTTAGGTTTTGGGCTTTGAGTAATGTCGGGCTTAAGTTGTTGGATCGAGTCCAATGATGATACAACGGTGCGTTTGGTTACTGAAAGTTAAGGCCCAATGTCATTAGGGTGGTTTGTCATACGAAGCAATGGCCAAAGCCTAAGTTAAGAAGGTGTATTTGGTTTAAGCGAGTATGAAGTGTTTATCGATACGTATTTTATCATTTCATGTTACATAAGGTTACGAGATGATCTGAGGTCGTTGAAATTTCGTAAAATATTTGAGAGTTTGGAAAGATTATTAATAAGTTCACAATTTCTTAAAGACTGAGAGGTCAATTCGTGTGAGAGTGTATTATTCATATGTGGCATGTTTATGATTTAGTTATGGTGTTATATGTTTAACGTGATCTGTTCCTGCCACTTGTGTTAAAAGCGAAATCCAAGATAGAATTTTATCACACATCTCAAAAATTTGTTGCTATTTTTAATAGACACAGGTTTTTGAAAATTTTACCGTTTGAATACAAACGGTCATAAAAATAATTGAGAATTTCCAATTCCTTATAAATACCATCGGTACGTGTTGGGTTATCCACTCACATACACACAAAACAATCAATGGCCTGCAAGCTACCACATACCACTGAACAATTTCGACAATATATCAAGGCAGAAACTGAGAATAGTGATTTGGATCGCCAAAATGCTATTGTAAAGGTCATTCTGAAGTTTGAGGTCGCGAAACAACTGAAACAACGGCTTAGGGAACGCTACGTAGGGTGCACAGACATATCAGATGATAGAAAATATGTGATCGACACGTTCTTACATGATGAATATCGTAAGGATGCTGCGGTGATTGAATCGCTATGGGCTTGTGTTCATCAGATAGAGAATCAAATTTCCAACAAAATCCGTTGGAGTTTTGAAGAGAATGTTGAAGTTGCTAGGGTTGAACCACAACAACAACAACAACAACAACAACAACAACAACAACAACAACAACAACAGCAGCAGCAGCAGCAACAACAACAACAACAATTTCTACCACCACCACCACCACAACCGCAACAACAACCACTACAACAAGGTGCATCAAGTTCTTCTGCACCAAGAGTGGTTGTGCAACAACAACAATTTCCTCATCTGGATCAATTCCAGCCAAGTTTCGAGGAAAATGTGGCGGTCGACAATGGTGGTTGGACTTCTGACATGGAGCGGGAGCTGAGTAGGTTGGAGGCTCAAATAGAAGAAGAGAGGCTGGCAAGTTTTGACCCTTATGATGATGGATATGACTCTAACAATTCTCAGACTTGGGATCACCCAGACTACCGCTGAAGTGTGATGTCTTAATTTAGCATCGTTTGTAATGTTTTTATGTATTTCTGTTCAGTCTGCTTTTTAATAATATGTTGTTTGAATAAAATTCCTTGTGATCATGCTTTGGGTGAGAATTTATTTATTCTGTTATGTCTTAAATTTATAATTACAAAAATCTGTGCGGTTAACCTACCCGTTAAACAAAAGAGTTTTGTTGATACAAAGAGAAGAGGGTAGAGAAATTTCTTGAATTATTAGCTTTCGTGGATAGAAATTTAGTTTGGGAAAAAGTGAGTGCACATGGCATTAATGTTTTATTGTGTGGTTTTGTTGTGCAGAGTATTCGATGTATTACATCCAGTCGTGGTTCGTGCACTCATAGGAGTGGTGGCATTCTTTATTAGCTTGATGGATCAATCGTTTAGTGATGTCAAGGTTTACCTAATGATCTTGGTAACGTTAGCATTACCGATGCTAGTCATATTGTTGGGTATCAATATTCGTGGTTTCTAGTGAGATTTAGGGGTTCATGGTTTCATATGCCTGTTAACTCATAAGTAATTAAACCTATTTATCTATATTTCGTTATTTACATAGAGAAGCGTCCCAAACTATGTAACTAAAGAAATATAAACTTATGGTTCAACGATTTACAATTTCTTGATTTGAATAAAAGGGCGTCCCAATCCATTCAAATTAAGACGTTGTAAATCATTTTAAGATTCTGACTTAACATCCGTACTAATTGACAAAATAATTTATGCGCGGATTTTTCGAGAGTACGAAAAGAGTATGTCCTATGCATCTATACAGATGAGAGCGAGAAAATTAAGGAGGATTGGTATAGTATTCAAAAATAGTTGGGGGAGCATATTTATATTAATATTCTAGAGTGTTGTTGTAGCATAAACTATATAAAGTCACATAATCATCTGGCGGATGGAAATATGAAGACACGGTATTTGTAATAATTCCGATTAGTAAATATAAGTCATAGCATAATCATAACATGTTAACATATATACGAAATCATGTAAAAGTAATGTCTCTACCAGATGTTGGAAACGCGTAGGCACGGAGGGCATAAGGTGGTATTTTGTAAAAGTGGTCCGTTTTAAAAGTTTAGTTATAGTCCAATGTTCAAAACACTTGGTTCTCTATAACTGTAGCTCTGATGCCAATCTGTAACACCCCTAAAAATCATCACGTCAGCGGAGGACTTAACATGTCAGCGGAAGACTTAAAATGTCAGCGGAAGACTTTTTGGGTGTTACTTCGAGGATCTTTATCACAATCATAGAAAACGACACAAAAGTGACGCTTTAAAGTTTAATTCATTCAAAATACCAAATATTCGAGACATCAAGATGTTTCATAATTTAAACAACAAGTTTATTTGAAATATGTCAAAATGTTTATTTAAGCCCATGCCGGGTTACAAACCCACTCCGTGCCTTCAAGTTCCTTCTTGTTTAGTTACCTGAGATAAACACATGCTAAAAAGTGTCAACACAAAGGTTGGTGAGTTCATAGAGTTTATAATTTAAATCATTAATTAGGAAATGAGTGATCTCCTTATTAATTCAAAAAAAAAAATAGTCCGTTGGTTTGCCCTTCACCGGATCAACACCCAAAATAGTAGTTGGTTTATAAATTCATTTAACACAAGTTTCGAGACTTGGGCCACGTTGTTGCGCCCATAATATAAACAGTTTACGAGGAACTGTTTTTAAACAGTTGAAACTGTATCCGAACAGTTTATAGAGAACCGTATTTAAACAGTTGAAACTGTATCCGAACAGTTTGCGGGAACCCGTATCTAAACAGTTGAAACTGTATCCGAACAGTTTTTGTGGAGAACCGTATTTAAATAGTTGAAACCGTATTTAAACAGTTTGTTCCATAATTCCAAATATCGATAGTAAAGTCGTTAGAAAAGTTGTTACACATGCATCTCTCCCAAAGAGTTTATAAAACAGTTAAGCGATAGAAAGTGTAGCTATGAACTTATAGTAATATGTAAATAGTTAACGAGTACTTGTAAAAGTATAAAACAGTAGTTAAGCATGCATCTCCCCCAAAAACATTTATAAATCATTGTAAAACAAGTAAGAGTAGGGGCTATGACTCACCTGAAGATTATGATAAGCATAGATAACGTAATGTCAGAGATAGAATGGAAACAACTTCAAAGATAACCTGAATGATATGGAAGTTCGAGATAAGTTTGACTTATCGAGAATAGTGATTCGAATAGTGTTAGATGACAGAATGACTCCTGTGGCAGAGGTGGCTTGCGTGGCAAAATGCTTAATAGTTCAAGAGCAAGTTATATACTATATAACTTGTCTTGAAGTATAATCATCGTTTAATGTTCTTATATTTCTCGTCATGAATTTATAATATGTATCGAAAGTTGGTGAATGATAAATTATAGTAATTGTACGTTACTCCTAGTTAAGTGAATCAATGAGTTTTATTGTAGGAATAACCATTTCTTAATGTCTATTCATGTTAACCGATAGTAACGTCGAGTTATATAATTTACGTTATAAATTATATATATTCAGAAATATATAGTTATTCGTAATTATCGTCTAAAAATGTAGGTTTCGTTATATGTTACTACGATATAGTTGTACAATATTAATTTGTCAAGCGTACCTAAATTTCTATGTAGACCTTTTAGTTATACAAAGTTACTCTTTTAATGCCAAAATGCTTTTCGTACTCAGTCTAAAATAAATATGTTTACAAACTGACAAAAGTTTTTAAGAAAGTGATATATGTTTCTAAATTCAAGGGTTGAGGGTGTAAAATAGTTTTTTTTTAAACTTATAAAAGTCTTTTAGGAAAATAGTAAGAGTGCAAAGTAGAGGGGCTGAAGTTGTCAATATGTGAAAGTTGCAAAATAACTAAATAAAAATTAAACTGCTATGTGAAGGATTCGAACTCAGGACCCCTCGCTCAACAGTCAAGCGTCCCAACCATTGGACTAGTCCTTCCGTTGTGTTTGTTTCGAAACGATTTAGTTAACTACTGTTTCAGTGTTGTTTTATATCTTGCATGAATATAAGACAGTGTGTTTGTGTTTCGGATTCGTGTTTCGTTTTCAAACTGGTTTGTAACTTTCCTATACATGTCAACTTGTAACAAGCTTGAGTTAAGCCAAGGTACGAAATGTTTCTAAAGTGAGCCAAACTTTATACATGTTTCATATAATCATTTGAAGATCGTTTATACATATTCAAAATGGGTTAGAAGCTTTCAAAAACCTTTAAATTCTTTACAAGACCCGAGCTTATTCACTTGTTTTTAGAGGCTCATTATAAGTTAGTATATGATTTATTCGTTGAGTTCTCTTCGTTGCATGGCCACACAAGTTATCTTGATACATTAAGTTGTTTAGAATAATTACCACAACAGCCTTGACAAAGCCACCTCAATGTGACTAAGGATATTATAACTTGAAATGGAAAAGGGATTAGAAGCTTACTACACTAGCTGTATTGGTGGGAAGCGAAATGGAAAACAAACGGAGGACGAACGAGAAGCAAGACCAAACTACTTCAATGCCTTCAACGCTTTTGGAGCTCGTCATGTAGCAGACAACGAAACGACTTAGAATAACTCACGCCTTCATGTTCTTCTTCTCTTCTTCACGTACAACAGGAATAAAAGTGATGCGTTTATGTGTGAGTGAATTTATCAATGCATGGTTTCTTCTTCTTCTTTTCATGATAGGAACAACAAGAATAACAGTTTATGTTTAAGTTTGGTTCAAGGGTAGTGAGGGATGTGAAAGAGCGATGATGTAAGGTTCGGTTAAGTGTTCAACTAGAAATTCAAGATCAGTAATACAATCCTCCATAACCATGCTTCTCTTCTACCATGGCTCGACTAGAAAGACTATAGTTTTGTATGATTTGTGATGTGAGTTGTAGTGAGTAGACTGCTATTTGCATGGCTTGTTTATATACTCAAGTTCAGTGTGAGATAACATGTAACCTTACAAAGGTTATACGCCACCTCCCACATTGTCCAATCGAGATCAAATAAAAGAGCATGTGTAAGGTTATTCCTGACATTCGTATGTGATCTTTCCAGTTTTGTTTGGGTTGTTTCTGGGACAATGAACGAGTGAGGGAGGATGAGTGAGCTTCCATATACATGTGACCTCCATCAATAACCAATCGAGTATAAGCAACAATCATGAGTGAGGGAATGTATATGGCATTGTGTCAAAATATTCTTGTCATACATAGATGTTTACAAGCAATTGAAGGGTTGTGGAGGTTGTTGTAAGAGCTTGCACATGGTGTAAGTAAAGAAAGTGACATGGTTCTTGTGTTCTTGCCTCGTCGACCAGGAGAAGGAAACAAGAAAGAAGGGCTCGGTTTTTCAGGTAGCAATGTACACGAGATTTAGAGACAAATGGCATTCTTGAGTTCTTAAAGCAATGTTAACTAGGAGGTGTAATAATATGATTATGTTGTTAGTCGAAATTGGAAGAGAATGAGCCAAATTCTAAGTGACATGCAACTGGAAATATTAGAACAAAAAGGGTGTAGCTGGGCCTAATCGTGACTGGAACCAAAAGGAAAAATAACCTGAAGGTGCGCTTGAACTTGGGACCAGCTTGGGTTCGTTTGGAGTGCAAGCCCAAAGAAAGTAAAAGAGAATTTAGAGTCCGTTTTGGAAGCATGTGATAAGTTATATAAAATTTACCCAAAGTGAGTTGGGGTCTTCAAAAAGGCAATGTTTCGTTCAGTAAATGTGCGATACTTTAGATGACATTAGTTATTCTTGATTTTCAGCTAAGTGGGCAATGAAGTGGTAAAATGAAATGGCCATGTTGTGTGTCGAATTTAAGCACAAGCGAGCCAAAGTATATGTACGTCGCGGCTCGAAATAAAGAAAGAAAGAAAAATAATTTAAGTGTGCGCTTGGTCTTATTTGGTGGGCTTGTGTGTAAGAGGTAAATGTTAGTTGGTTTGAGAGTTTGTATGTGGTCGATAGTATGTATGTCTCCAAGGGTTGGTTCGTATTATGTGTCGACCATAACAAATGAATATCAAAGGTTCAGTTGGTTTTGTAGCTCACGATAGGTCCAAAAAGTATTTAAAAGGGTGCGTTTGGATTGTGATGAGCAATGGGCCGTGGCCCATTGTGTTTAGTGAGTAATTAGGATAAATTTTCCGTAAGCTTAGAAATTATATAACACGTATTTGGTTAATTTCTGAAACATATATTTATTAAATATAAATGTTTTAAGTTTAAAAAGTTCATGTTTAAATATCGTTTCAAGATGAAAAGTGTATAATGTTACAATTTATAAACATAAAAAAAAAAAAAAAAATTAAAAAAAAAATTTTGTTATTGGTAAAAATGGTTAATTTAGGTTGTAAATATGTATTACTCGTAGGAAAATTTTTACGGGATGTTATAGATACAGTCTTCCTTAATGATAAAGATATTGAAGATCAAAGAAAGCAAAGAAACTTGAAATCAAGCAAGTGGAGTTCAAGTTAGGGGAGGATTGTTGGGATATGAAGATCTAAGTACTGCTATGTCAAAGTACTGCTCTGTAGTCAATGTGCTGATCAAGGTCAAAGTACTGCTACTTATTGAAGATTATTCAAAGTACTTCGAAGAACAAGGACTTATGTGCAATATTGTTAAAGGATTATTGTGTAATATTGTATGAATATTCTAGAATTAGTTAGGGATAATTACTTGTCATTCAAGTAGATAATGTAAACCGACTTAAGGTTATCCTTATGCCTATAAAAGGAGCCTTATGATGGTATTAGATGTACGACGTTTTCTAAGAGTTTTACAAAAACTATTTTAGAGAAAGTTAGGGATTGTTAGTAAACCTGTATTTAGAGAAGCAGGTTTAAGAGTTGTTTTATTAACAAAATTCTTCTTAGCTTTGTGTTAGTAGATTTCGCATACTTTACAAAGTAATATCAGTGTTTCAATATTAACCGTTTTGAATCATTCAAGATTGTTAAAACCTTACAAGCTACAAAGTATTTTGGTCAGAGTATATCGATCCAACACAAACCACTAAAGTTGCGGAGGTAAAGCAATCCCAATAGGGAGGCCTCCGCGACCACCCCCTCACAAAAACATTGCAAGACACAATGCCACGACAACGTAGCAGGGTCCAGGGATTATAGCAAGGAGCCCCGAGAAGGGAAATCGATACTCTTCCATACATGCCTCGTCGAGGCAAATAACGAGATGGGGGACGATCAAATGCAACCGTACGTGACTGAGGAAATTAGCCTATTTACGGAGAATATCCGCAATACAAAACTGCCTAAAAAGACTCGCGTGCCAGATAACGTTCAACTCTATGACGGAAACGAGGACCCTGTGGACCATGTAGGGGTATTCCAGGCTGCAGCACGGGTATACAACTGGGACATGACCACTTAGTGTCGCATGTTTGAGTGCACACTTACGGGTGCTGCCAGAGTATGGTTTGAAAATGTTCCCCAAGGGTCCATAGGCAGCTTTCGCCAACTGAGGGATGCGTTCCTAGAAACCTTCCATAGCATGAAAAAGCACAAAGAAAGAGACAAGAAGATCCATTGCGCCAGGAAAGGGAGAAGTGAGTCAATTGAAGACTTCACAAGAAGATTCGTGGCAGAAAGCAGGAGAGCAAAGAAAATGGGAGAGGCCACAAAAATTACCAAATTCATGAAGAAAGTGTCAGACCAGGACTAATAGAGTACCTACACAGGGAAATACCAAAATCCATGGAAGAAATAGTAAGGATGACCAGGGCCTACTACAGGGGGAAGAAGCAGTTAGGAACCCGAGGCAGCGGAGATGACCTCCACTGATAAACTTACAAAAACGCAGTTAGAAGGAGGCGTGTAACACTGTCCGCGGTACAACAAGCACGCAACAAGGAGACGCAACGCTCCCACAAAAAATAAAATAAAAAAAATAAAAATACCAGCAAGTACCGTACATACTGGCTTCGGCTATAAACGGAAACCCAGACAACCCTCGGTACAGCCAAGCGGTCCGGAGCGCCAAAGGAAAGATCCCAACTGGTCAAGCGATTCACACATAAACAAAATGACACGACGCCCCGGGAATGGAAGACCGCTCCGCGGACCAGAAAACGAAACAGTCCCTAGAAGTATAAATTCATGCTCTTTCCCAAGGCATTTGTATAACCTACCTGTTGACTCCAAGTCAGAACTGAAAAATCGAAAGGACGTCCTAGCCACAGGCTTAGGCACGTGCCTAGGGGTCATAAATGCTCGCGCAGAAAATGCTGGAAATGCCCCAATCTTTCGCTATAAATAGCCATCAAAAAGGAAGAACAATCAAACCCAAAATCACCAAACACCAAGAAATCCGAAAATAACTGCGTTTCACTAAAATAACAATGAAGATACAAGAACTGCGTTCGAAAACAATGGGGTCTGCCAAAAGCAACCACCGCAAATCGCCGACAAAACGTCACATAACGGTGATGATCCTTTACCAATTCATGACCTCCTCTAGTGGGTTGTCTGAAACGGATGCAGAAAACCCCAAAGGACACCTGACCCCGGTCATGTTCTTAAATGGCTACTAATAAAACTTAGTTGTTCTTAAATGACGACTAATAACATCAAACCACAACATTCTCTCAATCCCATTCATCCAAGTTCCCCTGAACTTCATTCTCCATCACATATTTTAAGCATTGCGGGTACCATCGTACCGCATGCGCACGGAGAAGGAGTCTCAACCTCCTCCACCTGCGTGCACACCCACTAGCTTGACCACCCGTATGCTAAAAAGATGGGTTGAGCGCCGTGGATGCAGAACAGGCATGCTGTGAGCACATGTCCAAACGTGTTACTAGGATCGTGCGATCAACAACGACCTGGCTCTGGGCCAAGGTCTCTATCTAACACCTGGTCTATGGCAGCAAAATGCGGGCATCGGTGCATAGGGCTGATAAGCATAAAGGGGAAGAACGAGTCATGGGGACCTATTGACTGGAGGGATGGAGGATGAATGTATGTGCACCTGTAGGAAAAGAGGTACAAATGCATCAAATGGACGGCCCATCATGAAAATGGACATCCGGACATCAAACAACCTCACCCTACAACGTCAATCAACAAAGGATGGAGCCAATGAACTCCCAATCCTTAGTTGCAGCCAAGCACACAAGCGAAGTAGTTAGCAAGGACACCATGCAGGAAAAAGTGAAAGGCTACATCCTATAGCATGGTGCAAACTTGCCAATTCCTATAAAAATCGCCGATCTTTAGCCGCCCAGACAAACCAAACCCGCCTGCCAACGGCACGGTATCAAGGGAAGCTACACAAGATCAGCCATAGAGAGACGCTGCGAATTATTCTCTAGATCGCATATATACTCGAGCAAGTATACGAACATACGCAAGCACCAGTGCTCGCTAAGCCTAAAACGCAAAAAGAGCACAAACACAACCAGAAGCATGCTCAGCTTAAAAATCAAGAGGCAGAAATGCAAGTCAAAAGCAAAGAAACAAAGACGGAAATCCATATCCGCATGCATGAAACACCAGTGTTTTAGTTACAACTTGTAGCGGGCCACCCTGGTGGAACCCATATTTAGATGTTTGTAAAGATATAATTCATTATTTGTACTACTGTAACGATTTTAATTAAAAAAAGTGTGAAGCTTAGCTACCTTCACCATTTTACAATTACAAGTTCCTAAATACTTACTTTACAAATGCACACATACGTGAGTAAGACACGCACACAAAGGGCACGCCCCAAAAACGTTATCCCGTATAACTAAAAGGGTGCGGAACCTCATAACTAAACCGTAGGTACGTAAGAGGGATTGCAAGTCCAGTACCGGGAGGATAACCCACAAGTATCTATATAAGACTAATAGATAAAATCACGTATCAGTACGTATTTTTATCAACAGCAAAAGCATAACACATAAGACCAAACACAAGCCGCAAAAAGCTTAGACGTAACTTTATCGCAAAAAACAAGCTGCAAACAAACGTAACCTTAGCATAAAAAACAAGCCGCAAACGGGTTAGACATGACTTTAGCACAAAACACAAACACAAAAGCTACACATGCATGACATAAGCTAGAAGAACATTAAATGAAAATGCACAAAGCATAAATATCATACATATTCACGGAACACGCCATGCAAAATTTACAAAAGAAGAACTTGTCATTATTAAGTGAAACAATTGTCAAGATACAAAAAGGTTGTTCACGGAAAGACCACACACGGTCACGGCATGTAATGACAACAAAGGTCATTCCGCATGACCCTGCTCTGAAGCAACACCAAGCTCCTCCCTACAAGAATTCGTAACTAAAGTAATGACATTCCCATCCTTCTTAACATTTGAAACCGGTATGTCATCCGTAGAAATGGATCCGGCTGGAAAAGGAGGATCAGAAGACGCGGAGGGAGCATCAACACTCATAGCAACTGGCCCACTAGAAGGAACGGTTTCCGGACCAGACAAAGTTCCAGGGGAGAAAGGGCTAGACAGAAAGGCAAATATGTCCACCAGGGATAACTTACCTACAACAATAGTTTCTTGAACTGTCTTAACTCTTTGACGTGCAGCACTCAAAGACGAAGAAAGAGAAGCCTCACCAACGACTAAACCATCCCTATGCTGAGGAACAGAAACTTGTTCGAGGCTAGGCTGCGAATCAACTAACCCAAGATTCCCCGCGACTTGGGCCTCCAGTTGGAAAAGGGGCATAATATCTTCAATACCAGAATCCTTGTGCAAAGACAAGTCCGATAACAAAGGAAAGTCAAGGCCGCGAAAAGCCCGATAAAGGGAGCCATAGTCAGCTCCCGCGGAAGGATTATTGGTAGTAAGATCTGCAAGTTGCCCAACTTTCCTGCCATGTTCAACGTCAGCCTCCAAACCACTCTGCATCCCCTTCCTGACGGCACAACTCAATAAATTCTTCAGCGATGCACAATACTCCGTAGAATTCAAACACTTAGCAAGAAATAATTTCATGCCACTACTTAGTAGCCACCTGCGGCTAGCAACAACGGTAAGGAGATGATGATAAAAACCCTCATCAAGCTGGACAGCCACATCCATAAAACGAGCGTCTAACTGGACCAATTTATCAGTAAGCCCCTTCATTTGAACATCCTGATACTCCTTAAAGAGCCCCTCCAGTGTCTCGACAGCGTTCTAAAGCAAACGAGCCTGTTTGATAAAGAAAAAAGAAAAGACAAATTAGAAAACCAAAAAGAACAAAGAAAAGAGGGAGCGAAAGATACAAACTAATGAAAGGTGATGCACATACCCGATCTGCGGACCACTTGTGTTGACGCTTTAGCTCCTTGACCTCGGCACCCAAGTCTTCAAGATCGCGGCCCTAACCTTCCCAAGAAGAACAGGACTCTACCGGCTTTGATGAAGACGTGGCATACTCTGCCTCAATGGACGTAACCTAGCCACAAGTGGACGAACGCAACATTGCTAGTTCCGCTTTGAACGAATCACGATCACCCTTCAACTTCAAATTTTCCTCCATCAAAGCCGATGTCTTAGCCACACCAGGAATACTAGAAGACTTTAAGGAAGAGACTTCAGTATTAAGACAAGATGCTTCTGTCTTCAATGTCTCAATCTCCGCATCCTTTTCCCTCAACTGGTCAGCCAAGCGGTCATAGAGAGACATAAACTTCCGCTTCAAAGTGATATTCTGCTAAGCGCGCATTCGCATCTTCGCATAAAAAGAAATCTGGTTGGCCGTCAAATAATTGAACTCAACAAAATATTCTTTATCCTCCATATTGTGGATTTCAGAAAAGAAACCAAGCGGAGTAAACCCATTAACCATCTCACGGCAGTCCGCAACAGTATCCAATCGAGAACCATAGGGCACATTCCATTCTGGAATATAAACTTCGCCAAAATATTACGGTATACATCAGCGGCAGAGCAGATACGACCAAAAGGAAATTCACTCCCAAACAAGTCTGATTGATCATCAAAACTGAACTTGAAACCCCCAGCAGACGAAGAAGCACACGGAAAGGAAGATGACCCATAAACACCTTTTTTACCTTTCTTTCTTAACAAAGGGCGGGCAGCAGACACAATGGTCCCGGTGGCAACTGACACTGACGGAGTAGAAGACCTAGCAAGAGTATCAACCTCAATATCAAGAGAGCTTGCAAAAGGCGGAGAGTCAGGGGAAACAACAAACCTTTCCGCAGGATGGACAATACGAAAATAAGGTCTAGTGGAATCATCAAGCCGAATACCAACTTCCCGTGCTGAAATAAAAGATACGGAAGGCACATGGGGAGATGACTTAAACAAATGTTGCAAATCTTGAAAGTTAGAAGGCATCAAGCTTTTAACAGTAACCATAGACTAACAAGAAGTAGTAGGCCTATTCAAGAGGCCATTGTCCGCAGCCATAGACTAACAAGAAGTAGTAGGCCTATTCAAGAGGCTATAGCATGCCAGTTCTCACCCTTTGCTTCTACTTATAAGGGGCGACAACATGCTGCGAAGGAACATTCCCAGCGTGATCCTCATTTTGAGTGCCAGCATTGCCCACACCAGAAGCACTTAGCCCTGAGCCATCACCTCCATCATCATTATTCTCAAATCCACCATCCGCTTAATCCTGCGGAGGCGGGGAAATAGGGACAACACGATCGGCAGTAACATCCAAGAGCTTGGGCTCGCCCTCCGCTAGTCGCCTTGCCTCAACACTTACCTCACTTTGGTCGACGTGAGTAATAAAAGTGTATGCGCTTATTTCTGCACGGACAAGGAAAAATATATGTAATAAACAACAACAATTCGATAAAAGGAAAGAAGCATAACACACCAACCTTCTCCATTGAGATGGAATACGGGGTACTCATCCTCTTTAAAGGGATAGTAGTGGCTCAGGCCGACCCAACAAAGGAAAACCTCCGGGTGCCTACGAAATGGAGCAGGACTCCTGGTAAGGGTGTTATATTCCTCCGCAATATACTCACTGGGATCAGGAACAGAATACGCATCAATGCTATCAACCGTATGCCAAGGGAAGACAGCAGGGTAGGCAAAGCGTCAACCCAGAAAAAGCAGTCCGTCCAACCCTTCACAGAATCCAAGGGTCTATCGTAACACGTACCGGTAACACCACTACGCTTGCTAAACGATAGCCAACCATTCTTTATAGAGTTGACATAAAGACGGCAGAAAAGTGCTACCGTCGGAACAATCTCATGAGCATGGCAATGAATTTCAAAGTGAGAGACCTTGCACGCACCAAAAAAGGAAAGCTAAGAAACATTAATCTGGTAATGATTCAAAATATCAACAAAGAAAGCAGAAAGCGGCAAACGGAAGCCAACATAATCAAAAAACCGACTATACATGCCTATCTTCCTTACCAGATACTGGTTGATGGCCTGACCGGGATCTGGCAAAATAGGGTAGACATGCGGCGGAATATGGCACTGAAGACACAAATCATCAAGCATCTTCTGCGACAGATGAGAATCAATCTCCGTAATTATAGACATGGTCGTAAGAGTAATCGGAAGACAACGTGTGGGATAAAAAGAGAGCAAGGAAACAGAATGTAAAAGCTTAAAAGTATTCTATATGAGGCGGAAGAGAAAGAATGGAAAGGAAAAATATATAACACATCAACCTAGGTATTTATACCCATGGTATTTCCAAAAAAAAATAATAAAAAAATAAAAAAAAAGAAAGAAAATGAAAACCTGATGTATGACGCAAGCCTAAAACCGCCCAGATCAATGGCTGCAATCAAAAGTAAAAGATAGGGATGATAGCTAACAAAGCAACCATCCGCTCTAACAAAGCAACCATCCGCTCTCTCAAATGGTTAATGATGAGGCGAAAAATGATCCATTTTTAGGGGGTCATTTAAGCCCGAATCCGACTTTATTTGATCAAATATTGCCCTAAATCGTTCCTTTTGTGATTTTAGGTGTTTGGAGAGTGAATTCTGGAAAAGAAGCCATTTTGGACGTTTTTGGAGCATAAAAGTGAAGAAAACGGCAAAGTACCAAATTTCCATGCTGAAGATACAAGGTGACGGCGTCAAGAGTAATATCTTGACGGCGTCAGACATGAAGATTAAAATACCGAAGGTGGTGACGGCGTCAAACGCCTTCATGACGGCGTCAAAGTGGCAAGAATAAAATACCGTGGTCGGTGACGGCGTCACATAGGCCGTCATAAGTAGATCAAGGCCGTCCGAGGAAGTATATGGCGGCGAGGTGACGGCGTCACAAGTAACTCTTGACGCCGTCAGCCTACTTTTCCTATATATAGTTTTCTAGTTTTTTCATTAAAAGGAGAGAAGTTTTGGTGAAACCCTAAAGACGAATTTGGTGCCTCTTTTACAAGTTTTTCAAGGGTTCCAAACCCTTGATACCTTGCATTGTAATTGAGATAAGTGTTCTTCTAATTCAATCAATATGTCTATGTGTTGGTTGCTTATATCTTGTTCTTGTCTCAATTCCATTATGCTAGGCTAGATCTCTTTTGTGTTTGCTTAGATCTAATGAAACCTAGATGTTGATTATGTGTTGATTACTTGTTTATTCTTGTTCTTGGATGAATGATTTATATGTTAGGCTTAAGAAAACTGGCAGATCTCCAAATGGTAACATGCTTGAACGTCTTAAGAAACATGAACCGAGGCGTACTAGGTCTTTATTGGTTGTATTTAATGCATGAGCCACTGTTTACAATCCTTATAGTTGTGCTGGGTCATGGTGTAGGAGGAGATAAGAGCTCATAGAGTTGGGGAGTTATGTATGCCACCCCACGAATGGTATTAAGGAATACAATCCGTCATCCATACAAGTATAACAAGTAATTAACATGTAAAAGATATCTAGGGAGTAGTGAAGTCTAAGTAAACACAATTTCTCGAATTACTGCTCACAACCTTAGTATAATTTAGTTTAATTTCATTTTCAGTATTTTATTTTGAACATATCTTAGCTTTGGGTTAGTTGACTAGCAACTAATTCCGCCCACTCCTTCAAAAACCGAGATTTTACTTGCTTTCTAAAAAATATAAAAACACAAAAATAATCATCCCTCACCTCTAGAACTAGTAAATTAGGTTTTCTAATCCTAGCGACACTATTCCTAAGCTGAACGATCAATCCCCCGGTACTTGTCACTATACTATACTACAACGATCAGGTACACTGCCTGGTGGGGGTTGTAAGCTTCTCGAGATCCCTCGAGAGGTAAAGCAAGGTGCGATTCCCACGCATCAAGTTTTTGGCGCCGCAGCCTAGGGAATAGTTATTGTCTAGGTTAGAATTTCTTTTTATTAGGTCTACTTGCTAGATTCCTTTCTAGTAAGATTTTTATTTTTTATTTTTAGGTCTTCTTTAGTCTATCTTATTTCTTCGTGCCTTTGTTCGTAACTCTTTACCATCCGACATTATGGAAGGTGGTAACATCCTTGAGCCCATCAACCCACCGCAACAAAACCACCCACAAAACCTACCACAACCAATCCACCCACCTATAAGGTCCATTCGTTTGCAATCCAGCGCCATTCGATTGGTGCAAGTCGGGTGTGCATTCTATGGATACTATTTCGAGAACCCGACCCGACACCTTGAGAACTACCTAAAAATTACCAATTCTATAGGATTAGGTGTTGATAATCAAGAAGGGGAACTCTTAGCCCTCTTTCAATTCTCTTTACATGGTCGGGCTCTTCAATGGTTATTCCAACTCCCTGAAAGGTCCATCTCCTCTTGGGACGATCTTGCTTCCTACTTCTTAACTAGATTCACCTTGCCTAAGGAAGTTATTTTGCAACATAACCAACTTAAAACGGAAAATGATGAAATAATGAAGGTCAATGAGATGAATGAATGTGAAATCAAGCTAGGGAGTAACGCTTGTAGGGAAGAGCCATGGGATGATGATAGAATATTTAGGAGCTCCACGCCAACCCTTGAGGAATTGAGGTACCATAAGTTCCTTCTAAAATGCCCTTGCCCCGCAGAGTACCGAAAACACCCATGGATTAGGAAACATAATTTTATGAATCTTAAGGTTCCATGCATGATTGGTCATATATTTAGAGAACACACCTATATCGATTTAAAGGCACCAATGAACATCATGTCTAGGCTTTATTATAATTGGATCATGAACAAAAAGTTGAAACCTAGGCGGGACCCTTACAACCCTAATCGCATGTGTAATTTTGTTGAGCGGGTTAGAGGGTTACATGTTTTCGTTGGGGATTTTGTTTATAGGTGCGACTTCATGATCTTAGAATATGTTAGGGGAATTATTGATCAATCTTTGTGTCAGATTGTTCTAGGAGAACCTTTTGTCAAACCCTCTAAAATGACTTACAACCATGATGAGGGCATTATCACATTCGCTACTAAAGAAAAGAACATTAGATATAGGATGCCCCATAAAGAAGAGAGGTTTAGAGAGGTTGAGGATCTCGATGTTGACAACATCCCCGTGATTAAGGTTGAAAGTGAGGAGGAGAAAGACATTGGAGGTTACAAAAAGAAAGAAATCTATTACTCGAAATGTTTACCTTTAGGCCCCGAGTATAGGAAGGATAAGAGACTGGTTAAGATGTTTGAGACCGCATTCATTTTGCGGGATAGGAAAACGTAACCCATGACTTTGAGTCTAGCTACAAGACTCGTAAATAAAGAAAAGCGCTTCTTGGGAGGCAACCCATGTTTTGTGTGATTTTATTTTTTTGATTGTTATTTGTTTCCGTATGCATGTTTTATTTTTATTGTTGGTAGATCATGTTTCTCAATTAAAATGTGGAAATACTTTATTATGTTGTTTGGCCTAGTCTTAACTCCAACCTAAAGGTATTTTTGCAAAAGATAAGTGTAAGGGGAAACCCCAAATATGTTTTTAAGAAACAAACCGATCATGATTCTCCACAATTTTAAATGAACATGTATATTCGTATTTGTTAGAGTCAAATGCTTGTATTGAGTCATAATGAAGTTTTGCAGGATTTTACAGGAAGTAGGACGAAGTTTTTCCAGAAATTTTCCGGAAACTTAACATAAGAATTTCTGCAGGTTCATTCTGACGGCGTCAGAGTATTACTCTTGACGGCGTCAGGAGTTAAAAAATCTGGAAATTTTACCGGTTTTGTTTTTCTAACGGAGTCTTATGGTTTTTGTGAATTATTAAGTTTTATAATCTCCAGGAAATCTGCAAACTTCATTCCACAAGCATTATATCTTACTTTGTTTTCTAGGATTTAGTAACTTATATAGGATGCCGCCGATTTTACGCGAGGTTGCCTTGTCTATTGTTGTCAGGATTTACAGGTTATTTATGACAAGAAGATGATTTATATTCTGGAAGGGAAGCTTTGATTGTTCGTTTTCTTGGAGGAAGATTTAACCTGGTCAACCTAAAATCCATACCGAGCGAATCAGGGGAGTATTTGATTTCATTCTCTTTACTTCTTAACTTTTACATTCTTTACTTGAACATTGGGGACAATGTTCATCTTAAGTGTAAGGGGAGGGTAAAAAGATGATACCTTACATATGCACTTTCGCTTGAGTTTGTTTTGTCTGATAGTAGATGTGTAATAAAACTACGAGAAATACTTGTTAGTGCAATTTTAGCGCCAAATTTAAAATTTTTTACAACATTTAGGAGTGAAACTTTAGCCATAGCAAGCGTCTCATGGATAGGAGATTGTATGACTAGCACATAACCGTATATTCAGAAAAATTTTCCACCCAAAAATGTGAGGTTCGCCTTTAGATTTGATAGGAAAAGCATTTACTATTAGTGCTTATGAGTGTACCGGTAGCATTTAGATTCTAGAACTTGCGTTAGTGATGCATCCCGAGACCGCTAGTGAGACTACATTCGTGTGGTAGGATTTACTACATGATAAGAGGCATTAGGATCACCCTTGTGTTAAACCAGTATTACAATTACTTGACCATTTAAGTCATATTACTTGGCTAGTTAAGTCAACTAATTTTTCCCACACCCTTAGCGTTGTACTCATTTTTAGTACACGATACCCCTAGTACACCCCTCCGAGCCTATCTTTTCGTTTCTAACTTTAAGCATCTTACTTAACGGAAGAATTTGTTACACCCCACTTAAATGTACAACCAAATCGCCTTAGCCTTCCGTGTATGCGCTCATTTTTAGTGCATTATTGTTATTTGTTAAACCCTAAGTTAACTTTCTAATTGATTACATGGTTGCTAAGTCGAGTCATATCATTGTACATATTGTTTTGGGACTATCGGGACTCATGGGTAAGTACTTATTTTATGGAGTAATGGGGAAAAACATAATATATTACCCCCATATGTACGTTAATCTTAAAAGTGCTCCAAGTGTTTTGATTTTCTTAATTCGAGTCATTAGATTAGTTAATTGTAAAGTATGTAAAGATTCAAGTGTAAGGGGAACGTTTATACCCCTATGATGTATTATTTTGGATGGTAGGGTAAGAGTGTATGCAAAAAAAAAAAAAAAAAAAAAAAAAAAAAAAAAAAAAAAAAAATCGAAAAAAATAAAAATAGAAAAAAAAAGAGAAAAAAAACATACGGACTACCATCCCGTTTCATTCTATGTTTATTTTATGTTTTTGTTATTTTTCATTTATTAGCTTAAGTCGAGTCTAGTCTTGGCTTAGCAACGCCATCTTGTACATGTAATTAACCAAGATTCTTAACTCGCCACCAGTAAAGCTTCCTTTATCCAACAAAACCGTGTAATTCATATCCCTATACCTAATGTTACAACCCTTTAAAAAGACCTCTTTGATAGTTTATCCTAGGTGCTTACGCCATGTGGTGGAGGTTTGATCCTTTCCCAAGCCTATGGTAATCTATTTTGCTATGACAGGTAGTGAGAGATATCTTCCATTTCCATAATGTTATATTACTTTATTACACCCGAGAGATGTGAGTATCTAAACACTATTTGTGAGGTGCTTGTGTATGACCTCCGTGCTTGTCTATTGGTCTTTAGTGGAACGATTATTTGTTGTAATTACTTTTATATTAGTGTTAAATGACCCCTAACTTGTCTTTTGAGTAGAATAAAAGCTCATTTGCTTGAGGACAAGCAAATCTCAAGTGTAAGGGTATATGATGAGGCGAAAAATGATCCGTTTTTAGGGGGTCATTTAAGCCCGAATCCGACTTTATTTGATCAAATATTGCCCTAAATCGTTCCTTTTGTGATTTTAGGTGTTTGGAGAGTGAATTCTGGAAAAGAAGCCATTTTGGACGTTTTTGGAGCATAAAAGTGAAGAAAACGGCAAAGTACCAAATTTCCATGCTGAAGATACAAGGTGACGGCGTCAAGAGTAATATCTTGACGGCGTCAGACATGAAGATTAAAATACCGAAGGTGGTGACGGCGTCAAACGCCTTCATGACGGCGTCAAAGTGGCAAGAATAAAATACCGTGGTCGGTGACGGCATCACATAGGCCGTCATAAGTAGATCAAGGCCGTCCGAGGAAGTATATGGCGGCGAGGTGACGGCGTCACAAGTAACTCTTGACGCCGTCAGCCTACTTTTCCTATATATAGTTTTCTAGTTTTTTCATTAAAAGGAGAGAAGTTTTGGTGAAACCCTAAAGACGAATTTAGTGCCTCTTTTACAGGTTTTTCAAGGGTTCCAAACCCTTGATACCTTGCATTGTAATTGAGATAAGTGTTCTTCTAATTCAATCAATATGTCTATGTGTTGGTTGTTTATATCTTGTTCTTGTCTCAATTCCATTATGCTAGGCTAGATCTCTCTTGTGTTTGCTTAGATCTAATGAAACCTAGATGTTGATTATGTGTTGATTACTTGTTTATTCTTGTTCTTGGATGAATGATTTATATGTTAGGCTTAAGAAAACTGGCAGATCTCCAAATGGTAACATGCTTGAACGTCTTAAGAAACATGAATCGAGGCATACTAGGTCTTTATTGGTTGTATTTAATGCATGAGCCACTGTTTACAATCCCTATAGTTGTGCTGGGTCATGGTGTAGGAGGAGATAAGAGCTCATAGAGTTGGGGAGTTATGTATGCCACCCCACGAATGGTATTAAGGAATACAATCCGTCATCCATACAAGTATAACAAGTAATTAACATGTAAAAGATATCTAGGGAGTAGTGAAGTCTAAGTAAACACAATTTCTCGAATTACTGCTCACAACCTTAGTATAATTTAGTTTAATTTCATTTTCAGTATTTTATTTTGAACATATCTTAGCTTTGGGTTAGTTGACTAGCAACTAATTCCGCCCACTCCTTCAAAAACCGAGATTTTACTTGCTTTCTAAAAAATATAAAAACACAAAAATAATCATCCCTCACCTCTAGAACTAGTAAATTAGGTTTTCTAATCCTAGCGACACTATTCCTAAGCTGAACGATCAATCCCCCGGTACTTGTCACTATACTATACTACAACGATCAGGTACACTGCCTGGTGGGGGTTGTAAGCTTCTCGAGATCCCTCGAGAGGTAAAGCAAGGTGCGATTCCCATGCATCAGTTAAAAAAAATGGTTCGTGTTCCCCCTATGACCCCAACCGTTGACAAAAAAGACGGGCCGTGAAAATGTTATGAGCTTAGAAGTGGAGTGGAATGATAGTCTAGAAGCATTCACCGCACGCTACACAAAGAACACGTGCAATAAACACACTAGACTAGGGGGACTTGATGACGTGTAGTACAGATAGCAGGTCTACTTGGCCTGGACTATATTATTCACACGGGCCTCGACTATTTCATACAAACTGGGCTGGACCACATCACGCATAAGCGGGCACCGGCCCTACAAACAAACTAGGCTCCGGCCCAACAACCCGACAAACCGGAGACGACTAAAGCCCAGGCCCCGAGCAAGGTACAATCCGGACATGTACAGATCACTTAAAGCGGCACTCCCAAAGTACGCCCGCAGACCGCCTCGCGGTCCAGAGAGTGACTTACATCGACGAACATCGATTAAGCTACGGACCCTTGCCTGATAAGGGTCTCATTTCGGTCACTACAACAATATGCGAAATACTAGGGATCCCTTTGTAAAGTAGTCTGCCCATAGATTTGGAGGACCTTCAGAACTGTTTATATGTGAAATGAACTTGAGTCACTGCTGTCAATGTTAATGATTTCTGCAAAAAAATTAAAAAAATATTAAAATTAAAAAACATATAGTGTAAATTAAAAAAAAAGACAATGTTGCAATTCAGTGTGTGTTTGAAATAACCTTTGTTCTTGGAACTTATTGTTTTAGTAGGTAGAATGGGGTTGTGGAAGCTTGCTTGTTGTGTTTAGTTTTTATAGATAAAAAGGTATGATTGGTTAGTGTCTCAAATTTGCAAAAGTAGTCTTGTTTCAATAATACATAAAGCAGTCTATGTGCAGAGATTAGTAAAAAAAAACAGTAACAGATATTCTCATCTCATGGCTTGTAAATTATTGCTAAATCCTTACCAAACTATTTAACTTTCCTGCAATTAAAAAATAATTTTGTAACTGCATTGACCCAAGAAGTATATTAATTAGGTATTCATAAGGTTTTATAACAAAAAATAAATCATAAGATAAGATAGTATTCATTAAATAAAGACACAAAATCAAACATGACTTATTAGATGATAATGCATAAAGCCACAAATATCTAACAATATCTTTGATCTATCTTATTATTTTTTTTTCATAACAATCTATTTATTAAGAGCTTCAATCTTCATGTTCTTTATCATGGTTGACTCCAGGGATGACCTCTGCATCACATATTTTTATGGGAGATTGTCTACACTTCATTTTGAAAGGCCATCTAGTTATGGTTAATGTGAATGTGATTCTTGGTATTAGAACCGTGTCTTCTATATTTGACCGGGTGGTGATTTCTGCTTCAATAACTAGTCGTTCTATCCGCTGGATAATTAGGTGGGTTCCTGATGCGTAGGGATTTGCACCAGGCTTTACCTTTCAAGGGATCTTGAGAAGCTTACAACCCCCACCAGGCAGTGTACCTGATCGTTGTAGTATAGTATAGTGACAAGTACCGGGGGATTGATCGTTCAGCTAGGAATAGTGTCGCTAGGATTAGAAAACCTAATTACTAGTTCTAGAGATGAGAGATGATTCTTTTTGTATTTTTATATTTTTATGAAAGCAAGTAAAAATCTCGGGTTTGAAGGATTTGGGCGGAATTAGTTGCTAGTCAACTAACCCAATACTAAGATGCAATCAAAATAAAATACTAAAAATGAAAATAAAACTAAATTAAACTAAGGTTGTGAGCAATAAGTGGAGAAATGTGTTTACTTAGATTTCACTACTCCCTAGATATCTTTTACATGTTAATTACTTGTTATAGTTGCGTGGATGACGGATTGTATTCCTTAATACCATTCATGGGGTGGCATACTTAACTCCCCAATCCTATGAGTGCCTACTTCACTCCTATGTCGAGCCGGCTAAGAAGCTCCTAACATGGGATCATTAGAATTTACTCATGCATTAAATACAACCAATAAAACCTAGTACACATCGGTTCATGTTTCCTAAGACGTTCAAGCATGTTACCAATTAGAGATCTGCCAGTTTTCTTAAGCCTAACATTGAAATCATTCATCCAATACAACCATAAACAAGTAATCAACACATAATTAACATCTAGGTTTCATTAGATCTAAGTAAACACAAGATAAATCTAGCATAGCATGGTGGAATCAAGACAAGCACAAGATATAGACAACCAACACATAGACATATTGATTGAATTAAAAGAATACTTATCTCAATAACACATGTAAGGGTTCAAGGGCTGAAAACCCTTGAAAAAGCTGTAAAATATGTATATGGTTCGGCCTTAGGGTTTCTCCAAACTTGTTCCTCTTTAATGAATGAAAATTAGAAAACTATATATATATAATAGAGGTTGACGGCATCAAGAACAACCTTGTGACGCCGTCATCTCGCCACCAAAATAATTCTCGGACTGCCTTGATCTACATCTGACGCCGTCATGTATTCCATTTTTCCAGGCCGTCACACATTTAACTCTTGATGCTCTTCTTTGTGACGCCTTCATTTCTATACTGGGTCGTCATGATCTTTACTCTTGACGCCGTCAACTTCTTCCTCTTGACGCCGTCACACACTGTTCCTAGCTTGGAAAATTAAGTCTTTGGCGTTTTCTTCACTTTTATGCTCCAAAAACGTCCGAATTGCTTCCTTTTCCAGATTTCACTCCCAAAGTACCTAAAATCACAAAAGGAACGATTTAGGGAAATATTTGATCAAATAAATTCAATTCCGGGTTTAAAAGACCCCCTAAAAGTGGTTCATTTTTCGCCTCATCATATACCCTTACACTTGAGATTTGCTTGTCCTCAAGCAAATGCACTTTTATTCTAATCAAAATACAAGTTAGGGGTCATTTAACACTAATATAAAAGTAATTAACTAGGGGTTTCGTGTACTAAAAATGAGTACAACGCTAAGGTGTGGGAAAAATTAGTTGACTTAACTAGCCAAGTAATATGACTTAAACGGTCAAGTAATTATGATACGGGTTTAACACAAGGGTGATCCTAATGCCTCTTATCATGTAGTAAATCCTACTACACGAATGTAGTCTCACTAGCAGTCTCGGGATGCATCACTAACGCAAGTTCTAGAATCTAAATGCTACCGGTACACTCATAAGCACTAATAGTAAATGCTTTTCCTATCAAATCTAAAGGCGAACCTCACATATTTGGGTGGAAAATTTTTCTGAATAGTACGGTTATGTGCTAGTCATACAATCTCCTATCTATGAGACGCTTGCTATGGCTAAAGTTTCACTCCTAAATGTTGTAAAAAAATTTAAATTTGGCGCTAAAATTGCACTAACAAGTATTTCTCATAGTTTTATTACACATCTACCATCAAACAAACAAACTCAAGCGAAAGTGTATTTGTAAGGTATCATCATTTTACCCTCCCCTTACACTTAAGATGAACATTGTCCCCAATGTTCAAGTAAAGAATGTAAAAGTGAAATAAGTAAAACAAATGAAATCAAATACTCCCCTGATTCGCTCGGTATGGATAATAAGGTGGCCAGGTTAGATCTTCCTCCAAGAAAATGAACAATCAAAGCTTCCCTTCCAGAATATAAATCATCTTCTTGTCATACATAACCTGTAAATCCTAAGAAAACAGACAAGACAACCTCGCATAAAATCGGCGACAATCTACATAAGTTACTAACTCCTAGAAAACAAAATAAGATATAATGCTTGTGGAATGACGTTTGCAGATTTCCTGGAGATTATAAAACTTAATAATTCAACAAAAACTTTAAAACTCCGTTAGAAAAACAAAACTAGTAAAATTTCCAGATTTTTTACACGTGACGCCGTCAAGAGCAAGCTCATGACGTCGTCAGAAGTGACCTGCAGAAATTCTTATGTTAAGTTTCCGGAAAATTTCTGGAAAAACTTGGTCCTACTTCCTGGAAAATCCTGCAAAACTTTATTATGACTCAATACAAGCATTTGACTCTAACAAATATGAATATACATGTTCACTTAATATTGTGGAGAATCATGATCGGGTTGTTTCTTAAAAACATATTTGGGGTTTCCCCTTACACTTAACTTTTGCAAAAATACCTTTTGGTGAAGTTAAGACTAGGCCAAACAACAAAGTAAAGTATTTCCACTATTTAGTTTAGAAACATGATCTACCAACAATAAAAGTAAAGCATGCATACGGAAGCAAATAACAAACAAATAAAATAAAATCACACAAAGCATGGGTTGCCTCCCAAGAAGCGCTTATTTTTGTTCGAGTCACGAGCCTGACTCTACCCTTATTTAATGGAAATAGGGGAGGCTTTCCCTACACTTTGAATTAAGTGCGGGTGGAAGTAGCGATACACACCCTTAGGGTAGAAATATGCCTTGTGAGGAAAGTGTGGTGGATGAATAAGGTTAACGGGTGGATTAAGATTTTCTCCTAGAAAGGGATCATTTTCAATCAACTTCAAGAGACTCCTAGTTGGGAATCCATCTTGACCTAATAAACCCGGTTTAAACCCATAATGTTTCTTGTGATCAATCATAAATGGGTGATGTAAGCATGTAAGGTCATTTTCCACTCCTATATTGGCTTCCTCTCTACAAGGCTTAGAGTCCACTACCTTTGTCCTAAGACTACCCGGACTACATGGTTTGATGGGTGGATCGGAACCTATTTCAATTCCTAAATTTTCATCCAAGGATGGAAGATTAGGTAATGGTTTTGGTTGAGGCTCCGATTCATCAAAACTAGGAACTTCCCTAAAACTAAGAGTAAGGTTATCATTATAAGTATTCAAACCTATATCCTCTAGTTGTGTTTGGTTCAAAGGTTCTACCTCTATTGAGGTTCCTAAAGTCTCTTCTACTTCATCCGAATAAGTCACGGGCGGTGTATATGCCTCAAATGATGGTAGGACTTGTGGGGTACTTGGTGGGTTTAAATTTTCAACTCTATCCTCCATCTTATCAGGATTACCAATGTGCTCAGCTTGTATTGTGGTGAAATCAAACCACCCCGTGTGCCCAGTTATCTCATCTATAGTCTTATCCCCAAACAATCTTCTTGCCTGTTCCCTTAAACTTGCTATCAATTGATCCGTAACAACGTTTGTTGGGTTGTCCATTTTTTTGGCAAGTATGGCACAATTCTCTATGGTTTCCCATGCTTCATCAGCACTTAATCCCCAAAGGTCCCCATCTGCGGTATGGTCAATGTCCATTTTGGTATAGTGGTCGACACGATGGTAAAATATTTCAATTTGGGACCACAGATCGAAATTATGATGAGGGACTTTTCGGAGTAAATATTTAAAACGAGCCCATGCATCATAGATAGGTTCATCCTCATGTTGTTTAAACATCAAGATGTCATTTGGAGTGGGTGAATTTCGTGGTTGGTAGTATGGTGGATTCGCGTTCTCCATAATGTCTAACGGAATAGTCAATGGAAAGGTTTTTACAAACAAAGACACAAAGAAAAGATAGACTAAAGAAAACCTAAAAAATAAAAATAAAGTCTTACTAGAAAGGAATCTAGCAAGTAGACCTAATAAAAAGAGATTCTAACCTAGACAATAACTATTCCCCGACAGCGGCGCCAAAAACTTGATGCGTAGGGATTTGCACCAGGCTTTACCTCTCAAGGGATCTTAAGAAGCTTACAACCCCCACCAGGCAGTGTACCTGATCGTTGTAGTATAGTATAGTGACAAGTACCGGGGGATTGATCGTTCAGCTAGGAATAGTGTCGCTAGGATTAGAAAACCTAATTACTAGTTCTAGAGATGAGAGATGATTCTTTTTGTATTTTTATATTTTTATGAAAACAAGTAAAAATCTCGGGTTTAAAGGATTTGGGCGGAATTAGTTGCTAGTCAACTAACCCAATACTAAGATGTAATCAAAATAAAATACTAAAAATGAAAATAAAACTAAATTAAACTAAGGTTGTGAGCAATAAGTGGAGAAATGTGTTTACTTAGATTTCACTACTCCCTAGATATCTTTTACACGTTAATTACTTGTTATAGTTGCGTGGATGACGGATTGTATTCCTTAATACCATTCATGGGGTGGCGTACTTAACTCCCCAATCCTATGAGTGCCTACTTCACTCCTATGTCGAGCCGGCTAAGAAGCTCCTAACATGGGATCATTAGAATTTACTCATGCATTAAATACAACCAATAAAACCTAGTACACATCGGTTCATGTTTCCTAAGACGTTCAAGCATGTTACCAATTGGAGATCTGCCAGTTTTCTGAAGCCTAACATTGAAATCATTCATCCAATACAACCATAAACAAGTAATCAACACATAATCAACATCTAGGTTTCATTAGATCTAAGCAAACACAAGATAAATCTAGCCTAGCATGGTGGAATCAAGACAAGCACAAGATATAGACAACCAACACATAGACATATTGATTGCATTAAAAGAATACTTATCTCAATAACACATGTAAGGGTTCAAGGGCTGAAAACCCTTGAAAAAGCTGTAAAATATGTATATGGTTCGGCCTTAGGGTTTCTCCAAACTTGTTCCTATTTAATGAATGAAAATTAGAAAACTATATATAGATAATAGAGGCTGATGGCGTCAAGAACAACCTTGTGACGCCATCATCTCGCCGCCAAAATAATCCTTGGACTGCCTTGATCTACATCTAACGCCGTCATGTATTCCATTTTTCCAGGCCGTCACACATTTAACTTTTGACGCTCTTCTTTGTGACGCCTTCATTTCTGTACTGGGTCGTCATGATCTTTACTCTTGACGCCGTCACACACTGTTCCTAGCTTGAAAAATTAAGTCTTTGGCGTTTTCTTCACTTTTATGCTCCAAAAACGTCCGAATTGCTCCCTTTTCCAGATTTCACTCCCAAAGTACCTAAAATCACAAAAGGAACGATTTAGGGCAATATTTGATCAAATAAATTCAATTCCGGGCTTAAATGACCCCCTAAAAGTGGTTCATTTTTCGCCTCATCAGTTCCAATGCATAAACCTTGTATTGGATTCACATTTCTGATGAGCACTACTCGTATGTTTTTTTTAGCCTTAGGATATGAGATGGTATAGGATGAGTGCATGTAAAATGTGACATAATGTTTTTATATGTTGTTAGGAGGATATGAGTTTGTTTTATATATATATATATATATATATATATATATATATATATATATATATATATATATATAAGGGTTATGTAACTGAAGCATTTAGTAGTGAGCAAATGAAAGGCACTGGATACATTATAAAACAAAATTATAATGCATTATTATTATTTTTTCTTTCATAACATAGTACTATTTGGCAAAACTAAGTTTATGTTATCAGTTAATAAAGACATCGATTTCAAGCCTTGTGTGTTCATCTGCCTACTCAAGTTTGTAGTTGCTCAAATCATTTCTGCAAAAGTTAAAAAAAGACATTCACTTCAATATTTGTAACAACATAAAATTAATAGTAATACTTTGGTTGGAATATTCTGCTTTGTTTTCTTTTTGGATGCAACCTTGGCATCACAATTATCATATTCCGGCTCCTCACTTCCAATAGGGCCTATTGAACTTTCTAAATCCTCAATAGTAATGCTGTAATTAGATAGTAACAAAATGCATGTTAGTATGCCCATGTTAAAAAATAGAATATAAGTATGTTAATATTATCTAACATCCAGAACTGTTGGTAATATCCAAGGCTAATCTTTTCTTTGTTTCGTCCTCAAAATTTTTGATGGAGTGCACAATGCCGAGGCTTTGATCAATCTTTTCCGCTTAGGCTTCACATATTCAAAGTCGTTGAAAATGTTTACGCTGACATCTGTGATGTATTTAAAAACATCTAAAAGGTATTCATTTACATAAACTCATACATATTATTTAAATTGTGAGAACAAACTCAGAGTATATTGAACATTACCAATCAAGTAATTCTCATCCATAGCTTGCAGATTATCTAATGGCAAGATATCAAAAGGATGCCTTACAAAACCATCTGATTTCACCGAAGATCTTCTAGCAGTGGTGTCACCATGAAATTGAATGATGTACGCCCTATTTTCAATAATCGGGTATTCTTCTGTATTTGTTATTATAGCAAAATCATTAATGGTATAGATGTTGCCCTCTTTCAACCTATTTACAAAGCTGCGTGTTATCTTGGAGATTGTAGTGCAATGCATTATATTACCCTGGACAAAAATAAAAATAATCGTTAGCTTAAACATAGAATAATCATACATACATGCCTTTCATAATCCCCTTTCATTTACATTCCCTTTTAATTTACTTTCAAGAAAAGTACCTTGGAGTCAGATATGAGGAAATCAGTGCTTAGATAATGGCCAGTAGCATCATTGATGTCCCATTTTTTGCAAACCATGGCAACAATGGGGCCTTTTACATTAAAATCAAGCTGGTCAAGAAACACTTGGGATTCAGCATGTACGATTGCCTGTGACATGATATATGCTTATACTGAGAGGGTGAATTGGTGTGATTGAAAGTGTGTGCACAACCTATTTATAGCTTTAGCAGGCAGCCTCTGGGTTGTATTCCTCATTAATGTAGCTACAAATGCAGCCTTCTTCGTATTCCCAAAACTTCAAAGCATTTACATAGAGTAAAGGAATGTGTAATTATGCATGCATAAATTTGGTGTTATTTTTTAATTAGTTGCACAAAGGAACATAGTTAATAATTAATAAAATAATATGTGTTTGTATTTATATTCACCTATTTAGTCTTGCAGACTCGCGTTTTTTTATTGTTGCGTGAATTTCCATTATTATAGGTAATCTGATATTTATTTTGCTATTGATTCTGGTGTGCAGGGTTGGTTATAACTTGATATCAGATGCTGATGCTAAGTTGCTCATCACACCTGGAGAGGTTAGCTGTCATCCTTAGTTCACTACAAATGTATATTAAGTATTAGGTTAAAACGTGTCTCCTATATTTGAACCGGTGATAATTTCTGCTTGAATAACCAATCTTCCTAGATGCTTTATAATAAGGTGGGTGCCATTGCACAAACCTTGTTTTGAGTTAACATCTCTTATGAGCACAACTTTTAGACCTTTTTTGAGATTTAGAACATGAGATGGCATTTGCTGAATATGTATATAATGTGACATAGTGTTTAAACATTTTGTTTTTTGTATAGTTGTCTATTATTTATACTAAATAAACTTACACATTTATTGTTAAGCAAATGAAAAGCATTGTGAAGACTCTTTTAAGGTATAATTTAATAATATTAAAACTTGGAAAGGTTTTGTGACTTTAGTGTAATTAACACCAACATTTACAACCTCATTAATATGGCCTAAAATAATTGAATAAATAGGAGATAAGTGATTTAGGCAATATTTCTTAAACATAAAACCTGCATGCCTCAAAGAAGTAGAGGAACTTACTTATTGCCTATTAATGGTTTGTGTAATAGGTGAATGCAATGCTCTACATGATATATATTAGTTTAAAGTTAGCCCCAATATTGAATTTCTTAAACTTTATATCACATATTTGCACATAGTGAATAATAAGTTGGAATTAAAGGTTAAAGTTAATCATTAATAATTTAGTATCAACATTTTACTTAAACTGTTGCATTTGAAAATCAATATAAATCTACACCTGCATATTATATTCACTACCATAATTATCATCAATCGCTGCATAATCTAATTCACTAGTAGGATATATAATATGCAATGGTGAAGGTTGATTATCTTCCATTGGGTTTATTAACACCATCTACAATGGTGAAGTTTAGTTATCTTCCATTGGGTCTATTAACCTCAACTCGAAACTTATGGCTTTCCTTCTTTTGTATCTAGCTTTGAAATATATTTGCCTCAACTTTTTGATACTTTTGGGAAGCCGGTAATTTGGGTTTTCTTCTACTTCCTTTTTTTGTTCTTTTAGCGTTCTAATTATTTCTACTGTCTTCCCTTTAGCTTTTGCATCTCCATTTTCTTCCTACAATACAAATTAACTTTGTTAGTATCATGGTAATCAATAATCCTATAATTTATCAAACAAATCAAAGAATGTTATGAACTACATAGTGGAAAGATTCCAGCTTAAACTCCAGCATGTTCTTCATTCGTTAATATTGACAAATGATGTTCACCATAGATGTGACTTACGATCTCCCTCTCAAATCCCTTTTTCTATTTAAACAGGCTTTGTGCAAAGGTATGCACCATACCTATTGCTAGACTGTTGAGATATCAAAAGGAATCACTGAGGAAGATTGGAATGTGCAACTATGTTTATCATCGTTTGCCAATTTTAAGAAATGAAGAACGTGGTGAACATCAGGCTGGAATCTTTCAACTATAAACAGGCTTTTGCTATTTATACAGGCTTTGTGCAAAGGTATGCACCATACCTATTGCTAGACTGTTGAGATAACAAAAGGAATCACTGAGGAAGATCGGAATGTGCAACTATGTTTATCATCGTTTGCCAATTTTAAGAAATGAAGAACATGGTGAACTTTGGGCTGGAATCTTTCGACTACAAAGTTAAAAACATTCATTTTTTTAACACAAACTAATTCTTAACCTGAAAATGGTTAAATAATGTTTGTAAACTCATAAGTTTATGACAGGGCCAACGCATAATACCCACATCTCGACAGCGCCTTTTGAAAATACTTAAACCAACATTAAATTCTTTTGCAGTTTGCGCTATTGGAATGTGAAATTATTCTGCTATAACTTCCCTGCTAAATTCCATAAGTTTAAATATTGACACTAAATATGTGTTTGTAAAAAAGAAAAAAAGAGGCTTGGAGGTTGTAGAGGCTAGAATATGGCTTTTAAAGGCCTTTACAAACCTTTGTGTTACTATGTATTCGTTAATTGTGCTGTTACTCACCCATCAAAACTCATTTATTAGAATATATTCACCTATAAAGTCTCAACAGTTACTAACATGTTTTGTAACTTTTTGTTACTCATAAAGTTAATTAGATAGTTAGATAAAGATTTAGATGGTTGACTTGACATCATATACAAAGTCATATTTGTTTTTGATGTATACAAATTTTGGTAAACAACACCTGTAAGAACATGCATAGTTAAATGTATGTTTTCTGGTGAACAATTGAATTTTAATTTAAGAATGGTATAGTAATCTGTATTTACCTATATGCATCGAATAGATGTCTCTTAACTTCAGTCCACAATAACTCTGCATTATTCCATTTTGATTAACAGTTTCTTGTTATTCTATCATTATAGAATTGCCAAATATATTCAAGAAGGATAGGATATTCTTAGGATTATTAACTGAACCTGTAACATAAGCACACTCATTAATGTAGTTACAAAGATTGTTTTAATGCATTAAAAGTTTTCAAACAAAAACTTACTGTTATTCATCTTTGTTTGATGATCATCAATGAAATTCTTTGCAAATGAGTTTCCAAAATTTAGTTGTGGAGGTGTTTTGCTCGACAGAACATATAACATTACACATCTGTACTAAGACATTTTGTAGATTTCTTCAAGTCAATCATCTTACATTGTAGCTAGTCTTCGTTGGCGACTAATGTATGTATAGTTCTATCAAGAAATATAATCATTGGTACCTAGCAAACGCTTGTCCCAATGGATCATGATTGGCCAGAAGATGTTGAGTAACAATATATATAGATAGTGTATGTTTGCATAATGATGTTTCAAATACATATTTTCAGTTACATGGCTATTGTTTACTTCTTTTGTTTACATCATGGACAGTTATTTGCACTATATTTATATGTAATAATTATCACTTAATAACCAAGAATGAATGTTTAAAACTTTTTCAGGTGTGTCCCATTTATACAAATTGGATGTTAATACTTTTATGCATATTTTGGATATATGTAATTGTTTATCAACGTAATTATAAGGTCAAAAGGCTTTTTATTTTGATAACCAAAAATTGATCATATATGGAAAAACATAACATAAACAAACTTGTCTTTAGATAACAGAAACACAACTTAATGAAAATAAAAATTAAAGAATCCCATTCAACATTTGGGATTTCTGACTAAATGGTCTTGATCACATTATTTAGCTACTTCAGCGGTGGTTCACATTATTTAGCTACTTCAGCGGTAGTTATCTTTTCTATATTGACCTCATCATCTTGCTCAGAGTCACTCTTAATGTACCTGAGTTAATGAGACATGTAAATAATGATTGTTAATATTTGGATATATAATAAAAAATCGGTTGGATTCAATATATTGCACACTGACCTTAATCATATCTTTTTTCCAGGTATAATTACATTGTCACCTGCAGTTTGATCACCATCTATGATTTCAGTGTCTGAATCTTCATACTCCAATCTGTAACAATGGGACGTAAGATAATGTTTTGGAGGAAAGTAATTTTTTACAATTGAATGTAAAGTGTAGATGTTGTGCGATACTGGTTTTTATTTTCCTTCTCTATTTGTTTTGATGGAGTAGATACAATTGGATCAAAATTTAGTATTTTCTTGCATGTCTTTTTCAAAACAGGGCTTGGGGGTTAGTGCTTGTATCTAGTTTGCTTTAATCCTGTAAGTTGATTGAAACTTCTAGGTTACTTGAACCCTCTAGGCTGCTTAGAACTGCACTTTCTCCAACTGGCGATTCTGTGCCAAGCTTCCAACATGTGTAGCTTTCAAAAGTATTATGCTTATAGTATGAGTTGGACTTGAGATCAAATATGTGTGAAGTACCAATAAGAGCCAATATTGGACCGGGCAAGTTTTGAATTCCATTTGCACCCTATAGTTAGATGTTAGGAAAATACCAATAAATTTGAATTAAAAATTGTTACCATACCTCTGAGTAATCTCCCAATAGGGAATCTGAAGAGCAATTCAACAACTCTCTTACAATATCATGAAAAATCACAATCACAGCATGTGATGTTTCGTCAGCAACATCTAACTCAAGCCTGAACCTGATAAGAAAATGGTGTGTATGATATGTAAATGACATTATTTAATTTCATTAAATTTAAGGAGTGCATAGATAAAAATTATTGTTACCTTAACACAGGGTACTCAACGGTCTTTTCGCATGAATCACACCAAAAAGTTCCATTTTTTCGTGTGGTCCCTTTTTTACACTTACTGTCACCACATGAAGGATAGTTCCATCCCTTTTTGGTTCTGATATTGGTAATCGTTGCTCTACAATTATAGACAATAGCCTGCAAATTTTGCTACTTAATAAATGAAATTTAATTTACATACATGATAGCATTAGTAGGGGATTTAAAAAATATATTACATCGCACTTTCGATTACGACTCCAGATTAGCAAATTCTCAAGGGTCCTATCCTTGACCTCTATGGAAAACTAGAAGGGGGGTTGAATAGTTTTACCTTTTTTTATTTCTATAGAACGTTTATTTCAAAACCTTTAATTGTAGTTTCGTAAGAAAACTACGCTTGATCGAAATGATCAATTATATGTGTGTTATCTTTTAGTTTGATTGTAAAAACTCTGTTTTGTGAATGGAACTTTTGATTGATCTTTGTGTGAAATCAACACTAGCAATATATGAACAACTATATATGAATATATGTACTTTTATATCTACGAAAGAAATAACGATATAATTAAGATAGTAAGTAAGAGATGGAAAGATTAAACCGAGACGCAGACGATTTGTAGTGGTTCGGCTACAAGGACAGCTTCCTTGCCTTACTCCACTCCCCGAGCACCGAACTCGAGAATTTTCTTCACTAAGTCAATGAGCTCCCTTATGGCGGAGAAATCCTTATACACTTTCGCTTACACCAATTTAACGACATAAAGCTAAATGTCGAGTTCTAATCGTAGCTAGAACCAATCTCTTGACTTCAATCGCAACACGACTTTCTCACGACTTCTTCATTACTTCACGACTTCTTAGCTACTTCACGACTTCTTCTTCTTTCCTACTTCACGACTTCTCTGCTACTTCACGACTACTTCTTATTCACTTCTTCACGACTTTACTACTTCGTCTCGCAACAACTGAGTAACACTACTAGTTTACACCATAACTATTTTACATTTATACACACCTTCTTCTATGCTAACCACTACTTCTTTTCACTTCTTCTTCTAAGCACCTATGCTTCCACACCTTTAATACTTCACCTACACCAACCTAATCTAATCACTTATGTTTAAACTTATACACAACTTATAAACAAATGAAAGAATAAATTACAAAGAATGATATGCCAACAACTTGAGTGAAAGGATCACACAAAGTTGTACTACTTCAAGTCTTGGAGGGTAGAAGTATTCTTCTCTTGTACTTGAGTGAGTGAAGCTTGTATCACTTGGAAACAAAAGCTTATGATGATATAATCAAAGGATTTAAGAAGATAGGAATGGAGAATTAGATCAGAAAGTTTGGAGTACAAAAGGTGAGGAAAAAGTCCAGGAATAGTTCTGTATTTATAGGTAAAGCTGGGGGCTGGAGGAGCTTGGCCGACCCCCTTAAATAGGGATCGGTCCCCTTATAATTACGAGGCCTGCCTAGCAATTTAAGGGGGCCGCCCATTATATCCGCAGCCTAGCTTTGTCTTTTTGTGGGGAAGGTTTTTCTGGAAAATTTTTGCCATTTTTGGTTGAAATTTTGAATTCATATATTTATTTTAGATTTAACATATTTCATTATTTCCAAAAATGATTTTGTAAAAGATATAAAATATTTTATGACATTTTATAAAAAGTCTAGTGTTTGAGAAAATGTTCCTTTGATCATAAAATGCATTAGGTATTTTGTTTATTCATACCTTAAGTGATTGAGTTGTTGAAATGGATATTTACAACTAAATACTTGTTTACGTACTAATCTTTGAATTTAATGATTTTACATTTTGTGATTATCAAAACGTAGAGATATCGAAAAGTATTAATAACGTTTTTAGGCATTATTTATATCAACAATCTCCCCCCTTTTGATGATTACAAAATCTAAACTCATTAAATCAAAAATTAATTTTAGACAAGTATTTAGCGAGTTTACATTCAATTCTCCCTCTTTTTGTAACATCAAAAAGGTTATGCCGACTAGTTTTATGCGTAGAATTAGACGGGATGAAAGCCCCCTTGATGTGTACTCCCCCTCGTTTGAGGGCACCAAGGAATCGAGCTATGGAATACTTGCTACAAAATATGTTAAGAACAAAAACAAAGTGATGGGATTTGGATTGTCACACAAAAGTTTTACTTCTCAAGGGATCTTGAGAAGCTTACAATCCACGCCAGGCAAGTGTACCTGACCGATGTAGTATAGTGTAGTGGTAAGAACCAGGGAATTGATCGTTCTCCACAGGGAATAGTATTCGTTAGGATTGAAAATGATCTAAACTAGGTCTAGAGGTGAGGGATGATTCTTTTTGTATTTTTTTATTTAATGGAAAGCAAGAAAAATTCTCGGGTTTTGGAAGAGTGGGCGGAATTAGTTGCTAGTCAACTAACCCAAATACTACAAATGCAAATAAAAATAAATTAACAGGAAAGTAAATGTGTGTAAAACTAATATGGAGAAAAACGTGTTTACTTAGGTTTCACTACTCCCTAGCGATCTTTCATTGATTGATTAGTTTGTTACAATTGCAAGGATGACGGGTTGTATTCCTTAATACCATTCGTGGGGGCGTGTTTGTCCTTCCCCAAATCTATAAGATCCTATCTCTTCCTATGATGACACGTTTAGTATCCTATCATGGCCTCATTAATATTCTCTTATGCTTTAAACACAACCAATTAATCGTAGTACACATCCGATTCATGTTTCTTAAGACATCAAGGAAGTTACCAATAGGAGATTAGCCACTTTTCTTAAGCCTAACATTGATATCATTCATCCAACAACAATTAATAACAAACCATCAATCAATAATCAATAGCTAGGTTTCATTACATCTAAGCAAACACAAACAAACCTAGCCTAGCATGTTAAAAGAACGACAAGCGTAAGATAGAATCAAACAACACATAGACATATTGAATGATTGATAGATTAATATCTTCAATTAATCATGGAAGGAAAAAGGTTTAGAAACCTCAAAATAGCTGCAAAAGTCAACTAGGGTTCGTACCCTAAGTTTCTCCAAAGTTCCACACATAATGAATGAAAATTAGAAAAGTATATATAGATTTTACACCTTGACGGCGTCACCTTATGGGACGTGATGTCGTCACCTGGCCGTATTTAGGGTTCCTTGATGGCCTAGATCCACTCTTGACGCCGTCACCTTGTAAAGTTTTTTGAGCCGTCTCCTTTTACTCCAATACGTGATGGCCTTGGTGAATTATAACGTGACGCCGTCACTCTTTAAATTCTAAATTCCTTTATGGCCCGTCAAGTGTAAAATAATTATCCACCTCTTTGTCAACACATGACGTTGTCACCTAGTAAGGCGTGACACCGTCAGCTACTGTTTCCAACATAATTTGAGACATTGTCATATTTTTCACTTTTTTGATCCAAAAACGTCCAAAATGCTTCCATTTTCCAGAATTCCTCTCAAAAGTATCTAAAATGGCAAAAGGAACAATTTAAGGCAATATTTGATCATACAATCACGATTTAAGGCTTAAATGACCCCTTAAAAGCGTAACACTTTTCGTCTCATCAAATAACCTTACACTTGGGATTTGCTTGTCCTCAAGCAAATGAGCTTTTATTCTAATCAAAATACAAGTTAGAGGTCATTTAACATTAATATAAAAGTAATTACAACAAATAATCATTCTACTTTAATCAAAATAAGCACGGAAATCATACACTAGCACCTCACAAATAGTGTTTGGATACTCTCATCTCTCGGGTGTTATAAACCTATATAACTAATGGAAATGGAAAAATATCACTCACTACCTGTCATAGCAAATAGATTTGGAAATGGAAAAATATCACTCACTACCTGTCATAGCAAATAGATTACCATAGGCTTGGGAAAGGATCAAAAACCTCCTCCACTAGCAGTAAGCACCTAAGATAAACTATCAAAGAGGGCTTTTCAAGGGTTATAATGTTGGGTGTACGGATATGGAAAACATGGTTTGTTGGATAAAGGATATTTTACTGGTGGCAAGTTAATCATCTAGGTCAATTACATGTACAATGCAGCGTTGCTAAGCCAAGACTCGACTCAACTTAAGCAAATCAAAACCATAAACATAAACATAAATGAAAGAAACAGGATGGTAGTCCGTTTGTTTTCTCTTTTCTTTTTCTATTTTTTTTATTTTTCTTGATTTTTTCGATTTTTTTCCGCATACACTCTTGCCCTAGCATCCAAAATAATACATCATTGGGGCCTTGGTTCTCCCCTTACACTTGAACTTTTACATACTTTCCATGTAACTAATCTAATGACTCGAATTAAGATAATCAAAACACTTGGAGTACTTTAAAATGTTTTGCATATATGGGGGTAATAATTGATGTTCTTCCCCATTACTCCATATCATTAGTACTTTACCCATGAGTCCCAATCATCCCAAAACAATATGTACAAGATATGACTCGACTTAGCAACCATGTAATCAATTAGACAATTAACTAAGGGTTTACACAAATGTTGTAACAATAATGCACTAAAGATAAGTGCATAAAAGGAAGGCTAAGGCGATTTGGGTGTACATTTGGGGTGGATTGTAAACAAATTCTTCCTTTAAGTAATATGCTTAAAGTTAGAAACGAAAAAGATAGGCTCTGAGGGGTGTACTAGGGGTATCGTGTACTAAAAATGAGTACATCGCAAAGGTGTGGGAAGATTACTTGACTCTATTAGTCAAGTAGCTTGGCTTCATTGGTCAAGTAATTTTAAAACAGGTTTAAAACGAGGGTTATCCTAGGACCTCTTATCATATAGTAAATCTAACTACACGAATGTAGTCTCACTTGTGTTCTCGGAATGAATCACTAACGCAAGTTATAGAATCTAGGTGCTACCGGTACACTTATAAGCACAAAGGCTTTTCCTAACAAGTCTAGGGGCGAACCTCACCTGTATAAATTCAGTAGATTACTGGCACGAGTCTTCGACGCTTCAACTAACGGATGGTCACTAGTGCACTTCTTGGATAGCTGGCGTGTTATTTGCATAACGGATGGTCACCAAGTCATACACTAGATCACTGGCACGTTAGTCAATTAATCTAATACTCGAATGGTCACTACCTTATTCATAAATTTTTTTGAGTGGTACGGTTTTTGTGCTAGTCATATAACTCCTATCCATGAGACGCTTATTAAGACTAAAGTTTCATTTCTATATGTCGCAAAAAAATTTAAATTTGGTTTTAAAATTGCCCTAACAAATATTTTTCTTAGTTTTATTACGCATCTACTATTAAACAAACAAAAATCAAGTGTCATGGTATTCTCTAAGGTATCTTCATTTATCCGCCCCCCCCCCCTTACACTTAAGCTGAACATTGTCCCCAATGTTCAATTAAAAGATGTAAAAGTAAAGAAAATGAAAGAATGAGACAAATACTCCCCTGATTCGTTCGGTGTGGATAATGCGGTAACATGGTTAAATCCTCCTCCAAGAGAATGTAACAACTTCAAGATTAAAGCAATGCCAAAAACTTGAAACTTTCATGCTCAAAGACTTGACCATCCATGTACATTTTCTTGTCCAATATAACCTGTTAAACCTGAGAAAACAAACAAGAAAACCTAGCGTAACATCGGCGGTGAAATCTATATAAAATAAAATCCTAAAAAGCAAATAAAGATATAATTCTTGTGGAATGAATGTTTGCAGATTCTTGAAGTTTATAGGTTAAAGATTTAACAAAACTTTACAATTCAGGCAGAAAAACAAAACTTGCAAAATTTTTCAGAAAATTTGTACCTGGCGTTGTCAGGCTTTAATTGCTGACACCGTCAGAATTGATCTGACAGAAATTTTATGTTGAGTTTCCGGAAAATTTCTAGAAAAACCTATACCTTAATTCCTGAAATTCCTGCAAAATATCATTATGACTCGATACAAGCATTTGACTAAAAAAAGTACTAATATGTATGTCTATATCTCATTGTCATCGTTCATGTTCAATTCGTTCTTTGAAAACAAATTTGGATTTCTCTTACACTTATCTTTTTGCAAAATACCTTTATATGTAATTAAGACGAAGTTAAAAACAAAATAAAGCATTTTCACAATTTCATTTAAAACATGAACTATAAACAATAGAAATAAGAATACACATACGGAAGCAAATAAAACAAATTAATGAACAAGCAAACAAATAAGAAGCTTGGGTTGCCTCCTAAGAAGCGCTTGTTTTTGTTCGAGTCACGAGCCTGACTCTACCCTGATTTAAGCGAAATAGGGGAGGTTTTCCCTACACTTAGGATTAAGTGCGGGTGGAAGTAGCGATACACACCCTTAGGGTGGAAATATGCCACGTTAGGTGAAGGGGTGAGTGAATGGCTTCCTTCATCCTAAAACTACCCGGATAATATTGGTTGATGGGTGGGTCGGTTCCTCTTTTGTCTCCTGGATGTAAATCTAAGGATGGAAATGTGTGTAAAGATTTAGGTTCCGGTTCATCAACACTAGGAAATTTCATAGAACTAAGAGTAAGGTTATCACTACAAGTATTGATGAGGCGAAAAATGATCCGTTTTTAGGGGGTCATTTAAGCCCGAATCCGAATTTATTTGATCAAATATTGCCCTAAATCGTTCCTTTTGTGATTTTAGGTATTTTGGGAGTGAAATCTGGAAAAGGAAGCAATTCGGACGTTTTTGGAGCATAAAAGTGAAGAAAACGCCAAAGTCTTAATTTTCCATGCTGGGAACAGTGCATGACGGTGTCAAGAGGAGTTTCCTGACGGCGTCAAGAGTAAAAGTCCATGACGACCCAGAAGAATTTTGACGGCATCATGAAGGTAGGGCGTCAAGAGTTAAAGTCGTGACGGCCTGAAAATGCAATGTTCTTGACGGCGTCAAATATGGATCTAGGCAGTCCGAGGATTGTTTTGGCGGCGAGGTGACGGCGTCACCTATTTGGTCTTGACGCCGTCAGACCCCTTTTTTCTATATATAGTTTTCTAATTTTTCACATTTAAAGAGAGAAGTTTTGGGAGAAACCCTAAGTACGATTTTGGTGTAACTTTACAGGTTTTTCAAGGGTTCCAACCCCTTGATACCTTGCATGATTAATCAAGATAAGTGTTCTTCTAATTCAATCAATATGTCTATGTGTTGGTTGTCTATATCATGTTCTTGTCTTAATTCCATCATGCTAGGCTAGATCTCTTTTGTGTTTGCTTAGATCTAATGAAACCTAGATATTGATTATGTGTTGATTACTTGTTTATTCTTGTCTTGGATGAATGATTTATATGTTAGGCTTAAGAAAACTGGCAGATCTCCAATTGGTAACATGCTTGAACGTCTTAAGAAACATGAACCAACGCGCACTAGGTCTTTATTGGTTGTATTTAATGCATGAGCCACTGTTTACAATCCCTATAGTTGTGCTGGGCATGGTGTAGGAGGAGATAAGAGCTCAAAGAATTGGGGAGTTATGTGTGCCACCCCATGAATGGTATTAAGGAATACGATCCGTCATCCATGCAATTATAACAAGTAATTAACGTGTAAAAGATATCTAGGGAGTAGTGAAATCTAAGTAAACACATTTTCTCCAATTACTGCTCACAACTTTAGTATAAATTAGTTTACTTTCATTTCTAGTATTTTATTTTGATTGCATCTTAGTATTGGGTTAGTTGAATAGCAACTAATTCCGCCCACTCTTCCAAAACCCGAGATTTTTACTTGCTTTCTAAAAAATATAAAAACACAAAAATAATCATCCCTCACCTTTAGAACTAGTATTTAGGCTTTCTAATCCTAGCGACACTATTCCTAAGCTGAACGATCAATCCCCCGGTACTTGTCACTATACTATACTACAACGATCAGGTACACTGCCTGGTGGGGGTTGTAAGGTTCTCGAGATCCCTCGAGAGGTAAAGCCTGTTGCGATTCCCACGCATCAAGTTTTTGGTGCCGCAGCCCGGGGAATAATTATTGTCTAGGTTAGAATTTCTTTTTATTAGGTCTACTTGCTAGATTCCCTTCTAGTAAGATTTTATTTTTTATTTTTAGGTTCTCTTTAGTCTATCTTATTTCTCCGTGCCTTTGTTCGTAACTCTTCACCACCTGCCATCATGGCAAATGACGAATCCCTTAACCTTAAGATCACTAGGAGTCGTAGTTCCACTCGAAACCTTGCCTTGCCTTATGCGGAACCCGAAAGGGAACTGCATAGATTGAGACAATATCACTCAACTTCTGAACCATCTAGCATTGCCATCGATTTTGATGCACCTCTCTCTGAAGAAAATTCAGAAAACCATATCACAACCCCTAGCTCCCAACCCAACGACGACACTAGTACTCCCGCAACCCCCATTCCTAAGCGTCTCAAAGACTACTCCTCCCCAACCTCTCGTGGCTTCTCAAACGCCATTGTCTACCCAAACGAACACACCAACGAGGTCTTGCATGCAAACGATGTTTGGCTTGTCAAAAGTGTGTGTAAGTTTCGCGGACTAGACGAGGAAAATCCAATCCAACACATCAAGGACTTCCTGAAAATAGTAGACACCATCCGTACGGATGGGGCTACTAGAAACACGTCCCGATTGCGATTCTTTCCTTTCACCTTATATGAAAAAGCCCAAGAATGGTATGACAAACTCCCTTCCGAATCTATTTTCACATGGGAGCAACTCATATCCAAGTTCTATGAGAAGTTCTTTCCACCTGGAAAAACCTCAGCATTTAGAGATAGGATCCTCCATTTCCGGAAGGGGAAGGATGAACCCTTCCATAAATCGTGGACTAGATTCAAAGATTTAATAAGACAAGTTCCCCATCATGGCATTGAGCTTTGGCTCTTGGTCCAAATCTTCTACGATAATATCTCCTCTAAAGTCCGAAACGGAATTAACCAATCTAGAAAAGGAAGATTGGCCAATCTTAGTGCCTAGGAAGGATGGGATAGGATTGAAGAATATGCTCAGGACCAGGATGACACTTGGGATGAAACTGAGTCGACTGTTAGCATTTCTGAAATCACCCCGGATCGGTTGAGAAAAATTCACAAGAGAGTGGAATTCCTATCTGGATCACAATTACCTAAACAGTTGTCAAATCCTTACTTGATCTACGATTACTGTGGAGGCCCGCATGAGGTGGAAGAATGTGAAGGAGCAACCACAACTGAACATGCATGTTTGTCAGGAGGGGACATTTATGTTGATCCCTCCCTTTTGCCTTTTTACCAAAATGACGATTACACCCTTTGGGGAAATCTGGTAAAGAAAAGAGAAGGGGAGGAAGGCCCTGAATTCAAAATCAAGAGCAATTTTGAAGATGACCTTGGTCACTTCACTCAAGAAAAAGACTTGCAAATGAAAGGCCTTAATGAGCTTTTCGACGAGCAGCAGGAGGGTATTGGAGAATTTTTCAACAAGCTTAACTCAGCCCTAGATAATCTTCAAACGCCATTAGTAAGAAAAAAAGACCCCATGCTCGCGATAACCACACGAGCTGGAACGACAACCAAGGACCCTCCTTACCCAAACTCGTCCCCCATCACCCTCGATCCAGACAAACCTGGGGAGGAGGAGGAGGATGTCGGCGTTGGCACCCCAGACCAACCGCCCGTGATGACCCCTTCCCCATCGGCCCTGCCTAACCAACCTGTGAGAATCCCATTCCCGTCCCGATTAAGGAACCAGAAAACTGAGAATGATAACAAGAGGTTCTTGTCATACCTAAAAGACTCAGTTGTCACCATACCTCTCCTTGATGCTTGCTATCACATGCCAAAGTATAGCACATACTTCAAAAAGCTACTCACTAACAGGAAGAAACTCGAGGGTCTTGTGACCCTGGGGGAAGAATGCTTAGTGGTGACCCATCGAGGGCTACCAAAGAAGGTAGACGATCTGGGCAGCTTCACCCTGCCTTGCTCCATAGGACCTCTATCAATCAAGAATGCTCTTGCTGATTTAGGAGCAAGTATAAATCTCATGCCCCACTCTATGTTCCGTAGACTAGGATACTCTGGATTGAAGCCTACCCGTATGAACATCCAACTAGCCGATAGATAGGTCAAGTACCCCGTAGGGATATGCGAGAATGTGCTAGTCAAAGTTGGGAAATTCAAATTCCCGGTTGACTTCGTAATCCTGGATATGGAGGAGGATGACTTGGTACCCATCATCTTAGGTAGACCATTTCTTGCTACCGCTCGTGCTGTCATCGATGTCTACGATGGCAAATTAACATTACGAGTAGGAGACGATAGCACAACCTTCAACATTAAGGATTCTATGGACCTCTCCCTCGCAGCAGCCAACCGGCTCTATTTTATCGGGGAAGTAGATGAACTCACAGATGTCATTGATAGTTGTGTCGATGAATGGATCGATGAAGGCTGGCTACGTGACGAAGGCTTTCTGCCTTTGCTAGAGGTAGAAAAGATGGAGGATGTTAATGCAGTCTCCTTCTACCCCAGACAAGAGGCAACAGAACAGCTCGAGCTCCGAAAGCCCGAAAACAAGCTCAAACCTTCTATTATCGAGCCCCCTGACGTAGATCTTTAAGAGCTCCCTAACCATTTGGAGTATGCCTTTCTTCAGGGAGAAAGTCAACTCCCGGTAATCATAAACTCCTCCTTGGAACATGAACAAAAAGTTAAACTCTTAGAGGTCCTAAAAAAATACAAGGGGGTGCTTGCATGGAGTGTAGCCGACATTAAGGGGATTGACTCGACTTTCTGCACACATAAGATTCTCATGGAAGAAGATTATAAACCTACCGTGCAACCCCAGAGGCGCGTGAACCCTAACATTAAGGAAGTAGTGAAGAAAGAAGTCATAAAACTTTTAGATGCAGGATTGATTTACCCGATCTCGGATAGCCCATAGGTCAGTCCTGTACAGGTTGTACCTAAAAAGGGTGGAATGACTGTAGTAAAGAATGACAAGGGTGAGATGGTGCCCCAGAGAACTGTCACTGGATGGCGGGTATGCATCGACTATCGAAAACTCAATGATGCCACGAGGAAAGATCACTTTCCCTTACCATTCATTGATCAGATGTTGGAAAGATTATCTGGACACGAGTACTATTGCTTCTTGGATGGATTCTCTGGATAATTTCAGATTCCCATAGCACCTGAGGACCAAGAAAAGACCACGTTTACCTGCCCTTATGGAACATTCGCCTACAAAAGGATGCCTTTTGGGCTATGTAATGCCCCCGCCACTTTCCTGCAATGCATGACCGCAATCTTTCACGAACTCATGGAAGACAGCATGGAAGTGTTCATGGATGACTTTTCAGTCTTCGGGAACTCCTTCGACTGCTGTCTTGCTAATCTAGAAAAGATGCTTAAACGGTGCGAGGAAACTAACTTGGTGCTAAACTGGGAAAAATGTCATTTCATGGTGAAGGAAGGGATTGTGTTAGGACATAAGATCTCAGGAAATGGAATAGAGGTAGACCAAGCTAAGGTTGAAGCTATATCTAAGTTACCATACCCCACGACTATCAAAGCAATACGCAGCTTCTTGGGGCATGTCGGGTTTTATTGGAGATTCATCAAAGATTTCTCCAAAATTGCTCGGCCAATGACTCAATTACTTGTGAAGGATGCTCCGTTCGATTTTTCCCAAGAATGCAAGGATGCATTCGATCTCTTAAAAAGGGAACTCACTAAAGCTCCAATCATGATCACACCCAATTGGGAGTTACCATTCGAAATCATGTGTGACGCTAGCGACTTCGTTGTCGGGGCTGTATTAGGTCAACGACGCGACAAGCTTTTCCAACCTATTTACTACGCTAGCAAAACCATGAATCCCGCTCAAGAGAACTACTCCACCACCGAGAAAGAACTATTGGCCGTAGTATTTGCATTCGACAAATTCTGACAATATCTTGTCCTTTCAAAAACAGTCGTCTTCACTGATCACTCGGCTCTTAGATATCTCTTCGCGAAGCAGGATGCTAAGCCACGACTAATTCGGTGGATCTTGTTGCTACAAGAATTCGATGTTGAGATTCGTGATAAGAGGGGAGCAGAAAATCTGGCCGCAGATCATCTATCTCGTCTCGAGAACCCCTTGGATGAGCACGATAGAAGTGAGATTAGGGATTCATTTCCTGACGAATAACTCATGTTAGTGAATGACTCGAAGCCGTGGTACGACGATTTTGCTAATTACCTCGCAAGTAGACTCGTTCCTGAACACCTTACTAAGTACGAAAGGAAGAGGTTCTTTTCCCAGTTAAAATACTACTTCTGGGATGAACTCTTTTTATTCCGAAGGTGTCCTGACCACATTATAAGGCGTTGTGTTTCAGAAAATGAGGCAGTAAAGATTATGAGGGAATGTCACTCTGGTCCCTCTGGCGGGCATCATGGGACAAACGTTACCGCCCGAAAGATTCTCGATGCGGGATTCTATTGGCCCACAATTTTCCGTGATGTAAAAGAAATGGTGCAGGCGTGCGATGCATGTCAACGAGCCGGAAATATATCACATAGGGATGAAGCACCTCAGAACTTTATACAAGTTTGTGAGGTATTCGATGTTTGGGGGATTGACTTCATGGGACCCTTTCCATCCTCAGGGGGGAACGAGTACATCTTAGTCGCCATTGACTATGTTTCAAAATGGGTTGAGGCACAAGCCCTTAGGACCAATGATGCAAGAGTAGTCATTCATTTCCTGAAAAAGCTTTTCGCAAGATTCGGGTTTCCGAAAGCTCTCATCAGTGATAGGGGAACACATTTTTGCAATGCACAAATGGAAAAGGTCATGAAGAGGTATGGAGTACCCCATCGATTCTCCACCGCCTATCATCCATAGACCAATGGCCAAGTCGAAAACACCAATAGAGCTATTAAAAGAATACTTGAAAACACGGTTAGTCAAAACATAAAGGACTGGTCATTTAAACTCGATGAAGCCTTATGGGCATTCCGAACTGCCTACAAAACACCTATTGGAACGACCCCATTCCGCATGGTGTATGGTAAGGCATGTCACTTACCAGTAGAATTAGAACACAAGGCTTATTGGGCACTTAAGGCATGCAACTTAGATTACACAACTACTGGAAATAATAGGTTTTTGCAATTACACGGACTTGATGAGCTTAGACTAGAAGCCTACGAATCCTCCATCACATATAAAGAAAGAGCTAAAAAATGGCATGATCAGAGAATTAAGAAACCCAAAGAATTTTCAGAGGGAGACAAGGTTCTATTGTACAATTCTCGGTTGAGATTATTTCCGGGAAAACTTTAGTCTAGATGGTATGGACCGTTCACGGTAAAGAATTCTTCTAAATTCGGAGCGGTAGTGTTAATAGATGATGAAGGTAGGGAATTCACGGTTAACATACAACGTATAAAACACTACCAAGAAAATAACAATGAAATGATTAGTGAGGAGGATGTGACGTTTGATGATGAAGTCACGTAGTAACCCATGACCTTGAGTCTAGCTACAAGACTCGTAAATAAAGAAAAGCGCTTCTTGGGAGGCAACCCATGTTTTGTGTGATTTTATTTGTTTGATTGTTATTTGCTTCCGTATGCATGCTTTATTTTTAGTGTTGGTAGATCATGTTTCTAAACTAAAATGTGGAAATACTTCACTTTGTTGTTTTGGCCTAGTCTTAACTCCACCTAGAAGTATTTTTGCAAAAGATAAGTATAAGGGGAAACCCCAAATATGTTTTTAAGAAACAAACCGATCATGATTCTCCACAATATTAAATGAACATGTATATTCGTATTTGTTAGAGTCAAATGCTTGTATTGAGTCATAATGAAGTTTTGCAGGATTTTCCAGGAAGTAGGACCAAGTTTTTCCAGAAATTTTCCGGAAACTTAACATAAGGATTTATGCAGGTCAATTTTGACGGCGTCAGGGGTTTACTCTTGACGGCGTCAGGAGTTAAAATCTGGAAATTTTACCGATTTTGTTTTTCTAACGGAGTCTTATGGTTTTTGTGAATTATTAAGTTTTATAATCTCCAGGAGATCTGCAAACTTCATTCCACAAGCATTATATCTTATCTTGTTTTCTAGGATTTAGAAACTTATATAGGATGCCGCCGATTTTACGCGAGGTTGTCTTGTCTATTTTGTCAGGTTTTACAGGTTATGTATGACAAGAAGATGATTTATATTCTGGAAGGGAAGCTTTGATTGTTCATTTTCTTGGAGGAAGATTTAACCTGGCCATCCTATTATCCATACTGAGCGAATCAGGGGAGTATTTGATTTCATTCTCTTTACTTTTTAACTTTTACATTCTTTACTTGAACATTGGGGACAATGTTCATCTTAAGTGTAAGGGGAGGGTAAAAAGATGATACCTTACATATGCACTTTCGCTTGAGTTTGTTTTATTTAATGGTAGATGTGTAATAAAACTATGAGAAATACTTGTTAGTGCAATTTTAGCGCCAAATTTAAAATTTTTTACAACATTTAGGAGTGAAACTTTAGGCATAGCAAGCGTCTCATGGATAGAAGATTGTATGACTAGCACATAACCGTATATTCAGAAAAATTTTCCACCAAAAAATGTGAGGTTCGCCTATAGATTTGATAGGAAAGCATTTACTATTAGTGCTTATGAGTGTACCGGTAGCATTTAGATTCTAGAACTTGCGTTAGTGATGCATCCCGAGACCGCTAGTGAGACTACATTCGTGTGGTAGGATTTACTACATGATAAGAGGCATTAGGATTACCCTTGTGTTAAACCCGTATTATAATTATTTGACCATTTAAGTCATATTACTTGGCTAGTTAAGTCAACTATTTTTTCCCACACCCTTAGCGTTGTACTCATTTTTAGTACACGAAACCCCTAGTACACCCCTCCGAGCCTATCTTTTCGTTTCTAACTTTAAGCATTTTACTTAAAGGAAGAATTTGTTACACCCCACTTAAATGTACAACCAAATCGCCTTAGCCTTCCGTGTATGCGCTCATTTTTAGTGCATTATTGTTGTTTGTTAAACCCTAAGTTAACTTTCTAATTGATTACATGGTTGCTAAGTCGAGTCATATCCTTGTACATATTGTTTTGGGACGATTGGGACTCATGGGTAAGTACTTAGTTTATGGAGTAATGGGGAAGAACATCATTTTATTACCCCCATATGTACGTTAATCTTAAAAGTGCTCCAAGTGTTTTAATTTTCTTAATTCGAGTCATTAGATTAGTTTAATTGTAAAGTATGTAAAGATTCAAGTGTAAGGGAAATGTTCATTCCCTATGATGTATTATTTTGGATGGTAGGGTAAGAGTGTATGCAAAAAAAAAAAAAAAAAAAAAAAAAAAAAAAAACGGACTACCATCCCTTTTTATTCTATGTTCATTTTATGTTTTTGTTATTTTCCATTTATTAGCTTAAGTCGAGTCTAGTCTTGGCTTAGCAACGCCATATTGTACATGTAATTAACCAAGATTGTTAACTCGCCACCAGTAAAACTTCCTTTATCCAACAAAACCGTGTATTTCATATCCCTACACCTAACGTTACAACCCTTTAAAAGACCTCTTTGATAGTTTATCCTAGGTGCTTACGCCATGTGGTGGAGGTTTGATCCTTTCCCAAGCCTATGGTAATCTATTTTGTTATGACAGGTGTTGAGAGATATCTTCCATTTCCATATTGTAATTTACACTTTATTACACCCGAGAGATGTGAGTATCTAAACACTATTTGTGAGGTGCTTGTATATGACCTCCGTGCTTGTCTATTGGTCTTTAGTGGAACGATTATTTGTTGTAATTACTTTTATATTAGTGTTAAATGACCCCTAACTTGTCTTTTGAGTAGAATAAAAGCGCATTTGCTTGAGGACAAGCAAATCTCAAGTGTAAGGGTATATGATGAGGCGAAAAATGATCCGTTTTTAGGGGGTCATTTAAGCCCGAATCCGAATTTATTTGATCAAATATTGCCCTAAATCGTTCCTTTTGTAATTTTAGGTACTTTGGGAGTGAAATCTAGAAAAGGAAGCAATTCGGACGTTTTTGGAGCATAAAAGTGAAGAAAACGCCAAAGTCTTAATTTTTCATGCTGGGAACAGTGCATGACGGCGTCAAGAGGAGTTTCCTGACGGCGACAAGAGTAAAAGTCCATGATGACCCAGAAGAGTTTTGACGGCATCATGAAGGTAGGGCGTCAAGAGTTAAAGTCGTGACGGCCTGGAAAAGCAATGTTCTTGACGGCGTCAAATATGGATCTAGGCAGTCCGAGGATTGTTTTGGCGGCGAGGTGACGGCGTCACCTATTTGGTCTTGACGCCGTCAGACCCCTTTTTTCTATATATAGTTTTCTAATTTTTCACATTTAAAGAGAGAAGTTTTGGGAGAAACCCTAAGTACGATTTTGGTGTAACTTTACAGGTTTTTCAAGGGTTCCAACCCCTTGATACCTTGCATGATTAATCAAGATAAGTGTTCTTCTAATTCTATCAATATGTCTATGTGTTGGTTGTCTATATCATGTTCTTGTCTTAATTCCATCATGCTAGGCTAGATCTCTTTTGTGTTTGCTTAGATCTAATGAAACCTAGATATTGATTATGTGTTGATTACTTGTTTATTCTTGTCTTGGATGAATGATTTATATGTTAGGCTTAAGAAAACTGGCAGATCTCCAATTGGTAACATGCTTGAACGTCTTAAGAAACATGAACCAACACGCACTAGGTCTTTATTGGTTGTATTTAATGCATGAGCCACTGTTTACAATCCCTATAGTTGTGTTGGGCATGGTGTAGGAGGAGATAAGAGCTCATAGAATTGGGGAGTTATGTGTGCCACCCCATGAATGGTATTAAGGAATACGATCCGCCATCCATGCAATTATAACAAGTAATTAACGTGTAAAAGATATCTAGGGAGTAGTGAAATCTAAGTAAACACATTTTCTCCAATTACTGCTCAAAACTTTAGTATAAATTAGTTTACTTTCATTTCTAGTATTTTATTTTGATTGCATCTTAGTATTGGGTTAGTTGAATAGCAACTAATTCCGCCCACTCTTCCAAAACCCGAGATTTTTACTTGCTTTCTAAAAAATATAAAAACACAAAAATAATCATCCCTCACCTTTAGAACTAGTACACTATTCCTAAGCTGAACGATCAATCCCCCGGTACGTGTCACTATACTATACTACAACGATCAGGTACACTGCCTGGTGGGGGTTGTAAGCTTCTCGAGATCCCTCGAGAGGTAAAGCCTGTTGCGATTCCCACGCATCAAGTATTCAAACCTATATCCTCTAGTTGTGTTTGGTTCAAATGTTCTACCTCCATCGGGATTCCTATAGTCTCTTCTACTTCTTCCGGGTAAGTCACGGGCGGTGTGTGTGCCTCAAATGATGGTAGGACTTGTGGGGTACTTTGTGGGCTTGGATTGTCTACCTCATCCTCCATTGTATCTAGATTACCAATGTGTTTGTTTTGTACTATGATATTAGGCGACATCCACTTAGGTATCCCTGAGTAATCATCCCAGACAAACTTCCTGTTTGCTCCTTCAAATTTGTTATGAACTGATCTGTGATGTTGTTTGTTGGGTTGTCTACTCTATAATAATATTGGGCACAATCTTCTATGGCATCCAATGCTTCTTTAGCATTTAATTCCCTAAGGCCCCCATTGGCAAAATCGTCAATGTACCTTTGGTCATATCGGGTGACACGATTGTAAAAGATTTTAGCTAGTGACCATAAATCGAAATTATAATGAGGGACTATTCGGAATAAAATTTTAAAACGAGTCCATGCATCATATATGGGTTCATCTCGATATTGTATGAACATCAAGATGTCATTACAGGTGAATGGATTTCGTGGTCGGTAGTATAGTGAATTCGCGTTCTCCATAATGGTGAACGGAAGAGTCAATGGAAAGGTTTTTACGAACAAAGACATAAAGAAAAGATAGACTACGTGAAAGCTAATAAAAGGAAAACTAAAAATCTCACTTGATAAGAATCTAATGAGTAGACCAAATCAAAATAAATCTCAACCTAAGCAATAACTATTCCCCGGTAATGGCACCAAAAACTTTTATGCGATTTGGATTGTCGCACAAAAGTTTTACTTCTCAGGGGATCGTGAGAAGCTTACAATCCCCACCAGGCAAGTGTACCTGACCGATGTAGTATTGTGTAGTGGTAAGAACCAGGGAATTGATCGTTCTCCACAGGGAATAGTGTTTGTTAGGATTGAAAATGATCTAAACTAGGTGTAGAGGTGAAGGATGATTCTTTTTTATTTTTTATTTAATGGAAAACAAGTAAAATTCTTAGGTTTTGAAAGAGTGGGCAGAATTAGTTGCTAGTCAACTAACCCAAATACTACAAATGCAAATAAAAATAAAATAACAGGAAAATAAATGTGTGTAAAACTAATATGGAGAAAAACGTGTTTACTTAGGTTTCACTACTCCCTAGCTATCTTTAATTTATTGATTAGTTTGTTACAATTGCGTGGATGACGGGTTGTATTCCTTAATACCATTCGTGGGGGCGTGTACATCCTTCCCCAACTCTATAAGATCCTATCTCTTCCTATGATGACACGTTTAGTATCCTATCATGGCCTCATTAATATTCTCTTATGCATTAAACACAACCAATTAATCGTAGTACACATCCGATTCATGTTTCTTAAGACATCAAGGAAGTTACCAATAGGAGATTAGCCAGTTTTCTTAAGCCTAACATTGATATCATTCATCCAACAACAACTAATAACAAACCATCAATCAATAATCAATAGCTAGGTTTCATTACATCTAAGCAAACACAAACAAACCTAGCCTAGCATGTTAAAAGAAAGACAAGCGTAAGATAGAATCAAACAACACATAGACATATTGAATGATTGATAGAATACTTATCTTCAATTAATCATGGAAGGAAAAAGGTTTAGAAACCTCAAAATAGCTGCAAAAGTCAACTAGGGTTCATACCCTAAGTTTCTCCAAAGTTCCACATATAATGAATGAAAATTAGAAAAATATATATAGAGTTTACACCTTGATGGCATCACCTTATGGGATGTGACGCCGTCACCTGGCCATATTTAGGGTTCCTTGATGGCCTAGTATAACAACCCACAAACACCCATTACTATCATTCCCATTACAAATACCTATAGTAGGTATTTCACAGGTAAATTTTTGCTTTTTATATGAATTATTACTTGCATGACTCACTAGACCTGCTCACGTATCCACACAAGCCAAATAACTCAACACTCACATCCTATAAACCCCAGGTATGTCAAGGATAAAATCATAACAAAACCATAATAAGTAATTCACCAATTTAAAACACTAAACATAACACAAAACCCTAATAAACACTAAACTAAAACTTAAGTAGGATTATGTGCTTATTTGAACCTATATGCTTAGTTTAACTAATATGAATGTGTCCAAGGCTTAAGTATGAGTTTCCTTAGGAATATTAGGATATATTAGAACCATTAGGTTATAGAATAAACCCTTTAGAACTTAGATACAAACCCCATAAGCCCTAAACCATAACTAGGTCATAGATAACTAGAATTAGGTCTAAACCATCCCAAAACATCCCCATAGGTCACTATCACTTAGTATAAGCCTGGAATAGTTATTAGACACTCATAGGACACTAGTCTAGGAACTAAACCATAGGATAAACCTTAGTCTCTCACTAAACACACTTAGGTCATTTAGGTTACAAAACTAGGTCAAACCTTCCCAAACCTTTCCCATAAGTTACCCTCACTTAGAATAAACCCTTTAGGACTTAGGATTAGTCACTAGACATCCTTAGGAACTTAACTTAGGCACTAAACCTTAGGTAAAACCTTAAACACTTAATAAGTAAAACTAGGTCTAAACTTAACAAAAATAAGTAAAACCTAAACATAAGCACCTCAACCTAGCACCCTAACACCTTAGTCATACCCAAGCACACACCCTAACACCTCTAAGCACCCACACAAGTAGGTGCATCACCTACTTGACTAATCCACCACTAATCACTACTAATCCACCCTAAACCACCACTAAACCACCACTAATCCGTCTCTCTCGGCTTCACCACCACCACAACGTCCTACCCCACCCCCTAGCTACTGCCATAGCCTCTCCTTGTCACCACTAGACCTGCCACAAACCCCCTAGCCTTTCTTGCTCACCCCTTCCTTTGCTCGATACCTAAACACCCCGTTTCACCCCAAACCTCCATTACGCGGGTATAAATACCCCCTCCTCCCCTTCATTCTTCTTCACACCCTTTATTCTCTTCACCTTACATTATAACAGTAGTAATAAGCCCTTAGGAGACCTTGGAGTCGAGTAGCTAGGCCTTGGTTGAGTTGTGTTGTGGTTTGAAGTCGAACGAGCCCTAGAAAACCCTAGAAAACCCTAAAACCCACGTAAACCCTCCCCTAGCCAAGTAAGTCTTATATATTAGTCTATTTAGCTTTAGTTTAGTCTTACGATAGATTTAGGATGCCTTAGATACTCTAGGAACCCTTGCATGAGCCTTGAACCCTTTCATTTGCTAGTTTAAGTTTTAAAACCCTAGATTGAGTCATATACTTGCATGCATGCTATAAGTTATTACTTTAGGTCATACACTAGTTATACATAACCTAGATAAGTTAAAATAAGTAAAACATAGGCTAGAAAACTTAGTTACTAGATAAACTATAAGTAACATGCATATTAGGACTAGTTTTGCAAAACTTTACATGCATAAGGGTATATATCGTAAATTCCTGAAATTATAAAGTCTAGGGACTGTTTTTGACATTTCCTAGAAGTTATAAGTGTAAGGACTAGTTTTGCATAATATTAAAACCCTAGGATAGATATTAAAATAAGTATAAACTAAAAAGGACTAAAAACGTAAATATTATAAAGTTAAAGGTCTAAAATGGTAAATATAAAAAACTTAAGAGTCTTAGGTTAGTTACTTAAAATATAGAAGTCTAGGGACTAGTTGTGTCAAGTATAGATAGTTATTAGTATAAGTAATATAAGTAATATAAATTTAGGGTAGAAAATGTAAATATATAAACTATAAGGGTAAAAGTGAAAATATCATATAAGTATAAAACCTAAATAAAGTTAGAAGCATAACACAATACTAGGGAGCTTCATGCGAGGAGTACTATGTGTATATTTCATTTTTGACGAGTTTGTTGGGTTTACGAATTAAAGTGCCCTGACTCCTCGAACGATTATTGCATATACTTCTGAGATATGATGGCCTGAACGGTGATATGCTTATAACTAAACCCTAATAACAACATAACTCAATAATAGGGAGCTTTGTGTGAGGAGTATTAACTTATGAATTATGATGGCCCGAATGGTATTATGTTGATAACATAATACAATAGTAGGAAGCTTCATGTGAGGAGTCATATACTTCTGAATTACAATGGCCTGAACGGTGTTATGTTATATATAAAATATTAACAAACCTAAAAACAATACCTTAAGAAACATAAACATGATAACTAAAGCTTGACATACATACAAAACCAACAACACACTAGGATACGTGAGTAAGGCGGTCTAGTTTCTGAGTCACTATTTGCATCACTTATATTACTTTAAACCCAGTTGAGTTTTTGTAGCCTCACATCTTTTTAAACTTTCACTCTAAATGCTTTATAAACCATGTGAGGGGGATACATGCAAAACGCTTTACTTAAAACCGAATACAAGTCTTTTTCTTTGGTTGTTTGCACGAGTAAACTAACAACCACCACTAAATAACCAAAATTCATGAATCTAATCATTTGGGATATTTTACCCACGCGAACGCGAATATAGTTGATAGATCTATTGGAGTTTGACAACTCTCGTTGGTATTAACACCCCACTAGGTGGTACCAATAAGTACTATATTTAAATCCACTCAAGGTATAACTTTGGAAAGTTATCCTTCTATCCCCTCATGTTGGGTCTGCAGCCCACATGACCTGGATCGTTAAGGTGTGATTCATGAGCTTAGTGCAACATACTAAACTCCTGATAATTGTGCATGCATCACAATTATCACAAAACTTGCATTTTCCCAGATGGGTGTAAGAACTGAACCCAGGGAACTTGTATTCACTAAACCCAAAACTTATGATTCTCACTCAACACCTAGTGTTGACTTTTTAAGCATGTATTATAGGTATATTACTTCTATGGATCCATGGCAAAAGGAGGTACTGAACTCGGAGGACTTTTCATGGTTATCATTCAAACACAACCAACCTAACTCTTAGATTTTTGGGACCTCACCAAAAATAAAAAGTATATCTTTTATAATTAAAACTTTGATAATTATGAATGATAACTAAATTTCCAAAACGTCTCTTTTCGAGTTGTTTTCTATTACTGTATCTGTGATTCTATGAAGTAATACCCCAAACACTTTATCCGTTGCGATCAGTGAAAAATGGGGGTGTTACTCCTAGATCCACTCTTGACGCCGTCACCTTGTAAAGTTTTCTGGGCCGTCTCCTTTTTACTACAATAAGTGATGGCCTTGGTGAATTATAACGTGTCGCCGTCACTCTTTAACTTCCAAATTCCTTTCTGGCCCGTCAAGTGTAAAATAATTATCCACCTCTTTGTCGAGCATAATTCGAGACTTTGTCGTATTCTTCACTTTTTCGCTCCAAAATGCTTCCTTTTCCAGAATTCCTCTCAAAAGTACCTAAAATGACAAAAGGAACGATTTAAGACAATATTTGATCATATAATCACGATTTAAGGCTTAAATGACCCCTTAAAAGCGTAACAGTTTTCGTCACATCACAAAGAACCAAGAACAAGCATACATAGCGATATGTGAAAAAAATAATTTATAATCCATAACGAGAATAATAAAACCACACAATGATACTTTCATTAATTAATGTGATTATGTAAATCACATAATCATTACTACAACACTTTGAAACACATAACAATTAGAACATAACAATTCTAAATTGCCAATGAGAGCCATGAGACTTGCTTGCAACACAAAAGCTTGGTTGGTTTTATTGAAAAGCGAAAAGTATAAGCATATAGTATGCTTAGAGGGTTGACGGTGAAATGGTAGAAATGAGAATGGTTAATGGTATGGATGTTGGAATAGTAGAGGTATGTTTTTGTGTGCATGGTGGTTGGAGAGTTAGGAGTGTTTGGTGGTGGTGAGTTTGGAGCGGAAGGGTTTGATTGAGGGTTGGAGTGTTGTGTTAGTGATTGTGCTGGAAAAGACCTAGTGAGGAGATACTCAATCCAAGTGAAGTGTCCATTGAGTGCAATGGTTTGTTTTTGGAGAAATATGCAACAAGGATAATTGTTGACATGATTTTCAATTTGGATCAAGTTGTTGGATGGTGAGGAGAAGGTAGAGGAAGGTTGTTGATCCAAATTGCGTTGAGCAAGGTGCAAAGCAAGAAGAGCACTAAGCTCATGAGCTTTCTTGAGTTCTTCAACGAACTTCAAATGTTCGGAAGAAGGTGATAGTGGAGGAGTTGGATTGTCATTGGTAATGGATGTTTGGATATGAGTGGTGTGTGGGTTTGTAGTAGATGATGGTGATGCTTTTGGTGGTGGAGATATTTGTGAGATTGGGTAATCATTTATGGATAAGGATGGAGGTATGAAGGAGTATGATGTTTTATGAGTGGAGGGTGTTTTGGATGGTGTGTTATTGGATGGAACAAGATGTGATGAATTGGTGATGAGATTAGGATTGTTATTTTGAGATTGAATATTTTTCTCGAAAGGATCATTTGATGGAAGTGTGAGAGAGGAATGTGGAATTTTGGTAGTAAGGGTGATTGTGAGGTTGTCTTGATAAGGTAAATGAGAGGTTTCATTAGGATAAGCTTGAGGTTTAGGTGTTGGTTGGTTGGAGACAACATCATTAATTGAGGTGGATTTTTGACAGGTGTTGAGCTTTCTTCTCCAAACGGGTTTTACGGAGATCTTTGCAACCCTTGAAGGTTTGGATCTTGGGAGGTTAGGAGAAGACATGATGGGATGATTTTAGATTTTTAATGGGAAGTGGTATTTATAGTGAAGAGATTATGTGATTAAGGAAGGTAAATTTTGTTGAAAGATTTAGGACAAAACATGTTTGTGAATTTTGGGAAGTGTAGGATGAAATAGGCTAAAAAGCAGAAAAGATTCTGTAAACCCGATCATCAAATGGCCAGTCCCCTTAAATAGAGGCCGGTCCCCTTTAATATTAAGGGGGCTGCCTAAGGAATTAAGGGGGCTGCCCATCTGCTTGGTTCCCAGGTTTCTAGAATTGGGTTTTTGACAAAAATTTGTAGAAAGGGTTATGTTTTCATATTTAGTTTCAAACAAGTCCCATTCTTTGAGGTAATTTATCATGTAATAAACTAATAGAAATGTATGCAAAGAATTTAACTTAAAGGGATTTAAGCAAACAAGTAATTTGATCTAGCATGCAACATATATTAACAAAGTAAGGGCAAAGGATGTTGATAATCATGCAAAGTATTTTACTCAAAGAGATTAAGCGAGCAAGTAATTTTATCTAGCATGCAATATGTATATCAAAAACATTAAGCAAGCAAGTATTTTCAACTCAAGCAAATAAGTAATTTAATAGAGTGAGAAAACATATAAATCAAGTTAACAAATAATATCAAGATTTAAGCAATATAATCATTTAAGCAAAGTTATAGATCAAGGGCAAGAAAAGATAACAATTATTTTCTTGATAAAATGTATGAGTGCACTAGGGATAAAATAGTTTATAAGATCCTAGTGAGTGCCTATATGTAATAAATGTGGTGTTGTGATTGTTTCAACCTCTAGATACAAAAGAAAAAGAAATTAAACTAACAAACAATCCAAGGCATCCTTGATTTGATTATACTAAATCTATGAGTGTCACAAGTATATATATTGAGTTATATATTTTGACAACTCTTGTGAGATTTCATGCATGATTTTTAAAATATGTTTTTAGCATTATTCAACAATGCAAGCAAGTTGATTAAATGGGTTTTCTAGATGCGAGAAAAGTTAAAAAAAAAAAAAAAATTAGGGTTTTGCTTAAAAATATGTTTATGCAAAAGAAAAATGTAATGGAGAACAAAAATGAACTTAACCCAATCTTTGGTTTGATGCAAAAGAAAATCCTAGACATAGAGTGAGAGTGATTATTCGCAAATCATGATTTTTTTTTTTTTTTTTTTTTTTTTTTTTTTTTTTTTTTTTTGCTTATTAAGAAAATTTTAAATTTTTAGGCAATATAAGTGCCATTTATTTTAGACCCAACACAGTGATGGTTTATGATTTCATGCTTAAGAGATTTAGGTGATATATATATATATATATATATATATATATATATATATATATATATATATATATATATATATATATATATATATATATATATATATATATATGCATGCAATGTTAGTGTCTGATGTGACTTATCTAAGTAGATGTATCACTATTGACATAAACGAAGTGGCGACTACTATCTATATGTATTTATATGAGTGTGTTGAAAATGATACGAGAGAGCATCTATAATACCTATGTTAATGCACATGACCTACCATAATAAATAGGAGATTATTACATTTATAGGTCTCTTAATTATGGAAGTTTTATTTCTACTTCTATGTTGACAGTTAACTTTCTTAACTTATTTTACAATATTTCCTTGAGTTTTGCAAAAAGGGGTCACAGAAGATTTTCATTTAAATTCCTAGGAGGCCAACTAAGATGGGTTCATATAAGCATGAGCATGTACGCATTACTAGCTATACAATTAACCATATCATAACAACGATTTATAATAAATAATTATGGGAGTTTGAGCTATAAATTTAAAAAGAAAACGTACCTTTTGTCTTTAATTGATTTACATCAATAAGACTTACGAGCTCATGGAGTGGAGGAATGATGAATTCCCAAGTAGATCGTAGAGAGATAATATAACAATTTGATCCCCATTGTCTTGTTGCCCCAAAACTTTTTGACCCGAATGTAATGTGTAGTCAACTTAATGGATTACATACTCATCTTCATTATTGTCCCTCCATGCTTCTTCAATGAATGCTTTTAGATTACAAGATGACCTTGTACCAATCATAGAAGAGTCGATTAGAACATTTCATATTGACACATCGTTTTCCGCCCATTCATTCATCGTTTTCCACCGTATTGATTTTGTCACTTCGTAGATGTTAAAGTTGCCGATCAATTCGTCAAGAAGTGGAGATGAAATTAACATTGACTCCTTAATCCCCATAACCAAAATACACCATAATACCGCTAACGAGTTCTTGAAGCATAATGACGTGAAATGTATTGTGTAGGATGCATGTCTTAACGAGTTTCTTTTCTTCGTGATTTTAACACCTAACATGTAAGACAACTTGGTACTTAAAATCTCATTGGTCCTAGATGGTTAGTCACAACATCCATTGCATTTAAATGCATATGGTATGGATGTCGACAGCAAGTGCAAGAATTCCTTATCAATATATTTTCACACATGGATAATGATTTTCTTGACTCATGAAGCAAATTATTATTATAGCTAGAGTAATCTCTAAATTTCTCTACTAGATTTTACAAAATTTATTTACTTTGATTTACTTGTTGATGGATCATTTGAATTAAATCCTAAGCCGGTTTTTATCTTCAAATAACTTTTGACTATTTAGTAAGTATTTTAGAGATTTGGAACTATTTTCAAATTTAGCTAATATTTTTTCTTTTTAATTTTCCTTTTTAATTCTTGTTTGTAGTCTTGACATTTTTTACATTCAAGATCAATTTCAATAATATTTTCAAGTCTCGACATTTTATCTTCTAAAAATATTTCTTTTTCAAAATTACTTTCAACGGATGTTGAAGATTCATTTTTAGAAATGATTTTGAGTCTATGTTACAAAAATGTTTGAAGTTGTTTTCTAATTTTGAAATTTCTAAAATGACTTGATCATAGCAAAAATGTTTGGTTTCAGATTGTACCTCATTTGTAGCTTTATTTGCTTATCAATCTTCACATACCGTATAATGATCCTCTTCATCGTCCATGTCGCTCCATGATTCATTAATGAATTCACTTTGGTCTTGACACATGTAGTCATCGCCATCAACACTTGTAGTTTTATCTATTTGAACGTCTTCACATGCCATATTGTGATCATCTTCTTCGTCCGTGTCGCTCCATGATTTATTAACAATCTCTCTTCGGATTTGGCTCATGTACTCTTCGTCATTGATACCTTCAATGACCACATTTGAACTAGTAGCACTTGCATTTATTTCAACTAAATGTCTTGTTGGACCCTTTTACTTGGTTAATATAAACTACAAAGTTAATCTAACCAAGTTCCATGGTTTAACGATGTAATGATTAATAACCAAAAGTAAATAAACGTAAAAGATAGGAAACAAGGTTTTTCAACGTTTAACTCTTTATTGGAAATTAATCAAAATAATTATACCCAAGTGTTTGCGGAACAACACTTGGGATTGAAATGACAAGTATGGTAAAACTCCTCACTAAACCCAAACTAAGTTTGAGTGACAACTAAAGATCCAACTAAGCTATCTCAGGGATTGTGTTGTTAGAAATTAATCAAAAGAATTATACCCAAGTGATTGCGGAACAACACTTGGGATTGAAATGACAAGTATGGTAAAACTCCTCACTAAACCCAAACTAAGTTTGAGTGACAACTAAAGATCCAACTAAGCTATCTCAGGGATTGTGTTGTTCTTTGGAGAGAGTAAAGATTTGGTTTGTGAATGTCTAAGCATTAAGTGCACAAACGTAATCTTTACTTCTCTCTTATTCTCTATTTATACACAAGTAGATTCTAACAGATACCTAGGAGACAAATGCTATAAGACAAAGATTACATCAGCCTACATTGGACAAAATACATAATTTTTTTGTCCCTGTTACAAATGGCTATAAGTAGTGAAGAATAGGGATGCTTTCTGATATTCAGTGTTGACACACCTCTTGGTTTTATACCCTTTCAGGGAAAGTTGACCTTTGCTTGATAAGGACCCTTCCTTATCCATTCAAAATTATCCTGCCTAATTCCGCCTTTTCTCCAGTCTTTGTATCTTCAGTCTTTGTTCACCCATTCTTCTTAGTTGGTGAGGAGTCATGGGGATTCAGTGAGCTATTGTCATCACTCACTGAATCCATCATTTTCTTCTTTGGCTCAGGTATCATTCACTAAGAACCGCCTCACAGAATGGTGAACCTTTCATCATAGATTTGTCCTGAGCTTCTCGAGGATGACTCACTGAAAGACTATGCATTCAGTGACTTGCTGAGTGTTTACAGTTATCAAACACTTAGGATATTTTATATTCAAATCCTAGATTAAGGATTTTAGGTTTTGACAGACCCAACATGTATATCTATTAATTTTTCTAGAACAACTAATTCATGTGCAAGATCAAGTTTATCATCTTTTGCTTGACATTTCCCTTGGTGAAAGTTTAAAAGACATTTTCAAATATCATTTGCCATTTTATAAAAGAATACTCTTTCGTATTCAACTCTTAGTAGGGTTTTATAAATCATTAATTTAGCTTTAGTATTTTTATCAATCTTTATTTGAAGATGATTATATTGATTTTCAAAATCCGTTTTTGTTGGTTGAAGATCACCAATTGAAAGGATATGCCAAAGATCTTGATCTATTGATTTCATATAATTTTCAAATTTATTTTTCCATTCATGAAAACTATCATTTTCAAATAGTGGTGGTTTTTGTGTAGATTCCCTTCTAAAAAAATTTCGGATTACATAGATCGATTCAAGTTTTAAAATACAATATATTTTAAAATTCTTGTTTGACGTGGCTGTGGTACCAATTGTAGAAAACTAGAAGGGAGGGGGGGTGAATAGATTTACCTCTTTTTATTTTTATAGAACGTTTATTTCAAAACCTTTAATTGTAGTTTTGTATGAAAACTACGCTTGATCGAAATGATCAATTATATGTGTGTTATCTTTTAGTTTGATTGTAAAAACTTTGTTTTGTGAATGGAACTTTTGTTTGATCTTTATGTGAAATCAACACTAGCAATATATGAGAAACTATATATGAATATATGTACGTCTATATCTACGAAAGAAATAACAATATAATTAAGATAATAAGTAGGAGATGGAAAGATCAAACCGAGACGCAGAGGATTTATAGTGGTTCGGCTACAAGGACACCTTCCTTGCCCTACTCTACTCCCAGAGCTCCGAACTTGAGAGTTTTCATCACTAAGTTAATGAGCTCCCTTATGGCGGAGAAAACCTTACACACTTTCGCTTACACCAATTTAACGACAAAAAGCTAAATGTCGAGTTCTAATCGTAGCTAGAACCAATCTCACAACTTCAATCACAACACGAATCTTTCACAACTTTCTCACGACTTCTTCACTACTTTACGACTTCTTAGCTACTTCACGACTTCTTCTTCTTTCCTACTTCACGACTTCTCTGCTACTTCACGACTACTTCTTGTTTACTTCTTCACGACTTTACTAGTTCGTCTCGCAACAACTGAGTAACACTACTAGTTTACACCACAACTATTTTACACCTATACACACCTTGTTCTATGCTAACCACTACTTCTTTACACTTCTTCTTCTAAGCACCTATGCTTTCACACCTTTACTACTTCACATACACCAACCTAATCTAATCACTTACGTTCAAACTTATACACAATTTATACACAAAATGAATGAATGAACTACAAAGAATGATATGCCAACAACTTGTGTGAAAGGTTCACACAAAGTTGTAATACTTCTAGTCTTGGAGAGTATAAGTATTCTTCTCTTGCACTTGAGTGAGTGAAGCTTGGATCACTTGGAAACAAAAGCTTATGATAATATGATCAAAGGATTTAAGAAGATAGGAGATTTAGATCAGAAAGTTTATAATGCAAAAGGTGAGGAAAAATTCCAGGAATAGTACTGTATTTATAGGCAAAGCTGGGGGCTGGAGAAGCGTGGCCAGCCCCCTTAAATAGGGGCCGATCCCCTTATAATAGGGGGCCGCCTAGCAATTTAACGGGGCCGCCCATTATATCCGTTGCCCATCTTTTTGTTTTTGTGGGGAAGGTTTTTCTGGAATATTTTTGCCATTATTGGTTGAAACTTTGAATTCATATATTTATTTTAGATTAAACATATTTCTTAATTTCCAAAAATGATTTTGTAAAAGATATAAAATGTTTTATGACATTTTATAAAAAGTCTAGTTTTTAAGAAAATATTCCTTTGATCATAAAATGCATTAGGCATTTTGTTTATTGATACCTTAAGTGATTGAGTTGCTGAAATGGATATTAAAGACTAAATACTTGTTTACGTACTAATCTTTGCGTTTAATGATTTTACATTTTGTGAACGTAGAGATATCAAAACACATTAATAACGTTTTTAGGCATTATTTATATCAACAACGTCTGAGAAATCAACGGGGACAATCACCTTGTTTAAATCTGCAGCACTGTTATCAATACCCATATTTAATATTAGAGGCCCAATAAGTATAGTAAAATTAATAAAAACAGTTTACAACATGTTACCTCATTTCGACTTTAAGCTCTTTTAATGCTAGAATTGCAGGATCATCGAAAATCAAGGTGGAGGAACTGCTTGAGAGATAAAGCTTATCTGCAAGGTATTAACATACATTACCCATAACAATCTAAACGGTTTATAAAATTTATAATACATATATTCTTACTGTTTTGCAATTAAGATAAGTCACAACAACTAGACATAGGCCGATATATATATATATATATATATATATATATATATATATATATATATATATATATATATATATATATATATATATATATATATCAAAGTATCACCCAATCCTCCCCATAGAGTCACTCTAATTGACTGCCCTCTATTTTACAAAATAACACAAAAAAGTAGGATGTTGCTCATGTTTGAAATAGATGTTGATAAATGGTAATTAATATTTCAATCACATGCACCCAAATAACCTCTTATTAGCAAGATAGAAATCCAATGTCCTCGAGCCCGATTTTTGATGCGTTGTTCTCCCTACATTTGTTACATACCCTGCAACTTCTGTAAGGCAAACCATTAATAATCAGAATAATGAGATTGCAAATGCAATTAATGATTAGAATAATGGAATTTCAAACTTGTCATAGGATAGCATATGTATAAAACATTGCAAATCAAGTGTCATTTGTTTGTAACCTAAATTTTCAGAAATTCTTACCAATCAAATACTTGCCATTTGTAGGTTGAATGTCCTAAATCTCTTGCAGCTCAAAAGGGTAGCGGTCAAAACCATCAAGCTTCACTGAAGCTTTTCGGATCGTTGTGGACCCGTCAAATTCAAGCATGAGTTTTTAATGGAGTACACAACACCTTCTTTCAACTTTACAAAGTTGTGAGATACGTTACTTCTTGCCGTACAATGCATAGCATTACCCTGCAAAGTAATCAATTAGGATTATGAGTGAAACCATTATATTTGTGATGATAAATGAAAACGTGTGATACCTTTCCATCAGACACAATGAAATCGGTACTCAAATATCGGCCAGTGGTAGAATTCACATCCCAATGTCTACAAAGCATTACAACAATGGTGCCAGTAATACCTACATCAAGTTGGTCCAGGTAGAAAAAACTGTTTTGCTGGGCAACCTCCATTGCAAGGCTATTCGCTGGAAGATCAACCACTATGGTTTGGGTAATGCAAAATAAATGAGGTCGTATTTCTTTTATACGGATCGATATGATCCCATTATAAATGCACATTAATTGTATCCTGAATCACTTGACATTCTTGCAATAACTAAGATGCAACTCTTTGCATCTCGCATTAAGATTCATTATAACTCCATAAACACTTAGCATGGTCGCAATAACTCAGGTGCAACCCTTTGCATCTCGCAATTACTCAAGTCCAACTCTTTGCATGCTCGCAATTACTCAGGTCGAAGCATGAAGCACTCCAAAAACACGATATTGCTCTACAAATTGGTGTCATAAATACTACACACTAAATGCAAGGACTGAATCTTATAATATAATGGATAGATACATGAATTAAAGCATCATAGATATCAAGATTGTTATATATTTATAATAACTAGCTTTATAACCCGCCCGATGGGCGGGTACGCTTCATAAAATTGTTTGACAAAAAAATATTGCTCATCTATTATATGTAAACAAAATATATGTTTAAGTTTATGAGGGCTATTTGGAAGTAAATAAATTGAGAAGATATAATGCACCGGTCATATATTATAAAAAACAACTAATGATAACCGTCATATTAAAATAATAACATAAACTTTATTCGTATGCGAAATAATACTTCTTTGTATACAACGTTTGTGGTGTGGTTCGCGTATTCGCCATCTTTGTCACAAAAAAGAACCTTCAAACCTTTTTTCGTTTATATCCTAGAAACAACAACATATAATTGTCCGTGTGAGAATACCAACTTTTGTAGAAATAGGCCGACTTGCGACAATATATGTTAAAATTATTATATATACTAAAAATCATTTGCTTAGCAACAGTGATGTACTGTTCATAAGGAATTTATGAAAATGGTCCCTCAGATTAGCTATAATTCGCACCGTTAGTCACCCGTTACCGATCTTTTGCAAATTTAGTCCCTAATAACAAAAATAATTTTTTTTTTTTTACAATCGTTTTATTTCGAGTTTAAATTAAACACAACATTCCCGCAGCAACACGCGGGTGCCCCCGCTCGTGCTTACTAAGATACAAACTATACAATACATGCCATATATCTGCTACAAATCAAGATAAAGTATTAATAACGCATAACAAAGAAGAGCAAAGTATGTGGAACTGTAGGTGACAAATGCTCTAATACTTGTAAGATGGGATAATAAGCATTATGGACTTTTATCTATTAAGGAAAGATGACAATTTCAAAAGAGCTGTAAATAGCATAAACAATGTTTATCTTGCCTATTGGGGTCAAGGTAAACACATAGAGCATTTGTCAAACTTTGAAGACACGTAAATGCCATGAAGCGGTAGTGATAAATTTGTGTTCTAGCCCCGGAGTAATCATAACAACAATAAAGCAGTTTAGCGATTTGCTATAGTAAATTAAGTTGGATACTACCCATGACCACATAAAGTTTACATGGATAAAAATATGGAAAAAGGCTATTTGGTTTTACTACAAAAGATCAATTAATAAATGCAAGCATACAGGCAAGGGCAGGATGCCCTGCATTGACTAATGACCATGTACGTTATCATCAACCAAGTAACTTCAGCGAGCAGAAATTGTATTTAGCGAGTAAAACATCATACACAATAAATAATCAACTACATACTATGTATGACTAACATTAAGTCAAGCACCAACAGACTTGTGATGAATTGTAACCTAATCATTGATGCATGCTTTTCTTACTTTGGAAGTCTCTCTACGCCAAAAATTTGTGAAATTCCTGTTTTACCCTTCAAAAGTTGAGGCTTCATCAACCAATACTGCCTAAACCTTTGCCTTGCATACTCCATGTAATCAAAATCAACAGTTGTCACATAATCCCGCTCAAAGATTTAAATAGGAGGAGATCAGAAGCAACTATAATTATTATTTTTTGATTCTATTTTTACTATAAGAAATAGAAGAAATACGTACCGAGATTATTCCTCATAGTCCCCAAAAGAGATGATTTGCAAGAGTTTATTTTTAGATGTCATGAATAAGCTGGACGACTTCCTCATTACTCGACTCATTTGCTGTAAACATTAACAAACAGGAGAGGTTCGTCATTTAATAAAGCCATGCTATCAAGAAGACATCTTTTGTTTTCGGCCAACACCAAGAAAGTTGATTTTTTTTGGCTATTTATAGATAAGGATGTCTGACTATGAACATCTTAAGCAAAGCTTGTATAAAATATATCATGGAGAATTATATATGTTTAAGAAATAAATACCAAATGTGTTCAAATGCTTCATTTTGAACGAAAACAGTCCAATTAATAAATAATAGTACTATCAAATTTAGTGGATTATTTTAGATCAATAGAAAAGAAGCATACCTCATTCTGGGCCATAAAAGTGCATTCTTGGAGCCAGACATATTAAGATTATGAAATTCCCTTATTTTGGGTGCAATGAGTGCAAATATCTCAGGATCACGAAGATCACCAGCTAACAGTGTCCGGTAACATTTAAGAAGAATTAGCTTTCACGTTTGCATCCATTAGCTTTCATGTCTGGTAAAATTTGTAAATTGGCCATACAATGAACTTGTTCTGATATACATACATTAGCTTATGATCCTGAGAACGAATATCCGTTGTTGCATAACACCCTGGTTTTAAACACTTCTTAGACCAAGAAATATGTACCTGAGAGAAGGCGGTTTTAAGTTGCCTTGTCCAGTCACCGAGGGTTCGGATATGCACACTTAGGTAATCATGTCCAGGTTCAGTAGTTATGGAAAATGGATGCCTGAATAACAATCATTAAGTTAGTATGTACAACATTTTCAATGCGAAGAAACATTCTCTTTTGCACAAAACTCACAATTTAAGTGTAGAAACCGCCTTGCAGTTAACAAACATATATTGTCCACTTTTGTAGTTAAAGCCAATAGGTTTGGACATGGTGAAGCACCAACACGTTTCCAGGGTAACCAGTGAACTTTAAAAACAATACAATGTTAGTAAAATACAACACGGAATAATCTAACGAAATCCAATTAATTTTAAGGCCAGATTTATCATTACCTTCAATAAGCTACCTGGCTTTACAATACATCTAAATGCCCTCGCCAATCTCTCACATGCACATGAGAGATTGGAAAAGCGAAACACATCCAAGCCTAACGCCAGAATATAAAAACAAAGATTAGTTTGACGTTAAAGAAAATATTCACATAAAAAGTCTCAAGAAATTAGTACTCACAGTTTTCTTGTACCATTATTTCACGAGTTAGATGATGGGTGTACCAAAAGTCATTAAACCATGTAAGTTATTTCAGAGGCTTGGGTGTACATCATTTATATGAAAAATAACATAATAGCACTAGGTGCAAAGGCAAGCATTTGCCTCCCCATTCGGGCCCCACCATGCCACATCACCAAAACACCTCAACTTCAACTAACCACAACAAACCCCCCTCACCAAACAACAAACCTCAACTTCCCCATTAGGGCCTCACCTTTTACACATTTATTTTTTTATTCATTTCATTAAATAAATTAAATTCATTTCACAAATACTAAAAAATAACAAAACATACTAATTTTATTTCATCAAATAAAAAAAGTTACAATACGGAAAAAAAACACATACGATTTGCGGAAAAAAAACATACGATACGGCACGAAAATAAATAAACCGATAAATACGATATGCAACATCATCAATAATTTATAAAGCCTTATAATTATCGATGAGTGCTGACTTTTTTTCCCAAACTTGCAATACTTATTCCCTGACCATTCTTAAAGCGACTTGAAGTTCCAAATCTGTTTCATCATTTCTTAAAAGGGTTTGTACACCGACCATGACTATTGGATGGTCTTGAGGTAGCTCACGTAACATTTCGACCTCTGGAGCACGAGACTCCCTCTGTCGAATAATTCGAGCTATCTCACCCAACAAGTTGTTAATCAACTTAAGTTCATTGTCTTGTTCATTGCGTAATCGGGTAAGTATTCTTCTTTGCACCTCAGATGGTTGGTTAGCCATAGTGTATGTGTGGAATCTAGTTTCAGTTGTTTGATAATAAGAAGTTGAGTAAAGCTGGTATTTATACTGAAACTAGCCGTTGATATTTTTATTGGAGAAACTAGCCGTTAAGCATTTTATTCAAACTGAAACGTACACTGACATAACATCACAAACGAAACGGAAATACTTAACATAAACCAACAAACGATACAATAATACAAAGGCGATTAATTGATAAATCGGTTCCAGATGGTGTTGCTCTTCAAAATCAACCAAACTTGAAAATATTTGAAATCTCTCCCATCATGGCGTTCTTTGTAAACATTCAACGCATCTTCAACACGATCATCTGGCTCACGTGTCGGTTGCAAATTCAAGTAAATTTCATGAAACTTTTGGCAATCTGAGTTCATTCTTGCCCACTTACCCATTAGCTGGCTTTTGCTACGAGTTGGACCGTCAGATTGTTCATTGAACTTTTCTGTTACAACTTGCCAGAAAGGTCCTTCGTTGGCATGGAATTCGTGAACGTTTTGCCACATCTTGGCTAGCCAGCATTCTTCATCAATAGACCAACGAGTTGCCATTGTGAATTTTTTTGAAAGTGAAGTGTGTGCAGAGTTGTATGATAATGTATGGTTTATATAGGAGTCTATAAACATTTAGGATTCAAAACCTGAGCGGGATAATATTCAAATTTCAAAATATTCAAACTTCTTGAATTCAAATTCAATTAAATGGGCGGGTAAACGTTTAACATTTGAATTCAAACGTTTAAAATACATAAGAGAAATACACATGATACATAATTAGTTAACATAAAGTACATAAAAGAAATCCACCATTACTCATCGAATATGTCCCATTCGAACGTGTTTCTCAGAGCGAACCACACATGTTGATATTTAATCCCTTTACCATATCGTTCATGATAAATACGGTTTGCATTGCTGAGACGATTAGGGTCTGCACTTGTACGCTCCAACTCTTTGTAAATAGAATTATACCTACGACATTCAAGGTTCATTCTATTCTGTGGAAAACTAGAAGGGGGGGTTGAATAGTTTTACGCCTTTTTCGTTTTGCTTATTTTATAAAAGATAGTTTCTAAGATGAAACTTTCAAATCACTTTAATACATAAATATATATACTAGTTAATTTATGATTTAGTATAAATACTACTTATGTATAATGTACAATTTCAAAACACTTAATTACAAAAGTATAAATACAAGATTTATTAAAGGTTTTATATATACAATGCTTATGTATAATGTTTGGAAAGAATATACAATTTCATATATTTTATGTAAGCATATATATGTGTAGTAGTGTATAGATATAATTATATGTACTAGGTTGGTTTTTGTAAGATTAGTTTTATGATTGGATTTTAGTTTGATCTTTATGTGAAATCAACATATGCACAATACTATCAATTATGACTATGTGTGAAATGCAAGTAAGTAATAAATCAAAGAGTGAGAGATGGAAAGATCAAACCGAGACACAAAGGATTTATAGTGGTTCGGCTACAAGGACACCTTCCTTGCCCTACTCCACTCCCCGAGTCACCTACTCGAGAGTTTTCTTCACTAGATCAAATATCTCCTTTATGGCGGAGAAAACCGTACACACCAATATACACACCAATTTACACACCAATCTTCACACCAATCTACACACCAATCTTCACACCAATCTACACACCAATCTACACACCAATCTTCACACCTATCTACTATTTTCTTCACACCAATCTTCTACACACCAATCTTCTATACACCAATCTTCTATTCTCTTCACACCTTCAAAGTATTAATGTCTTGACACCTTCAAGTCACTAATATCTTCGCAACTTCAATGCACTAGTGTCTTGACACCTTCAAGCCACTAATGTCTTCACACCTTCAATGCACTAATGTCTTGACACCTTCAAGCCACTAATGTCTTCACAACTTCAATCTACAAATGTCTTCTAGTCTTCTCCACTAGAGATCCTTAATTTCTTCACTACAAGCTCCTATTGCTACAATCTCCTATCACCACTACTATCTAACCCTTCTTCTTCACTTCAAGTTACACTTCACACTTACAACAATTCTAGATTCTTCAACTAAATCTAGTTAACTAATACATACACCTTATTCACCAAAGTATGAAAGATATACAAGAAAATATAAACAAACAACTTAGATAGCAAGATGATACTAAGTTGTAATACTTCTAATAGAAGTATTCTTCTCTTTGCACTTGAAAGAATGAGGCTTTGGATCACTTGGAAACAAAGGCTTATGAAATGATCAAAGGATTTTTAGGATTGAAATGGAGATCTAGAACAGAAAGTTTTTATGCAAAAAGGTGGGGAAAAAATCCAGGTTTAAGGTGGTATTTATAGGCAACAAGTTCTGACAGAGGAGCGTGGCCGGCCCCCTTAAAGCATGGCCGGCCCCCTTAAAATTAAGGGGACCGCCCCTTATAATTAAGGGGGCCGCCCAACTGTAACGGCCAGAAAACTTGTCTTTTAGTGGGGAAAGTTTATTTGGTGAAAAACTAACTGATTTTGGTTAAATATTTGAAATCATATATTTAGTATGATTAAAACATTTTTCCTTATTACCAAAAGTGTTTTTCAAAGATATATAATAAGATTATATAATTAAATAAACTTTGTATTAGTTAATTAAATACCCCTTTGATCATACATTGCACTAAGCACTTTGTTTATTCATACCTTAAGTGATTTGTTGGTGAAAGTGATTATTTATTACTAAATACGTGTTTACGTCATGATCTTTGGTTTGATTAGTTTAAGTTTTGTGATTATCAAAACATAGAGATATCGGAAGATATGAATAATGTTTTTAATCAATTATTAATATCAACAATCTCCCCCTTTTTGATGATTACAAAACCTAAACTTATTAAATCCAAAAATTAATATTTAGACAAGTATTTAGTAAGTTTACATTCACTTCTCCCCCTTTTTGTAGAATCAAAAAGGTTAGGCCGAATAAGCTTCGTGAGAGAAGTTTAAACGGGTAGAAAACTCCCCCTTGATGTATGCTCCCCCTCGTTTGAGGGCACCAAGGTTTCAAGAAAGTAATTTTTGCAAGAAAAAATATTAGAAGCACAAGCATGGCACAAGCAAATACATATAGCATAATATTAGCAAGTAATAATCATGGCACAAGGTAATAAGAAACATATATTAAACCATTCAATAATAGAGAAATGATTATGTCAACCCATAATCATTGTTACAAAGGCAATACAAATAGAATTCTAAATAACATAGAACATCCTATAGTGCCAACAAAGAGTGTCATCAAACTTTCTTGAATCCCAAAATGGTTGAGGAGTTTTATTTGAAAATGAGAAAACATAAGCATATCAAATGCTTGGTGGTTTAGTGGAGGTAAACTCTTGGTTCCATGAGTGTTGGTGAGTTTGTAGAGCTTGGTGGTGGTGGATTTGAAGTGGAGTTTGTTGGTTGAGAGTTGTGATGTTGTTCAAGTGATGGGGTTTGTTGAGATCTAGTAAGAAGATACTCAATCCAAGTGAAGTGCTCATTCAAGGCAATGGTTTGTTGTTGAAGGAAGATGCAACAAGGGCAATTGTTAACATGCTTCTCAAGTTGGTTTTTGTTATGTGGTGATGATGGTGAGCTTGATTGTGGTGGATCCAAATTGCGTTGAGCAAGATGTAAAGCTAAAAGAGCACTAAGCTCATGTGCCTCTTTTAGCTCCTCAACGAACTTCAAGTGTTCGGAGGAAGGTGATGGTGGTGGAGCATGATAGTTGTCTTGGGTGAAGGTTTGCACATGCAACATTGGAGTAACATGTGAGGTAGTAGGAAGTGGTGGTGGTACTCTAGGTGGTGGAGATATGTTTGAACTTGGGTAATCATGAAAACATGATATGGGTGGAAGAGTTTCTTCATGAGTGGATGATGTCTTTGTTGAATGAGCAATATGTGAAGTGTTGATTGAGATATTGGGATTGTTGTTTTGGGATTGAGCATGCTCATCAAAAGAGGAAGCATTAATGAGGGTATTAGTGGAAGATAGGTTGTGGGATGACTCATTTGAGTGGGTTTGAGGTTGAGTTGTTGGTTGACTTGAAACAACATCACAAGAGTTATGACAAGAATCAAGTTTCCTCCTCCAAACGGGTTTGACGGAGATCCTTGCGGTTCTTAAAATCTTTGGTTTTTGGTTGTTGGGAGATGACATGTTTGGGTGTGATGGCATTAATGATGGAAAGAGGGTATTTATAGTGTATGAGAAATGTGGTTTAGGAAGGTAAATTTTGAGGGATAGCATGGGACAAAATATGTTTGTGAATTTTGGGAAGTATAGGCTGAAATGGGTCAAAAAGTGATAAAGAAAACAGTATCCCCGACCATCAGATGGCCGGTCCCCTTAAATGGAGGCCGGTCCCCTTAAATTTAAGGGGGCCGCCCTTATGATTTAAGGGGGCCGCCCATCTGGTGATTCCCAGAATGCCAGAAATGGGTTTTTGGCAGAGAATTTTCAAAAAGGTTGTGTTTTTGGGTTTGGATTCAAGTAAGTTCAACTATTGAGGCAATATAGAGCATACTATTCATGAATGTAGAGAATATCATAGAAATAATTAAAGTAAACAATTAATTCCTAATAATCATGTCATCTACTAATATTTCAATTAAGTTGGGTAACTAAGGAAGCAATAAAGCAAACTAGTTAAGTATGCAACTAAGTAAAGATAATGGTAAGTAGGATAAGTGCAGACAAATTGAAGATTGCTTATGATAAACACGTGGGAAGACATGATTATATGAACTTCAAGACTTGTTACAAACAAGATCCATATGGGCAAACCATGATTCTCATGAAATGATTTGATTAAATTGTAGATGTCATTTTCACATAAGTGTATGACATATATGAGAAGATAAAAACAATGTTTTAAATAAAATGTTTTTAGTTTTATTCAACAATGTTTGAAAGTAAGTTTTCACTTAATCCCATAAATCTGAGAATGAAAGAGTTTAATGAGAAGCAAAGTTCATACAGATAAACTAGCGTTAGGTATATATAGGAAGTGCAATTTAATCAAGTTGGAGAATGAGTATGAGACTATTACTAGTGGTGCTCAATTCAGGCTAAACACGACCGTTTTTACGGGTTACACACACCCAACTTCTCACATAGAAGCAATTCAACCGTTAGGTTAAATTGAATTTCTAGTCAATAGATTCTCCAGTAGTCATTCTCCTTTTTAGACGAAATCGAGTTCCTAAATTTACCTATCGAAGATTACCAAATATGTAGTTTACTTGATTCACTAATACTTAGCTTAATGTTTTGAGATACATTCAAGTTAGTATCCCAATAAAACAAAATTTGTTTTGTTTCAAAAAGAAAAAAATGTTTCTATCTTGATAAAGATCAAAATAATGTTATGATAGCTTATGATTAAGCATGTTGTTTGAAAAAGCATAAAATAGATATTCGAAAGGTTTTAACTCAAAGAAAGAAGTGTTTAAATATGATGTTTTGATTTTGACAATCAAGAAATTTTAAGTGAAAGATACACTTCAAGAGAATCGATTAAACCCATTGTCACATATAATAGTTTCTAATGGCAACTAAAGATATGAAGAGATATGGTAGACATTAAACATCTAAATGCAATGAGATAGGAAGGGACAAAGAAAATCATCAATGAATACAATATAGACATATGAATATATGCATGTATACAAGACACATTGTAATATTGAGTTACTAGCAAGTCTTAATTATAACACATCTATTAATGCAACTAGTAAGATCATATAGCATAAATGGCAAGTATTCTACTTTAAATCATAGAAGATTATCAATATAGATGAAACCTAAGATAAATAATAATAGACATAGCAACAAGAGGGTTAATTATCCTAATGTTATGTATGCATATATTGGTATTCATGATCTAAGAGCATAGCAACATATAGATTAAATCATATTAATATACTAATTGAAGCATATTCTAATATAATGTAATGTAGGCAAGTTTTTGAAAAGAAAACTTACCTCAGGTCCAGCTTTTCTTTAAGATTGGTTATGAGAGCAATAGAAGACTTCAAAAAGATTTACCCCAAAGCAAGTTGAAGAAGCGAAGTAAAGTTCCAATGCATTAAGGATCAAGGAGTCTTGATCATAGAAATACTATCGGTCGCAACAATCATCACAAGACGTGCAGATTAAGAATGGTAGAACAAGAATCCTTCGTTATGAGGTAGTAACGAACACACCATAAAGTCAATGCACCCAAAAGTGAAACACAGACCGCCGAAGATCAAGGATAACCGCCATAAAGTCAAAAGTAACACATGTGTAGAGTGTGAAACATAATAGAGGGAACCAATGGTCATCAAATAGAAGAAATCGAATAAAGTGATCCAAAAAGTAGTAGTTCCTTTGATCGTTAATTACCTACACATGACAGAGAGCTTGGTACCCAGATTCTCATGGGTCCGAGTTGATTAGTAGCGAACATCCAATGCACTTAAATGCATATGAAGAGGATGTCATCAAGAAGTACAAGAATTCATTATTTGTTTGTTTTAACAAACAAACAATAACTTTCTTGACTAGAGAAATAATCAATGGATGTAAATAATAATAGTTCTAAATTTTTCCACTAGGTTTAACAAATTTTATTTGTTTTGATGTATTTATCAAATACTCATCTGCCGTAAATCCTAATCCGGTTTTATCATAAAATGACTTTTGAATGTCAAGTAGATATTTTAAAGATTTAGAACTATTTTCGAATTTTGCCAATATTTTTGCTTTTTCCTTTTCCATTTTAATTTCATGTTTATATTCTTGACAATTTTTACATTCAAGATCAATTTCAATATTACTTTCAAGTTTAGACATTTTGTCTTCTAAAATTATTTCTTTTTCAAAATTATTTTCAGCGGATGTTGAAGATTCATTTTTAAAAATAATTTTTGAGTCAATGTTGCAAAAATGTTTGAAGTTATTTTCCATTTTTGAAAATTCTAATATAAATTGATCATAGCAAAAATGTTTAGTTTTGGATTATACCTTCTTTGTAGATGTACATTCCTCACATGCATCAATACTAGTGTTCTCATTTGATTGAATATTCTCATGAGCCGTGTTATCATCGTCTTCTTTGCACTTGTTGCACCATGATTCATTCACGCTCTTTCTTTGGATTTGGTTCATGTATTCTTCGTTGTAGATACCTTCAATGATCACATTTGAACTAGTAGTACATGTGTTTATTTCAACTAAATGTTTATTTACTAAATTTTCTAGATTAACTATTTCTTGTGCAATATCAAGTATACCATCTTTGGTTTTACATTCTTCTTGGTGAATCTTTAAAAGACATTTCCAAATATCATTTGCCGTTTTACAATGAAATAATCTTTCATATTTGACTTTTGGTAGAGTTTTGAAAATAAGTAATTTGGCATTAGTGTTTTTATCAATTTTAGTTTGAAAATTATTATTTTGATTTTCAAAATCTATTTTGGTTGATTTAAGATCACCAATTGAAATGATATGCCAAAGATCAAGATCTATTGATTTCACATAATTTTCAAATTTGTTTATCCATTCAAGAAAATGATCATTTTCAAATAATGGTGGTTGTTGCATAAATTCCCCTTCTAAATATTTTTCAAATTCCATAGATCGTTACAAGTTTTAAAATACAGTCTATTTTAAAAATCTTGCTAGACGTGTCTCTGATACCAATTGTGGAAAACTAGAAGGGGGGGGGGGGGTTGAATAGTTTTACGCCTTTTTCGTTTTGCTTATTTTATAAAAGATAGTTTCTAAGATGAAACTTTCAAATCACTTTAATACATAAATATATATACTAGTTAATTTATGATTTAGTATAAATACTACTTATGTATAATGTACAATTTCAAAACACTTAATTACAAAAGTATAAATACAAGATTTATTAAAGGTTTTATATATACAATGCTTATGTATAATGTTTGGAAAGAATATACAATTTCATATATTTTATGTAAGCATATATATGTGTAGTAGTGTATAGATATAATTATATGTACTAGGTTGGTTTTTGTAAGATTAGTTTTATGATTGGATTTTAGTTTGATCTTTATGTGAAATCAACATATGCACAATACTATCAATTATGACTATGTGTGAAATGCAAGTAAGTAATAAATCAAAGAGTGAGAGATGGAAAGATCAAACCGAGACACAAAGGATTTATAGTGGTTCGGCTACAAGGACACCTTCCTTGCCCTACTCCACTCCCCGAGTCACCTACTCGAGAGTTTTCTTCACTAGATCAAATATCTCCTTTATGGCGGAGAAAACCGTACACACCAATATACACACCAATTTACACACCAATCTTCACACCAATCTTCATACCAATCTACACACCAATCTACACACCAATCTTCACACCTATCTACTATTTTCTTCACACCAATCTTCTACACACCAATCTTCTATTCTCTTCACACCTTCAAAGTATTAATGTCTTGACACCTTCAAGTCACTAATATCTTCGCAACTTCAATGCACTAGTGTCTTGACACCTTCAAGCCACTAATGTCTTCACACCTTCAATGCACTAATGTCTTGACACGTTCAAGCCACTAATGTCTTCACAACTTCAATCTACAAATGTCTTCTAGTCTTCTCCACTAGAGATCCTTAATTTCTTCACTACAAGCTCCTATTGCTACAATCTCCTATCACCACTACTATCTAACCCTTCTTCTTCACTTCAAGTTACACTTCACACTTACAACAATTCTAGATTCTTCAACTAAATCTAGTTAACTAATACATACACCTTATTCACCAAAGTATGAAAGATATACAAGAAAATATAAACAAACAACTTAGATAGCAAGATGATACTGAGTTGTAATACTTCTAATAGAAGTATTCTTCTCTTTGCACTTGAAAGAATGAGGCTTTGGATCACTTGGAAACAAAGGCTTATGAAATGATCAAAGGATTTTTAGGATTGAAATGGAGATCTAGAACAGAAAGTTTTTGTGCAAAAAGGTGGGGAAAAAATCCAGGTTTAAGGTGGTATTTATAGGCAACAAGTTCTGACAGAGGAGCGTGGCCGGCCCCCTTAAAGCATGGCCGGCCCCCTTAAAATTAAGGGGACCGCCCCTTATAATTAAGGGGGCCGCCCAACTGTAACGGCCAGAAAACTTGTCTTTTAGTGGGGAAAGTTTATTTGGTGAAAAACTAACTGATTTTGGTTAAATATTTGAAATCATATATTTAGTATGATTAAAACATTTTTCCTTATTACCAAAAGTGTTTTTCAAAGATATATAATAAGATTATATAATTAAATAAACTTTGTATTAGTTAATTAAATACCCCTTTGATCATACATTGCACTAAGCACTTTGTTTATTCATACCTTAAGTGATTTGTTGGTGAAAGTGATTATTTATTACTAAATACGTGTTTACGTCATGATCTTTGGTTTGATTAGTTTAAGTTTTGTGATTATCAAAACATAGAGATATCGGAAGATATGAATAATGTTTTTAATCAATTATTTATATCAACATGTTCCATTGAGCTGTAATACTATTTTTATTACGGTCCTGACCTTCTGTCTGATTGTTGAACCTTTGTGTAACTACATTCCAAAAAGAACGTTCATTCACAAGTTCTTCAGAATCGTGAACTTCAAGCCATACAGTTGCTAGCAACCGTTCTTCTTCCACTGACCAACGATTAGCCATTGTAAAACTTAATGGTAAATATTGAAGTGTGTCTAAAACTAAATGGTATAATATGGTATTAATAGGGGTTTTTTGAAAGCGGGATAGTTTCAAAATTTGAATTCAAATTGAAAGCGGGATAATTTCAAAATTTGAATTCAAATTGAAAGCGGGATAATTTCTAAAATTTGAATTCAAATTGAAAGCGGGATTTTTTCAAAAATTTGAATTGAAACCAGAGAGCGGGATTTTTTCAAAATTTGAATTCAAACCATATAGCGGGATACTTCCAAAAATCCTTCTATAAATACGTATCCAAAATCTGAAAACACACACAATTCCCACAATCATCAAACAATTCTCCTTTCTTCTTCCAGAAAAATGTCTCACAACGCATCACCTAAAAACAATTCCCAACAAAACACACCGCCAGAAGATATATTTCTGGTGTTTCAGTACGACAACCCACCACCTCCAACTCCACCAGAAGTTATGTTTCCACCTCAAAACACACAGCCGGAAGATATATTTCCGGTGTTTCAGTACGACAACCCACCACCTCCAACTCCACCAGGAGTTTTGTTTCCACCGCCAAACAACCAACAACCAAACAATCAACCTGCAAACCAGCCCATCATTCGTCAATTGACTGAGCAAGAACAGTATGAGCTGGATATGGAAGTACTACGGGCATATGAAGCTGAACAAGACCGTCAGCAAAGGGAGCGTGAGGTGTACCTCAAAGGAAAACAAGAGTGCAGGAACAGAAGAGCCGAATGGCGTTGGGCTCAGGGACTTCCACCTGTCCCATCCAGTGAGGACGACTCAAGTGCCTCTTACTCGAGTCAGGAGGGATACGTGTCGAATGATTCATTTTATTGAATCATAGTTTTTATTATCGTATGGTAGTTTATGGTTTTTAATTTTCGTTTTTAAGTTTAATGTTGTTATCGTATTTGTAAAATAATTGTATGTTGTTTCAAGTTATTTTAATCCTATGTTTAATATAGTTGTATTATTCAAAAAAAATATACGTATAAAAAACATACATATACATATACATATACATTTTACAAATAACAACACACATATACATATACATATACATGTTACAAAAAACATACGTATACACATACATTTTACATCACTATTCAAAGTTTAAAAAAAATAAATAAATAAATAAATAAAAAGAAAGGAAACAGAACTTTTGTCAGAAACTCAGCTCGCCGTCCCGACGAGGAGTTTCCTAACGGCGAAGAACGGCAAGCCACGATCGGTGTGGCGGCGAGCAACGGTTCGCCGTTGGAGATGCCACCTCGGACGGCGAGGCTTGGTTAGCCGTCTGCACCTTGTGCTCTAATAATCAAGTTTGAATGATTCAAACAATAAACTATAATAGTCACTCCATAAATATAGTTTCATTTTATCTATTACCTAATACTACACTTCTTTGTTGCCCAAATGAGGTTTTGCCAAACAATAACATATAGTGATTCAAAATTGAATCTGTTTGGATAAACAATTTTGTTTTGACATAATTAAACAAAGTTTACAATACCTCTGTGTTGTACATTCTTTTTCGGCACACTACTACAATGGAGCAAGTCTTGCAAGTGTAGAGGGTGTTTGGGACTCAGGACCTACAATGAAAAAAGATTATATATTTGTCTTAAGATCTTCCAATCAAATTCAAAACTAAAGCATACGTATTTTCATATTCCATTTTGTACACTCAAGCATTTTATCGAACATGTGGCATACATTAAATTTATTTAATACATTACAAAATGCCCACACAACCTCTTGATGATGAATTCGTGGATAATTAAAAAAAACAAACAATAATAATAATAAAAAAAATTTAAAAAAAAACAAAAATAATCATAATAACCTAGTGCTCATTGTATAAATTCGTGGATTATCACAAAAACACTCAAATCAATCCAATAAAGATGAAAGAAACAATTATCAATGAAACCCCCAAATCAAACAAATCAATAAATTTATTTTTATAAAATAACGAATTCACAAAACTTGGTTAATTGATGAGTCGGTCTGATTTTGGTGAATTGAGGATGCCATTGAGATTGTGTGTGATTCATCCGCGGTGTTTTAGGGTTATCGATTTTGATAGGATAAACATGGTATGCATTTAAATTTAGGGAGAAAATTAAGGGTTTGAATTTACGGAAATGATTTAAACTTCAAACCTGCAAACATGTAGCTGTTTGGGATGTTCATAAAAAGTATCTATACTTTGTTTTCAAAACATTAAACAAAAAATCTAAAGTGATCCAGTGGTAGGCACTCGTGTGTCTAGGCATTTTAGACTGGGGTTCGAGTCTCAAGTGACAGATTTTTTTTAAGTATTCCGGATTTATGCATGAATTTTATCTGCCAAATGGCAATGAGGTGGCATTAAATTGAATATGTGGCATTGAGGTGGCATTTGAGAGGTTGATGATGTGTCATGGTTAGCCTATTATATAGTGTAGGATTAAAGTATGTTTACAATAAAAGCATATATTACTGCCAATAAGTTGATAAATAAGAAAAATAATTTACTGAAGTAATTTTTTTTAGTTATAATCTACCCTACTATAAGGTTCAATCGTAGATTAAATGTGGAGTAATCATGATAGAGTTTTTATAGTTAAAATCGTGTATTAGGAGCCTTTATTGTTCGACATGAGTAATTACGTGCATACAAAGAGTCATGTCATTACATTCATGTTTGCTTTATGGAGTACTAATTTCAGCCTCTTCCATTTCCTACCACACCATTAATGGCAGTTTATACTATGCAATAAAAACGTTTTTACATCCCTTCGTTTCCTTTGCCATTAACCTACACTCAATTTAGCCTATAAATAACACATGTAAACAAACTAAAAAAACACGAAGCCACTAAAATATATATGCAATTATTAGTTTAAATTTGATATATACCCAATTTTAAGCTTTAGAAATGACATATACCTTCCCATACAATACAACGATTACACTTTCATCTTTTGTAAGACTTAAATCCACAACCTTAACGATCTCACTTTCATCTTTTGTAAGACTTAAATCCACAACCTTTTCATTTCAGAGATATATGATCATCTCACAAAAATCATTAGGCCAAAAGCCCATTGGTTTTTACTCTTTAATTAGTGAACTAAGTAGAAATATTATCATCAAAACGATTTACTCCTTCCGCCCCATATTAAATGTCCACTTTTGATTTTTGGAGTCTTTTTTCTTCAACTTTGACCGTAAATATTTTTGTTTCTATTATATAATACTTGATAAAAATTATATTTAACAAAAATACATTTAAAACTCAATTTATTCATATATTTTGCATCAAGTATTCTATAACACACATAAAAATATTTAAAATCAAAGTTTATAAAAAAAAGACTTTGAAAAGTGAAAGTGGACATTTAATATGGAACAGATGGAGTATTTGTTACTCCATATCACTAACAATCCAAATGAACCTTGACCAAATCAGACACATATATGATTCACATTAATTATTAAGAACATCCGGAAACACAGAATAACTTGCTATATTACAAACAAGTCAATCGAAAATAGAATTTACATAGGTATCTAGAGCTTAATTAGATATAGTATGAGCAAACACATTTACTACGCTTGACGGAGATCCACTTCAATGAGTCAACCTGATGGCTTATATTGACAATATCGCACCACAAACTATTACCTTTTTTTTTTTTTTTTGTGCAAAGGTAAATTTATATTAACACAACCAAAACTGTACATCATAAGAATAACTGATAAAGACATACCCATTATCAGTTGTTCAATACAAAAGACTATAACAAACTATTCAACTTATATCTGATTATAAGAAACTCTATTTACAAACCACACTCTGTTTTGATGAAAAAATAGAGCACTTCATCCTTCTATACCAATCCAGGATTTCATCATTTACCTTTATGCACCAATATACCATCTAGATACATTTCCTTCCATCTCCACTCCATGATCACTCAACTTACATCCACAGTAATCAAAGAATGGAGACAAAAGGCATCACTAGGGACACATAACCCTTCCAGTCAAGAGCTCTTCCTAGAAACCTACATTTCCTTCTCTTAAAAAAGGCTTCAGCTTCTTGGAAACACATACCTTGAGGGAAGACCAACCATTACCTCCTATAGCAGTGTATTGGGTGGACCAATCAGCTTCATCTTTCACTCCTCGCTATTCCACCCATCATACACTACTCACCCAAACCATATACCCTTCACAATGCTTATCTTATATTATGGTATATTCTTATGAATTAGACCTCTCACTGGATCCATCAAAGCCTACACAGTTTTCTCCCAAGGCCAAACAGTGATAGGAGAATGAGGATCCAATGACTACAGTCATACCATTAGAACTCCAAGCACTAAGACAAGACATTGTTATGGTTTGCAATATAAAACAGTTTGCAATTTCCAGGTGAAAAAGCAAAACTATGAAGTTTGCAGGCAAGAGTACCTTACTGCCAAACAATCCTTAGTGAATCTGGAACCACAAAATCTGACATATATTACCTCAATTCAAAGACTAAAGTTCTTCAATCATCAGAATAGGACCATGATCCATTTCAAGATAAAGCCCTTTTGCACACAAACTATTACTTTGAAGATGTCTATTTTTACGAAGTTATTGATGTAAAATTAAAAAGTCAATTTCCACTTCAATTGTTGAGAAGTGTCTATCTCCAGTAATTTGAATGACCCACAATATCGACTGACTCACTATATTGACCGAGCTTCTGTTAGTAAAACTGAAGTGGTAAATTAACATTTTTTACATCTCAAGAAAGCCAACCCTCTTTTACCATTACTAAGCATTTGTACAACATCACAATTAAATTTAATTACTCTTGAAGTGGGAGGATGCCAATTATCACGTACAACAAGGTCTAGTATGCTATTTGTTGAAATATATTGTTAGATTATGGATATTATTTTAGTAGTCGTATGTTAGGATCGAACTCGAGATCACAGGATTGCACACTTTACGTATGAGAGTTAAAGTTTAATAATTAAATATAAAAGTTTATATTTAATTATTTATTACACAAATATATAATGATTATTTAGTATTTAAGATAAATGACTAATGATCATTAGACGAATAAAAGGAAAGTAATGTGTATGATTTATTGGAAGGTCAAGAAATTTCTAGAAGGAGTTCCACCTCCTTTGTAACTTGAGCTCCAAGTAAACTATACTATATAAACAAGGTTAGGGATTCATTGTTTGTATCTCTTGTGCACACACAAACCCTAAACTTGTTTTTCTCTCCTTCTTTTCTAGTAATCGATCAAACAAACACCCTTAAAGGGTTGATCGATTTTCTTTATTAAACAAAAGGTTTTGGTTTAATTTTGTGTTCTAAAACTAGCATTACTTTAACTTGTTTTAGTACGTGTGTACAAGAACGTGATTCAAACACATTATTGTTTGATTCTTGGATTGAATTACAAAAGAGGTAAGGGGTAATTCTTATAATCCACATAAACCCTAATTAGGGTTCTTGATTTGAAGATTGCAATTGATTCTTGTTCGGGCTAGAATCACAAAGGTATGTTTACTATTTAATATTGATTAATTAATTACATGTTATATGATCTTGTTATAATTGCTTCCGCTATGCTCACTTGATGTGTTTGGTTTATTTTATATGATTGTCATGATATAATAATTCCAACAGTGGCATCTAGAGCCGTTATAATGTGTAATTAATTATCGAAACGCATAAAAATTGGATCTTGATTCGTTTAGTTACATGTTTTTAGGGTTTATTTGTTAGATTCCTAACCCTAAAATTTTTATGGGTCGATTGACCTTATTAGGGTTTTAGGGTTTATGGTTTTTAATTTTTTAATATGATTAGAAACCCTAGGATGTCATGTAATTGTTATGCGTTTTAGTAAACGATCTTGGTGCAATATGTTAATTGTTAAGCTAAATCCATGAAAAAGTGCATATTTGCATGGATCTTTATATTGTGTAATAATTTAAATGGTTTAAATTGTTTATATGAATTTATGGTTAAGTTATATCGAAACATGTAAATTTATTAATAGATGTCGAATTGGGGAAAACTCCAATATTAAGTAATCAATTATGTGCTATGTGGTATTTATTTAATTTTGGCTTACGCAATCGATTTATCGATATATGTGGCTCTTTTTCCTAGAAGAAGAAAGCCTTAATTGAATTAATACGTTGTACACCTAGATTTGATTATTAATAGGACTATTGAATAAGATTTGCATGTGGCTACATGTTTTATACATATTTAATTGTTATGATTATGTATATTTGTTTATTTAGTTGTTTTATTTTTTATTTTATATTACTTGTTTTTGTTTATTATTATGTTAGACATGTTTATAAACGAAAAGGGTAATTTTTTGAATAGAAAAATAATACGGACTAAATAATGGTGAAATTGTTTTGGTTTTTAAGAGTTCAAATTTCAAAGAATTGGTTGATTGATGTTTTTGTACGTAATGGTTAACTAGCCCCGACCGAAGTTTACACACTATAAGATGGGTATAAGGATGGCTTCGCATTAAATTGTGGCCTTAGAGAGACAACATTCTGTCTTAACGCTCGTTTGTGTGTAAATTAGACTTACCGAACAACCATTACATGTACACTGTCATCTTATGGGTGAATTAACCACAATTCCACAATGATTATCCGAAACACTAAGCCTTAGGGCTTATGCAAAAGTATGATATATTGGACAATAATTGTTGGTAATTCTTTAATTGGTGAACCCGATACCTCAATCAAAACTTTGTTGTTTTACTCTTAGCAAATTGGTAATAAAAATGTTTTGTAAAACCAATGTTATGAAGTTGTATGCATGCTTCTTCATACATTATTTTGATCACGTCAACATTTAATACCCTTATAAAATTAAGTCGAATGTCATCTAATTAAGAACACTTGAAGTTGTAATTTACGTCATGTGAGAACTTGGCGAGATTGCAATGGAGAGGTAAATTTCATAAATTCATTGCTAGCAGATCAACTGATGTGATGGATTTGTGAGTTTGCAGTTTTTAAGTTAGACGACTTAAATTGAGTAGGAAGTGAGATCTTGGACTCAAGGCATTAAGATGGGGATCAAACATGCTTACAATACAAAAGTTTTGTGATTGTAAATCCCATAAATCTAGGAATTGCAATATGATATTGGCAATTATTGTTCGACAATTACCTTGTTGAATACTACCATTACTAGCAGATCAACTGATGTAATGGTACTATGTCAATTTGGATCCTAGCTTTAAGAAAATACTACGGTTTATATAAATATTTACCAATGGGTATATTATTTTCTTAAAGACCTAATTATTGAAAATACTGAAATTGAATTTTGTAATTCGTTTTAATGTATTAATGCAACGTTCAAACCGTAAACGCACTTTGGGCTTTGGTAAATTGATCTAGTTCTGTTTTCAAACAAATGTTTGATTAAGAAATATTTACTTAAAAGACAAATGAAGTCTTCTTTCTATGAAAGAAGAGTGAGACACAATCCTATTCCTTTTCATGAATCAGAAAGGATAATAAGAATATTAGATAAGTCTAAATTCTAATATAACTCATAGCAAAATTTTTAGTAGTTAAGAAAATTGCGAATATTTTTCATAGAGATTTTATCATCCTCATTCGGTGATTAAATTCTTAGTAACATATATGATATTTGGTTAATAGAAAATTATGTATGACATTTTATGAGTTATTATAATTAGAAGCTAGACTAATTACCGTAAAATGTTTAAAAACAAACTAGTTGTTTTGACTATTTTAAAGGTGCTACATACATTGTAGGATGGTAGACCTGTTAAGGAAGAAATTCCATGCCCAATTTTTCAAGTTAATAGCATTTGATGGATAGTCCATCATTTACGTAGTAGAATACACTTTTAGTACATAAGTAATTGTTACGTATGGACATTCAAAGGTGTAGGAAAGTTAAAAGCACACTATTTTCTTTCACTGGATAGGAAACATTTACAATGTTGTCAAATTCAGTGGGAGTATTGTGTACTTATCACTAAATAAGGAATTATTGTAATGATCTTTAATTCAGTGGGAGTTAGAAGCTTTGATATCTTGGTAGCTAAAGATAATTACTTTCCAAGTGTAGACACTCATACTTTTAAGGATAGTCTTGTACGTTTCCTTACTAGATATTGTTGTTCTATAACTACTTGTTATGCTAAAATCTATGACACAATCATATTGAACACATAAACAAATGCATGGCATGTTGTTTATCAACTATATGAGGCTGTTCCATGCACAAGTGGGAGAAATGTTATTTTTAATGTGTGCAAGAAACAACTCATAAATATATGATTTAATGGATTCTTTTGACTACAAGGTAAGAGAATAATGTTCTAATATTAATTCTAGAAACACTTGGTGTTACAATTTATGTTATGTGAGAGCTTAGCTAGATTGCAACAACAAGGTGAATTTCATATTTCATTACTAGCAGATCAACTGATGTAATTGAACTATGAGAATTTGCAGTTTCTAAATTAGAATAATGTTCTGATATGAATTATACTAGGCTAATTCAAGAAACACTTGGTGTTACAATTTATGTTATGTGAGAGCTTAACTAGATTGCAACAACAAGGTAAATTTCATATTTTCATTGCTAGCAGATCAACTGATGTAATTGAACTATGAGAATTTGCAGTTTCTAAATTAGATATCTATTAGAACATGTGTCAATATGATATCAAGACTACTTTAATTTATAGATTTATGAATTCATGGAATGACATAAATTAATTAAGTAATCTAATGCTACTTCAATCTGAATATTTATGTATTCTTGGAATGACATATATAAATGAAGAAATAATGTTATTCACATTATTGTGAAGTAATAAATTAACTTGAAATTTCTATTGAAACCAAAAGATGGTGTTCATAATTACTTTAGTTAAACATGTTTATATTTCATTGTAAAGATATAAACATAAAGTCTTTTAATTGTTACAAGACTTATAATAAAGTAAGACGTTATCTTGTTGTGTTTTTAATTAAGACATATACATGAAGTTATTAAATTGTTAAATGACTTATAACGTATAGTGGGATTATAACAGTTTATGTTTTCTTGTAAAGACATGAACATGAAGTGACTTTGTAAAAAGTATTTGTGTTATAAAGCATGTAATTGGCTTGAATATTATTATACCATTAAAATGAATTAGTTGGTAAATAGACAAGTCAAAAGGAATATGGTCATATTTAATATTGTTAGATTGTCTTACAATATTAATACTAATGAAATATCAAATGTTTATGGTATGTTCAGTTAGGAAAATCAAACTCTTGTTATATTGTTTGATTAAAGATAACTATGACTTCTTTTCTTCCAAAAGTTATCAAGGTTAGAATGTTGAGTATGACTTGGACATATTTAATAAAACTCCAACATAGAAGATTAATAAGACATTATCATATGATGGAATGTGATGAATCACATTAAGTCTTAAATTGAAGTTCTAAATTTGTTTAACTGCTTATGAAGAGGTTATTAACAAAGTTAAGTCAGGAACTATCAATAAGTATTTGTAATATCCCAAAAGAGAACATTGTATTATTTCTTTATTTGCTAAGTATTTAAAGATAGTCTTTAAATTACTAAAAGCAAGTGGGAGTTTTGATCTTTAAAAGATAAAATTATAATATACATAATCTTCTAAAATACACTAGTAAATATCATGATTAAGTTTGACATTTGAATGTTAAATCTCAACATGATAATAAAGGTTGACATTTAAATGTTAAATCTCGAGATGATGGAATTATCATTCATAGAATAGCAATATATCTCAGATATTTGATTAATATGCTGAGGACTATGATTTACAGGATTATTGTAAACCTGATAATCATTATGATACATTACCAAATATGAAATTGGGTAAAGTATACATGATATGAATGATTAAGATGATGTCCATAAAGATAATCAATTTTAAAAACTTGGTTTATCTTAATAGTTAGACTAGAAAATGAAGTTGAGTTTCTTCAAAGATTAGGTAACTCTTGTGGTTTAAATCTTTGTATAGAAATCATATGGACAATATTGTGCACATATTTAATGCATGTCATATGACAAGATTATTAATCACACTTAAACAATTAACTGTGATTGAATATTCTTTTCTAAACACATTAAATAAATAAAAATTATAATTGTCATATTTATGAAATTGACAATGGAATATCAAAAACTCTTTCTTGAGTGATTACTTGAGCGAGGACAATAAGTAATCAAAAGGAGTTTATGAATTCAAATAAATCTTTGGAAGTGTACAAAGTGCAATAATCCATGGATGGATAAATGCATGCATCTAGAAGATTACTCTTATGTTTAATTATTAAATTCATGTTTTGATTTATAATTGAAATAAGATAATTTCTAAGTATTCCTAAAAGCTGGTGGGAGTATTATGTTTAATCTCTTAAATCATATATGTTGTAGAACATATGAAAAGTAACATTCCATATAAGTAAATGTTAAGTCTTAGAATGGAATGAAACTTTACTTGTAAGATTTAGGAAATAAGACATATAACCTTGGAATGAATGTTTATTGTTGAAACATGTGCGGTAAATGAATCTAATATAACATGATATATTATTTAGAAAGTCTAAATGGATATGAATGACATGAATAAAATCTAAGTATGACTCAAAGATCTTTCATGAACATCATGTTTTGTTTTATCATGCTTGATTACAAGATGATTTGGAAATATTAATATCTAATTAAAAAGTTATTAGATAACTTGTGTAATATTCTAAATGAATATGTTTGATTATAGAATCACATCCTAAATCTGGAACAGCTTCCAAATTCTATAGATGAACAATTTTCAATTGTTGTGAAAATTGTCATAGCCAACAAACTTGAAAGTTTGAAGGGCATCAAACATTACATAATAGATATTAAGGTTTACGGGAAGTTTTAATAACATATTGTTGTTGCATACAATGATGTTATTGAAATTGAGATGACACTCAATACTAGTTATGGTAAGGATTTCGTTCTTTGCTATATGTACTAGTTGTGCTTACTAAAAGCATAAGTTGCATTATACATTTAGAGAATAAGAATACTTTAAACTTTAAAATGTTTGGAAGTTTAATTATCATAAATTGGTGGTTAAGGATGTCTCACATTTTTATGAAATATGGCATTATCAAAATAGTTGACTATGCACATATAAGAATTTCAATAGTTGAATTCTTGAAATAAGTATTCTCAAAATTCCGATAGATCAAAGTTGGATGATTTAGTATGAATGTCATTGCTTGAGACATAATTCATCAACAAGAGTTATCATGCATTGATCTATTTAGTATTTGGATAAGGGATGTTAAACAATTATTATGATAAATTGAAATACATGGTATGTTTAATTTATAATATATTGTATCCTATATTTGTATGTTTAATCCATGAATAAATGTTATTCTAAATTGTCCGTTGTCAGTTAATAATATGGGAATATTATTAAATCAAGACAAATCTGAAGGTTGGTATAATATACTTAAAGTATATTGATGCGTAGACATGCCATTTCAAATTATATTCAATGATACCGAATATAGGACTTATCCCAACTACATGATGTTACTTTATGGATTTTGTTATTAAGTAAATCATGAGAAGTTATCCTCAGACTTGAGATGCAAGATAAGTGTCATGAATGTAGTACATTTTTGTGGAACAACTTAACGCTATACGTAACTGGTAGTCATAAGGGTTATTTTCGAAAGTGTTACAAAGTTTGTGGGTTTTGCTTGTAGTCAAGATAGAATTTGTTCCTTCAAATTTATTTTTGGAGTTTAATACTGCTGGGCCCCTCGTAAGGTTGTCAAGATGTTTGCATGGCCGTGCCCAAGATCTTCCCTGAATATGTTCAGATGATTTGGTAATCTTGATCAATCACTAACAACGAGAAACAAAATGGTTAATTAAGGAATGACTTTAATCCATATCCTTATTAACATGGTATTAGAAACAAAAGGATAATAATAATGAGAAATCATTAAAAGGTTTTTCCAGGAGCCTTACTCGAGATTGTACTAGAGGCATCGAAGTGTTGCTAGACGCTAACCGATGTGATTACACTATTAAAATATGTCCAAGTGGGAGCTGTTAGATTATGGACATTATTTTAGTAGTCGTATGTTAGGATCGAACTCGAGATCACGGGATTGCACACTTTACGTATGAGAGTTAAAGTTTAATAATTAAATGTAAAAGTTTATATTTAATTATTTATTACACAAATATATAATGATTATTTAGTATTTAAGATAAATGACTAATGATCATTAGACGAATAAAAGGAAAGTAATGTGTATGATTTATTGGAAGGTCAAGAAAGTTCTAGAAGGAGTTCCACCTCCTTTGTAACTTGAGCTCCAAGTAAACTATACTATATAAACAAGGTTGGGGATTCATTGTTTGTATCTCTTGTGCACACACACAAACCCTAAACTTGTTTTTCTCTCCTTCTTTTCTAGTAATCGATCAAACAAACACCCTTAAAGGGTTGATCGATTTTCTTTATTAAACAAAAGGTTTTGGTTTAATTTTGTGTTCTAAAACTAGCATTACTTTAACTTGTTTTAGTACGTGTGTACAAGAACGTGATTCAAACACATTATTGTTTGATTCTTGGATTGAATTACAAAAGAGGTAAGGGGTAATTCTTATAATCCACATAAACCCTAATTAGGGTTCTTGATTTGAAGATTGCAATTGATTCTTGTTCGGGCTAGAATCACAAAGGTATGTTTACTATTTAATATTGATTAATTAATTACATGTTATATGATCTTGTTATAATTGTTTCCGCTATACTCACTTGATGTGTTTAGTTTATTTTATATGATTGTCATGATATAATAATTTCAACATATATAGTGTCATTACATTACTGTATTCTTGTCGTAACTGACTAATTTGTTACCACCATACACTTAAAGGATTACTCCTAGGCCCGTCATGCGTGACGTGATTAATTTCTCTCTATCTAGAGAACCCAACAACCCATTAGAAACAAATTTTCAGTTATAACTTTCTTGACCAAACACCTAGTCTAGTAAAGATTCATCACTATTAAGCGGCCAGCTAGTTGAAAAGTTTATACAAGGCCCCAAGGATTGAGCTCAACAACAATAAAAGATTACATTTCTTATATTCTTAGAAGTAGGTCGACAATGCACACATACTCAACTTGTTAAAGTAAGATTTTTGTTTTGAAGATTAACCAATTGTTGATAAGATTTTTGAACAAGGTAAGAATATTATTAAAAGAGTCTAGCAAAAAACTAGAGCCAAAAAGGCGAATTACAATTGATTCCTACAAGCATTTATACAAGCGATTTTCAATCATACGGATATCGATCTCCGATGGAGTCAATCCACGTGAGCTTTCAATTGAAGCACCAAGTCGAAATCCATGTCCAAAGAAGATACGTTAGATAAGTAGGGTTTATGTACATGAATTTTATGGATGTGATATATTCTTTTTACTTTTTTAGCATTGGAGATGTAAATTAAAATTAGGAACATAGTACTTTGTAGAAAGCTGATTTGGTATGATTATCACTGTAAGGGCGTGTTTCTTTTTTATGTTAATGGGTCTTAATGGAGAGATAATGGTGGGGCCACACATATAATATGTTTCTTTTTTTATTAAATGGTCTATATGAGAAGATGAAACAAAGGGTGCTCCTCCCCATTAAGACTCATTAACAAAAAAGGGTCCACTCACTTAATCTGAAAAGAAAAAGAAACGAGCCCTAAGTTTTGTAAAATTCACAACATTGAAGATGAAGATGCTCTGAAGGTTTGATTAACCAGATGTGGATGTAGTAGGTCCACAACAACAAAATTGACTGAATCACCTAAATCATTTGTTGTATACTTTTGTTATGCACATTTTTGGCATTTAGCCTAACAGTAGAACTTATGTATGTAATGGTGATGTAATTATTATCGTCACCTTCTCATCATTATAGTTACGGGCCACTAACTTAGCATATGTTTAGAGAGAGAAAAAGAGAATAGCTAAAGAAAATAGTCATAAATACATGTTCCACTACATAACAAGGAACCAACATGGTGTTTCCTTCAAAAAAACGACACTTGTATGTTAGGTTTCTCTCCTCACGAAAAAGATCTCTTTTTTCATGACAGGAGATAAATAAAGAACCCACCCACGTAGTACTAGTTTTTTGTTCTTCTTACACACAATTTCAACAACAATTTAAGCATGCCCATGTCAAAAGACTAGAAAGTTAATAAGGAAAATGAAAGAAAGAAGAAAAACACCCCACACCAAACGAACAAACCAAGACTTGAGCCGAAGATCTTGAGGAAAAAAAAGCCCTAAGATTAGCTAGCTAGTGACTTTGAATCACTTGCATATGGTTAAAGAGACCTATGATGCTCCAAAATGTTAATGTTGTTTGTTCTTTGTCTCTTTACACTCCCTGAATCATCACCATTTGTTTTTTCCATCACTTGTTTAAGTGCTTCTTGGATCGTGTTTATCGAGTAATTTACCATTTGCTGATCATCATTTCCATTTAAATGATCTTCGTCGGCCGTGATAAACAAAACATTCTTTACACGTCCACCAAGGGTTGTGATCTCAGCTTTTAGGGTTTTTAGTCGAAGTGCCTTTAATGTCTTGATGAGGTCCGGCAAGAGATCTGAACGGTCCTCACAACATAATGAGGCTTTGATCAGAAGTTTACCATCTTTGTCAGAAGCGTTGTCCACAGTTAACTCGTCGATCTCTGTGGGGACTGGGCATTGTTCAGCTATTATCGAAGTTTGATGCTTTAACTCTTTAACATGTTGTATTACTTCGGCTAGCAATGAAGCCTTGTCAGTCTAGAAGTATAAGCAAATCGTTAGTTAGATACAACCAAATAAATTACTTAGACTAAATTTAAAATAAAATTTAGGACATGGCAACTAGCTAACAAAAAAGGAGCCTAGAGCAACCGAAAACTGAAATGCAATGTATACTCAGATAATTAGTAAAAAAATGTAAATGTTGACTCATCTAGTTCGAAGATAACTAGACATTGATTTTTTTTTTTTTTCTTTCTGTTAGCAAATACGTGTACAATATACTTTGCTTTATTCAGTTATCATACTCAAAACTCACAGGTTGTTATGTTATACACTGTTTATTCAACGATGAACAGTAGAAAACCTTCATACCTAAATGAGCTTTTGTAAGCCTTGAAAAAATAAAAAACCATGTAGGTTATCATGAGAGCTACTAGATAGTGAACATAGAAAGTTGTATAATGATATCCAATAGCAATTGAAACTTCAAATCAGATCAAAGTTGATCCATTTTAACCTTTGTTGACACAATAATATATCTTGTACAGGAAAATTATCACATTAAAGAAATTGCATATGCATTTTATATTGTAACTACAATTTTTGAATCAAATGACCCCTCTTCGAAGGTCTGTGTGGACAAATCAATTGGCATACTCGTTATTTGATCGGTAGCAAAGTCGAAGACACACGGAAAAACAACTCATCTTCAAAAGAAAAGTATGAAATGATCGTCTTGAGGCCAGTTTCTTTAGTTCATGCATGATGCATCATTACATAATTTCTTTTAATTAACGGCCTATCTAAATTGTTAGCATTCAAATATATGATCATGTAATGTATATAACTAATAACATGCATTGCATTGTGTGATATATAAATGCTGAATCCATTTGAGTGTGAATAAATGTGGAACGATCATCATTATGTGAAAAAAGAAAACAAAAGATGGTGGGTTCTTATGCTTAAAAAGAAGAAGATAGTTGAGGATTTCAAAACACTAGTAGCTAGCAAGTTATCATGAGTGTATTAGTAATGATGGGGTTTAAACTTTAAAGCGTGGGCGTGGGTATAAACACACATATAAAGTGTGTGTTTGTGTAATGACTGACACAAGAATGCTTAGTTTGTCTGGTGTTGTTATTAGTAGAAAAGTGTGGTTTCTTTTCATAATTTCTTGGACTTCAAAAACCCCGGCAACAAAATTTTCATAGCAACCTTTTATAGCTACTTGCTATTCATTGGTTCCTCTTTATCTTATCAAATTGGTAACATTTTTTCTCACTAGATTTTCAAGAAATCTTTTAAGGATTTGCACCAAAAAAGCATAAATCTTTCATACAATTCAAGTGCTTCTTTAAACACACTTGATCTTCCTTTATCTATATTTTTTCTCACGTTTACTTAATAGTTAATACTAATACATAGACTGACCAAATGATCACACCTAAAAGGTTGCGAGTTCAATTATAGTCATAAACAAATGTTGTGTATTTGTGAGATTGTAATATTTTGTCTTCTAAAGCACTAATACCTATACTATATATATAGTTTATGTAAAATTAATATTTTGTAATATCATTAAAAACTTGTGTTTAAATATACCGACCACGTGAAATATTCTAGCTTGCTTCTGATTTGGTGGGTCCAATAGTATGATACAGAAAAACGTTTTGAGATAAAGAAAGAACAATAGATTAAACTTACTTTGGTTGTGCTAGGAAGTAAGCTTCGAAGCTTGGCAAGATGATTGTTGATACGTTCCCTACGACGTCTTTCAGCTTCACTATGGCTTTTGGAAGCTGCTAAAGCTTTAGCATCCATGATCTCTTGAGCAGTCATCTTACTCATTTCAGCTTGGAAACCAAACGGTCCGGATCCAGGTTGAACCACATGCCCAAGTGTCTCCGACAAAAGTCTTAAGTGATGATCAGCTGAGGGATTACCTTCATAAGCAAATTGTAAGCCACCAGGTACCCTTCGGTTAAACAAGCCACCATAGCATGATAAAGGTGGAGGAGGTGGTGGCTGTGGGATGATAAACTGATCGTTGTCTCGGGTCGGGTAGTTAAGAAGTGGGTTGAGGTTGTTTTGGTGGAAAACTTGAGGTAAGGTACTCCATGATGATGCTTGTTGATGATGTTGATGCATGATTGGAATATTTTCTGAGGATGATGATGATGGAAACATTAACCTAGTGTTACTATATGAATAATCATTAATACTACCCATGTTTTGTTGTTGGTGGATTTCTTGAAGAACTAATTGTTGTTGTTCTTGAAACCTATGAATATTTTGTTGTTGTTGATGATGATGATCACCTTCTTCTATTACTACCTCTTCTTCTCTTTTAGCAAACATAATAGTTTAACTCACCACCCCATGTGTAGACATGGTTAGAATCTTCATATGCTAATAATTAATGATTTGAGAACAGAAGTGTCCTAAGAAAACCCTAATTCTCACAAGAAGTTAAAAACCAAAAAATCTTAAAATAAGAAGAAAATAATGGATTTTTTTATGGTTTCTTGAATACTCACCTTATGTTGAAATTCTCTTCCAATAAATACTTGTTCTTGATGTGTTTATCTCTCTAGAAATGGTAGGTTTTGGAATGTGAGATGGATGTGGGAAGAGGAAGAGGTGGGAGGGTGGTGACCCTTTTTATTCTAGTAAACAATAAAGTTAAAAAGGCTTAAGCTTTTGTTCCTTGTGTTAAAAAATTATTTTATCTTTTTTGTTTTTTTCTCATATTGGTCCCTCATAATCCTCTATCTCTCACACTACATATCTCTAGAGAGAGAGAAAGAGAGAGGAGGACATTACCTTTCCTTTCGTCTTACGGCATTAATTTCTACCACTTTTCTCTCACACTATCAACTAGGTAGCTATCACACTTGTGCTTTTTTGTTTTGAAAATTTACACAATTTAACAATATTATTTATTTGTAAACTTCCTACCTACATATAGATAGATAGATATGAATATGATGATGATGATTCATATATAGTAAATATCTATTTAATGGTATGTATATGTTGCTTTATGATTGGTTCAAAGAGCATTATTAGACTGTGTGAAATGTGGTGCCGGCATGAGAGAGAGAGAAGCTAAGGATGGTCTGGGGGGAAACACGAGTAGAACACAGTGAACACAAAATACACAGTTTGTCGACCGACCAAAGACAATAACGAAGATTAAAGCACACACATATTCACTCACTCACTATGTGTGTGTGAGAGAGAGAAAGAGAGAATAATGATGGAAAGGGGAGCTATGAGCATGTAGCTTTTCTTTGGTCTGTGGCATATGTTGTTGATGCCTCGATCGGTCAAACACATTTTCCATACTAAGATAATTATAAAAGCTATTGCGGTCTATAGTATATGCTTTTTATACTTCATATATTGGAAGAAAGAATCTCATCTTGAAGTACGTACGTTTAATATACGGTAAAGTAGCAAGTGCGAGTATAAAATAGTTATAATTATCGGTTATTATTCAAGATATGAAACTTGGAAATATTACTTGAGCGTGCATTTGAAGACATTGTTCAACTATATTAACGTATCATTTCATGAATATAATATGATAAATCATATATGCAGTAGAAGAGTAGAACCATCAACCATCATTATATTTGACATCAACATGACTTTTTTCTTTTAACGACATTTTTTCCCCTCAGAATTCTAGCAAGAAGCTAGACTAGAGCCAAAAAGAGAGAATTACGGTTACATTACAAACTTTGATTGGATTAAAAATCCAATCAACCAATGCGGTCGGTATAACTTAATTCTACTTCAAATCAAGAGTGAGACGAGGAATGTGTTAAAAGTTACGTATAAATATTAATAAGTAAATGTCTAGTATCGAATCCGAGACTTCGGGATTGCACACTTTACAAACAAGAATAATGTAAAATAAATATGTATATATTAAATGTATTGAATATATATATTTATAACACTTAATGGACTAAATGGTCATTAGTTATTAAACGTATAGACTAATTATCATTAGGGACGAAAGATATGGACTAGAGTGTAACTTGGGAGTCAAGAAAGATCTAGAAACACCCCTTGGGTGCCTAGGCCGGTCGAAGCCCACACCATGGGTCGACCCATGCCTTTCTTGGTCACCAAGTTTCACCTAGTATATATACAAGGCCAAGGATTAGGGTTTCACATCTTTTGTGCACACACACAACCCTAAACCTTTTCTTTTCTCCTTGTTTTCTTGTGGCCGATCGGTTCTCCCCCCCCCCCCCCCCCCATAGGGTTGGATCGATTTTTCCATAAGCAAAATATTAAGTGTTTTGTTTACTTGCATCAAACCTTTATTTGTTGGTAGTTTGTGTGTACAAGAACGAGGTAATTACTTACTTTAGTAATTATCAAGAGATCGATAAACAAAACGGTAAGGGGTTTATCATTGATCTATTTGTACAAGAATCAAGGTTTATTTGAAGTGCATCGGGTACGTTTACTATTTATGTTTTAGTTAATCTTATACGTGTTATTACTTGATCCTAGCTTCCGCAATATGTGTACTTTGATTGTCAAACTCTAACAGTGGCATCACGAGCCATGGATAACATGTAATTGATTACTAAAACGTAATAAAAATCAAATCTTTAATTGTTTTAGATACATGTTTTTTTCTAGGGTTTTTCTTTAAATTTTTTTAAAATTTAAACCCTAACCCTAATTTTGGGGAGGGGGTCGATTTCCACAATAAACCCTAATTAGGGTTTGTGGTTTTAATTGATTAAATTGTAATCATATAGAAACCCTAGGTCTTAACCGGTTTTGTGAACGTACTTGTGACCTATGTGCTAATTGTTAGGTTAATCCATGACGAAACATGCATGTTAGTCATGGATCTTGTTTGTTTTATTTATTTGTCACATGTTTTAAATAGATCTTAAATTGGGGAAGACTCCAATTAATTAATATATGTATTAAAATCAATTTGTATGCTATGTGGTGTGTATATTGATTTTGGCCTACGCAATTGATACGTCAATGTATGTGACTCTCCTCCATCAAGAGGAGAAGGCCTTAATTGATTACATGCGTAATAATACCTAGAATTGATTTTATTATGATCTTTTTAACAAGGTTTGCATGTGGCTAATTGTTTCACGTTATTATTATAAGTTGTTTATTTTTCTTTGAATTACTTGTTTTTATTGTTTTCTTAATTGTTTGACTTGATGTAAGCAATAAAAAGGGTGATTTTCATAAAAGAAAATAATATAGACTAATAACGGTGAAACTAAAGTGATAAAGTAAGAATCTTGCAAGGTCTTTAGTGCCGATAGTGGTCCGATTCGCACGGTAATCAGCTCCCAGGCGAGACTAGCAAAATTCATACTTTATTATAAGATTTTGAGATTGAATCCATAAACTTTTGCTTGATTGATGTTTTGTACAAATATGCTTCTAAAATTAAGTCCTTTAAGACGATATTCATAACCGTGATTTGAAGGCTTAGAAAAGAGCCTTAGAGTCTGTCTTGGTTATCACAATCTTGAATATGTCTTAAACGAATTACTTTTAAAATCATAATTGTAGAAAGTCATCTTAGGGTTTGTTAAACCTCAAGTAAAACTTTGTGTATTAATTTCACGAATTGGTAATAAAAAGGTTTTGAAAACTTATGCTATAAAGATGAGTGCATGCATCTTTATACATATTTTGATTTACACATCAAAATTAAATACCCTTATAATTTAAGTTACATGCCATCTATCTATAAGAAACACTTGGAATTTTAATTTAGTAAACGTGAGACCTAGGCTAAATTACTATAACAAGGTAAAATTCTTTTAACGCGTGAGACCATAATTGTAATTTTACAGTTTCTAAGGTAGATGACTTAATTAAGTTGTGCGTGAGACCTAGAACTTAAGGCATGAGATGGGATGAAACATGCTTACAAGGCAAATTGATGAATCAATTTGATGTAATTCCCATAATGATCTAGGAATTGGAAATCTTGTTTGCCAATTATTGTTCGACAGATTACTATCTTTTGTACTTTCACCACTAGCAGATCAACTGATGTGGTGGAACTATGTAAAGTTAGATCCTAGGTTTTCAAGAAAATTTTGGTGGTTATATGAATATAACTTTGGGTATTTTATTTTCTTGAAGATATTTATTATCGAAAATACTAATGTTTGAACTTTTATCTGTAGATATGGCTCAACCCGATACCCCATCTGTGATTTCTGCTTTCAAGAGTCATCTTGAGAGAGAAACTGACTGGAAAGAATTTCAATGATTGGTACCGCTCACTTAGAATTGTCTTGAGGTCGACCGGTAAAATGGACTATTTGACCGAAGAATGCCCAGCTGAGCCTGCTGCTACTGAACCAGAAGCAGTCAAGGCGGCATGGAGGGTGGAACATGCTAAGTTTAATGAGGTTGCTTGTTTAATGCTCACTAGCATGAGTGCTCAATTACAAAAGAAGTTTGAGTACTTTTTCCCAAAAGATATGCTTGATGTTCTTAGGCAATCTTATGAGAAACCACCTGCAGTTGAATTGTATGATGAATTGGACAAGCTACATAACTGCAAGCATGGTGATGGTAAACCAGTTGAAGATTATGTGACTGAGATGAAGGAATCTTTTGATCAGCTTCACAGAATTGGATTTGGTTACCCTGACAATGTGCAAGTGCACTTGATCAACAGGTCCCTTAACAAGGACTTTGCTGGTTTTGTGCAGAACTTCAATATGCACTGCTCGGGGAAGACAGTATCTGAATTACTCGCATTGCTTATTGAGTATGAGAAAAGTCTACCAGCCAAGGTCAAGAATCCTACCCCGCAAGTGTTGGCAATTCATGGTGGGAGAATCCAGAAGAAATCGCATGTGAACAAAGGTAAAGGGAAGGTTAACAAAGGCAAGCAGGTCATGGCCTATCAACCTGAACCCAAGATGAAGCAACATCAGCCTAAGCAGAAAAAGGTGAATCCACCAAACAAGAAGGATCAGGCATGTCACCATTGTCATGAAAAGGGCCATTGGAAGCGCAATTGTCGTCTATATATTCATGACTTGCGACTCAAGAAGCAGGGGAATGAAGCTGGTAACCCCAGCTCATCAGGTGCGTTCTTTATGATTGAATTATTCACTCTTACTCCTAAATTGAATTCATGGGTATATGATACGGGATGTGGCATTCATATTTGCAATACCATGCAGGGGTTTAGAGTTGAGAGAAAGCTGGCCTATGGACAACAATTCTTGCACGTTGGTAACGGAGTGCATGCAGGAGTTGAAGCTATAGGAGTTTATGATTTAGTGTTGCCTTCGGGCTTAGTACTATCTTTAAATAATTGTCATTATGCACCGTCAATTGTTAGAGGTGTAATTTCATTTTCATGTTTGTTGAACCTTGGTTTTGAGCATACTATTTCTAGCAATGGAATTTCGGTTTCTTTAAATGGTGTTTTTTATTTTAATGCTATTGCTGTGAATGGTGTCTTTGAAATTGATATGAATGATAATGATAATGCTTTTGTTAAAAATAATTCAATGTATAGCATCAACAATAAGAGAATCAAGAAAGGTCTGGATTCATCTTATCTTTGGCATTGTCGACTTGCTCACATTGGCAAAGATCGCATGAAAAAGCTGCAACATGATGGGCTTTTAGAAAAGATCAATGATGAATCATTTGATAAATGCGAATCTTGCATTGCTGGGAAGATGACTAAGAAACCCTTTAAAAATAGGATTGATAGGGCGAATGATCTACTTGGTCTTATACACACAGATGTGTGTGGACCACTTAGACATGTGTCAAGGAGAGGTGCTAGCTACTTCTTAACATTTACGGATGACTACAGCCGTTATGGTTATGTTTATTTACTTAAACATAAACATGAGGTGTTTGAGACATTCAAAGTGTTTAAAGCAGAAGTAGAGTTGCAACTAGGAAAGAAGATTAAAGCTCTTCGATCCGATAGAGGTGGTGAATACCTGAGTCAAGAGTTTATAGATTACTTAGCAAAGGAGGGAATTGTCCAGCACCTTACTTCTCCATATACTCCACAACAAAATGGTGTATCTGAAAGAAGGAATCGTACATTGCAAGACATGATACGATCTATGTTTAATCTAACAACTCTTCCCTACTCGTTTTGGGATTAGGCCTTGGAATCTGCAGTTCGCATTTTAAATATGGTTCCAACAAAGAAGGTTGATAAGACTCCATATGAAGTATGGACTGGAAAAGCTCCAAACTTGTCTTATCTAAAGGTCTGGGGTTGTGAGGCGTATGTTAAACGTGACTCAGCAGACAAACTCCAACAAAGATCTGTAAAGTGCATCTTCGTAGGTTACCCTAAGGAAACTATGGGTTACTACTTTTATTATCCAGCTGAAAACAAGGTTTTTATTGCAAGGTATGGAGACTTCTTAGAAAAGGAGCTCATATCTCAAGAATTCAGTGGGAGAGTATATGATCTAGAAGATGATCATGAAGATGTAACACCTTCTGAAAACACTAGCCAACTTCCTGAAGAACCTGAAAGTTTAGGTCCTCCACCAGAAGTTGAAGTGATTCCCATTCGCAGATCTTCAAGATCTGTGAAGGCTCCTACACGTCTATGTCTAAATGTAGAGTGTGATGACAACTTGACAGGGGATCTTGATGAACCTACAAGTTATAAAGCTGCTATGAATAGTCCTGAAAAGGAAAAATGGCAGGGAGCTATGAATGGGGAAATGCAATCCATGAAAGACAATGAAGTCTGGGAAGAAGTAGACCTACCTCCGGGTGCCAAGCTAGTTGGGAGTAAATGGTTCTACAAGAAAAAGACTGATATGGATGGCATTGTACACACCTATAAGGCCCGTTTGGTAGCTAAAGGCTATACTCAAACTTTTGGTGTTGACTATGAGGAGACCTTTTCTCCTGTAGCTGACATAAGGGCAATTAGGATTCTTATAGCCATAGCCGCTTACTATGACTATGAGATTTGGCAAATGGATGTCAAAACCGCCTTCTTAAATGGTCGCCTAGATGAAGACATCTATATGGCGCAGCCTGAGGGGTTTGTGAATCCAGAATTCCCAGATCGTGTATGCAAGCTTAAAAGATCCATTTATGGATTAAAGCAAGCATCACGACAATGGAATAAAAGATTTGATAGTGAGATTAAGAAGTATGGATTCACTCAAAATCTTGATGAGCCATGTGTATATCACAAAGCTAGTGGGAGTAATGTAATTTTCCTTATATTATATGTCGATGACATATTGATCATGGGGAACGACATTCCAAGTTTACAAAAGGTTAAGGAATATCTTGGAAGTTGTTTTTCTATGAAAGATCTAGGGGAAGCTGCATTTATTCTGGGAATCAAGATATATAGAGATAGATCTCAGCGATTAATTGGATTAAGCCAAAGTGCTTACATTGATAAAATATTGAAGAGATTCAGTATGCAAAATTCCAAGAAAGGATATTTGCCGATGCAAGAGCAACATGGCTTGAGCAATAAAGTTTGTGCTTCAACACCTAAAGAGGTGCAACGCATGAAGAGAGTCCCTTATGCTTCGGCTGTGGGATCTATAATGTATGCGGTGAAAAGCACAAGGCCTGATGTGGCATTTGCTCAGATTTAACCAGTCGATATCAGCAGAACCCAGGTGAAAAACACTGGACTGCTGTTAAGAATATTCTTAAGTACCTTAGGGCTACTAAAGAGATGTTCTTGGTTTATGGGGGTACTCCATCTGCAGAGCTTGATGTAATAGGTTACTGCGATGCTTCTTGGAAAGGTGATAAAGATGATACGAAGTCTCAGACGGATTATGTCTTTGTCATTAATGGAGGAGCTGTTGATTGGAGGAGCAAAAAACAGAGTGTACTAGCGATGTCTGCTACAGAAAGTGAGTATATAGCTGCTTCAGAAGCTGCAATGGAAGCTGTTTGGATTAGGAAGTTTGTTTCAGGGCTTAGGGTTATGCCTTCGATTCAGCGACCTATAAAAATGTATTGTGACAACTCAGCCGCAATTACATTTGCCAATGAACCTGGAATCATGAGAGGCACCAGACATTTCCCGATTAAGGACCACTATGTCAGAGAACAAGTTGAGATAGGTGAAATCGAAATGCTCAAAGTTCACACAGATGAAAACTTAGCTGATCAATTTACAAAGCCTTTACCTGGCACCAAGCTTTACAAGCATGCTGAAGGAATAGGACTTAAATTAGCTGATAGTTTCATGCCCATTTGTGATTAGTATTTGGATAAAGGATGTAATGTACAATTATTAATTTTAATGAAATAAAATATTGGTTATGTTTATTTATTCATTGTCTTAATTAAATATCCTATATTTGCATGTTTAAGATCCGTGAATAATTTATTATTCTAAATAGTCCGTTGTCGATTAATGATATGGGAATATCATTAAACTAAGACAATTTTGAGTATTGGTTAAGAATATACTTGAAAGTATATTGATGCGTAGTCATACCAATTTCACATGATATTCAATGAATTGAGTATTGGACTTATCCCAACAATATGATTTAATTTATTGTGAGAATCATATTTAATAGTTATCCTCAGACTTGAGATACCAGATAAGTGTCATGGATGTAGTGCATTTTGTGGAGCAATCTACCGCTTACCGTAATTGGAAGTCATAAGGGTTGTTTTCAGAATGTTGCAAAGTTCATGGGTTATTCTTGTAGTCAAGAGAGAATTCGTTCCTTCTGATTTATTCAGAAGTTTAATACTGCTGGGCCCCTCGTAGGGTTGACAAAATGTTTGCGTGGCCACGCCCAAAGTCTATCTGGAATACGTTCAGATGTTTTGATAATTTTGTTCAATCATAAAGAGACGAGAAACATAATTTAATAAAGAACATCACATCTTTATTAATGTAGTATTAGAGACGAAAGGATAATAATAATGATGAATCATTAAAGGTTTTCCAGGAAACCTAGCTCAGGTCGAACTAGGGGCATTGGAGTGTTGCAAGACGCTAACCAGTGTCATTTTACTATTAATAGATATACGAGTGGGAGCTGTTAAAAGTTACGTATAAATATTAATAAGTAAATGTCTAGTATCGAACCCGAGACCTCGGGATTGCACACTTTACAAACAAGAATAATGTAAAATAAATATGTATATATTAAATGTATTGAATATATATATTTATAACACTTAATGGACTAAATGGTCATTAGTTATTAAACGTATGGATTAATTATCATTAGGGACGAAAGATATGGACTAGAGTGTAACTTGGGAGTCAAGAAAGATCTAGAAACACCCCTTGGGTGCCTAGGCCGGTCGAAGCCCACACCATGGGTCGACCCATGCCTTTCTTGGTCACCAAGTTTCACCTAGTATATATACAAGGCCAAGGATTAGGGTTTCACATCTTTTGTGCACACACACAACCCTAAACCTTTTCTTTTCTCCTTGTTTTCTTGTGGCCGATCGGTTCTCCCCCCCCCCCCCCCCCATAGGGTTGGATCGATTTTTCCATAAGCAAAATATTAAGTGTTTTGTTTACTTGCATCAAACCTTTATTCGTTGGTAGTTTGTGTGTACAAGAACGAGGTAATTACTTACTTTAGTAATTATCAAGAGATCGATAAACAAAACGGTAAGGGGTTTATCATTGATCTATTTGTACAAGAATCAAGGTTTATTTGAAGTGCATCGGGTACGTTTACTATTTATGTTTTAGTTAATCTTATACGTGTTATTACTTGATCCTAGCTTCCGCAATATGTGTACTTTGATTGTCAAACTCTAACAGAATGTATATCATCCCATATATAACGTGTCTCTCTTTGGATGTTTTGGATCAATGCTATTCCAATCAAAAACGTCAAATAGTGTAGATGGTGGTTAAAACAGCCACATCGAGACATGGTTTTGTAGAATTCGTAATGGTGGTGTGATCGTAACACATAGCTTATCTATGATCGAAGTATATATCCTAGTACTTGTGTAGTTAAATGTCACGTTAAGTGGACGTGAACTATTTATTGAGTTTTTGTTCATTCATAGATGTTTTTCTGAGTTTTACATAGGCTACTTGTTACGTGATTTGTGTTTCACATAGGGTTTTCTTTTGAGCGGTGTTTCACATAGATTACTTGAAAGTTCTTTTGATACACACATTTTTTCAATGGTACTGTGAACAACATTCTCATATCTTTTTGGAAAGCGAACAATAGTTTTTTTTAGGTAAAGTGTTTCCTCGATAAAATATATTACTTCAAGTGAACAATATTCTCATGTATAAGTATACCAAATAATTATCATGAAATAGAAAAATTCATACTGTTTTTTATGAAAGACTTACAAACTCACCTGCTTCACGTTATTTCATGTCAGACGAGACTTTAATCCGCAATTTGTTGTTGTAAACGGCATGGATATATTAGCCACCTAGCAAGATGCTAGGGGTGAAACAAAAAAATTAGTAAAAAATGTCCTTTGATGTTAGCCGAGTTAAGCTTGCAAAGCTAATCTAATTCAATCTTCTGCGCCTATTACAAATCCAGAGAGAAATAAGCTATGCATCTTCTCCTTTGTTGGTTAGTTAAACTCATAACACATGAATTCCCAAGAGGTTGATAGAATTTGAAATAAATATTTTGTGACATGGGAAGTAAATATTTTGCTTTTACATACGATTTTTATGCATTAATTTCAAATTGACATTCTCTCTTTCTCTCTTTTTTTTTTTTTTTTTTTTTTTTTTTTTTTTTTTTTTTTTTAATGGATATTTGGAAAATGAAGCATCCAAAATTCTTTCCAGCCATCATCCGCTTAGAATTTTATTTGAAACATTTGTTCGGTATCAACCATCTTACAACTTTTGAAGGATCATTGTTCATCTTGCAAATATATAACTGTTAGAAAAATGTGAATGAATGTAAACGATGAAAAATAATATACACAAACTCATATTATTACTACGTACTATATTTATAATTAATTATACTTCTAATATTGTACAATTATAAAAAAAATTATGTGCCTATTATGAACAGCAATAAAACAATAATATAATATTAATTAAATTAATTCATTTATATTCCAAAATTAAAATGCCAAAATAAAATAACACAGTACAAAGATAATACATGTCCTCTGAGTAGTCTCGACAATGGCTTTTCTTGTAGTACTTGCTAGAACACAATCCTTGCAGGTTTGGCTTAGTGATCTGTAATGCAGAGCATTCGCTGAATATTTCATTTCAAATACGGGTATTATCGTGTCATTTGTTCACAGTTAAGATTATTTACTTTTTCTTATTGAGTATTTTGGGTTGTCTTTTTTACTAGTCTAGAAATTTTAATTGTATCTAAAGAGGGCTAAACAATTACATTTATAACACTGTATAAAATGAACTGAGTTAAGACGGAAGAGGATGTGTTTTAAAGGGAGTGGGGAAGAGGAGTAGCAGAATCCACGCCCAAACTCCTTTGTGTTTCCTGTCAAGAGTTTTGTAATGATTGTGTCTTGGAACAAAAAACAAAACAACTACACTCTTTTACTATTATTTATTTATTTAATCTCTCGAGTAGATAGATCCTATTCTTATTCCCCACCTCGGTTTCAGTTCCTCACATTCCTATCATTTCTTATTTTTATTTATTTTGGTTTTATTAGTTTCCTTGATTCTTGTCTTACTTTATTTCAAGTTGTGTTTGATTTGCACAAGGACATACGAGTCTAAAAGGTTAAGTATAGTGGGAATGAGTTGAAACTTTGGATATCTAGCGTTTAGTTTATAAAAAGGAGCCTCATTAGCGACCCTCTTGGTAAGTACTCTGTGGATAAAAAAAGTTTCGGATATCTCATTTATATTTTAAAAATATACAACTTTTTAAACTAAACCCTATTTAGTATATATTTTATTTTAATTCCGAAAAAGCACGGCAGAGCTAGAAAGAAAATACCAGAAGGAGGCAACGCGAACTTAAAGAGTCCGATTTGGGTTCACAAAGCCCGTATGTTCAAGATTCTCGTGTTGTTGTTTTCCACTAAATACACCGGATCCCTTGCAAAGTGAGTAAAATTAAAAAGTGTAGAAAGCCATTCATAGTGTGACAAGTGTCTCCCACTCTAAATTATACATAAAATCCGCTTAGGGGTAATATGGTCATTTGACTCGTTTTTTCTTTTCCACCTTAATTTTCAAATGCATATATCTCTTAAACGACAAACTTTTAGAAAAAAAACCGATTTCACCAAAATTTTTAAAATTTGATTCTCTTTAATTTGGTATAAATCTTTTAAATTTTTTCGAAACTTTTTTTTTGACATATTAATTGGGTCATGATTTTCTTGATGTTTTTGTTATTTTCGACCCTATTTTTTACCTTGAAAATTGCCAAATCATAAAATACTTAAAACACGAAAGTTGTAGATTTTGATTCACTCTTTACCCAGAAATTTGAATCACTCAAATCCGATATGATATGAGTGAGATATCGCACGTTAAAGATGATGTTTTAGTCATATTTGTTGCACACAAGGTGTTTGATGAAATGTCTAGCTTATATTTTTAGTATTAAAATTGCGTTAAATGCTCTAATTTTTGTCCCACAACGCATTATTAATAATTTTATTAATGTAACATTCAAAAAGTGATGTTTTTTAATCATTATTATTTTTAAATATACATTTAGTTCATCAGTTACGTTATTAGGTTCATCAGTTAGGTTATTAGGTTCATCAGTTAAATTATGTTTTGTTCATCAGTTAAATTATGCATTGTTCATCAGTTAGGTTATAGGTTAAATGTTCATCAGTTATAGGTTCATTAATTAGATTATGTTTTGTTAATCAATTAGATTATGTTTTGTTTATCAATTAAATTATTTATCGTTCATCAGTTACGTTATAGGTTCATCAGTTAGGTTATAGGTTCATCAGTTAGATTATGTTTTGTTTATCAATTAAATTATTTATCGTTCATCAGTTACGTTATAGGTTCATCAGTTAGGTTATAGGTTCATCAGTTAGATTATGTTTTGTATGTCAATTAAATTATTTATCGTTCATCAGTTACGTTATGGGTTCATCATTTATAGGTTCATCAGTTAGGTTATAGGTTCATCAGTTAGGTTATGAACAATACATAATTTAACTAATGAACAAAACATAATCTAACTGATGAACCTATAACCTAACTGATGAACCTATAACGTAACTGATGAACGATAAGTAATTTAATTGATAAACAAAACATAGTCTAACTGATGAACCTATAACCTAACTGATGAACCTATAACCTAACTAATGAACAATACATAATTTAACTGATGAACAAAACATAATCTAACTAATGAACCTGTAACCTAACTAATGAACCTATAACTGATGAACCTATAACCTAACTGATGAACAATGCATAATTTAACTGATGAACAAAACATAATCTAACTGATGAACCTAATAACCTAACTGATGAACCTAATAACGTAACTGATGAACTAAATGTATATTTAAAAATAATAATGATTAAAAAACATCACTTTTTGAATGTTACATTAATAAAATTATTAATAATGCGTTGTGGGACAAAAATTAAAGCATTTAGCTCAATTTTAACACCAAAAATCTAAGCTAGACATTTCATCAAACACCTTGTGTGCAATAAATATGAGTAAAACACCATATTTAACGTGTGATATCTTACTCATATGACATCGGATTTGAGTGATTCAAATTTCTGGGTAAAGAGTGAATCAAAATCTACAACTTTTGTGTTTTAAGTATTTTATAATTCGGCAATTTTCAAGGTAAAAAATAGGGTCGAAAATAGCAAAAATATCAAGAAAATCATAACCCAATAAATATGTCAAAAAAATGTTTCGAAAAAATTAAAAAGATTTATACCAAATTAAAGAGGATTAAATTTTAAAAATTTTGGTGAAATCGGTTTTTTCGAAAAGTTTGTCGTTTGAGAGTAATGTGCGTTTGAAATTTAAGGTGGAATTAAAAAAACGAGTCAAATGACCATATTACCCCTGAGCGGATTTTATGTATAATTTAAAGTGGGGGACACTTGTCACACTATGAATGGCTTTCTAGACTTTTTAATCTTTTTCACTTTTCAAGAGATCGCAACTCATTCGACTAAATGTTAAATAAATAAATAAATAAGTGAAAGTGAGAATCCAGGTTTCAATTTAAAATAATTGAAACATTTCATATTAAACCAAACGAAGGCAAGTAATAAATTTGTTGTTTTCGACTAAATGTGAAAAGAAAACAAAAAAAAAAAAGAAAAAAAAAATGTGAGTCATAAACACCAGTATTACTATTGAAACATAATATAGTAGTGTTCATTGTGTTATTGTTGTACTAACATGCATGACATTAACATAGAGTGTCATCACGTCTTTATGTTGTTAGTAATTTATTATTAGTTCTCGATCTATATAACTTGTTACATCTTACGTGACCTATTGTTCATAGAGATGGCAATGGGTAAGAAAAAACTCAAAACCCGCGGGTATCCGTCATAAATGAGTGGGTAAACGCGTCAATTTTCGCTCATGAGTGGGTTGTGGGTGAAAATCTTTACCCATCAGTGGGTGGCGGGTGGGTGACAGGTGAGACATGCCCATCGCGGGTAAACCCATGAAACCCATTTAAAATACCCACGCATATACCCGTCAAAATACCCGTAAGTGTACCCATAAACCCGTGTTAAAATTAATTATACTAATTAAAATATTTATTATGTTGCAGGTATACATTTAACAATTACTACCAAGTCTCAAAAAAACACGTTAACCTAAAAGTTTGTTTGAGTTTCAAAACTAAAACGAGAGTATGAAAGATAAAATAATCAAAGTTGTATTTGGCAAATTGATTGGTGTCTTACTACGCAATTTCGTAGTTAGTTTTCATATTATCGTTTTGTAATTTTGTTGCATAACACTAACCCATGGGTTTACCCATGGGCAACAAATACCCACGGGCAAGGGCATTGGTAGAAATTTGTACCCATTGGTGGATGACGGGTGGGTGATATGTGAGAAAAAAACTACATGGGCGGGTGACGGGTTAGAGGTACCCGTGCCCATTACCCACGGGTGTCATCCCTAAATTTGTTCAATCTCATTTACCAAATCATTAATTTACAACAGAATAATAGCGAGAGCCTTATGATTAAGCATTGGGGTTATGGTCGTTAAGTGTTTGTGATTTTATATGTTGCGAATGTTTATTTGTTATCATTAAAACAAAATGAGACCATATTAATGTTGTCCCGACAAAGTTTTATAGTTGAATTTTTTTAAGACACCTAAATAGAAGTGTTATTTAGTTGAGTTTAGTTTTTTACTGGAACAAATATATAAGTGGCATTTTTGTTCACAAAATATGGAAAAATAATCGTTGCCGCAAACAGTAAGGATTCTTCGCTGCTATGTGTAAATTAAGGACCAATTGTGTACATCAGAGATGTTATCCCCCCAAATATATAACAAGTATATTAGTTGCTTGCATGCTAATTCATTTTTGGAGAATTGAGCTTATGTTATAACCCGATAATCTAAATCTGAATCGCTCGACCCGAATCTAACCGGTCCCCGATAAAATGATTCCTTATCAAATGAAGTTGTGGGTCATTTTCTAAAAATTCAAAACCCAAAAAACCCGACCCGATAACCCCACAACATGAACCGATAACACCCCTAGTCACAGTGTTAAAACCGATGGGTGAGAGTGGGTCCCATTTGTTTGTCACGTGACCCCCACTTTGCAACTGGATCGCAACATCTTCGACATGATTTTGATCGAAATCCAGTGTGTATTAAAATCGACGAGACGGGTGTCATCATGATCGGAATGAGACGACAGATGGTGTAATTTTTGAGAAGAATGGAGGTGCGTGATAGGAGATATGGCCGGTTATGTGATGTTTGAGAGTAGTAGGCTATTAAATAAAATTAGAAATATTTGAGAAATAGGTGTGCAGCCGGTGCAGAAGGGTAAAATGGCAAAACGTGATTTAATGTCCTAGTTTTAGCAAAATAATATAAAGTTAAGTCAAATTGAAAATAAGTCAGGGAGTACCGAGGGGGTTCCTCAGAGTGCACGGGAACCCCATAGATTTTTCATGCATAGTGTAAAAGTTTGTCAAATATACAGATTTTTCTAAAATAAACATGTCTCTAAATTTGGGTTACGATTTTTGGTATTTTTCATAAAATGAATATGATAAATTTTGGTCCCGGGTCTCCCACTGACTGTTATCTTGGGTCAGAGTTTGCAAATTTCCCTTTCCAATTTGGCTCCTCTTTGGCTCTTTTCTACTAGAAACAGTAACTTCATTTTTACCAATTTTTGTTTTTGAAACATGAAAACTAAAAACTTAATTATATCAGAATGGATAATTTGGCGTGCAAGAAATAAAATGATCTAGGAAGGTGAATCTTTATGCAGGAATCCACTTTTCAGTTACTGAATCAGATATCAAAGTGTTCTCGGTTAATTGATTGTCCTTCTCTGCTTGCCATCATGTATAAGGATTAATGCAAAGTTAATGTCTCTGCTCCTGATCACTAGATGTATGCAACTTTGATAGTTTGATACTCTTGTTTCTTTCTTTAGGGTTCATTTTCAAGCAATATTTTTGAGCATTTAATTTATACAGTGCCTTGATTTTGTCTATCAACATCTCATGCGTTATCGTATATTATATTCCCTCGTTACCGTATCACTATATTTCAACTTTTTTTTCTTAAAAAATATAATTAGTTAGTTTTCATCTGTCTTAACAAGTGCATTTGCGTAAACAAGTTTGAACTTTTAACGTAAATCATACTCCGTACATGAATATGCAAGTATTAGAATTCAAAACTTACCCAAACAAACATGGCTTGTTTTGACAGTTTAGTTTACGACATATCTTTTCGAAAATGAGTGTTTGATGTATATATGACATTTAAAAGTGTAAATTAGTATACAGTATTAAAAAGATAATAATTAACCTTTTCAGACATGTGTTTACTAAAGTGCCCTCAAAGAGAGCTCCCAAGAAAAACCTTTTTTCTTGTTTGGTTGAATTGTATTTGCACTTTCTAAGCAATTCCTTTGTAGAAACAGGAAATGGCAAAAAAAAGTAAAATGAGTTTGGTTAGTCACTTTTTCCTTCAGTTTTATAATTTTCTTCTGACATCTTTGCACACATTGCTGCTGCCATTTGTTGGGTTGTTGGCCTAAAGATGTCTGTAAACCTCTTCTTACTGTTTGCTTTATTTTCCTTACCTTTTTTAATGAAACAAATTAATTATTACAACCTCATTTCTTGCTAGGTTGGTTGCCTAAATAATATTAACACATTCATCGAATTAAAATGTTACACATGTTTTAACATAGAATTGCTTGTACAAATTTATGGTTGAGACTAACGAAAATAATATCAATTGTCAGCATGTCAAATATTATCTTGTATTGTCTGATAAGATTCACATAACTTGTTCATACATAGGTTAGCAAAATGTATAATAACATATCAAATATCAAAGATATGATGTATTTCATTTTATTGCAATGCGTAAACAAGGAAAACCTGTGAAAGATAGTTCTACCGGTTCTACCACGTACTCTAGGAGTCTAGGTTTCCAACTCTTGTAAAACGATGCATGCCGGCCTAGATTATATGCCATATTATCTTCATTGAATTCATAACTTTGTGATCACTGAATTTCATATACAACAATATTATGGTCTGGTTTTCTATAAGGTCATCGGTTAATACATGGGAGATCATGTTTCCTATGCTTGTTTTAGTTTAAATCTAGCTAGTGTACATGTTTGTTTTAAATTCGAAGTCTACTTGTATGTATTGTGGATACATTATTAAAATAAATAAATAAAATAAAAAATAAAAACCTGATAAATTAAATTTCACCCATTATGCATTCTATATATATACATACAATAAGCTTGTCAGGGTGTTAAAGGAGACCATGTTGCTTGGTAAAATAGAGTACAAAGACATGAAAAGGGGGAAAAGAAGTGTCATAATAAGCTATCTCATGCTTAAACCCTTTGACAAGCAAGCATTTGGGTAATTATACAGTTAATAGCATGCATTGATGTTATATAAGTTTAGTCATAATAAATTACTACTATATTTTTACAAGTTCTAGACTTACATGTGGAAAAATCATTAGGTGCTACTCAAGTTGTGCACGTGATTAAGTAAGAGCTATAACTACTTTGGCATTGTCAAAATATGGTAGAGGCCAGAATTTATAGAAAAAATAATAATAGTCGTATGTTAGGATCGAACTTGAGATCACGAGATTGCACACAATACGTATGAAGAGAAAAAGTAATAATTATTTATAAAATGTTATAATTACTACATCCGTCCCAAAATTATAGTCCCCTATTGACTTTTTCGGTCTTTACCTTTCAACTTTGACCTTAAATATTTTTGTTTATATTATATAATACTTGATACAAAATATATGAACGAATTGAGTTTTAAATGTATTTTCATTTGGTATAATTTTTATCAAAAATTGTATAACACAAACAAAAATATTTATAGTCAAAGTTGAGGAAAAAAGACCGAAAAAGTCAATAGGGGACTATAATTTTGGGACGGAGGGAGTAATTATTAAACACAAAATAAATAATAATAATTAGTATTATTGATTAATGACTAATTATTTATTAAACGAAGATTAGGAAAGTAATACTAAACAAAACATGAAAACAAGAGAAGGTTCTGGATACCCCTTGAGGGTTCCAAAACCGATCGGCCAAAGGGGGGTACCCACCTCCTTTGTGCCTTGAGCTCCAAGTTTTGTTTAGTATATAAGCAAACCCAAGATACATGTTTTTCTCATAACTTGTACACACACATCTTGGTGTTTTCTTCTCTCCTTCTTTTCTTGGTCGAGTCATCAAAACCAAATCCTAAGGGTTTCGATTTTATTGATCTAAAACAAGTCTTGTGTTTATTACTTGCAAATTCTTTTTTCTTGAATTAGTACGTGTGTACAAGAACGTGAATCAAACACACTATTGTTTGATTCTTGGATTGAATTACAAAAAGGTAAGGGATAATTCTTATAATCCTTATAAACCCTAATTAGGGTTCTTGGTTCCGGAAGATTGCTTTGATTCTTGTTCGGGCTAAAATCATAAATGTATGTTTACTATTTAAATTATTGATTAATTAATTACATGTTATTTGATTCTATTATAATTGCTTCCGCTATGCTCACTTTGATGTACTTGGTTTATTAATATGAATGTCATGATATAATAATTTCAACAGTGGCATCTAGAGCCGTTATAATGTGTAATTAATTATCAAAACGCATAAAAAATTGGATCTTGATTCGTTTAGTTACATGTTTTTTAGGGTTTATATGTTAGATTCCTAACCCTAAAATTTTTATGGGTCGATTGACCTATTTAGGGTTTTTAGGGTTTTGGTTTTTAATTTTTTAATATGATTAGAAACCCTAGGATGTCATGTAATTGTTATGCGTTTTAGTAAACGATCTTGGTGCAATATGTTAATTGTTAAGCTAAATCCATGAAAAAGTGCATATTTGCATGGATTTTTATATTGTGTTATAAATTAAATGGTTTAAATTGTTTATATGAATTAATGGTTAAGTTATATCGAAATATGTAAATTTATTAATAGATATCGAATTGGGGAAGACTCCAATATTAAGTAATCAATTATGTGCTATGTGATATTTATTTAATTTTGGCTTACGCAATCGATTTATCGATGTATGTGGCTCTTTTTCCTAGAAGAAGAAAGCCCTAATTGAATTAATACATAATACACCTAGATTTGATTATTAATAGGACTATTGAATAAGATTTGTATGTGGCTACATGTTTTATATATATTTAATTGTTATGATTATGTATATTTGTTTATTTAGTTGTTTTATTTTTTATTGTATATTACTTGTTTTTGTTTATTAATTGTGTTAGACATGTTTATAAACGAAAAGGGTAATTTTTTGAATAGAAAAATAATACGGACTAAATAATGGCGAAATTGTTTTGTTTTTAAGAGTTTAAATTTCAAAGGATTGGTTGATTGATGTTTTTGTACGTAATGGTTAAATAGGCTCAACCGAAGTTTACACACTATAAGATGGGTATAAGGATGGCAACGCATTAAATTGTGGCCTTAAAGAGACAACATTTTGTCTTAACGCTCGTTTGTGTGTAAATTAGACTTACCGAACAACCATTACATGTACATTGTCATCTTAAGGGTGAATAATCCACAATTCCACAATGATTATCCGAAACACTAAGCTTTCGGGCTTATGCAAAAGTACGATATAGTGGACGATAATTGATGGTTATTCTTTAATTGGTGAACCCGATACCTCAATCAAAACTTTGTTATTTTCCTCATAGCTAATTGGTAATAAAATTGTTTTGTAAAACCAATGTTATGAAGTTGTATGCATGCTTCTTCATACATTATTTTGATCACATCAAAATATTAATACCCTTATAAAATTAAGTCGAATGCCATCTAATTAAGAACACTTGAAGTTGTAATTTACGTCATGTGAGAACTTGGCGAGATTGCAATGGAGAGGTAAATTTCATAAATTCATTGCTAGCAGATCAACTGATGTGATGGATTTGTGAGTTTACAGTTTTTAAGTTAGAAGACTTAAATTGAGTAGTAAGTGAGATCATGGACTCAAGGCATTAAGATGGGGACTAAACATGCTTACAATACAAAAGTTTTGTGATTGTAAATCCCATTGTTGATATAAATAATTGACTGAAAACATTATTCATATCTTCCGATATCTCTATGTTTTGATAATCACAAAACTTAAACTAATCAAACCAAAGATCATGACGTAAACATGTATTTAGTAATAAATAATCACTTTCACCAACAAATCACTTAAGGTATGAATAAACAAAGTGTTTAGTGAAATGCATGATCAAAGGGGTATTTAATTAACTAATACAAAGTTTATTTAATTATATAATCTTATTATATATTTTTGAAAAACACTTTTGGTAATAAGGAAAAATGTTTTAATCATACTAAATATATGATTTCAAATATTTAACCAAAATCAGTTAGTTTTTCACCAAATAAACTTTCCCCACTAAAAGACAAAGTTTCTGGCCGTTACAGTTGGGCGGCCCCCTTAATTTTAAGGGGGCCGGCCATGCTTTAAGGGGACCGGCCACGCTCCTCTGTCAGAAACGTTTGCCTATAAATACCACCTTAAACCTGAATTTTTTCCCCACCTTTTTGCACAAAAACTTTCTGTTCTAGATCTCCATTTCAATCCTAAAAATCCTTTGATCATTTCATAAGCCTTTGTTTCCAAGTGATCCAAAGCCTCATTCTTTCAAGAGCAAAGAGAAGAATACTTCTATTAGAAGTATTACAACTTAGTATCATCTTGCTATCTAAGTTGTTTGTTTACATTTACTTGTATATCTTTCATACTTTGGTGAATAAGGTGTATGTATTAGTTAACTAGATTTAGTTGAAGAATCTAGAATTGTTAAGTGTAACTTGAAGTGAAGAAGAAGGGTTAGAGAGTAGTGGTGATAGGAGATTGTAGCAATAGGAGCTTGTAGTGAAGAAATTAAGGATCTCTAGTGGAGAAGACTAGAAGACATTTGTAGATTGAAGTTGTGAAGACATTAGTGGCTTGAAGGTGTCAAGACATTAGTGCATTGAAGGTGTGAAGACATTAGTGGCTTGAATGTGTCAAGACACTAGTGCATTGAAGTTGCGAAGATATTAGTGACTTGAAGGTGTCAAGACATTAGTACTTTGAAGGTGTGAAGAGAATAGAAGATTGGTGTATAGAAGATTGGTGTGTAGAAGATTGGTGTGAAGAAAATAGTAGATTGGTGTGAAGATTGGTGTGTAGATTGGTGTGTAGATTGGTGTGAAGATTGGTGTGTAGATTGGTGTGAAGATTGGTGTGTAAATTGGTGTGTATATTGGTGTGTACGGTTTTCTCCGCCATAAAGGAGATATTTGATCTAGTGAAGAAAACTCTCGAGTAGGTGACTCGGGGAGTGGAGTAGGGCAAGGAAGGTGTCCTTGTAGCCGAACCACTATAAATCCTTTGTGTCTCGGTTTGATCTTTCCATCTCTCACTCTTTGATTAATTACTTACTTGCATTTCACACATAGTCATAATTGATAGTATTGTGCATATGTTGATTTCACATAAAGATCAAACTAAAATCCATTCATAAAACTAATCTTACAAAAACCAACCTAGTACATATAATTATATCTATACACTACTACACATATATATGCTTACTTAAAATATATGAAATTGTATATTCTTTCCAAACATTATACATAAGCATTGTATATATAAAACCTTTAATAAATCTTGTATTTATACTTTTGTAGTTAAGTGTTTTGAAATTGTACATTATACATAAGTAGTATTTATACTAAATCATAAATTAACTAGTATATATATATTTATGTATTAAAGTGATTTGAAAGTTTCATCTTAGAAACTATCTTTTATAAAATAAGCAAAACGAAAAAGACGTAAAACTATTCAACCCCCCCCCCCCTTCTAGTTTTCCACAATTGGTATCAGAGCCACGTCTAACAAGATTTTTAAAAAATATACTGTATTTTAAAACTTGTAACGATCTATGGAATTCGAAAAATATCTAGAAGGAGAATTTACGCAAATACCACCATTATTTGAAAATGATCATTTTCTTGAATGGAAAAATAAATTTGAAAATTATGTGAAATCAATAGATCTTGATCTTTGGCATATTATTTCAATTGGTGATCTTAAACTAACCAAAATGGATTTTGAAAATCAATATAATAATCTTCAAATAAAAATTGATAAAAATACTAAAGCTAAATTACTTATTTTCAAAACTCTACCAAATGTTGAATATGAAAGATTATTTCCTTGTAAAACGGCAAATGATATTTGGAAATGCCTTTTAAAGTTTCACCAAGAGAAATGTAAAACCAAAGATGATAAACTTGATATTGCACATGAAATTGTTACTCTAGAAAATTTAATAGATAAATATTTAGTTGAAATAAACACATGTACTACTAGTTCAAATGTGATCATTGAAGGTACCAATAATGAAGAACACATGTGTCAAATCCGAAGAAAGCATGTTAATAAATCATGGTGCAACAAGGACGAGAAAGACGATGTATATACGGAATACGTGAACATCCTAACAAATGTTAATACAAATAGTGATGACAAGGATTACATGCTCCAAGATCCAAGCAATACTACAAACAAAACATGGAGCGACATGAACAATGGAATTGATCACCGTATAGCGAGTGAAGATTGTACAAGCACAAATAAGGTACAATTCAAAACCAAACATTTTTGCTATGATCAATTTACATTAGAATTTTCAAAAATGGAAAATAACTTCAAACACTTTTGCAACATTGACTCAAAAATTATTTTTAAAAATGAATCTTCAACATCCGCTGAAAATAACTTTGAAAAAGAAATAATTTTAGAAGACAAAATGTCTAGACTTGAAAGTAATATTGAAATTGATCTTGAATGTAAAAATTGTCAAGACTATAAACATGAAATTAAAATGGAAAAGGAAAAAGCAAAAATATTGGCGAAATTCGAAAATAGTTCTAAATCTTTAAAATATCTACTTAACATTCAAAAGTCATTTTATGATAAAACCGGATTAGGATTTACGGCAGATGAGTATTTGACAAATACATCAAAACAAATAAAATTTGTTAAATCTAATGGAAAAATTTAGAACTATTATTATTTACATCCATTGATTATTTCTCTAGTCAAGAAAGTTATTGTTTGTTTGTTAAAACAAACAAATAATGAATTCTTGTACTTCTCGACGACATCCTCCTCATATGCATGAAAGTGCATTGGATGTTCGCTACTAATCAACTCGGACCCATGAGAATCTGGGTACCAAGCTATCTGTCATGTGTAGGTAATTAACGATCAAAGGAACTACTACTTTTTGGATCGCTCTATTCGCTTTCTTTCAATTTGATGACCACTGTCTTTATGGTGTGTTCGTTACTACCTCATGACGAAGGATTCTTGTTCTACCATTCTTAATCTGCACGACTTGTGATGATTGGTGCGACCGATAGTGTTTCTATGATCAAGTCTCCTTGATCCTTTTTGCATTGGGATATTACTTCGCTTCTTCAACTTGCTTTGGGGAAACCTTCTTGACGTTTTATATTGCTCTCATGACCAATCTTAAAGAAGAGCTGGACCTGAGGTAAGTTTTCTTTTCAAAAACTTGCCTACATTACATTAAGATAGAGCATGCCTCAATTAGTATATTAATATGTTTTAATTTGCAAGTTGCTATGCTTTTAGATCATAAATACCAATATATGCATACATAACATTAGGATAATTAACCCTCTTATTGCTATGTCTATTATCATTTATCTTAGTTTTCATCTATGTTGATAATCTTCTATGATCTAGAATAGAATGCTTGCCACTTGTGCTATATGATCTTACTAGTTGCATTAATAGATGTGTTATAATTAAGACTTGCTAGTGACTCAACATTACAATGTGTCTTGTATACATGCATATATATATATATATATATGTCTATATTGCATTCATTGATGATTTTCTTTGTCCTTTCCTATCTCATTGCATTTAGATGTTCAATGTCTACCATATCTCTCTCACATCTTTAATTGCCATTAGAGATGATTACATGTGACAATGGGCTAAATCGATTCTCTTGAAGTATATCTTTCACCTGAAATTTCTTGATTATCAAAATCAATATGTCATATTTAAAAACTTCTCTCTTTGAGTTAAAACCCTTCGAATATCTATTTTATGCTTTTCCGAACAACATGCTTAATCATAAGCTATCATAACATTATTTTGATCTTTATCAAAGCAGAAACATTTTTCTTTTTGAAACAAAACAAAATTTGTCCTATCAGGATACAAACTTGAATGTATTTCAAAACATTAAACCAAGTATTAGTGAATCAAGAACACTTCATATTTGGTAATCTTCGATAGGTAAATTTAGGAACTCGATTTCTTCTAAAAAGAGAATGACTACTGGAGAATCTATTGACTAGAAATTCAATTTAACCTAACGGTTGAATTGCTTCTATGTGAGAAGTTGGGTGTGTGTAACCCGTAAAAATGGTCGTGTTTAGCCTGAATTGAGCACCACTAGTAATAGTCTCATACTCATTCTTCAACTTGATTAAATTGCACTTCCTATATATACCTAACGCAAGTTTACTTTGTGAACCTTGCTTCTCATTAGATTCTTTCGTTCCCAGATTTATGGCATTAAGTGAAAACTTACTTTCAAACATTGTTGAATAAAACTAAAAACATTTTATTTAAAACATTATTATTTTCTCACATATGTCATAAACTTATGTGAATATGACATCCACTATCTAATCAAATCATTTCATGAGAATCATGGTTTGCCCGTATGGATCTTGTTTGTAACAAGTCCTGAAGTTCATATAATCATATCTTCCCACTTGTTTATCATAAGCTATCTTAAATTCATTTGCACTAATCCTACTTACCATTATCTTCATATAGTTGCATACTTAACTAAGTTTGCTTTATTGCTTCCTTAGTTACCAAACTTAATTGAAATATTAGTAGATGACATGATTATTAGGAATTAATTGTTTTCTCTAATCATTTCTATGATATTCCCTACATTCATGAATAGTATGCTCTATATTGCCTCAAGAGTTGAACTTACTTGAATCCAAATCCAAAAACACAACCTTTTTGAAAATTTTCTGCCAAAAACCCATTTCTGGCATTCTGGGAATCACCAGATGGGCGGCCCCCTTAAATCATAAGGGCGGCCCCCTTAAATTTAAGGGGACCGGCCTCCATTTAAGGGGACCGGCCATCTGATGGTCGAGGATACTGTTTTCTTTACAACTTTTTGACCCACTTCAGCCTATACTTCCCAAAATTCACAAACATATTTTGTCCCATACTATCCCTCAAATTTTCCTTCCTAAACCACATTTCTCATACACTATAAATACTCTCCTCCCACCATTAATGCCATCACACCCAAACATGTCATCTTCCAACAACCAAAAACCAAAAATTTCAAGAACCGCAAGGATCTCCGTCAAACCCGTTTGGAGGAGGAAACTTGATTCTTGTCATAACTCTTGTGATGTTGTTTCAAGTCAACCAACAACTCAACCTCAAACCCACTCAAATGAGTCATCCCACAACCTATCTTCCACCAATACCCTCATTAATACTTCCTCTTTTGATGAGCATGCTCAATCCCAAAACAACAATCCCAATATCTCAATCAACACTTCACATATTGCTCATTCAACAAAGACATCATCCACTCATGAAGAACATCTTCCACCCATATCTTGTTTTCATGATTACCCAAGCTCAAACATGTCTCCACCACCTAGAGTACCACCACCACTTCCTACAACCTCACATGCCACTCCAATGTTGCATGTGCAAACCTTCACCCAAGACAACTATCATGCTCCACCACCATCACCTTCCTCCGAACACTTGAAGTTCGTTGAGGAGCTAAAAGAGGCACATGAGCTTAGTGCTCTTTTAGCATTACATCTTGCTCAACGCAATTTGGATCCACCACAATCAAGCTCACCATCATCACCACATAACAAAAACCAACTTGAGAAGCATGTTAACAATTGCCCTTGTTGCATCTTCCTTCAACAACAAACCATTGCTTTGAATGAGCACTTCACTTGGATTGAGTATCTTCTTACTAGATCTCAACAAACCCCATCACTTGAACAACATCACAACCCTCAACCAACAAACTCCACTTCAAATCCACCACCTCCATGCTCTACAAACTCACCAACACCCATGGAACCAAGAGTTTACCTCCACTAAACCACCAAGCATTTGATATGCTTATGTTTTCTCATTTTCAAATAAAACTCCTCAACCATTTTGGGATTCAAGAAAGTTTGATGACACTTCTTGTTGGCACTATAGGATGTTCTATGTTATTTAGAATTCTATTTGTATTGCCTTTGTAACAATGATTATGGGTTGACATAATCATTTTTCTATTATTGAATGGTTTAATATATGTTTCTTATTCCCTTGTGCCATGATTATTACTTGCTAATATTATGCTATATGTATTTGCTTGTGCCATGCTTGTGCTTCTAATATTTTTCTTGCAAGAATTACTTTCTCGAAACCTTGGTGCCCTCAAACGAGGGGGAGCATACATCAAGGGGGAGTTTTCTACCCGTTTAAACTTCTCTCACGAAGTTTATTCGGCCTAACCTTTTTGATTCTACAAAAAGGGGGAGAAGTGAATGTAAACTTACTAAATACTTGTCTAAATATTAATTTTTGGATTTAATAAGTTTAGGTTTTGTAATCATCAAAAAGGGGGAGATTGTTGATATAAATAATTGACTGAAAACATTATTCATATCTTCCGATATCTCTATGTTTTGATAATCACAAAACTTAAACTAATCAAACCAAAGATCATGACGTAAACATGTATTTAGTAATAAATAATCACTTTCACCAACAAATCACTTAAGGTATGAATAAACAAAGTGTTTAGTGAAATGCATGATCAAAGGGGTATTTAATTAACTAATACAAAGTTTATTTAATTATATAATCTTATTATATATTTTTGAAAAACACTTTTGGTAATAAGAAAAAATGTTTTAATCATACTAAATATATGATTTCAAATATTTAACCAAAATCAGTTAGTTTTTCACCAAATAAACTTTCCCCACTAAAAGACAAAGTTTCTGGCCGTTACAGTTGGGCGGCCCCCTTAATTTTAAGGGGGCCGGCCATGCTTTAAGGGGACCGGCCACGCTCCTCTGTCAGAAACGTTTGCCTATAAATACCACCTTAAACCTGAATTTTTTCCCCACCTTTTTGCACAAAAACTTTCTGTTCTAGATCTCCATTTCAATCCTAAAAATCCTTTGATCATTTCATAAGCCTTTGTTTCCAAGTGATCCAAAGCCTCATTCTTTCAAGAGCAAAGAGAAGAATACTTCTATTAGAAGTATTACAACTTAGTATCATCTTGCTATCTAAGTTGTTTGTTTACATTTACTTGTATATCTTTCATACTTTGGTGAATAAGGTGTATGTATTAGTTAACTAGATTTAGTTGAAGAATCTAGAATTGTTAAGTGTAACTTGAAGTGAAGAAGAAGGGTTAGAGAGTAGTGGTGATAGGAGATTGTAGCAATAGGAGCTTGTAGTGAAGAAATTAAGGATCTCTAGTGGAGAAGACTAGAAGACATTTGTAGATTGAAGTTGTGAAGACATTAGTGGCTTGAAGGTGTCAAGACATTAGTGCATTGAAGGTGTGAAGACATTAGTGGCTTGAATGTGTCAAGACACTAGTGCATTGAAGTTGCGAAGATATTAGTGACTTGAAGGTGTCAAGACATTAGTACTTTGAAGGTGTGAAGAGAATAGAAGATTGGTGTATAGAAGATTGGTGTGTAGAAGATTGGTGTGAAGAAAATAGTAGATTGGTGTGAAGATTGGTGTGTAGATTGGTGTGTAGATTGGTGTGAAGATTGGTGTGTAGATTGGTGTGAAGATTGGTGTGTAAATTGGTGTGTATATTGGTGTGTACGGTTTTCTCCGCCATAAAGGAGATATTTGATCTAGTGAAGAAAACTCTCGAGTAGGTGACTCGGGGAGTGGAGTAGGGCAAGGAAGGTGTCCTTGTAGCCGAACCACTATAAATCCTTTGTGTCTCGGTTTGATCTTTCCATCTCTCACTCTTTGATTAATTACTTACTTGCATTTCACACATAGTCATAATTGATAGTATTGTGCATATGTTGATTTCACATAAAGATCAAACTAAAATCCATTCATAAAACTAATCTTACAAAAACCAACCTAGTACATATAATTATATCTATACACTACTACACATATATATGCTTACTTAAAATATATGAAATTGTATATTCTTTCCAAACATTATACATAAGCATTGTATATATAAAACCTTTAATAAATCTTGTATTTATACTTTTGTAGTTAAGTGTTTTGAAATTGTACATTATACATAAGTAGTATTTATACTAAATCATAAATTAACTAGTATATATATATTTATGTATTAAAGTGATTTGAAAGTTTCATCTTAGAAACTATCTTTTATAAAATAAGCAAAACGAAAAAGACGTAAAACTATTCAACCCCCCCCCCCCTTCTAGTTTTCCACACCCATATATCTAGGAATTGGACAAATGTTATGCCAATTACTTGTACGACAAGTTACCTCATATTATACTTTCATTACTAGCAGATCAACTGATGTGATGAAACTATGTTTATGGAGGATCCTAGTTTTCAAGATTATTCTATGGATATTATTTCCTTGGGTATTTTAATTTTCTTGAAAAATTGTATTATCAAAAATACTAATGTTTTGAACTTTCTTTATCTGTAGAAATGGCTCAAACTGATAACACCAACTTTCGTTCTGTGTTCAAAACTTATTTTGAACGAGAAAAATTGACTGGCTCAGAAAATTTCAATGATTGGTATCGTTCACTAAGGATTGTCCTGCGAGTGACTGGTCAACTTGAAATCTTGAAAACGCCTTGTCTTGCTGAACCTGAAGGCACGGCAGCTACTGATCCTGCTAAGGCCAAATGGAATCTTGATTGTAAGAAACATATTGATGTGGCTGCAATGATGTTAGGGGCGATGTCCACACCTCTTCAAAGGCAGTTTGAAGAGTACTTCCCCATGAACATGATTGATGAACTCAAGAAACTATATGAGAAACCATCAAATGTAGAGATTTACGATTTGATGGAGGCTCTACATGGTTGTAAGCAGGGTGATGGTAAACCTGTGAGTGCTCATGTGTTAAAAATGAAAAGTTTCATGGATCAACTACAAACACTTAAGAAACCCTATGACAATGATATGGCTGTGAACTTAATCAATAGATCCCTTAACAAGGATTTTAATGGTTTTGTGAGGAACTTCAATATGCATTGCGTGGGGAAGACAGTAAGTGAATTGCACGCACTGCTCATTGATTATGAGAAAGGGTTGACACCAAAGGCTCCTACGCCCCAAGTTCTTGCTATACAAGGGGGTAGAATTAACAAGCTAAATGCGAACAAGAAGAAGGGTAAAGGAAAGAAGAAGGCTGATAAGAATAAGCAGGTTATAGCTTATCAACCACCTCAACCTAAGAAGAACCCTCCTGTCAAGAATAATCCAAAGAAGGATCAAGGATGCCATTACTGCAAGGTGATGGGCCACTGGAAGAGGAATTGTCCTCTTTATCTCGATGACTTATGAAACAATAAGGTTAAGAAGACTAGGCACATGGGCACCAGCACTTCAGGTAACTTATTTGTCATTGAATTATTTACTTTATCTCATAAATTAAATTCCTGGGTATATGATACTGGATGTGGTATTAATATTTGTAATACACTACAGGGGTTTAGAGAGGAAAGGAGACTAGCTTATGGGGAGCATTTTCTGCATGTGGGAAATGGAGCACAAGCAGCAGTTGAAGCCATAGGAATGTTTGATTTAGTTTTACCTTCGGGTTTAGTACTTTGTTTAAACAATTGTCATTATGCACCTTCTATAATTAGAGGTGTTGTTTCCTTTTCATGTTTGTTGGATCTTGGTTTTTCTCATACTATTAATGGCAATAAAATTTCTGTTTCTTTAAATGGTTTATTTTATTTTAATGCTGTTGATGTGAATGGTGTGTTTGAAATTGATATGAATAATTGTGTGACTTCCAACAATAATAATAATTCAATGTACAGCATAAGTAAGAGAATGAAGTATGACTTGAATTCGTCTTACCTTTGGCACTGTAGACTTGCCTATATAGGCAAGACTCGCATGCAAAAGCTGCAACGTGAAGGGCTTTTGAATAATATCAATGATGAGTCATTTGATAAATGAGAATCTTGTATTTCTAGGAAGATGACGAAGAAACCTTTTCATAGTAATATGGAAAGAGCTTCAGATCTACTTGGTTTGATACATACAGATGTATGTGGACCACTTAGACATGTGTCAAGGAGAGGTGCTGTTTACTTCTTAACTTTTACAGATGATTTCAGCCGTTATGGTTATGTTTATTTACTTAAACATAAACATGAAGTGTTTGAAACATTTAAAGTTTTCAAAGCAGAAGTAGAATTGCAATTGGGAAAGAAGATTAAAGCTCTTCATTCTGATCGAGGTGGTGAATACCTTAGTCAAGATTTTAAAGATTTCTTAACTGAGAATGGAATTATCCAGAATCTCACATCTCCATATACTCCACAACAAAATGGTGTATCTGAGAGAAGGAATCGTACATTGTTGGACATGGTTCGATCAATGTATAATCTTACTAATCTTCCTTTGTCTTTTTGGGATTATGCTCTTGAAACAGCTGTTCGTATTTTGAATATGGTTCCCACCAAGAAGGTTGATAAGACACCATATGAGATATGGACTGGAAAAGCTCCGAACTTGTCTTATTTAAAGGTCTGGGGTTGTGAGGCGTATGTGAATCGTGACTCACAAGATCAACTCCAACAAAGATCTGTCAAATGCATTTTCGTAGGATACCCTAAGGAAACTATGGGTTACTACTTTTACTACCCACCTGAGAACAAAGTGTTTGTTGCAAGATATGGTGATTTTCTTGAAAGTGATTTTGTGATTCAAGAAATCAGTGGGAGAGTATATGATCTAGAAGATGATCTAAATAATGCATTACCTTCAGAAAACACTAGCACACTTCCTATAGAACCGGAAAGTCTGGGTCCTCCACCGGAAGTTGAAGTAGTTCCCATTCGCAGATCTTCAAGATCTGTGAAAGCTCCTGACCGTCTATGTTTTAATGTAGAGGTTGATGAGCATACACTAGGGGATCTTAATGAACATACTAATTATAGAGCTGCCATTAATAGTCCTCAAAAGGCTAAGTGGAAAGCTGCTATGGATGGGGAAATACAATCCATGCATGATAATGAAGTCTGGGAAGAAGTTGACTTAACTCCTGGTGCCAAGGTAGTTGGGAGTAAGTGGCTCTACAAAATTAAGACTGACATGGATGGATATGCACACATTTATAAGGCTCGTCTAGTTGCTAAAGGTTTTACTCAAACTTTTGGAATTGATTACGAGGAGACGTTTTCTCCTGTAGCAGACACAAGAGCTATAAGAATTCTTATAGCTATAGCAGCGTACTATGACTATGAGATTTGGCAAATGGATGTGAAAACCGCTTTCTTAAATGGTCATCTAGATGAAGACATCTATATGGCACAACCAGAAGGTTTTGAAAATCCAGAGTTTCCAAATCGTGTTTGCAAGCTTAAAAGATCCATTCATGGATTAAAGCAAGCATCACGACAATGGAACAAGAGGTTTGATGCTGAAATCAAAAGGTTTGGATTCACTCAAAATCTTGATGAGCCATGTGTGTATCACAAAGCTAGTGGGAGTGATAATGTAATTTTCCTAATTCTTTATGTTGATGACATATTAATCATGCGAAAAGACATTCCAAGTTTGCAAAAGGTTAAGGCATATCTTGGAGAGTGCTTTTCTATGAAAGATTTAGGAGAAGCTGCATACATTCTGGGAATCAAAATCTATAGAGATAGATCAAGGCGATTAATTGGATTAAGTCAAAGTACTTACATTGACAAAATATTGAAAAGATTCAATATGCAAAATTCCAAGAAAGGATATTTGCCGATGAAAGTAAAACATGGCTTATGTAATGAGTTTTGTGCTTCAACACCTGCTGAGGTGGCTCGCATGAGTAAAGTTCCTTATGCTTCGGTTGTAGGATCTATTATGTATGCAGTTAAGTGCACAAGGCCAGATGTGGTGTTTGCTCAAAATATTACCAGTCAATTTCAACAGAATTCAGGTGATAAACATTGGATTGTTGTTAAGCATATTCTTAAGTATTTGAGGAATACAAAAGATATGTTTTTGGTATATGGTGGAAATCCAGATGCAGAACTTTGTGTTACAGGTTTCTGCGACGCATCCTTTCAAAGTAATAAAGATGATTCGAAGTCTCAGACGGGTTATGTCTTTGTTATTAATGGAGGAGCTGTAGACTAGAGGAGCAAGAAGCAGAGTACAATTGCGATGTCTGCAACAGAAGCTGAATACATTGCTGCTTCAGAAGCTGCTATAGAGGCTGTTTGGATTAGGAAATTCGTTTTTGGGCTTGGTGTTATGCCTTCAATTGAATTACCTATTAATATGTATTGTGACAATTCTGCTGCAATCATATTTGCTAATGAACCTGGAGTCATGAGAGGCACCAGACATTTTCTACGGAAGTATCACTTTGTTCGTGAAAAGGTTAACGAAGGTGAAATAAATCTGCTGAAAGTTCACACAGATGATAACTTAGCTGATCCGTTCACTAAGGCTTTGGCGAAAGAGAAGCTTAATGAATTAGTCAATGGAATTGGACTTAAATTAGCTAGTAGTTTCATGCATAACTGTGATTAGTATTTGGATAAAGGATATTGTAAACAATTATTATTTTAATGAAATAAAGTATGTTGGTATGTTTATTTCTGTTATTAATTATTGTTGTCCTATTTTTGCATGTTTAAATCCATGAATAAAGGTTATTCTAAATTGTCCATTGTCAGTTAATAATATGCGAATATTATTAAATTAAGACAAATCTGAAGTTGGTATAATATACTTAAAGTATATTGATGCATAGTCATGCCATTTCAGACGATATTCGATGATACTGAATATAGGACTTATCCCAACTATATGATGTTACTTTATGGATCTTGTCATTAAGTAAATCATAAGAAGTTATCCTTAGACTTGAGATACAAGATAACGGTCATGAATGTAGTGCATTTTTGTGGAACAACTTAACGCTATACGTAACTGGTAGTCATAAGGGTTGTTTTCGGAAGTGTTACAAAGTTTGTATGTTTTGCTTGTAATCATTAAAGAATTTGTTCCTTCAAATTAATTTTTGAAGTTTAATACTGCTGGGCCCCTCGTAGGATTGTCAAGGTGTTTGCGTGGCCACGCCAAAGGTCTTTCTTGAAAGGTTCAAAAAATTTGGTAATCTTGTCAATTTCTAACAACGAGAAACAGAATGGTTAATTAAGGAATGACCTAGATCCATATCCTTATTTAACACGGTATTAGAAACAAAAGGGTAATAATAATGAGAAATCATTAAAAGGTTTTCCAAGAGCCTTACTCAAGTTGTACTAGAGGCATCGGCGTGTTGCAAGACGCTAACCGATGTGATCACACTATTATGATATGTCTAAGTGGGGGCTGTTGGTTTTATAGACAAAATAATAATAGTCGTGTGTTAGGATCGAACTTGAGATCACGGGATTGCACACAATACGTATGAAGAGAAAAAGTAATAATTATTTATAAAATGTTATAATTAATTATTAAACACAAAATAAATAATAATAATTAGGATTATTGATTAATGGCTAATTATTTATTAAACGAAGATTAGGAAAGTAATACTAGACAAAACATGGAAACAAGAGAAGGTTCCGGATACCTCTTGAGGGTTCCAAAACCGATCGGCCAAAGGGGGGTACCCACCTCCTTTGTGCCTTGAGCTCCAAGTTTTGTTTAATATATAAGCAAACTCAAGATACATGTTTTTCTCATAACTTGTACACACACATCTTGGTGTTTTCTTCTCTCCTTCTTTTCTTGGTCGATTCATCAAAACCAAATCCTAAGGGTTTCGATTTTATTGATCTGAAACAAGTCTTGTGTTTATTACTTGCAAATTCTTTTTCTTGAATTAGTACGTGTATACAAGAACGTGAATCAAACACACTATTGTTTGATTCTTGGATTAAATTACAAAAAGGTAAGGGGTAATTCTTATAATCCTTATAAACCCTAATTAGGGTTCTTGGTTCCGAAAGATTGCTTTGATTCTTGTTCGGGCTAGAATCATAAAGGTATGTTTACTATTTAAATTATTGATTAATTAATTACATGTTATTTGATTCTATTATAATTGCTTCCGCTATGCTCACTTTGATGTACTTGGTTTATTAATATGAATGTCATGATATAATAATTCCAACATAAACATCGTCAAAACATGCATTACTGATCTTTGGCACCAATCTAAGATGTTGTGGCGCATACCTTAAACCGACAACAACTTTACCACCAGCCTTCAAAAGTAAAGTTCAATTGATACATGATGAAAGGACTTCACGAGAAAACACTACAAGAAAAACCACCTTACCTTTTGTCACTAACAGTATTAAAACTCGTCACTAATCTGTTAGTGACCAGAACTAGAGTCGTCACCAGTCGTCACTATAGCTCCATCACTTGTTCAGTTAGTGACTAGAATAGAATCATGACAGATTAGTGACCAAAATAATGATCATAAATTGTATTGTATGGTCACATTTCATCTAATAGTGACCAAAAATACTTCTCGTCACAATGATGTATTTTTGTCTCCTGTAAACATAGTATTAAGGCCGTTTTTTTTTTTTTTTTTTTCCTTTTTTTTCCTTTTAATTTCATAAAGATAAAATCATTTTCATTCAAGAAAAGTACAATCCTTAAATTTAGTATTACAACATGATCCATGTTTTGATTATCCCATGTGGAGAAATTAACCGCTCTTCCTTAGCATGCAACGTCACCTTCATTGTAATTTTTTCTCATTAAAGTAGAAAACCTGATCTAAAATATACAGTAAGATTGTTGATAATAAATAATTAAATGCATCACGTTGTCGTGATATTTTTACGAGTATCATAAGTTTAATAATGGTACTAGAAAATAGGAAAATGTGTCAAGATAATCAGGTTTATCTTGACGCCACTAACTTTCTTGTTTAATTAGAAAACGAGAATGGCAGCGGTCCGCCGCGTTGTGAGCGGGCCTGTTTTTCGGCCGAGGTGATTTGACATAAATAAAGTAGAAATTTATGTTCATTGACGGTCTCACGTCGTTCATTATTCGAAGGTATTTTTTTTAAGTAAATCCAGGCACTCACATTATGGCACGAAGATAGATTCTTACATTCTGGCTGTTTTAGGTTAAAAAAAATGCATGTTCTACCCAAAAAGTGCATGAATTGACAGTATGATACATATTAGTGTACAAAAGCAATTCAAACAATCCATTTCCATACACCTTTGACATGCAACATTAGGTTAAATATTCAGTTTCAAACTTGAATGTAGACATTTTTAGGCTTCAATATCAAGAGATGCCACTGTTTGTGCTTACCCAATTGATTGAAGGCAATAACATTGACAATCCTACTATAAAAGATAATATAGTACTTATTGGCCAACTTAAGTACTCATGTTGAAGTTAAATGACCACAACGCACTTCAATAATGGCCATACTTATTGTTTCAAAGTTCCAGAATTCAAATGTTTTCAGTCTATTTGAAAGTCTACAGGTTAGATCCATGTGTAACTTCCAATCAATGGAACCAAAAAGTCCCGATGAAGTTATTCATAGCTGGGTATATCAAAGGTTAGATGAGATTTTCTTAACGACTTACTGCATCTCATCATAGCAGTCATTTATCCCAGTCGCCACCTCACCGTTGATTCAGCCGTATCCGTTCTGCCTACACACAAATAAAGAAAGTTAAAAAAACCTCCGCTGACACAAAAAGACTATTACGGAGTATGAGAATCTGTTGTATATCTCAATCCAAGTTAAAAAATAGTAATCAGGAAAATCTTATCTCACCAGCTTGTACTTTATTGCACGTATAAGTAAACATAATTATCGGAATAGCTTGAGCCCTGTATAATCAGTTGATCCACGCAAATGCAGACACCCCCTAAATACCCTGCAAAAGCATAAACAGAAAACACAATGACATACTTCTTCCGCAATCATCAACATATCGTCCATAATCAGCTGATTTGCATAAAAAAGGGAAACCTATTTTGCGATCATTAACTTATTTTACAGGGATTGACAGCCATCCAACGTTTAGACCAACTCCATCATCCAGTGTTGTAGCCGATTCCATACCAGGAATGGCTAAAAAAACAGGCGTCTCAAACCTATATCTCATAAGAGAGAAATATTTGCTACCATTAACTCTCTAAAACCCACGCAATAAATGAAAGACAAATGAGTTTCCGAAAAAAGTAGACCCCAAGAACATCAAGAATATACAACCACGACACAGGTTGTAGAGTCAGTAAAAAATACATAACTGAATTACCTCATGATGTTGAACGCCATCTGCTGTCATTTTCATGTACACCCTGAAAATGTATTCTTGTCACTTCATTTGTACCTTAAATAACAATAAAGACGATTGTCTCGGTATGAAGCAACTTGCAAGTGATATCTTGCTCTAAACAAAAAAAAAATATATGGATATTTATAACGCAAGAATTTTATTACAATCCAGTGTACATATTCTTACCCCGTTGATGAATACTTTTTCTTACCCCGTTGAGCAGTTGCATCTTGCTCAGGATTTTCATTTGACTCCTTAACATATATTTCATTTGGCTCCTTTATAGGATTTACAGTTGGGCCCTTAACAGGTTCTTGACTTTTTTCCACTAATTTGATTCCGGGACTTATAGGTTAACTAACTTCTGTCACTTGACCACCTTCCACCAAAGAAATTTCAGCTGGTCCAACACCTCCATTTTGATGATATTCAACTGCAGTAATATTTAATAAGGGGTCAAAACCATACACTAACGAATTGTCAAACAATGATATTCAAATATTTAGGAGGTTTAAATCATACCTGTGACTGGAGTCTCGGGCCTTTTGGGTTGTAGCTTATGTGGTCTACCCCTTTTCCTTTTTGGAGCAACAGTTGCGGCGTCCTCTTCCTTTCCTCCTAAATAAAAACATGGAACTATTTTTTAAAATGGTTCCTAATAAGTTTTATCACCTAAGAATCTGAAAACAACTTACCTGCATTCTCATAATGCATTAACTTCTTAAACTCTTTATTGAACCAACCTCACCATATAAAAGGCGTAAACTCTATAAAAAGCCTCGTTTTCTCCAATTGCGAAACCGTTTGCCTCAAATCAGCGAATGCGGGACTGTGGTCTCCCTTCAAATTTTGAGCTTAAGAAATTTTGCAGATATTAGAGCTGCCGTAAACCGAAAGGAAAAAGTTCTATAAATTGATACACGGGTGTCACTTAGCCATTGCCACCAAGAACCCCACCGAGCATTAAAGGCAATAAAATATAGATGAAAAATCTTCCACCAACTAGTAAATAACCAACTAATCCATTTTGTTGATAAAAGAATAAATTATTATCCAGTGAAGATCACCTGCAATAAAATCAAACCTTTCTGAGAAGTTGCAATATTTTATATACTGATTCAAATGTGATGTGATTTATCAAAAACAACGAACCTTTAAATGTGAGTTTCAGGAGCACACTACCAGTTGCAAGTAAGTGTTAGGTAAAGAAGGAACGCATCACAAAAACTATCATTTGAAGTGCTGCTTGTTATAACCACATAAACCACGTAAACATTAAATCAACACGACAAAGTTTTTAAATTCCGAAAACCAAAGAGGCAAATTAAATGAACCTGTTTCAAGGATATCAAGCTTAAGCAAATTCCAAATATATTTTCATCGGTTGGCATTATCTCGGGTAACAGAGTAATACAAACCCAATCAAATCCACCTTCATCCGATGCCTACAAAAACCACATAAGCGTTAAACAAAACCCAAATGCGAATATCAAATACATGTGCCCGAAAACGTACTGTTACCTACTTGTTGTAACAGCCATCAAGTCCACCATAATAATAATAGAAAGGCAAAATTTAACATTGCTAAAAAGAAAAGAATAACCAAATAGGATTTCAACGATATATACAGACCAAAATATTTACGATACAAATTTGTTACCTATAAAACGAAGACACAATAAAGAAAAATATAGTTTTAATAGACAATCCCAAACACCCTCTTAGCAATCACCAAAGAACTTTAACATATGAGAAGACCGTTAAAGCAAAGTTACCAACCCAAAAGTGTGAAAACATCACAGGCAACATAACTACTACCTGCAACGTTTGTGGAAACAATAATAGCCCCAAATAAACTGATAACCTAAGAAAAAAAATCATCCGAACACCCCTACAAAACAACAAAACTACCCTAAACGATAAGCAAAATCAAAAAGCTCATAAGCTGGGATAATAAGTTAATCCGAACAAAATCAAATAAGCTCATAAACAACAAATCTAATTAAATAATTATAATTAAAAGGTTACATACTTTTGTATATCCGGCAAGCAAAAAACCCAAAAATTAGAACCCTAATAAGTTAATCCGAAAAAAATCAAATAAGCTCATAAACAACAAATCTAATTAAATAATTATAATTAAAAGCTACATACTTTTGCATATCCGGTAACCCAAAGCCCCAAAATTGGAACCCTAACTCTCATGCTCCGATCATCTGGTGTGTGAGAATGTTCTGGATTGAGTGAAACAAATGTTTTTTTACATTGTACGTTTTATGATTTTTTTTTCGGAACAGGACGGGCCAGCGATAAAAGGCCACCAACGACCGGCAAATAGGCTAAACGCTGGGCCCGAATTTTTGGCAGGAAAATAGCCGTGAAAACGGCGTCGTCGTCACATGATTTAATATAAACTTATAATTTATTTTTTGCACATTTATGGGATTGATGAACTACTATATAATCATAATTTTCACTTTAATGATGTTAAAATCGTTTTTTATTCATACAAAAACATATAACCAATGACACATGTTAGCAAAACTCTTTTTACTACTTACATCTTACTTTTTAACTTAATCGATGATTTACTTTTTCACCAGTCTTGCTATTAATTCATCAAAATTTTCTTAATGGTAATCACAAAATCAAATCACTAATTAAGTAAAAAAAAAAAAAAAAAAAAAAAAAAAAAAAGATGTAATGAAAAATATCTTAAGACTTCTTAAAGTTAGAAAGATATCACAAATTTTTAGATTGGTTTAAATTAGATTGTATCATGGGAAGAATGCTTACATCTTTTAATAGACCAAAGAACACTTTGGAACTCTTTCATGAGTATTAGAAGAAACGCAAATGGTCATTAGTCATGTTTGGTGATTTTAGCGTCGTCTAGGAATATTCATATATAATGCAAAGGCATACGTTGCAACCCAAGAATTTCCGAGGCGCTCAATCAATTTATTGTTGATTCCAAGCTAACCAAAGTCCCACTTAGAGGTAGAAGTTCTACTCGTATTACTAAAGACGTTAAAAGATGAGTAACTTAGGCTGAAGTACATCATTGGACAAGTTTGTGTTTTTTCATGTTCCTTTACCACATTAACTTTCAGATACTTTCACTAAAGGATTACCTTCGTAGTTGTTCTTTAAGTTTAGGTGACCATTCAGGTGCCTCCATGTTCATACTTCGAGGGGTGTGTTAAATATGTAACATTATACCTTTAGTGTAGTGTTTATTACTTTTATATGGATGCAATACATAACATTATACCTTGTGATTGTTTATTTGTTCAATGAGAAGACATAGCTAAACCCTATTGGGTATTCTTTGATTCACTTGGTAAAAGGAGCACATTCTAATTTCTCCCAAATATCCTGAATTTTGGGCAAGGACTTTGCCAAGAAGATATTTCATATTCAGAACATTATCCACTGTTGCTAGAAACTAATTCGAAGATTTTGGCCCCATTATCTTTGAGTTTTATGATGTTTGGCTCGAAACTGACCGTTAGATCAAGTTGTAGTTTTGACTTTGAACAAAGTACTCATTCATTCTCACCTAATCGTTTCTTTTTTGCAGAAAACTTAGGGTGCGTTTTGTATGCTTTTAAAAATCACAATCGATATGACTTTGGGTATAAAGTGGGTCTCACAGGTATGATAGTCCATAAGAGGCAAGTGAGTGGGGTATAGAGTTATATGCTTTATATTTGAGTATCATATCAAATTTTTTTATTCAAAGTAGTAAAACAAACATGTTATTTCAGAATAAAAGTATTCCCCTATTCCGATTACCATATACCAGACGCACCCTTAAAGCAATAAAAGTAGCATTAAGGAATTGGGAATCATTGTCAAGTGCAAAATCCAACTTTGTGAAACAACACGAGGAACTTGATTAGAAAGCTCATCGTGTGATTCAAATGAAAACGCCTACTAAACCGGTCACAAGAATACCACCTATTTTTACTTGTGGCGAAATTAGCCTGTCTTTACTTCTTTATGCATATATATGGTCTAGTCTTGGTATTTTTAACGAAGTTTTGCTTCTAGTTGTTGTCATCTTTTTGTCTTCTTATGCATTATCCTGTGTATGGATGAAGAGCCTTTTAAGAATGGCTAGAAACGTCATTATAGCGTGTTAGTGATGTCATGATAAGCCCCACGAGTTTATGGGTAGTGCCGTAGTGGTGGTGTAGCTATCACCAAATCCTTGTTAGGGAATTATAGAAACCAGAACATGCTAAATTAATTTTAAAAACAGAAAGTCCTAAAAAGGTTAAATAAAGTGTGTCATGGGGACCTAAGTTGCCATGCGTGTGAGCACTATATACATCCAAAAAACTTAATATAAATAAAAAAAGGTGACACAAAAATCTTTTAAGTTAGAACATACATATGGTCAATTTGGGGAGACAATAGCAGCCATCGAAGTGACCTCACGACGAGAAAAGTGAACTTTGTTACTCAGTTTTTATAATCATTAAATTCACGAACTTATACCAGTATGGTCGACATTTAATTTATTAGTATATATTAAGAGAAATGCTGATTTATTAGTAGTAGTATTAGCATGTTATATTTATTATGCATGATTCAAGTGAACCCCTTTTACTACTTTGAAGCAGGTTATTTGTTATGTTCGCAGTACTTTTCATCAGTGTTGAAAAACAAGAGTTACAACACCCAGTAATCCTTTTGTGGCGGACAACACCTCGTAATCGGCGATTATGATTACTCGCTACAAGATCAATTACTAATTACTAGCTGATTACATATAATCGGTTATAGATTTATGAACAATTCTACGGTACTAACTGTGACACATATAATTTCAAAATTTATATTATAAAAGTTCTGATCGTATCAATCCCTGATTACTCCTTATCTAGGCAGATTAAAAAAAAATAGTCTCAGTACCGTTTTTCATGAGTTATAGGTCTCAATACCGTCTTCCACGGTGTATGGGGAGGTTGAGACGTAGACAGTCTTACCTATACCTAAGATAGAGAGGCTGCTTCCGGTTCTACCGAAGGTAGAAAAGGACCTCCGGCCTAGCAATGGGTGCGGATTGAACCCTTGACCTCCGTTTTGCAGAGGCAAAAATGTTAACCAGTTGATCCAACCTTGCTCTTCCTTATCTAGGCATATTACAACCTTATTTTTCATTATGGTCTACCTTTATTTGCTTATTATATGTCAACTCACGGTTTATTCGACTGCCGACTTGTCAAGTGTCCCACTACTCTTAGCTAGGTTTACATTGGGTCGTTTGTTCCTTAGCGACAACCTCTTGTGTTATTGTGGTGCGGTTTTTTGGTAGAAACCGAAACCGCATCGCAAAATGCGGTTTTTTTTTTTTTTTTTTAGGAACCGCACCGCGGTTTTTGTTGCTGTTTAGGTTTTTGCGGTGTCGGTTTTGCGGTTTTTTTTGGGTTTTGCGGTTTGCGGTGCGGTTCCTACTCACCCCTAGACAAGGTGTGGCTACCAAGTTCGAGTCTTTCATGTCCATTTTGGAAACTAGCATGTAATCTTCTCCAAAAGAGTTTTTTGTCTTCTCTATATTGACTTTTGTTTCAATTTGAATATTTAGGGCCCGTTTGGTTTGTAGATGAGTTTAGGATTAGGATTAGGATTTAGATTTGAGTTTGAATTTTGATTTGATGTAAGATAGAGAAAATTAATTATTATTTTATAAATATATATATTTTATAAGTTAATTAAGATAAAATATATTTTTTCAAATAATAAATAGACGTAAAATAGATCATGGGACTACAACTTGTGGATGGGAATTTTCTGAAACTGACAACGTGTACTTGATTGCTTATATATAGTCAAAAACCCACCGTACTAGGTGGAATTGAGAATTGGTTATCAAGGAAGCGCGTGATCCCAAAGAAGGAAAACCAAACAATTTATTTTGTGTATCTTTTAGCCTAAACCCCTCTAACCCCACATACCAAACGGACCCTTAGAGCTCTGCAGTTTTACGTGCGTATGTCTATTAGCGGTTATAATTACTAATATGTACTATGGTTTAGTCCAATATGATATTTGTGAGGAAGGCAACTAACACTCTATGTCTCATACTAAAAATCCTTAAACCAAAATAAACTTAATAAGACTCAAATAAAGCAATACTTTATTGGTTAGTGTCATCCAAAAAGTTTCCTACATAATTATAATTCTTTTAAATTGTGCCATTTTTGCCTATAAACGATTATTTTGGGACGAATGGGAGTATTAAGGGTTTTCCGTATATATACATTTGTAATACATAAGTTATGGTTCAAATTTCAAACTACAACCTTTGTTATACACTCATATTGCTTAAGTTTAACTGAATTGAGAGAGACAAGCTCATCTTTCTTTAATAGTAATTGCAAAAATGTGATGGGCACTACTGCACTTAGTCGTAGAAAAAATTCTGTAAAGTCTTATCTCGATTCTTTTTTTAAGATATAGGAAAGGTTTTTATCTTTAAAAAAGTGTTACAAATTTAGAAAACGTGTTTAAATTACATTTTTAGAAAATTGAAAAGAGCAAGGGAGTGTTTAAGGGAAGGAAAAACATAGAAAAGAGTAAATAGCTCTTTTCGAAGTTTGTGTTTTATTTGGGCATGGCGAGTCTCAAAAGTGAGGTTTTGCTTTAAGTGACTAGTGAGCAGGTTTTTGAGTGTGTGCATGATAAGTAAGTAAAAGGGAAATGTTGTTTAAACCTACAACAAACCGAAGAAGCTAGCAGCGGATAACCTGATTTGATGAAGTCCACGACACACACAAACAATTGTGTCACGACAGAAAACATACACACACGTATATGATCCAAACGATTAGTATATTGATCAATAGAAAATAATAAACGGTACAATGACCCCTCCCCCCTCGCCTCTTTATTATAGAGATGAGGGGGAAGAAAACCAACTCTAGAAGGAGTTGAACTTGGCTGCTACAAAGGAAAAAACCAAACTCTTGAAGGCTTATTGACTTAGCTATCGTTTGACACCATCTAAAGGTATATATAGAGTTGATAGTCGGCTATGGAACGTATAATGCATTTAACCGACATATCTTCTTTCCTATTTGACTAAAATGAACTAAAGTTACACAAAGACCCCCATAGACTTAACAATACTAGACTAATATGGATACTAAATATAACAATTTCCACCTTAGTACCATATTAGCCTATACCGATACACAACAGCTTCAACCTGTGCTGGAACCTCGGACCGGGATCCGCCTTTGATAAGGAACTTGTAGCAATACCTGCTACTATCTTTAGATCAAATCTTGACTCTATTGCGAGTCCTTTTAGCCAAATAACCTCCTTTGCAGCCTCCGTAAGTGTCATATATGCCGCTTCAGTTGTTGACAAAGCCTTCATGTGCAGCATCATAGCTTTCGAGCTTCCTGCACATCTTTGTATCATAAACCCGTACCTTGTGATTGATCTACCCATTACAGTGATCGATCTACCCATAGTGTAGTCAAAATCCACAAAAACCTGTACGTTTGTCTGTAATCCACGATCGAACCTATCCAACATACCCATATCTACAGATGCTATGTCAGGTCTCGTGCAGACCATCTGATACTCCCGGCTTCCAACCGCATATGTATATGACCACTTACCATTCTTTTCCACATCACAGTCTCATGATAGACTACCCTCCAACGACAGTATGGAGTGTCCCTCCAACAAAGTTTGTACCAACTTTTCATTGTGAACCCTGGACTGTGACCCCCTTAGAGTATTACCACTCTGATCCCTGATGATCTCCATACCAAGTATATTTCCTTTTGCTTTATCCAGCAAACCCTTGGTAACCCAGATCTCAGCCTTGCATTCGCAAGAAAAAACCATACCATCTATATAGAGAAATAGATGTATGAACATACCTGGTGTATACTCCCAGTAATAGTTGTGGTTGTCGTCACTGCTTTTACTGCAACCGTTGCTGAGCACACACACATTTGACCGAGTATCCATTTCTTCTTTCAATCTAGTCTTCCACTTGGAAATTACCTCACAAGCAACTGTATTATTGAAAGTCAATGACTCATGTGCGTATATCTTCTCCACTGCAGCAACTGCAAAAGCAGCCTCATTACTGTTTTCTCTATACCTGCATAGTTCCCGTGCTGAGTGTTGCTCCCTATCACGTGCTAAATGATAGTCCATCAAATCCCGAGTTTGTACTTTTTGTGAACCAGCTACCTGACCGACATTCCCCTGAGGTTCCACCTCAAATGTATGATCCCCAAGCGGTTCTACCTCAAACTCAACTCCCTGCAACACATGCACTGAACCTGTACCTACACCAGAACCAATGAAAATTTTCTTGTATTTCTCACTCTTATTGAAACCCATATTCCTGTAAAGCACTACCTTTGAAGTAACATCATCAAACCTCCAAAGCTTATTACCCACTATACCTTTACGGTATCCCAGGAATATGCACTTGACCTTAACCGGTTCAAGCATCCCTTGCTTATTACTAGCAAGCCAACCAAAAATCCCTAACATATCTATAAGCGTCTTGAATCCAATCGCTGATGATGGTGACCTATTCACTAGATATGTAGACCTGGTTGTATCCTCTGCCCAAAAAACCTTGGACAGACTAGACTGAATTAGAAAACAACGTACCTTATCCAAGAGTGTCACATTCGTCTTCTTAACCAACCCATTCTGCTGCTGTATCCTTGCAACACCTAAATGTTTGGCGACCCCACTCTTCATTCATTGTTGTGTAGACCTCTGATTAGAAGAATCAAGAATAGTACCTGTCTTGATCTTCTTCCCAGTCTGAGATTCTCCTAACTGCTTCCTACCCTTCAATGTCTTCTCGGTCAACACCTAACCATCTAGGGTATATACGCAATTAGCCTTCCTTGTTCCTGATAAAACCACCAGTGAACCCTTTATAACCTTGATCTTTCCCGACTGCATTTTCATGGTAAAACCCTCTTTTTCAAGAGTACCCAGCGATATCAAGTTTCGCCTTAATTCCAGAACATACCTGACGTTATCCAAAACGAAACTTGACCCATCCCTCATCTGTACTTGAACCTTACCTGTCCCATGTACACGGCATTCCCTGCCGTCACCCAGCAGTACATTGCCACCGTCATACTCCGTATAATTAAACAAGTAATCTCTCCTGTATGTCATATGGTATGAGCCCCCTGAATCCATGATCCAGTCAAATAACTTTTCAACACTCATAGCCATCATAACATCAGCATTGTTATAACTGTCAGCTCCTGAACCGGATACCTGATCTTCATTCCTAACAAAACCTTGAGATTTCTTGTGATTATACCTGGGAAAATCCCTCTTCAAATGCTCCTCAGACTGACATATATAACACTTGAGTTTGTTGTTTCTTCCTTGTGACTTTGACCACGCACTACCTTTACCCTGCTGCATATCACTTTGATCAGATTTCTCCCTCACAAACAACCCTTCACCACCATCAACCTTTGCTTCCGTCATCTTCTGAAGTTCCCTAGAATGAAGTGTCACGACCACGTCTTCTAGCTTCAAAGTATCCCGACTATATAGCAAAGTATCTACAAAATTATCGTAAGATGTTGGTAAAGATGTGAGTAATAATAATGCCTGATCCTCATCCGATATAGCAACATCTATAGCCGCTACGTCACCTACCAGCTTGTGAAACTCATCAATATGTTCAGACTGACTCTTACCCGGATGCATATGAAAAGTATATCACTTCTTCTTCAAGTACAAACGATTAGCTAACTCATCAATATGTTCAGACTGACTCTTACCCGGATGCATATGAAAAGTATATCACTTCTTCTTCAAGTACAAACGATTAGCTAAAGACTTTTTCATGTATACAGTCTCTAACTTTTTCCAAATCCCCGCTGCAGTCGTCTCCTTGGTGATCTCCCGTAGGACCCGATCACCTAAACACAAGATCAATGCGCTGTAAGCCTTTTTCTGAATGACGTTATCGTATGCCACTATCGTAGCTGCAGGTAACTCTTTCAATGCTGCAGCTAATCCCTGCTGTTCCAGCAAAGCCTTCATCTTTACCTGCCATAACTCGGAGTCATTCTTTCCATCGAATTTCTTGATGTCAAACATGGTTCCCGTCATCATTCTTTTCTCTCTTTGTTTATTCTGATAATCTTGTGATGTAACCCTCACAACACCGAATTAAACAAAGTACGCGTATGTAAAAGCCTCTTGCTTTATCGATATAACCCTAAGATAAACCCACTTAAAATCGATCAAATCAAGAAAAAGAAAATAACTCTTCTTTAGTAAAACTTATGCATGCAAAATACAAAGTTTATACACATGCAGCAACCTTTAAAAACATTCACATGCATGAGACCTCAACCATTTTTTTCCTTTTTTTTTTTTTTTTTTTTTTTCCTATTCAGTTTTTGAAAGAAACTGCCAAAACGAAGAAACAAGAAATATATATCTTTTGGATTGAAAAACTTCTCCTTGACGTTCAATAAAACGGAACACCAAGACCTCGTTGACCACAAATCCGATCGACAAGAACCATTCTCGATCAACCTCCAATAAAACTATTTTACCGCGAACAAAACCGTCGCAAAATCGAGTAGCCTTGGAGATTTAGAAACAATCGAAAAGTCTCAACCTTGCTTTGAAGTACTAACCTTGTCGATGTATATAACCCTTGCAAACCGATTATTGTTAACCCAAAAATCTTGCAAAAAATCGACAACCTTGAAGCTTCAAAAACCTGAAACCTCAAGAACCCTTGGATGTTTCCACACCTTGTCGCAGGACCTCGACAACCGAAACCTACCAAGAAAACCTTCCTGTCATGACACCGTTGTGGTGCAAGTAACCAACAGCTTCTCGACACCTTTTGAAGCTCGATAACCCGAAACCCCAAAGACCCTTGTGTCGACTTCTATTTTGAATACCCCCTCCAAAACCCGAAGCTTAACCTGCTACTGTTACTTCAATACCCTTTCTGTTCGAAACCTCAAACACCAAGAAACCTTCAAAAAATCGAACCTAGCTTCCTTCGAACTTTCGAACCTCGCTCTTGATACCACTTGTTGTTTAAACCTACAACAAACCGAAGAAGCTAGCAGTGGATAACCTGATTTGATGAAGTCCACGACACACACAAACAGTTGTGTCATGACAGAAAACATACACACACGTATATGATCCAAACGATTAGTATATTGATCAATAGAAAAGAATAAACGGTACAATGACCCCTCCCCCCTCACCTCTTTCTTATAGAGATGAGGGGGAAGAAAACCAACTCTAGAAGGAGTTGAACTTGGCTGCTACAAAGGAGAAAACCAAACTCTCGAAGGCTTATTGACTTAGCTATCGTTTGACACCATCTAAAGGTATATATAGAGTTGATAGTCGGCTATGGAATGTATAACGCATTTAACCTACATATCTTCTTTCCTATTTGACTACAATGAACTAAAGTTACACAAAGACCCCCTAGACTTAACAATACTAGACTAATATGGATACTAAATATAACAGGAAAAATGATGATGTGCAATGACGTGACATCACTCTTTGGATTTGACTTGGATGACTACACCCAATGCTTTAAGTTTTTATTTTTTCTAACACGCTCAGAAATCAACATAAGCCACATTGCGTTTTGTGGGGTGATTTGGATACTCATATTTTTTATTAGAACACTCAACTGTATAAGCAGTTAAAACGCACTGTCAACATTGTATAAGTATGTAATGCACATAATAAAATGTCTTAATCAAAAGTATGAGCGTGCAAATTAATTCTCTTATATTTTATAGAAACAATATATATTCTCGCATATCAATTGTAAAAATACTTTTAGTAATCTGTTTAACTAGAAAGCTATTGGGTAGTTAAAATTATTCTATATAGGGCTGTAAACGAATCGGACGAACACGAACGGAGCCTTGTTCATGTTTGTTCATTTAATTTTAACCGAACAAATAACAATTTTAACCGAACAAATAAACGGACACGGACGCTTAAACGGACGAATTTTCTTATTCATGTTCATTTATTAAGAAAGTGAGATGTTCATGTTCGTTTATTTTCATTCATTAAGACACTAAACGAACGCTAAACGAACATAAACGATCGAATAAAAATAAAAATTGACAAACAAACATAAACTTTATTAAATTCTTCACAATATATTGTTTTATAAGTGTTGTATTATTTAAACAAACCAATTTTTAAAATTATAAAATTAAAAGACATGATATATGAATATAAATAGATAAATAAACATAAACGAACGTTAACGAATGCATAATCGGACGTTCACAAACATAAATGAACGGACGAGACTTTTGTTCATGTTCGTTCATTTAATTAAACGAACGTAAAATATTGTTCATGTTCGTTCATTTAATAAACGAACGAACATAAACGAATTTTTTACCGAATGATTCATGAAATGTTCACTGAAGGTTCAGTTCGTTTACAGCCCTAATTCTATATGATCAACTTTTTCTTAAACGATATATGATCAACTAATAAAATAGTAAATGCAACTAGTAAAAGATGGAACTGGGCCCATTTATTATTAGAGCATCTTTGAGGGGCTTTGTTAGGCTAGCCAATGGTGGTTACAGTATGATTCAGTAGTGGAATTTGAACATTTATTTTAAAGGGATTAATTTATTTTGGAGGGACCAAATTATATATTTGTTTGTATTATTAACTAAATTAATAGGATTGAATACATCATTTGCACATCAGTTTTTTTCTTTACAACAATTTCATCACAAACTTAGTGTAATAATAAGATCGAAGACACTATCAAAAACATACCCCACTTAATTATTTAATAAAAACACCACACACATATATATTTCACACGACTCGATCTGATTTTCAATCGAGTTCTTGCAAAATAGCAGGACGCGTCAAGTGGGGAGGTTGTAATGGGGTAGACGAGTTCTTTTTGTTGGTCAACCGAATGTCACTACCATCCATTACGGATGGTCTTAGATTAGCATAAGGAACATCATGTATGTGATTGTCATATCTTTTGTTCTGCTTTGGTCAACAAAATCCAAAGTTCCAAACACCACTTCATATAACGAGAGGACAACACAAAGCTCCCAGTCAAAGACAAATTTTGAAGTCCATGATACTTTTAATTCTTAATGAAACAAAAACAAACTCTCTTACTAAAGTTAGAAAGTAGAAGTTGGGCTAAGTGGCTAAATGGTCCTAAAATCAACCAATTGAACGGTCTTAATCGACTAAAAACATATCCCTCAAGATTTTAGTGTTCCTCTATTCACATTTTCATCTCATTGCACATCATATTTTACACAAATATTTATTCTTACGCTGAAGCTAGGTATCATATCAGACATCCCGGACAAGGCTAACATATGTTGCTTGTATTGTTACAGTTTGGAGCGTAATATAGCACCTGAGGTCCGAACCTCTCAACTCTCAACAATGATACAGTTTATTGTTGCGACTAAAAAAAAGTCAAATGGTATATTTGGTAAAATGGGTTGGATCTGGATCATACATTTTTATAAAGCTGTTTGTCGAATTATTAGGAGCAGAAACTTATTAATGTAAAATCGCAAGAAAATACATCAAATTAAATTCATATATATTTCCAACTTTTATGTGATAATTCACTATATTTTGAAGGGTAGTTAAGCAATTTGATTAACTATAAGCCTCTATAAACCCGTTTCAACTGACTAGACTTATAGAGACTTATTTTAAAATCTCAAGCGTCTATAAACCCTGCATCATAATCTTTTGATATGATTTATAAAAGCTTTATAATCTTTTGTAATAAACAAGCTTATTAAAATCTCAAGCATATATAAAACCCGCATCAAACATAAAATTAACATCACAAAGTTACTCATTATTTATCTTAGATACTTCGACTAAGATGTAATTGCAAACTATATTATCAATATCAATAAATAAATAAAAAAACAGAGAAATACAAATTGCATTATGCTATTATTGTTTATGATGTGCTGAAAATTAAAGAAAAAATAAATAAATAAATAATAAAAAGGAAAAAACTCAATTTATCCATTTGATGAAAGCCCACACCGATGGGCTGAGGAAAGAAAAAGGGTGGAGAATCCGATCCGGCGGGCTCATACGTGAACCGGGCTTCAATTAAAGGTTTAAGCTTGGTTATTTAAACTGATCTTAGGCGGGCACCCTTTTTAAGCGGGCCATAAACCTTCTTGAGTCTTGAAATTGCTTACCTGCCGGCCTTTCAATAATGAACCGATTCAAATCTCGGTCTATTTGGTTGTTAGTTATATATAACTATATTTAAGAAGGGTTGATTAAAAAAGTCTAAAACAATACATGCAAACCCTCCTTAAGAAAATGTATTTAACTGAAAAGTAAAACAAGCTTCTTTTTAACACTTCAATCTAATGTTAAACCATAGGCAAAGACAAAATTGTGATATTGCAAAATTTTATAAGAAAATAAGAAGTATGAAAATCTTTTAGTTCTCGCTTCATTATATTTAAACATATTCAAGTAGAAACAAATTACAAGATGATATATTTTTAAAAGTTATTTGTTTGAGTTACGGGTATTCAATTTTTGCCTCTAATTAGCGAACTAAGTGGATATAAGATCATAAAACACTGGATATGTTATCATATAACAATACAAATGGATCTTAACCAAGGCAGACATTTGCAGAGAACGTGACCGAATGTTTTGAAACAACAAAATTATATTAAAGGAATCTAACAAGAAGCTAGAGCAAAAAGATGAATAATAATAAAACTTAAATTTCATTTTTTTTTACTGGTATGATGTTGTATCATCTCAGATGATGATGAATAATTGCCAACGTCAATTGTTAAACGTTACACAAAACACTTAAACCGCAATATCTCAACTATAACTATTTGACGCTATAAAATTCATTCACTATGTACGGGTACACGTTTAGTTAAAATAAAATATATTATGGATTGTGAAAAGGTGATTTGATACTGTAAAAGCTTATTGTTATTCATCAAGATCCTAAATGGGTTCGCTATATGTGTTGACTGTATTTACCCAACACAATGGATTGAAATTATCTTTTGTTGCTTGTAGTTAACATCTCAATCAGTTAACTTCAAAATATTCTTTCTTCTAGTGCCTCATGACATTCATTGTTAAAAAAAATGGTGTATCGTATTTCTATCATATATGTTCTTGCCTTCTTGGATGTTAATAAAATCGGTCCCGGTTGACCAAAATTTCATACCTACTATAGTGAAGACCATAAAGTCATCCTGGATAGCTTTGAAGAGATTCCTTATGTTGTTGCATGGCAAAATCGAATTTACAAAGGGACATGATCATAAATTTAGAAACTATTTTTTCAACTAAAAAGATGTTGCATAAATTCTTTTTGGACAATGCACATCTTAGAAGTTTCAAAATTAGAAGATTTTTAGTATAAGTTTACATAATACGGAAAAGGGGCCTCAATCCACATTATGGGTTTAGAAAACAATTAGCCCACACAGCCCTGATTATTGGTATCAGTCAATCAGTCATGGATCAAACGTTAAATATTGGGCCTTAAAGTAATGGAATCGTTTGCCAAATCTGTAAAGAAGTAACAAAAACCAATTCTTTTTAGGAGTGTTCATAGGTCGGGTAATAAACCGAAAACCGAACCGAACCGAACATATAACCGAACCGAACTTGTTAAAACCGAACCGAATCGAATTAAAAATCCGGTTTTCGGTTTGGATATGGGTTAAGCTATCTGAACCGAAAACCGAATTTATATAAATATATATATTTTTTTATATATTTATATTATTTTATATATAAAAAATATCCATCAAAATTTTATACTAATATAAAAAAACACTTTTTATGCTTAAAGTATTTTTTTTGACAAAATATATATAATTAAATTTAAAAAATATATATATAAATAGTGTACTTCAAGTATAAATTTCGGTTTTCGGTTTTGACCCATAACCGAACCGAACCGAACTTCGGTTCGGTTCGGTTATAAATATTTTCGTTTTGGTTCGGTTTTCGGTTATGACTCAATTTTTTTTAACCGAACAACCCGAACCGAATAAACCGATTAACCGATAACCGAACCGATGAACACCCCTAATTCTTTTACAAACAAAACTATGGCGTATACTATAGGAATCAATATATATATATATATATATATATATATATATATATATATATATATATATATATATATATATATATATATTTAAGACTAGTTATATTCATACTAACTTTAGAGAATAAAAAATTATAAATAGTCATTATTTCACTACAATAGATGTCCAACTTAATATTCTAATTTATCCCTATATAAATGTTATTTTTTTATTACAACCAATAAGATAACAAATCTAAAATAAAATTAAGATAACTTGTTTTGAATCTCACTATTTTTTAAAACTGTCGCTACAACAACAGCTGCTTTTAGCGGGGACATTTCCTCGCTTTCAGCGGGGACTTCTCCCCGCCCAAAACTTTCGGCGGGGACATGTCTCCGCCGAAAGTGCCTCAGGCAAAGCCCCTCGTAGTAAACTTTCGGCAGCGACGTACCACTCTTTTGGCGGTGACACGTGGGACCCACGCTGCCAGCTGAACGTATTTTAGAAGTAAATGGTGCAACCTTTTGGCGGGGACGCTTCCCCGCTGAAAGTATTTTCCAAGTAAAGGTGCAACCTTTTGGCGGGGACTATTCCCCGCTGAAAGTATTTTCCAAGTAAATGGTGCAACCTTTTGGCGGGGACTCTTCCCCGCTGAAAGTATTTTCCAAGTAAATGGTGTGCATTTTTGGCGGGGACAGGTCCCCGCTGAAAGTTGTGCTCACTAATAATGCAGCAACCTTTTGGCGGGGACATGTCCCCGCGAAAAGTGCCTGACCCATTTTGCAGCAAATTGCTGCAAAATGGGTAATTTCCAGATTTTTTCCGGAAAAAATCTACATTATCACTACAAATCCAGAACCTGTATATAACCTAATTACAATACCACAAGACACTCAAATCACAAATTCGCCAAACATAATATGATACATATCCAAATTTCTTAAAAATTAACATAATCATGTGTTTGTATCCAAATTCGCAAAATACGGTTCAAAAACCGTTATCACATGATCACTACATAAGCTAGCTATCCGCTATACGCTACAAAACTATACGTGGGAACAATGTAGTGGGAATCCTAACACATAAACTACATAAACACATAATAATCCATGAAACTATCCAAACATTTGTCCATAACCCAAAACAAAATATAAATCAACCTAAACAACCCATACGCTACTCCTGAGTCCCCCCACTCCCCCCACTAGCCCCACTCCCCTCCTCCGGGGTACCTGTAGACTCACCTGGTGATGGTGAAGCCTCCTGGGATCCCAATGTCGTCGCCTGAGTCGCTAGCTCAGCTGGGAAACCCGGCTGTGTCTTAGCCCACCCTACCAACATATCAATCAGTGTCCTTTGCTGGGACATCTCCTGGGTTTGCTTCTGGACTGTTTCGTGCAGGGAGGGCGCGGAGGCTTGATCACGAGCTCGTGCGGCGCCGAGGGTCGTCTGACGACCACCGCCGGGTAAGACTGGACCTATGCCAGGAATATGACCTCGCTGCTTGCCACCGATCACGTGGCGCATAATATCGAGGTCAGACATGGTCGTCCCCCCGGAGGTGCTCTCCGTCCGCATCTGTATCATCTGGTTCTGTTTTACAAAAAAAAATAAGCAAAGTAATATATAAGTCGTGATTTATTATATTTGCATTAATGTGGGTGAGTTTTATGGAAATAAATTATACTTACATATCTAGTCTCGGACAATGCAGACTCCCAAACGCCGTCTCTCGTATGGTTGTGTCTGTACATCGCGATCAAGTCTCTACCATCCACAGCGTCGGTGGGTTCTCTCAGCTGTTTATAAATAAACTCAATAACGACTCACCAAACACTATATATATATAAATGAAATGATTAAAAAGCGTCTTACGAAGTTATCGCGTATAACAGCTAACGAATGCGACCCATGAAGGCTGGCAGTCGGATTGGAGAGCCGGTTCTGCCTGTTGGTCTCCCCTCTCTTCAAATTATCCGGGTTCGACCAGTGCTTAACCTGAGTATTATAAATAATAAAAAATGTTATATAAATGAATTATTATTATTATTATTATTATTATTATTATTATTATTATTATTATTATTATTATTATTATTATTATTATTATTATTATTCTTACAATAAGAATAATAATAATAGAAATAATAATAATAATAATAATAATAATAATAATAATAATAATAATAATAATAATAATAATAATAATAATAATAATAATAATAAAGTGTGGATCCAGAAATTTACATATTGTTCCCAATCCGACTCCGGCATGTTCTCCGGGCGTTTTGCCTTGATCTCCTCCAGCTTCTCCATCCCACCTTGCTCAGTAAAATTTATCTTTTTGTGCCGCCACTTGTTGTCGTCGTATCGCTTTTGGAGATAATATTCGATACTATTGACAATATCCTCTCCATCAGCACTGGCAAGGTGCTCACCGAGATCAAAATAATGCTGCAATAAAATATAATTAAAATAAATATTCAAATTTAAATAAACAATCAAATTTAAATAAATAGCAAAGTTAAAATAAACAAACACAATAATTAAAAAAAAAAAGATAAAAAAAAAAAAAAAAAACAAAAAAAAAAAAACAAACTTACGTGAAGCTGGTCGTCGATGTGGGCCTTCGCGGTAGCAGGAACAGCCGACCAGGATTTGTAATGCATAGGAATTGATTGCCGCAACAATTCCCTGACCAAGTTGGAGAACCACTTCGCGTGGTCGCCCACATGCTCCCACATCCCTTTGTCGTTCTTCCGGAATCTGATCGATACCGGACGACCAGTCTCTTTCCTCTCATTGCGGAGCCGCGTGTTCTTTGTGGGACCACGCACCGACTTCCCGCCTTTCCCAATTTTGGCATTGGGCTTGGGAGGTCTGGGAGGTCTGGATTTAGATCCTACAAGTAACCAAATTCAAGTAATGATGATATAAAATAACAAGTTATCAATTTCAAATAATAATCAAGTTTAATTAAAATAATCTAGAAATTCTTACTCTGACAATCACTGCCTATCCTCGTCGGACCACGGGGTGGCTCATTGCCTCCATCGCCACCGTGGCTCCTAGCAACAACATCTGCCATCTGTAAACGTACTAGTACAAGAAAATATAATTAGTGAAGAAACACATATACACATATACGCATATACACGCACATTGAAATAAATAACAATTTATACAAAAAAATAATAATAATAGTAAATAATTAAATAAATAAATAAACACATTTAACCACTCGATAACAATTTCATTCAAATAAGTGTCATTTGACAAATTACAATTTGAGATCAATCTCCCTCATCACTACGATAAAAACCCTCATTATTAGTGTCAGCTTCATCTTCACAATCGACGTAATCTTCACCATCAGATGCTAAATCATGAGGAACGTGGTCATCATAATCAATATTATCTTCGTCGTCGTCGACATAAGTGATAATTGGTTGTGGTGGTGCCTTAACTTCCGCTGGCTCAACATCTCTATTTATGGTGTCATAATTCAACGTATCCAACTCAGCAGAGAGTGTGACATGTGATGATGTGTTGTCATGTACAACATCCTGATTGTCTTCTACCACGATGATATCCGGGTTCCAAATCTTTCGATGATAAGAATCTTGGACGGCCTTGACATTACCACGTTTACCCGGGAAATCAAGGTAAAAGACTTGTGTTGCTTGTGTTGCAAGAATGTATGGTTCACTTTCAAACGATACACGATCTGTCATTATTTGTGTAATGTTGTTTCTATAGGTACAACGTTTTATGCGACCATTGTTATTAGTGTCGAACCATTTAACTTTGAACAACACAACCTTGAACGGAATATATTCAAGCTCGATAATTTCTTCAAGCTGGCCATAATACATTCCTCCGCTAGGATTAGGAGTTGAAATTCCGCTGTTTTGGGTTGAACGACGTAAATCACGGTCGTGTACGATAAACTTCACACCGTTCACTGTGCAAGAGTCGGCTGAGAATGCAGCACATGATGGTCCACAAGCCAAAGCAAACAACTCGGAAGTACAACTTGGGTCGTCCTTTACTTTCAATTCACGAATCTAAGAAAAAAAAGTTAAGAATAGATATAGATGAGTAATAGCCGTTATTTTTACAGGGTTTTACATACAACAAGTCTACCTTGTTCCCAAACCAGCGAGGAAATCCTTCTTGTATGTCATTGCCAGGAAATTCCCTGTAAATGTTCATGATATTAGAATAAGTCGTCGAATAATAACTTACGTAAAACAAAATTTTGAAATAAAACGTGTACCTCTTGTACTCGTTCATGTACGGGTCGATTTCATGACTGTTGTGTAGTACATACCATACTACTTTCTGCATTGCGTCCGGTTCAAGCCGAATTAATGATTGTTTACCATTCAGTTTACAGGCTGATCGAAACACTTGAAATCGACTTGTTGGGCTTGGACCGTCCTCATTCCGGTCAGGACGATTAAATCTCGTCTCAACACCTCGAAAATAATGCGAACAGAAAGTTAATGTTTCATCAGCAATATAACCCTCCGCTATTGATCCTTCAGGCTTAGCTTTATTTCTGACATAATTTTTGAGCTTTTTCATGTACCTTTCAAATGGATACATCCACCTCATGTAAACAGGCCCGCCTTGAATAGCCTCTTCGGGTAGATGAATAACCAAGTGAATCATAATATCAAAAAAAGCTGGAGTATAGATTTGCTCGAAACTGCACAAAATATTGATAAGCTATTCTTTAGCTTTCAACATGTCATCCACCATCAATGTTCGAGCGCATATTTGTTTGAAGAATGAACAAAGCTCGATTATTGGTGTTGCGGTGATTTGGTCCTTTAAGTAATTTTGAAGTCCAGCAGGAAGTAACCGCTGCATCATTATATGGCAGTCATGAGCCTTCAAGCCTGTTATGTTGTTATCACTGTCTGTCACTTTATGCTTGAAGTTAGATCCGAACCCATCGGGTAGTTTAACACCTTTGATCAATTGGGAAAACAAATCATGATATTAGAATAAGTTGTCGAAATGAATACGCGAATTGAATTGGAACAAATAAATTCTGAAATAAAACGCGTACCTTTGATGAATTGACAAAAAGTTTTCTTTCTTCAATTGTGAAAGAGTACGTGGGATGAGGCTTAGAGCACTTCCCACCGCCTTTGTTGACGAGCCACAAAGCATTACGAATATTCAAATTTTGTAAGTCTTGTCTTGCCTTGTTGGTGTCTTTTGATTTGTCATTCATTAACAAAGTACCCAACACACTTTCACACACATTTGTTTCGATATGCATGACATCTAAATTGTGTTTTAGTGTAAGAAAAGACCAATACTTTAGCTCGTAGAAAATAGATACTTTGGTCTAATTCAATTCGCGGTCAGGATCACGTTTTTTCTTCGCACCCCCAAAACTTGGATGTTTCCCCGGGATACGTATAGGCAATCTCCCAAGTTGAGTCAAGATGTCATGACTGGTATATTTCTTAGGAGGTGGTCTATCATCGAGCTGAGTATAGAATGTTTTTCTGTTCTTCCGCCATCTGTTGTTGGCTTTTAAGAATCTTCTATGACCAACATAAGCGGTTTTGCTTAACACGCGCATAGATGGAGTCTCTATATTACAGGTCGGACATGCCTTGTAACCTTGCCCACTCCACCCATACAAACTACTTCGAGCGGGAAAGTCATTGATAGTCCATAAAAGCGCTGCTTTCATACAGAATTCTTCGCCTGTAACAGCGTCCGTAGTCATAACCCCATCTTTCCATAAAGTCTTAAGGTCTTCAATCAAAGGCCTCAAGTAAATATCTATGTCCTTCCCGGGTGATTTAGGGCCCGAAATTAACAACGTCAACATAAGAGAAGTCTCTCTCATACATATCCAAAGAGGCATATTGTATGTTGTTAATATTACCGGCAACATACTGTTAGACTGATTAAGGTTGCCGTACGGATTGAAACCATCAGCAGCCAACCCTAATCGGACGTTTCTTTTTTCATAAGCAAATTCTTTCTTATACTTGATCGGCTCCAAACGGTCAACCTAAATTAAACCAAAGGATGGTCAACAAGGTCAAACAGCCTAGAGTCAATGCTCCGCGGAAGTATAGTGTTTTCCCGGGTCGTTATGTCCCGACGAGGTGTGATGGTTATCAAACGGATCTGTGATCGGGTAAATTTGGACAGGAAAAGGGTTTGTGAGAGATTAAGCTATGGAATCTACAAAGAAATAGCTTAAATAAGCTATATGAATAAGACTGGAAAGTTGGAAAACCCAGAAACGTTTAAAACTAAAAACGTGTACGTTGTATTTAAATTTACGTTAACGTACGAGATAAAACGCGAGTTTTGGTAAAATAAAATACTTACAAAGTTGAAAATCACATTTTTACAATCCTAATAATAAAAGAAACTTTTTAGAAAATTAAAATTAATTTTTATACTATTTACATAATTACTATTAATTAAATACTATTTATTAATTACTTATTAATTATTTAAATTAACTTAAATTATAACTAATTATGAAATTACACTAAAAATATGAAAAATAAATTTGGAAAAATCTAAAATATTATAAAACTAATTTTCAAACTTAAAATATATTTTTCCTACTTTTTAAATAATTACTATTAATTAATTATTATTTATAACTAATTAAAAATACACTAAATAATAAGAAAATGTAAAATTAGCCTAGAAAAATAAAATTAAAACTCAAAAAAATCTAAAATAATATAAAACTAATTTTAAAACAGAAAATATATTTTTAAGACTATTTAAATAATTATTATTAATTATTAACTAATTATTAATTAATAAAAACTAATATTAATTATTAAAAATACTAAATGAAAAGAGAAATATATGAAAAAATTACAGAAATTATTTTACAACTACAGGAACTTAGGAAAATTATAAAAACAGAAAGTGCTTAAGGAAAATAAGCTTCTTAAATAGAAGCTATCACTATTGGAATTTTGTCTTTTTCTGGATTTTCTTTTTTGAGAACTATTTAAAAACTAAAAATAACAAACTTTAAAAAAGGAAGTTTGGCTGTAACATAGAAATAAGCACGTTTGAGTGCTTATTGGATTGGCAGATGTGGACATAAGCTTAATAGGATTTAAAGAATCTTGAATAAGCTTGTAAAAAGCTACTCAGCACAAACCAAAGATTAAATAAGATGTAAGGAGGATGAGTGCATGGAAAACAAGCAGAAACAAGCAATTGAATTTAGTAAATAAGCCAAAAAAACTGAATAAGCAATTCCACCCAATCCTAAGTACCAAACAGGCCTGATTGGCCAAGTTTAGGCCAATGTGGGGCCCACTAGGTGGATAGGAAGCCCTAACTAATGGTTGAACCTAAAAGCTGAGCTCAAGAGCTGTCTAAAAAGCCAATAAGAAGGTCCTGAGACCCACTAATAAGCTCAGGAGAGGGCTAGGGAACTTAGGTTCAAAAGCTGAATGCTCAGCCAATCAGGAGATGGACAAAAGAGATGAGACTTGCAGCCCTATGAAATGGAGTCTAAACTGAGAAATAAGCTATAGTACTAAGAGCTTGGCTTATTGGCTGTCCAATAAGCCAAGAGTCAGGGTGTTGGGCCCACTAATGAGGCCTGTGGGTCCCACAGAAGTTGAGTCAGTTGGTGAAGTCTGATGGAGCAGGGCAACTTTATGGAAATCAGGCCAAAAAGATGCATCAGTTAAGCACTAAAGAAAAATAAGAAAATTAAGCAAAAATAAGCATGAAAAAGGTGAGCTTCCAAAGTTTAGGACCCCAAAAGCTCATAAGCTAATATGAAAAATTAAGATCAAGAAAAATCCCACAATTTTTGGAAAAACTGACTAACCTAGAACTTTTGACTTTTTTTTAGTTAAACACTATAGTTGACTTAATTGAACTTAAGACCTAATTTAATGACTGAAATTAATATGATAAACTAAAATAAGGTTAAATTAAGCTTTAATGACAACTAATCCAAAGATTTAAGTGGAATGCTAAGCTAAAATCATGACAGTGAACTCACAAGCTTAGATTGAATGAGGTTTTGACTTTTTTAACCAACAAGACCTAGTTATAAGGTTTGTATGACCTAATGAGACCTAATGCAACATGTTACCACAGAAATAAATAGCAAAAACACCTTTGAACACAGATTTGCAGACAAATCCAAACACCCCTACATATGGTCTGTTAATGAGATTTTCAAAAAGAGTGAATGATTTAGACCATGCAACTGGTCTCTATGGGTTTATAATGATTCAAGAAGCTATAATAAACACAGAAGCACCAACATATTCAGCAAATACCATGAACCACTAAGATGCTTTGTTCGTTTGACAGTTAACATGAAAATTAGAGCAACAATAGATTTTATCTTACAAGTGATTCACTTTAAGCATCAATCTATCATGACCATACCAAATAAACATAAAGGACACAGATAAGCAACCTATAAGCTAACATACAGTAGATGGCAAAAATTTAGAAAGTAGCTTACAAGAGCTTCTAATCTGCAAAATGAGGTACCAAGGACCAAGGACTATCCTAACACCTCCCCTGAGGCAACTAATACCACTGCAACCTCATCCTACAGTGCTCCAATGCTTCTTCTTTCTTGTCTTGTGATTTCTGAATTTTTTCCTATTTAATTTGGATTTTTGAGTATTTTTCTAATATTTAAGTAAACCTGATTTTTTGGTTTCCAGAGCTTATAAAAGGTTCATACTAGGCTAAACTAACTTCAATGAACAATAAGAAAAAAGAACTTTGAACACTTTAGGGCTAAAATGAGTTTTTCATGAAAAATAGCAAATACTGAATTATCACTGAAAACTTGAAATTAATATATGAAATAGGTCTTAGCTACACTGAATTTATGGAATACAACATATTTAAGCTAAAAATTACAACCAGAGATTAAAATTACATTAATTTGATATTTTAAACTAAACTACAATTTTTTACTACACTAACTGCCTTTCTTTTATTTTTTTTCTTCTTTTATAAGCCCTGGAGACTTTCATTTGACTTCACCCACCTTCCTGAGCCGTTGGATGGCTCCCATTAAATCTCATCCTTCAAAAACGTTTTGGCGAGAAAATTGGAGGTATTGCAATTGGGCAGGTGGGGGATTACTTGGAGAAATTTGTGGATATTAAATGTGGTTTGGAAGGTTGTGGTTTGGAAGGGAACAAGAGATGGGGTTTGATGATGTGGAGGAGGGGGGAGGAGTTTGTGTGTTGCAGTGGTTTAACAGGTTTCAAGTGGTGGTGGGAAGGAAGGGTCAACGAAGGGGGGTTGACTGGGGGAGTGTATTAAAAACGGGGTGAGTTTTTAGTGGGAGTGAGCTGTGGTTGTTGATGGGCCAAGGGTGATGTTGGGTTGTGAGTGGGCTAAGGGTAAAGGGTTTGGTTTGGTTGTTTTTGGGTATAATAACTACAAGGGTCTGTTTGGTTTGTTTTATTTCAAGTTTCAAAATAACAAGGACCATTCATGTAATTAACTGAAACATGAGGCTGAAAATGTCACTTTCCAAAATATTGTTCCAAAGGTAATATTAGCCAAGTTTCAATAGCCAAAGGACCAAATTTGCATTTTTTTCATTTTTCAAATTCCTAGGGACCAAGTTTGACAAGTTGCCAAACTTGAGGGACCAAACATGTAATTTCACAAAACTTTTCACCCAAAATTCATTTTTGATAACTTTTGAGTTTCCAAGGACCAAAAATGATTTTTCTTTCAAAAATACCCCACCAGGGACCAAATCTGCCAATATCTTAAACTCCAGGGACCAAACTGTAAATTTCCAAAACTTTTTAGATTTTTCACCAAAGGACTAAATATGATAACTTATGATTTCAAAAGGACATTTGGTGATAATTTTCTATATTTTGAATATCCAGGGACTAGTTTTGTAATTTTATGAAAGTTGGGGGACTGAAACTGCTAATTTTGCAAACTTTATACGTTTTTCATCTGTTTTTACTCATTTTGCATCTAAAACATATAAAACACAATTTTGAAATATTTTAAGTATTTTGATGCATTACTGAGCGTTTTTGTATGTTTTGCAGTTCAGATTAGACCAAAAATGATGAGTGTTTGAGCACTCATCAATACTCGATATCAAATTGCTTCCATGCTTCACCATCAACCGGGTGTTGCATCTTACCGTTCTCCGTAGACTGCCCAGAAGCATGCCAAGTCATATGTTTTGCAGTGTGTTTGGACTTGTACAAACGTTGTAGTCTAGGAATGATAGGAAAGTAACGCAACACCTTGTTAGGAACTTTCTTCCCTAGTGTGTTCTTGTCTTTCCATCTACTAGCATCGCAGATGGGACAATTCTGCAAATCTTCGTTACCCACCCCCCGATATAAAAAACAATCATTTACACAAGCATGTATGGATTCGTATCCTAACCCGATCGTTTTATATGTTTTCTTTATTTCATAGTATGACGGTGGGATTTTGTATCCTAGAACGGGCGGGAAGCATTCACGTAGAAATTTTAGTGTTTCGTTAAACGTGGTGTCACTCATTTTACCTTTGACCTTAATGTTCGTAAACTTTGCCATAAAGTCCAATGAAGACATCCATGTACAGCCCGGGTATAGTGGGTCGTTAGCAGTGGCAAGTAACGCTTCAAACTCGTTACGTTGGGGAAGTGTTGTTGCTTGAGTTGGCTCGTTACTTGTCTCGCCAATATTTTCTTGAGTTGGCTTATTCGGACACATATCATGAAGGAAATCAGCCATGTCACTCGTCCCGGGATGATTTGTGTTGGGTACCAATGTTCGGGTATCTGGTTCACCGTGATTATACCATTTCGTATAACTTTGGTCCCAACCATTTGAGTGTATGTGATCAAACAAATCTTCATACTTTATCCAACCATTGTTATAACAACTAGCACATGGACAATGTACATTCCCATCAATATTCACAAAGTCCTTGGCATACGCGCAAAAAGCTTTAAGACCTTTTAAAAATTCGAGGCTAGCACGAGATAATGAGACCCAACTCTTATCAATTGGCATAACTGCGTTTTAATGATGCAACAAATAATTATATAGAATTAAACATGTTCACAAGTTATGCGTTTTAATGATGCAATTACGAGTTGTGCGTTTTGTTCACCTAATCCAACTATGGAAGGCAATCCTAACCCACTCTTTGAATGTTTCGTCTCATATATGAATGCGTATAACTTAATTTACTATTTGAGAAAATTTCGGCAGCATTTCCCCTCAACTCCCCAAATATGTGCATTAAAGACATATTCGTAGGAGTAAAGGGGAAACACTGTCGAAATTTTCACAAATAGTAAATCAATTATACGCATTCATATCCTAAATGAGACAAAACATTCAAAAAGCAGTCCCAAACAGGGGACTTTCCGAAATTAATTTCTAATAAATTAATTTCGGACGGGTTTTCTATGGGATGATTAACTTTGGACGGGGATTTTCCAAAATTAATCACTAAAGTCCTAAACCCTAAAATCATTTACAATAGTCTATCACAATCAAATACCATACAATAATATGAGCTTATTTGTTTAATCTTATTTGTAGCTTATGAGCTTATTTGATTTTCGGTTTATATATCACAAGACTTAATTTTCCGGCTTATATAAGTTTATTATATCATAATATACTTATATAAGCCCACAAATCTCCAAATAAGTCGGAAAATTTAAGCTTATGAAATATAAGCCGAAATCAAATAAGCTCATAAGCCCACGTATAAGCTTTTATAAGCTCATAATTATCAAATTGTAAAACAAAATAAAAACAACTGGCAAAACACATTGCAAAAGTTAAATAAAAAATTAACAAATTAAAAGAATAACAAAAATTAAAAATTAACAAATTAAAAGCCCTTGTGGGCTGCTGTTAATCAAATAAGCCAAAAAGAGCTGAATAAGCAATCCCTGATTGGGCTGCCGTTAACCAAACGTACCTTTTCTGGTCTTGGCAGTTGGCTAGCTGGTCTCGGCACTCGGCTGCTCTTGGCTATCGGCTGATCTTGACAGGAAACTGTAAAACGTTATAGAAAAATGTTATAAAACCTTTATAAGCTGAAAATACAAGCAGCCATGGTTTTCGGCTTATAAATTAAGGGGGTGTTTGTTTGAGCTTATTTGTTTTCGGATTATAAATCACAAGCTTCAATTTTCCGGCTTATTAGGAGACTTGTGGGCTTATATAAGTTTATTATATCATAATATACTTATATAAGCCCACAAGTCTCCATATAAGCTGGAAAATTGAAGCTTATGAAATATAAGCCGAAATCAAATGAGCAATCCCAAGCACACCCTGTTTGGACAGCATAAACCAAACGGCCCTCATGGGCTGCTGTTTGGACAGCATAAACCAAGCTCATGGGCTGCTGTTTGGACAAAAAAGTGAGCTTATGAAACATAAGCCAAAAACCATATAAGCCATAAGCCATAAGCCCCGCTATATAAGCCGAAACAGCCCCGGCTTATGGCTTATATGGTTTTCGGCTTATGTTTCATTAGCTCACTTTTTTGTGGCTTATAAGCTTATATAAGCAGAAAAAGTCACAAAAAAGTGAGCTTATGAAACATAAGCCGAAAACCATATAAGCCATAAGCTATAAGCCCCGCTATATAAGCCGAAACAGCCCCGGCTTATGGCTTATATGGTTTTCGGCTTATGTTTCATTAGCTCACTTTTTTGTGGCTTATAAGCTTATGTTTCATAAGCTCACATTTTGTGGCTTATTTTAAAACTTTTTCAGCTTATATAAGTTTATTATGTCATAACAAGCTTAAGCCTAAAAGTTTCAAAATAAGCCACAAAATGCAAGCTTATGAAATATAAACCCGAAAATCACATAAACCATAAGCCCGCTATATAAGCCTAAACAAAAACCCCTGCTGTTAAATAAAAAAAAAAAAAAAAATGCTGTAAGCACGTGGTCTCAGCTGGTTTCGGCTTGGTCTCAACGAATTCTTGACAGCAACTATACCAAAAGAAAGTTAACAAAATCAAACGTTGACCTGTGTTGGGGCTGTTTTGCAGCCAACAAACGCACCCTAGTTGACCTGTATTGGGGCTGTTTTGCAGCCAACAAACACCCCCTATTGGGGCTGGAAAATAAGCTGAATCAAACGCACCCTTGTGCAGAAAATAAGCATGCAAAAACACGCCCTTTGAGGGCTGTGGTGCGGGTCAAACTACAAAACCAGGCGCACCCCTAGGTGGGGCTCTCAGTGGTGGGTTAAGACTAACAACACAAACATCCTTGGTGGTGTTTCACAACAGGCCAGAACGCACCCTTGGCAAGCTTCTAAGGTCAAACTACAAAACCAGGCGCACCCCTAGGTGGTGTTTCACAACAGGTCAAACTACAAAACCACGCTAACTGATATACGCTAACTGAACAAGCTTCTAAGGCCAAACTACGCTAACTGATGGGGCAGGCCAAACTACGCTAACTGATATACGCTAACTGCTTATATATAAACACTTAAACGAGCTACAAAAATGCAAAATCTCAGCCTGTGATTTGAAATGAAAAAACAATAAAATTACAATTCCAAACACCCCTTAGTGTAAAAATGCAGTCCCAAACTTTTGGCGGCGACATGTCCCCGGTACAAACATAAACACAAAAAATAATTAAACATAACATAATATAATAAAACCTGTGGTCTCGGCTTCAGGACTTGGCTTCGGGTCTCGGCTACGGCTTCAGTTCTCAGCAGCAACTGTACCAAAAAAAATTAACAAAATTTTTTTATAAAATAAGAAATTAACATATTGCACATATGAAAAAATTAACAATTAACAAAAAATTAACAATGGTGTGAAAAAATTAACAAAAAAGAATTACGAGGAGAGGGTTTGGGTTCGGTTCTCACCTGGGTTTTGCAAACAATGGTGTGAGGGAAGAAAGAGGTGAGAAAAAGAAAGAATTAAATGAGGTGAGGGCTTGAGGAGAGAATTATACGAGGAGAGGGTTTGAGGAGAGGGCTCGTGCACAGTGGTGCGAGTGTGGTGAAGTGGTGGAGATGGTGGTTGTTGTGGTGTAGTGGTGGTGAAGTGGTGTTGTGGCCGGTGGTAAAGTGGTGGTGAAGTGGTGGAGATGGAGGATGTGGTTGCTGCTGTGTTTTTTTTGTTTTTTTTACAAGTGTAAATTAGATCTGGGTTAATAATTGGAGTGAGTTAGTGGTAATACTTTTAGCGGGTGAAAGTTTCGTTTGTCGTTTACTCACATTTTTGGCGGGGACATGTCCCCGCTGAAAGTTTTGGTCAATCGCCAAAACTTTTGGCGGGATAAAGTAAATGCAGCGAGGGAATTATTAAAAATTTCAGGGAAACTTTTAGCGGGGACATGTCCCCGCCAAAAATAGTTTACACAAAAAATAACATTTAATCATTTTTATTAATTTAATTGACTAATTTTAATTACTAATAAAATAAAGTTTTAAAACACTAATAAAAAAGACTTTTACATCATTTTTAAGTTTTGAAACCCAGATCGACCCGGCCGGGTTAACCGGTTCGAACAAATAATTTAAACGAACGAGTCGAGATGCTATGGTTATACACGAGATGTTAAACGAACGAGTCGAGATGATGTGGTATTACACGAGATGTTATACGAATGAGTCGAGATGATGTGATATTACACGAGATGTTAAACGAACGAGTCGAGATGATGTGATATTACACGAGATGTTAAACGAACGAGTCGAGATGATGTGGTATTACACGAGATGTTAAACGAACGAGTCGAGATGATGTGGTATTACACGAGATGTTAAACGAACGAGTCGAGATGATGTGGTATTACACGAGATGTTAAACGAACGAGTCAAGATGATGTGGTATTGCACGAGATGTTAAACGAACGAGTCGAGATGATGTGGTATTGTACCAGATGTTAAACGAACGAGTCGAGATGATGTGGTATTATACGAGATGTTAAACGAACGAGTCGAGATGATGTGGTATTACACGAGATGTTAAACGAATTACACGAGATGTTAAACGAACGAGTCGAGATGATGTGGTATTACACGAGATGTTAAACGAACGAGTCGAGATGATGTGATATTACACGAGATGTTAAACGAACGAGTCGAGATGATGTGATATTACACGAGATGTTAAACGAACGAGTCGAGATGATGTGATATTACACGAGATGTTAAACGAACGAGTCGAGATGATGTGGTATTACACGAGATGTTAAACGAACGAGTCGAGATGATGTGGTATTACACGAGATGTTAAACGAACGAGTCGAGATGATGTGGTATTACACGAGATGTTAAACGAACGAGTCGAGATGCTATGGTTATACACGAGATATTTTCCCACCTAACAACTTTTATCCACTCACAATATAAACTCACACACACTCATCTAACCCATATCATCTCACACACACACTCATCTCACTATATCTCTCTCTCTCTAGCAGTTTCCGTTTTCTGGCGACACCAGCAGTTTCCGGCCGCCGGAATCTTTTTCTTGCCACCACCTTTTATCAACTCAACTTGTAGATCGGGCCACCCCGATCACGATTCTACCACACACAACTACAAACACACACTGTCAACCAGAATGCAGCGATATAATCCTTTTATGTGTACTTGTGGAGTAGGAAATATAAAAAAAAGAACGTCACATCAAAAAGATACATTTGGATTGGAGTATTATGCATGTCCTCTTTCGAAGCCAAGAGAGAAAGGTCATGGATGTGGATATTTTATGTGGAAGACTGAATTTGATGAACAATTACAAGTAATATATTCTGCTTCAACATCTCACGGTTCTGGGTGTACAAACTGCCATGAAAAAGATCTTAGGATAAATATGCTGGAGGCACAAAAACAGGTGTTAGAGACAAAAGTCAGGTTGCTCGAGGCAAGACTTGCAATGGCAACGAATCCTGACAACAATGACCACGCATGTCAATCAGATGCAATACTCCGTGACCTGTTAGGTGACATGGAAAATCTTCGTATGTAATGCTGTTGTTGTTGATGTTGCTGTTGTTGTTGTTGTTGTTGTTTGTTGTTTCTTGTGTTATTCTCGTTGTTTGTTGTTTATTGTGTTATTCTTGTTGTTTGTTGTTTCTTGTGTTATTGTTGTTGTTTGTTGTTTCTTTTGTTATTGTTGTTGTTTGTTGTTTCTTGTGTTATTGTTGTTATTGTTTAATAAAATGTTGTTTATTATGTTGTGTTATTGTTGTTGTTGTTGCTTTACCACTAGAAATAGTAAACTTCTATCCAAACACTCAAGATTGTAATTATTAATCTATAAAAACGTCCACAGTAAGAACCTAAGCAGTTTATAAAGGAATCCGAAACACCACACGCTTAGCTTCAAACACGCAGGCAAACATTTTATTCAAACCACACAAGAGTTGTAAACCGGATACATTTTCATACAGACTCAAACTAAACAACTCGACAAGCAAACGAACCAGATCAAATGAAACAACTCAAACTAAACAACTCGACAACCAAACAAAACAACTCAAACTAAACAACACAACAACCAAATGAAACAACCCGTTTACTTTTTTTTTTGCGGCTAACTCCCGCTTTGCTTGAACTCGCACCACCTCTTCCTTTCCTTGCTCTCATTTCCTTGAGATATGCAAACGTAGCTTCAAGACTTGTTATTCTATTTTCCAGATTATCAACAGCTGCAGCTTCATCAAACGTGCTTTCAGCTTCATCCTCACCTCCAACAGCAGCAGCTTGAGCTTCAACAGCACGTTGAGCTTCAGCAGTATCTACCTCTTCCAAATACTCTATATAGTATGAATTTTTCCTCAACCATACCATAATCCGGTCTCTCTGCCACGGTGCACAGTTCGCGTACGAACCATATTCATCAAAAATTTCAACGCCCCAATGATTTATAATTTCATTATACAAGAGCTCGTGTGATAAAGTCTTTGCCCACTCCTGTTCTGGCGTCAAACCATCCTTTGTTATGTGTGTTTTGTATTTTTTTGCCGAATTTATGATTTAATATGTATTAGGTGTATGTTATAATATATATTAAAAAGTTTTTGGGAAAAAGTTGCAGCTTGGAGGGAAATTTGGCGCCTAAACTTTTAGCGGGGACATGTCCCCGCCAAAAGTTATGCATTTCCCCGCCAAAAGTAATGGCGGGAATAATACGTGGGACAATAAAAAGTGCAACTATTTTGGTCAAATATTATGTAACACTTTCGGCGGGGACAATCCCCGCTAAAAGGTGGGTTTGAAATTGTGACTATTTTGGTCAAAGTTGTGGTCTGCAAAAACACTTTCGGCGAGGACATGTCCCCGCTGAAAGTTTGCGTTGAAAATGCAATGGGCGGTCAGCGAGATTGTGTGCCAGCTCAGGGCTGTTTTTGTCGTTTAGCGACTTTCGGCGGGGAAAAGGGCGTCGCCGCCGAAAGTGTCGTCGCCTGTCCTCCTGTTTGTTGTAGTGTGTGTTTCATTAGCAAAGTATACATTATTATATATATTAAAAGGGGGAATGGTTCACTGTAGCAACACTGTAGCAGCTACAGTGACGAAACAGTGAAAATGTGAGTTCGGGTACTGTAGCAGCGGTACTGTAGCAGCAGTGTTTTTTTTTTTTTTTTTTTTTTTTTTTTTTTTTTTTTTTTTTTTGTAATATTTGGAAAAAAAAAAAATGATATTTTGATTATTAAAAATTTTCATTTTTTTTTTGTATTATTTGGAAAAAAAAAATGATATTTTGATTATTAAAATTTTTCATGAGAATACATTTTTGACAAGATTTGAAAAATCCATTAACAAAATTCATTTAAAGTGCCACAGTGGAAGCAAAAATAGTCTTTTGCAATTTAGTCCCTAAGCCCTAAGGTGTAAAAAAATAAATAAATAGCACGGCATTTTCGCAGCAACGCGCGGGTTCCTCCGCTCGTTTATTTTATATAAGGGAAAAAAGGTTACTATGTAAGAGAGTTTATATGATTATCATCACATGAACATTCAGGTAATACGTAAACAAAATCTTATCATTATAATTTTACATAACGACAGAAGAAATTAAAATAAAAAATAATTTATAAACACAAGTGCATCTAATTGAAATGCATAAAATTCACATTTGGGTGTAAATGTCACACCAGCGCGATTGTTCTAACAAAATTCAAGCCCTGTAATGCCTAAAGACATTCTTTCATACAACGATATCCCAGAAACACAAAACAAGGAAAAATCATTATCTCACATGATCTAACAAAATAAAACAAATGTCGATACTTCACATTCGGCAACGTCACCTTCTGTCATTGTTACTGACATTGAATATGTTATACGTTGCAATAAAAGAATATTAAATACAAAACCAACAACCTCATGTGAAAGTGTCAATGCAGTTTTGAAAACTATGGGTTCTATGATCATTTATAGTGTATGGATGGCAAAAATAATGAAGTTAACGCCATTATTGGCAGTTCTGGTGTTATCATCCAATGATCATTGCTTCTCTAAACATTATTGGAGTTGGCATCGCTCCAAACAAAAAATTGGTGTGAGAGCTTCAATATGAAAACAAATTTAACTTCGTTGGGTTACAAGAGCCAAAATCCTCTTTAGACCAATAACAACTTTATCTACTCCATGCAAGGAGATCAAAATTGTGACTTTGCTATAAAGAAAGCAGACGGAGCATAAGGTGGGACTATTGCCATTTGGTATGTTTTTAAAACACAAGGTTATGAAGAATATACACGGCAAGAATAATTGTATAATGTTTGCTTTATTGTTTGATGATGATCACAATTACAATGAGAGGACCCATATATATGGATTATACAAGAGCTTATTTAGGGTAAATACTAATTACCCATTACAATATGATAAGACCAAATCTCCTGCTAATGATAAGACAAAACTGTTACAATATCAATCATAGTATATATTCGGATAGGACCAAATCAATCACATAAGAATGTACAACTAACACTCCCTCGCAGTTCGAGCGATGAAATCACAAAAGCTCGAACTGGAGTAGTAAAACTAGAAAAGAAAAGCAAAACATTAACATAATAAAAGCATAACTTTAGTCGACTCGTAACAAAACCGTACTAACGGTCGACTTTAATCGACTGGTACCAACGGTCGGCTAAATCGATTGGTAACAAAACCGTACCAATGGTCGACATTAGGGACTGGTACCAACGGTTAACTTTAGTCGACTAGTAATAAAGCCGTACGAACAATCGACTACCAAACAAAAAACATTTTTTTTACACAACAGAAAGGTGAGAATACGAAAGTTGGTTCTAAAACTTAAACCCCCAAAGAACCTTCCAAACAAACGGGGCGTGTTTTTCCCTATAAAAACATAAAGATCCACCTCACAAATAAACATCAAAACCTGGGTGGGATTTATTATAGCACTTACATAGGTTAAGGTTTTAAGGGAGCCATCCGAACCTCCGGCATGTAGCCGGCGCTCGGAGGCGACGGCGGAAGAGTTTAGGTTTTGTGAATCTTAATGGCCTGATAACATGAAGAATATACACAACAAGAATAATTGTATAATGTTTCCTTTATTGCTTGATGATCATAATTACAATGAGAGGACTAATATATATCGATTATACAAGAGCTTATTGAGGGTAATACTAATTACCCATTACAATATGATAAGACCAAATCTACAGTAAGATGAAATTGATTACAATATCAATCATAATTCGGATAGGACCAAATCAATCACATAAGAATGTACAGCTAAAAGGTTATAGACAGGGTGGACGGGTTTCTAGCTATTTATGGTGATTGGATTAGCTTGTGTATTAGTTCCTTGATGATTATTGTCTATGATTCACAAGACCTAAACAAAAAGAAGGCCTTTTGGAAAATAATCCATGATCTAATCTCCATCTTTGGAGGTATGTCTATTATTCTTGGTGATTTAAATTAAGCAAGAAAAGAAGACGAAAGAAAAGGAAAAATCTTTTGTAAAAATGGTGCAACATTGTTCAACAATTACGAACTCATCGACCTAACTATAGGTGGAAATAAATTCACTAGAATGAACAAATATGGTATAAACTTGAGTAAAATAAACAGAATTATCTTTTCTAGCCATTTGACTTCTGAATGACCAAATGCTCAACTTACTGCATTACCTCGTAAGCTTTCAAATCATTGGCCCTTGATCCTCTAAACCCACTCTGCCGATTTTGGTCCTATCCCTTTCAATTCTTCAATTCTTGGCTCCTTAGTAGTGAATCCCCAATGATTATTACTCAAACTTGGTCAGTGATACTTGAAAACCGAGGCACCTTCAACTATACCATCACCTTGAAGCGAAAACTTCAGAACCTAAAATACCACATTAGGGAATGACGTCTACTTGAACATGAAAGAAATGGGAACAAAATGGTTGATCTAAAAAAAATAAATAAATAAATAAAAAATAAAAAATAAAAATCCAATCTTTTGATTTAGAAGCAAAAAATGTGGGCCTTTTGGATCATGAAATTCAAGAACGCCTCTCTTTGGATAGAATTAGAAGACTTAGAGCATCTTAAAAGGATATAATCCAAAAGGAAAAAAGTAAAGTGGGCAATAGAAGGAGATGAAAACACAAAATTCATTCATGGAATGTTAAACAACAAATTTAGAAGATCGAGAATTAACGGTCTCTTCATTATTGATTTTTGGATCTCGGATTCTCCTACAATCACTAACCATGTATTCCATTCCCAAAAAGCTAAATTTGAAAACACCTCCATGTGCCGACCAATTTTTACTAGCAACCTCTTTAAAACCTTATCCGATATTGAAGTCTCGATCCTTGATGCTCCAATTTCTAACAGTGAAATAAAAGAAGCGATATGAGTTGTGGTGGAAGTAAGTCACCCAGTCTCGATAGATTTACTTTTGAATTCGTCAGACAATATTGGGACACAATTAGGGTTGATTTCACAGATATGGTGAAATGATTCGAAATTGATGAAACCATTCCAAAAGGTTGCAACTCCTTTCATTTCGCTCATACCCAAGATAAAAGACCCACTTAATATCAAGGCTTATAGACCCATTAGCCTCACCAGTTGTCAATACAAAGTCATTGCAAATGTTCTTGCTAATATACTTTCTCTACATGTTAGTGAGGTTCAAACAAATTTTATAAAAGATATACAAATTTTGGATGATCCTCTTATGGTTAATGAAATAATCTCATGGACCTAAAAAAAAAGTCTATTTCTTTTAAAAGTTGATTTAGAAAAAGCGTTTGATTCCCTTCATTGGAAATTTTTGGATAACATAATGGGAAAAATGGGGTTTAGCCAAAAATTAAGTAAATGGATCAATGTGTGTCTTGATTCAAGGTATGCTTTGGTTATTGTTAATGGGTCACCAACAAAAGAATTCAAGATTCAAAAGGGTCTGTGACAAGGTGATCCTTTGTTACCTTTTTTCTTAATCAATGCGGTGGAAGTACTTCATATTTCACTACTTGATACAAAGAAAAGGGTATATGTGATGGCATTGGAGTGGGTTGTAACAACATTGACATTTCCCATCAACAATTTGCAGACGACGCCCTTATAATTAGAAAGTAATGTGTTGAAAATGCATATATATATGCTTTAACTTGGCTTTCGGGTTAAAGGTTATCTTTTTCAAGAGCCAAATTTTTGGCATTGGGGCATCTAATATTAAACTAATCGACTTGCATATATCAACCCTTTGTTGTCAGTCTTCATCACTTCCTTGCACATACCTTGGCATTCTAATTTGAAGAACATGAACAAAGCTTGCAATTAAAAACCCATCATTGACAAATTTCACAAGCATCTAACATGTTGGAAGGCAAAGACTCTCTCATATGAAGGAATACTCACACTCCTTAAATCGGTTCTTAGTGCTCTTTGAAATTACTTCTTTTCTCTTTTCATTGCCCTTAAATGTGTCATAAACTACCTCGAATAGCATACATGTAGTTTCATTTTGGGAGGGAGTTTAGATAAAAACATAATGGTTTGGATTGCATGGAAAAAAGTTTGTGCCCCTAAAGCCTTTGGCGGTTTAGAAATTTGTAGCCTACCCACCTTAAATTTAGCCATGGTCACAAAGTGGTGGTGGCGTTTTAACGTGGTGAAAACTCACTTTGGAAGAAAGTTGTCACTTTCATCTTGATAATAATGTTGCTTTTGACTTTGATATTATTGATATTAAATGTCTTCCTCAAAGCCCTTGGTATATCGTTATACGGGTAGGACATGATGTTTCCAAATGTAACATTGATTTAGATCATATTTTTCATAGGTAATTAGGAGATAGATCAAAATTTAATTTTTGGATTGATAAGTTGCATGGGGATGTTATTTTAAAAGATGTTTTTCTAAGAATTCACCTGCCAAAATCTAATAAGGAGTGTAAATTCTTAGATAGATATAAGAAAGACAATGGTCAAACTTCTTTTTCATTGGCTTTGCGTTGACCAATCAGACCCGGTATTGAATCAACCCAACTTCAATCCCTATTGGACTCTCTGGATTGCCTAATGCTTAGAGACTCCCTTGACTCGTGGGATTATCCCTCTAACTCCTCCAAATCATATATTATGGCATCCATGAGGATGGAAATTGAACAAGAAATCCTCATATCGAGACGGGATTGAACCATTTCTTTATGGGAGAGAAAGTATCAATAACTTATTTTAGGTGGGCAAATGATCAAAATTATTATTTGCTGAACTAGTTCCATAATTAATTACACTAAAAACAAAATCTTTTGGATGGGCCAAGGCCCACCCCTGCCCATGGATCCTCCGCCCCTGCTCATATCGATAGGTAATAAAATTAGATGGAACAAATTGCTTTCGATATGAATGACTGTATTCCCATTAGATGGAATTTGGATCATCATGGAATAGACTAGATTCAACTCGATGTCCAGTATGCAATGATGCAATTGAAACATCCAATCATAGTTTTCTTGATTGTTTGATTGTATGTGATCTCTAGTCAATGATAAAGCAATATGTGACTAACCTCCTCTCATGGGCTAAAAACACAACACTTTAAAAACCTCTAATTCCTTGTTTTGATTCGGTTGTACAAACGACGTGTTGGATCATATGTCGCTATAGAAACAAGATTTGCTTTGACCTCAAACCACCTCGTGAAAGACTTGCTGGCCGAAGAAATCAAGACTCTTTCATTCTCTTGGATCAGTCAAGGAATTGTAAATTACTGCTTACTAGTCCCTAGCTATGACTGGACCTTGAATCCAAAAAATATATGTAACGACATTATGTAATTCTTTCTTGGTTCTAGTCTCTTGCTAGAATTGTTTATATACAAATTCACCATTGAACAAAAAAATTGAAGAAAATACATATGAATACATGCATTGAAAATTTATACATATAAAAAGAATTAGTTTTGCAATATAAAATACATATGAAAACATACATTGAAAATCAACATGTTTTTATTTATTTTGCGTTTGATGCTTTTGATTTCCTTGCACCTGAGGCAGTAGAGCTCCTCAACAGAGTCCAACGAGTTATTTATAGTAATGTTATGTCACCTAGATCCACATATGTTGTTTTCAAAAGAATTAGTTTTGAAATTCAAAAAAGGCTAGCGACGCAACTTTTTTTTTCGTTTACCTTTCATCTCTGTTTTAATAATAATAATAATAATAATAATAATAATTCTCTTAACTTGTTAAAATATTACGTATAAAAATACAATGAAATCAATTAATTATCTAAATAATTAATAATTTAAACATTAACTTTATTCGGTCTCTCTTTACGCCACACTTATATATACATAAAAAATACACAAAGTAATGTTACTTTACGCAATTACCGAAATTACCGTTATGCGCGAATAATCGTCTATTTCAATAAAAAAAATATTAATTAGCAATTCCTAACATACTTTAGTCATTTATATTTGTGTCAAATAGTTTTCTTTGTCTTACTCTAGTAAAAATAAACAAATGAAATTAATTCAATTCTTCTCAAACCCTAAAGTGTTATTTTAGGTAATCTAAAGTAACTGCTGAGATGTCCCAGTTATTGAATAATAGTGACCAGGCATGGTGAAATGTCTTGTTCAAAGCATCCTTATGTTGATTTTAGTATAACGCAGTTAATGTTAGAGTAAGTAAAGCTACTTTTTAACCTGCTCCTTGAGAGTAACACACATGTGCATATAACATATTTGATATCCATTAATAATAGAGGTAATTCTTTATTTGCCCCGGTCACTCAAAGTCTAAACTTTTTTAAACAAAAAAAATATGACTTCTCAAAATGCTCATGAGACTTAGGTGACTTGTTTTACATCTTTTAAATGTTTACAAGTGTCGCATACAAGTGCAATAATGATGACACATATCTCCAGGCGACTTGGGCGACTTGAGCGACTTGAGCGACTTGTACTTGGTATGGGACACTTGTCGACATTTAAAGGGGTGGAGGATAGGTCGCCTAAGTCTCTCAAGTCTCCTGAGGCATTTTGAGAAGTCACATTTTTTTTGTCTAGAAAGAGAATAGACTTTGGGCAACCGGGACAAATAAAGAATTACCTCTTAATAATACGGTTTATCATTTAGCTATACATGACATGCTAATGTAGTATGCTATCTGGTCTCATTTTTTCATTTGTTCAATTGAATCTCCTTTAGTAGTTTTCCCAAGAAATTATGGCAATATATTTGGATATTACTTGTGAATAGATTTAAACTAATACTACAATATGGATATAAGATAATGTTGGACAATTTCAGCGTCAAACAGTCTCCGAATAGATTTGAATATAAAATAGCGTAAGTGTAAATTAATTGCTGAGAATTATTCAACATAACTCTTTTTGAGTTCTTGAAGACAAAGCGTCTTCACTTCACTATTTATGCGCTTCGACTATTGAAGTACAAGATATAAAGAAGAAGTCGAGTTTAGTGAGGATGACAATGCATCACTGGACGATGTTTGATCTCCTCATTCACCAAGACAGTGAGCAAAGAATCTCAAGTATGTAGAAGGTAAAGGCGGGAAGATCTACTAAACCTAAAAGGGATAACACAAAGTCTTCATAGGAATCAACACTTTTCTAGAGTTGGCATAAAAGTGCAACAGTTGTCAACGATATTCTCTAAAGAAGACTTTATCCCTTACATAAAGTAGAAACATTTAACACATATCTTACTAACCCATTAATTATGTAGAAAACTAGAAGGGGGTTGAATAGTTCACCGCTTTTTAACTTGATTTTCTTTGTTTACTTTACGTGTAATCAACAATAAAACTAATAAGCAATAAGTAATGTGCAAGAGTAAAGTAAGAAACGATCAAACCACAACACGAATTTTTATCGTGGTTCGGCTACAAGGACTCTTTTTCCTTACCCTACTCCACGCCCCGAGTATCCTTCACTAGTCAACAAGCTCCTTTCACCGGCGGAGAAAACCTTACAATCTTAGCTTACACTTTATCTGGTACAAAGCTAAATATCGGGTTCAAGTTCGAGGTAGAACCATCCTAACGTCGCCTATACAATATTTCCGACACTAAGCTAGATGTCGAGTTCTTTTACAAGGGTAAAATCACTCCCGACACTCTATGTATTTTGAGGACTAAAATTATAACCGATCACTATAGACAATATACAAATAAATTATGTATAAACTATAAGAGTTTCCACAATGCAAAGCTACCAAGACTTGCAACAATGTGTTGAAGCTTGTAGTCTTTTCGGATGAACTCATGGACTTCTTTGCTACAAAAGAGAATCACACAAATGAGATGATACTGAGTTAAATGAGAGTGTATGTGTAAAGTATAGCTAAAAGTGATGAAGGATTTCTTGGATGTGGCTTGTTATTTATAGGAAAAACCAAACAGCTAGGCCACGGATCCGGCGGAACCAAATCAAGGGTTCCGCCATTGTATTCCCAGGGTTTCGCCAGAACTGACAGAATTCCTTCCAAGAAATCTTTCCATATCTATGACAAGTCTAATCAAGAACATTCAAAGTCAACTTTTAAGACATGTTGAGTGAGAATATAACTAAGATATGCATGAGATATTTACAAAGATTTACAAAGAGCTTTGACAAGACATGTATAATGCAATGCATGATGTAGATGTATATTTCTAATTTTAGACTTTTACTAATATGAAAGTGAGCTTGTAAAAGTATTTTTGTAGCAACATGTACTAATGTTTGTATGATGTGTTTTTCATATAAGTAGTTGAGTTACTAAAGATGTTTGAAGACATATAACTCAATAAGACACATTATTTAGTACAACTTACTAAATATGTTTTGACACTTAATATACTATCAACATTGTTAGATAAACAATGAATCATGTAGCAAATGTAATGTTTTCTTAGAAATAAAGTTTATATATGTGAGACTTATACTATAGTTATACTTTACTAGAAAATAAAGTTTATACTTTATCTACAACAAAATATTAGCAAAGATAATAAAATATAAATAACGTTTTTAGACGATATTTGTATTAACAAATTGCTCAACACGTGTAAAGTAGATTGCTATGAAAACCCTAATTTTCTGCTATAAAAGAGAATATTTGTAAAGGATTGAATGCATATATTGCAATTAATGTGATACATATTCAAGAGCACTTACTTCTCGAATAGAATTTAGATCGCTGAAAAATTCAGTTAGTAAGTATAAGTTCTTAATTAAACAATAACTTAACTTAGATCACTACAATTGTCATTTAACTAAGATTGATATTCCGTAAACTATTTTTGTCAAATTCTTTGATTGATTTCTAATAAGAATTTTAAACGTTAACAAACCTTGTTGTGTATTTAGTGTTTAAACTGCTTTATATAGCATTCCTATAAATTGTTTAAACAACACATGAGATTACATAAAGAGTGATTTAAATTAGTTATTTTAAGTTGTAATCATTCTAAATGGAAGAAAAAAGATACCAAACTTCTTATGAAATGAATTTATGTTTATATAATGATACAATAGTTTTATCAAAACTCAATTAATACCGATTATATTAGATTGATTAATTTCTGAAATAGCAAGCGTGTCAATTAATAAATATGTAGCATGTGTTAATATTGAAAGATCATTAATTCATGGGTCACTACTTAATACAGGCCTAAACATATCATGGATTCAAGTTCAACAGAAGATTCTATACTAGGATTATGTTCCTAGTCCTATTTGAAATTTTGCCCTAGTTCTTCTTCTTCCTTCACCACAACATACCGTATTACCCAAGCATATAACCACGGACGGAGCTACACATATAGTCAAGCATGTTCAACTAAACCCACTTAAAAGTAACTTTTATAATCTTAGTGCAAATTTATTACGACTTGGCGTTAATTTTTGTTTTTTTAACCAACCGACATTGCATACATGCATTACCAATTTTAGTTTTAAACTCACTCGATGAAAAGTATGACTTCGCCGCTGCATATAACTATCAAGGCCGTCTTTAGGGGAGTGCAGGTGGTGCGATAGCATAGGGCGCAACCGCTTGACGAGAGCAACAAAATTCCATGCACTTCTATTACATATATACAGAATACGAGGCTCAAGTTTAATTGGTTCATGGACTATTGATACATATGTATTTGATGTGCGTGTTTAAGGGCTTCTTTGTTGTAGTGGCATTGGCCACCAAAATCCACGAGACGCCATGATAACTATTCAAGTATTAACTTTGCATCTGGAATTTAGTATACACTCGTATATAAAGTAACTAACTATCAACAATTACTTTACTGTTATATTTGATTCTATTTCTTATATAATTTTGGTTATCGACGATGACGATCATCATCATCTGTTACTGAATTTGAGAAGAGCTACGGAGCATAGAACCTAATTCGTACTCAAATGTGTGGTTGCGTGTTTATGTAAAAAAAGAAGGTTAACGTCTCATGGTCTTATATAATTATTTCTATCGATCCATAGTTTTTATTCATATGCATTGACCGTATTTTTCATATAAACTTTGTTAAATGTATGATTGATTATTTCTCATGATGTTAATAGAACACATCTTAGAGTTACTTGTATGAGAAATCTATGCCGAAAATCTATCTTTCTTCAAAAAAATTCATCCAAATTGCTATAAGTGAGAAAAGATGAAGGTGACATGACTCCTAAAGTGAATGATAACGCTATTAATATGATAAGTTCATATAGAGATTGTTCCAGATACGTACACAACCACACCATTAATGACTAAATGTTTCATATATTAGTTGATAACATTATCACAATTATGTTGGACAATTTGAAATTTTACTAGAACACGAGATACCATTTAAGGGAACATAAGCAAAAGGCGGTATATAAGCCAAATAACCTTACAACCAACTTAAAACTAAAGACCTACAACGATAACTTAATAATAGACTGTTAGAGAAGACTATGATAATCGGGTTAGCATCTAAGTGAATAATATAATGCTTATAAGCTTCATCGCCAGTTAATATTAAGGATTGTTTAGACCTCCGTTTGAAATAATTTCTGCCACCATTTATCGCCATTGCATATTACTCATGCTATTAAAAGCTAGCGAAATTTTTTGGGGATGGCAGCGGTTACGGAATGTTATCAATATTAATTGTCCTCTAACAGAGCCGTATTTAAGGGTATGCAATGTGTGCTACCACACTGGGGCTCAAAATTTTAAGAGCCTCAAAATATATACTCCATATATCTCTTTATATATTTTAGGGTTTCAAAATTTACTTCCAAGTTCAAAATGTTAACGATATATGAAATCATGTTCAAAATATTTGTTAAACTCATCTTAAAGTGGTCTATAGTGAGTTAGTAACAAAGAACTCATTAAAAATTAAAGCTTGATGGTTACAATAAATCTTTATCGTCATGTTTTGGAATCATGAAAATTTATGCACAGGGCCTCCGCTAACTCTGCTACGACACTTTCCTCCAACATGACAAACGACATGAATGAGTGGATTTAAGTGATTGCCCTATGACAAAGAACTGAAATCTATTTGGTTCTAGCATTACCTACATGCGTATACAGAACGATATAAGTTGAATTCAACAATCTGAACAATGCATGAAAGACATACTATACATAACTGATATAACAAACCAATAATCTACTGTTCTTACAAGTACCAATTGATAGAGGGAGTTAACATTTATTAAAAGAAAGACAGGTGAATAATACAAATTAAATGAATTAGAGATAGATGCTTTTTGGGTCATTCATTTAGTCAAAGAACCATGATAAATTGGCATTCTCATAAACACATTAAAAAGCAAATTGATTGTCTTTGAATGGGCTATAAATAATTGTACTCATCTTACCTTTCCTAGACTTAGCCACATCTCTACACCTATCAACTTAATGCCATCTTTAAACTCTTTCACTATACACCAATTAATATCAAGCACATGAACTATTACAATATTGGTTGGTTAAATCTATCTATTTTTACTTTTTACCGGTACCTTTTTCATGAATATAATATGAAAATAATACATACATAGATAGTTTCTCCTTATTCAATCACAATCATGCAATTACTCTCCAACATCTTCCTTAAATCATATGCAAAAAAGTAAAAGAAGAGCACCTCTCTTTCTCTCTCTCTCTCTCTCTACCTTTGATCATGGATTACGTATTTTCTTCCAGCAACAACATCGAGACCTTGGTCTCTTCAAATAAGGAATCGAATCGTGAAAATCTTGATTCAAACCATCAAGAAGAGGTATCTATCTTCGGGCAGTTTCCTTCGCCATTCCTTGATGACATACTGCAAAACCACCACCAGCAGCATCAACTTAGCAGCCCTGTAAATGAGGCTCCACCATCGCCTTCTAAACCGAAACCACGTGCAAGGAAGAAAAGAAGTGCTGGAAAGAAAGACAGGCATAGCAAGATTCATACAGCTCAAGGCCTTAGAGACAGAAGAATGAGGTTGTCTCTCCATATTGCTCGAAAGTTTTTTGGTCTTCAAGATATGTTAGGGTTTGATAAAGCAAGTAAAACTATTGAGTGGCTATTTTCCAAGTCCAAGAAGGCAATCGAAGAAGTTACTGAAAACCATAAATCACAAAACACTACTCGAAGTGTAAGTAGAGAGAATATTGACAGGTGTGAATCGTTTTTGTCTGACTGTGAACTAGATTCGGGGAGCGAGTTGAATGATGCTTCCAACAAAGGTAAACAGATGAAGGTTCAAGATGAGATCGATGATAGCGGTAACTCATCAAGAAAGCCAACAGAAAGTGATCTTTTGGCAAGAGAGTCAAGGTACAAGGCAAGAGCAAGAGCAAGAGAAAGAACAAGAGAGAAAATGATGATCAACAATCTTGAAAGAGCGAAGCATGTTTTTGGAGAAAACCGTAATGATAATTTTGATCAAGTTCAATTAGGGTTTCATACAAACCCTAATAATAACTATATCGAAGAATCGTCAAGTTCTCCCCTTGAATACACAAGTACACATCATTTCTTTGATCATACACCATTGGAAAATAGCTCACAAAAAACTGAAGATTATTTGGGGACTACTTCTGCAAGTTCATCAACGTATCTTTCTGGTTATGGTTACAACAAAAATTTTGCTAATCCACCTGCTGGTTGGTTAAATTCTAGCAATACATTCTTGGGTTTTCTTGGAGGTTGGGATTCTGGGAATTTCACGGAAAACTATGGACTTTTGCCTAATATCTCTTCATCGACAGGTGATATTCATGAACAAAACCTTAGCTCGGTTTTTATTCCTCCCTCTAGTCTTTTTCATTTCCAATCTCGAAACCAAAGAGATTAAACACATTATGTTGGATTAGTTGTCGTAGAGTATCTTGATAAGTTATCATTTGTTGTTTTTGGAGTATCTGTCTTTTTTTTGTTAAAATACTCTATTCATGAGCCATCGGAGAATAAATAATTTTATAGACAAAATAGTTATTAAGGTGACCAGTAACATGCTTCCATTTCGTCTCTTGATGCATTTCTTGGTTGAATGTGATTCGAACAATGTGTCAGTGAATCATCAAGCTCATGCATTTTGTTTGGAAGACATTAGATATAACTAGATTTCTATTTATTACTTCATATATGCTTTAGAAGTTCAAGTATACAACATGAACATAGATAAATCGGTGATGCAAATTGCACCGACTGTAGTAGCCAAAGGATTTGCAAAGCTTGTTAGCTAGTTCAGTTCTTCCATGACAATTTAGTTCTTAATTCAGTTTAAGGTGCTCGTTTTAGGTTTTTGGGTGCACGTTTCAGGTTTGATGCTTTCATTCGTTTTCCATTGGCGCTATGTAACTTTTAGCGTTTCGCTAATTTTCTTTTATGAATTTAACTGCTGGTCCAAAAAAATACTTCTTCCATGGCAGTACGTGTAATCAAAATCATTGATTAGCATTATTTGAACCAATTACTCCTGCTGTACAATGACTCGGGTTCATTAATTATTGGGACAATCATGGTGGAAGTTTAATGTTCATAACTGATAAATATTGGTTAGGGTTCTTGTTGTATTCTGGTTTTTTCTACAGTAAATTATATCATAGATTATTGTTCTTTATATCATTGTATCGAAAATCAAATAAGAGTATGTGTACAACTAAACTTTCGATTTTATAGTTTGTTGCATTTTGACTAAAACTTAACAAAGTACAACAATTGTTTGTGCGCCGGAGTGAAATTTCTAATAAATGAAATAAATTCACAACTAAGTAAAGTAAGTTAATTAATGTATGCCAAACAAAGCTATTTTTAAGGAATGTAAGTGTATATCTAAAATTTGTGCCGTCCGGTTGCTTTCATGAATTTATGGAAGATTTGAATATATATTATATTCAGATTTGGAACAAATACAAGTAGATGATAAAAGGGTTTAGAAGGTTTATGTTTGAGCTTATTTAATTTTCAAGCAGTTTTGAAGATTTTGTCGGGTGTTTAGCCGGTGGCGTTTCTTTCGGTTACTGGTTGCATGTCTTTGGTGTTATATCAGATAATTTTGGTGCTTGATTTTAGGTCTGATGTTTAGGTATTGTTTTTTTATCCAAGCTTCGTAATTTCTAACTTGTTGCAAGATCTTCAGTGAAATATTTTTGACCATCCTTTCTAAACAAAGAAGATAGAACCCATTTTTACAAGGGTTAAGTGAAGAAAGAATCAATTAACCACCAATCCTATCACACATAAGAGCCTAATAAAAGTCAAGGTTTCAAATACCTGGCTGAAAGAGATTGATTACCACCCATTTTACAAGTGATCTAACGACTTAAAATAACTTTTGTGCGTATTTATTTTTTGCAGGCCAGTCACTAGAACAAAAGTATGAACAGGAGGGGGAAAGTGGATCCCTTTAACGGTTGTAAACTTTCCGCTCAGAAACTCATTAGTATATATTAAGATCGAAGCAAATCCTCAGTCTTGTCGAAAGAATAATCAGGCATCGATACATGATCAATCTGGTTAAGGTGAACTGTGAGAACCTTTAAAAGAATATGCATGAAATCAAATAACATATACAACTTATGTGGATCTATCAACAAATGTTGTTGCTTATTAGCATATGTTTTTATACTAGAAAACCATAAATCAATGCTACATTATAATTCACAATGCAAAATATATGCATAATAGAGGCGTATCTACTCCCGGGGCCTGGGCCCTCGATGTCTGCATCCATAGCGTGCGCTCAACCATCACGAAACTATCACCCTACACGACTTAACAATACATACACACACATCACCTCTTTTTCTCCATTTCGAGCCAAACAACATGCTTTGCAGTAAAAGTCCTTGCTTCGAAAGGTATGTTGTCAAAAGTGTCTTCAAAGTTGATTTAATTTATGCAAAATCCATCTACCATTGACAAGAGGGGCATTGAAAATATGTCTTCTATAGAACCTTTTACCCTTTTACATAAAACCTTATCACATGTACAAGTTACTATGAAATCACATGCACGACTGTTTGATCATAGGAAAAAAAAATTAAATACGTCGTCATAGATAAAACCATTAATTTCTTCTTATAAATAACTTAGTGATTTTGGCATTAGAAAAAAAACAACAGACACAAGAACAATTTTATGTAAAGAAATATGATAAATGTTTCTAACTTTTGTTCTTGAGTAACTTCCTAATAGTATGAATAAGTTAATCATATAAGTAAGGCGCGCAAGTGAAATAGATTTTCATATACACACATATACAATGGTGATTATTATTTATGTTAAAAAGTTTTTGTATGTGTATGCAAGTATGAACTATTTTTTTAGATTTGTATTTCTAAGTTTAACTGTGTGATACTAATAGGTTCTCTCTTATAAAGAAAGTGTTAGGAATAATATTACAACAATATCTAGGATTACAATAAACGTGATTGAGGCCTGCAAATCACAGTGTTCTAAAACAAAATTTCGTCTTTACAAAGTCTGTTTGAGAATACAACAATCAATTCAAGAAAACCTTTAATCAATCGAATCTGGTATGGTTTCATAATGGAGTTTGGTGAGTATTTTTATGTGTTTTGATGATTTCTTCCAGAGATAAAATATCCTTTATATAGTCATGAAAAGTCATCAACGAACCATCGCAACTCTTCAATTATGTTGTTATAACTGCAAAAAAGAAACGTATCAGTTGTTGAATTGTTACAATGAAAAAACCTAAACCTGGATTAATAAAAGCTAATTACATATTTTCTCAGTTAGGCCCTAAAAGCCCCAAGGCCCAATTTTTTGACCATTTAAATAGCCAAAACAAGCCTAAAACCAACTACTAAGTCCACTGGCACCACTGTTAAGGACTTGAACTATTTGTTAGTCATGTGTGAAAAGGCATTAAGAAGAGGTAAAGGTTTCATTGTTCTAGCAATGTAAGATAACTCTTTACATGTTCCAACCGAAATGTTGTTAGTTGACACTCCTATTTCCAATCCTGTAGCACATAGGAGTATAGCACATCAATTCAACAAAATTCATGTTCTTTATATTTTATATTGAATCCCCCGAAAATTACCATGCAATAATTAACTTAAGACTAAGAGAACACAGCCTAGAACGTGTTGCTCATAAACTCAAAATTTACAACAAACCGGTCAATTTAACATCCTGTCGTTGAACGATTGGTTGAACTAGTCAGCCAGTATATCTGTTTTCAAAACATTGGAAGAGATTACAGTATATTAGTACAAGATACTATGGGCAGATGATAATCCAAAGTCCAAACAAACCATTTATTTAAATTTTCTCCGACTTAGAGCATCACAGTGAGAGGTTTATAAAATGGTTTATAAAGTTTGGAATGGATTATAAATTAAGTCACCGTAGTAGGAAAAGGTTTAAGATTACATGAAATGAAATAGGTCCAAGATTATGACCTTTTCATTTCAATAAAATACATGTAACTCATTAAATACTAAATACATCTCTTATTCATAAAGCTTTACAAAGTTCAAGCATAGTGACTATGGATTTTAAAAATGTAAACTTTATAGATTAATATTTCAAAATGAAATGAAAATTGTATAAAGCTTTTCAAAGTGTTTACCAACGGAAATGCTCTTAGAAATCTTTTCTTGTTAGTCATGTGTGGCCAACTCTTAAAACTCTAGTTTTGTAAATTTTCGTTACAAACTTTGGTAAGGTTTTTCCTCGTATAAGGAATACAATGAAAATATTTATTAACTCTGTATGCTCAATCATTAATAATCACTATATATATGTTATTTTGCACTATTACCAAAATTAATTGTACACTACGGAATACTTCAACTTCAAGCGTCAGTGCACATATGATACGACTAAATTATTGAGCAATTATCGACTTTTGATATAATACAATTTATATGATGCGATTTCGTGCATCCTACACTACTACCAGGGCTATCTACTAGGAGTACCACCTATCTATCATGTACGTGCATTATAGTTACAATTATTAATGATTGGTAGGAAAAGATATCGATAGGTAACTTGTCATTGCGTAAAATGTTAATGTTGATGTTGCATTCTTTACTTGTAAAAATAAAAATACGGTAAATTGCAAATTTTGTCGCTAATGCTGTTGAAAATTGCAAGAAAACCATCGAAAAAATTTCCAATTTAGTCACTGAAGCTTATGTGGCATTCCAAACATGCCCCCCGAAAGCTAACAATCGTTAGTACTCTCATTAAGTGGCCTCACGTGCTTTGCACGTGAGGGTATTATTGGCTTTATCTTTTCTCGCCAATTTACTCACATGGCAAACTTCGATTCCCAAGGCTAGACTTTCTTTCAAGGGCTAAATTTGCAATCTACAACTTCACTTCCCAAATACTCATCCTTTTGTTACAACTACACTCATTACACACACACACACACTTAAGAACAAATCCGCCATTTCCTTAACCGTTAATATGTCTCGGTGTCTTGACCTCGTGATTGCCTGTAACTCATTTCAGATATCGAAAATCATGGTTTGCCATTACAAGAGAGAGATTGCACAAGACATGCAACAAGCAACAGGTTTGATGAATCTGTGCCAAAAGCTTACTGAGAGAGAGTAGTAGAGGAAGCTGATTTTTGAGCTCCAAAACTTAAGACAATTGAGAATAGCAAGGGCCAATGTGACCTAGCTTAGAAGACTTCAGACTGCTGATTTGCGTAAGGCGTTGGTGTTGATGAGGATGGTTAGGGAAACTAACAACAAGATTGTAGACAAGATTGAGTTTGCTGTGACACAAAGGGTGATGTGAGGGGGTTGTTTTATGGAGGCTGGGAAGGTTATTTTGTTGTGGATTCCTTTGTTGTTTATGATAGATGTAGATAGGAGTTGGGGTTATGTTGTTGTGGTTTCCCTTAGTTTTAGGTTGAGGGCTGTAGATAGAGGTTGTTGTTATGAATAAATGGGTCCTTTGATTCACATTTTCATTGTAGAATGTGTTCAAATATGGTTTTACCGTTTTAAAATCTGAGTCATATCACAAACATAAACATTTTCCAGAAGTATTACCAATCAAAAACATAAACTAAAACATGAAAATGACATTAATCAAACCATAAAACACAAACTAAAACATGAAAATGACATTAATCCAACCATAAAACACAAAAACTAAAACATGAAAATGGTGATCAAGGATATTGAAAGGCTCTTCAATGGTTTTCTATGGAACAAAAGAGATCTTTAAATAGGGAAAGCTAATGTGTCTTGTAAGGATGTATGCCAACCTAAACATAATAGTAGATTAGAACTTAAGCCTCTAAAACAATGGAATAATGCTCTTTTAGTTAAGCATTTATAGAACATTGTTGCTAAGAATCTATTAGGTCTAAGGGATGATGTCATAAAACATATGAAGTATAAGATAGGAGATGCAAAAACAGAGTAGCAGTAGTAGTGAACTCTCCTTTGTACAATATGATGATACATTGGCAAATTGCATCACTGGAAATAACAGGAATTGGCCTCCTGAATGGTACATATCTCATCATGCATTGCTACATGATGTGTGTGTATATCGTTGTAGAAAAGGATTATTCTTTATCAAGTTTCAAATTTATATTTAGCCAACTTATCCTATAACACACTAACGAGCAGTGTACCCGATCAATGTAGCCTAGTTGGTAAGTAGAGTGTCGATCACTACGAGTAGAACGTTAACACCTAGAACGTCTATCAGTATTTTAATTCCTAAGTTAGTTTTACAATCTAATCTAACGCGAGGGGGTTCAGTCTGAGAGACTGACACGATTTGAGTTGATTAATAAAATAACAAAACTATTGAGACAGAATACAATGAATGGCGAACACGTACACAGATAGATAACAGATACAGATAAGAGACCTGACTAACGATTAAGTAGCTTGTCACTTGTTTTATTGCTAGTTTTATATGATGAGTGTCGTAAACTATTCTCTCTCGTCGGTATCTTGACTATAGGCGAGTAAACTCTTAATGATTACTTGTGTCTATATTATTTATTCTTTTTTAAGGGCTTACACTAACATATAATGCTAGTGAAGTAATCGTGGGAGGGGTATTGCAGCCCAAGCAAGCCACAACTAGATACAGATGTTATCAAAGCACATATAACAAGAACCAAACAAACATCAAATAAACTTTAATCGATGTAAAAGCAATTTTAAGGGGAGCAATATTGCGGTCACAAGCCAATCAATCCTGATGGATTAAAGTGTACTAATACAATAAAACAAAACTACTTAATAAAATTAAAACACAAGCAGGACCTTCTTACTGCTCTTGAAATCTTCAATCTGGTGTGTCTTGTGTTGCCTCTTCGTTGCTATTTTTCTCCTTAAGGTTTCTATAACTCATGGTTCTTTTTGGCACACAAAATTCGGCTGTATCTTGGGGTATTTATAGTTTCTGTCAAAGGGTTCGATGTGGCGCATCAACTAAGTAGATGCGGCACATTGACTTAACTTCGCGTGGGGTCCAAGATTATTATATCCTTGAATATTCGTACACCGTCTTCAGATGCGGCGTAACTTGGATCTCTATGCGGTGCATGTCCTTCAGTATCTTGGATCATCTTTAGTGAAGTCTTGAAAGTGATGCGCCGTATGTATGAAATGTAATGCGGCGTATCTGGAGTAGAACAAGTTGGTTCTTCTTCGTTGACCAAGGTTTCATATGCGGCGCATGGAATAATTACATGCGGCGCATTCTTCAAAGTCAGGCAATGGTCTTCAAAATCATCTAAGTATAGTCATACGGCGTATCTGTCTAGAATGATACGGCATATTTCCTTCAGTTCAGTAGACTTTTTCCATCTTGATCATTTAGCTCCATATTTCGTCTAAAATCACTAACTTTCACCAAATGCTTGTTTTTACCTGAGAATAAATAAAGTAAATGATTAAATACCAATTCTCATAGATAATATTATAAAACAAGTAAAATATATAGGATAAATGATGACAATAATACGTACTTATTTGATGTCATCAAATATCCCCCCACTTGAACTTTACTTGTCCCAAAGTAAACCTTAGATTAAACTCATGAAAGTGTATCCTAAAAGATATTAGGATGTATCATAATTGCACAACCAAACACTTAACGAGCTAGAAATAAAATATATCTCTCAATCTCTCAACTAATATAATTCGCTCAATTTCTCGGTTGTGACAAATATTCTATCATAGGCTTGACAAGTATATACATCTCCCCCACTAAAGCTAAGGAGTAATATTACCCTATGGAAGTCTGCCAGTTTTCTTAAGCCTAACATCGAATTCATTCAATCAAAACAAGAATCAATAAGAAACAGGAATTATAAACAAAACCAACTAGATCTATTGAAGTTGTCACGCCTTAATTGATGGAGATATACACACACATCAACAAGCCCCTCATTGATGGAGATAGACACAACATCAACAAGAAATCAATGAGATCTAATCAATTATATACAAGTTTCACATAATCATAAGTAGACACAAGGTGAATTAGCAAATCAGCATCAAAGAAGAGCAAACAACAATGATAATGGAAAACATAATTAAGATAGAATCATCAAACCAATACATGATGTTTATGGAGTGATTGAAACCCTCTAAGTTGCTGGAAAAACACCCACCTAAACTCAGGAATCGACCTTAGGGTTTAGGGCTTACAAAAAGTGAAGTTATGAAATTATATTTATAGGCATGTTTTCTGTCGGCAAGGCTTGACGGCGTCAGACCGTTACTATTGATGCCGTCACAACCATTTTTTCACCAAATTGTAGATCTCTTCATCCTCTTCACGTGGGCTTTTGAATCACCTAAATCCGAGTTCATATGCAAAAGTTATGACCAAAACAATATCAGCTACTCCGCGCGCAAGTTTCGACAAGTTAACACGTGACGGCCTTGGGTGACGCCTTCACGTTTGTACTGGGCCGTCATGCAATTTACTCTTGATGCCGTCAGGATGTTGCTCTTGACGCCGTCACATACTGTTCCCAGCTTGAAAAATTAAGTCTTTGGCGTTTTCTTCACTTTTATGCTCCAAAAACGTCCGAATTGCTTCATTTTCCAGATTTCTCTCCCAAAGTACCTAAAATCACAAAAGGAACGATTTAGGGAAATATTTGATCAAATAAATTCAATTCCGGGCTTAAATGACCCCCTAAAAGTGGTTCATTTTTCGCCTCATCATATACCCTTACACTTGAGATTTGCTTGTCCTCAAGCAAATGCGCTTTTATTCTAATCAAAATACAAGTTAGGGGTCATTTAACTCTAATATAAAATTTCACTACTTCACTATAATAAAAACTCTGGATGATTTTTTCATACCCTTCAATAATTCAGATATAAAAATAATAGTAAAAGTAGTAAACACACGAAAATTGAAAATACAATATCTACTTACATTCCAATTGCATTGTGTAATTTCCCGACCTAACCAAAGATAATAAATTAAGCACACAAATATAGGAAACGCATGGAAACACACTTTTACTAAAAGCAACTAACCACGGACTTAAATCTACAGGGTAGGCTAAGGTGTAAAGGTGTAACAAAACATTTTTATTGGTGTAAGAAACGAAAGGAATGGCTCTGAGGGTTTTTCAAGGGCTATCTTACTCTAAAAATGAGAGTAACAAAAGAGTTTATACGGGGGTTAACTAACCAGTGTAGTTAGTTAATAACACATAACATATATAGGCTTTTTAGGTGTAATCCTAGAAATTTACCAAGTTAGACAAGTCACTCCAATTATATCAATAATACTAATTATAGTGGTCTCGAATAGTATAGAAGCCAAGTTCTAAAGTTTACAAGTCACCGGCACACTCACATATTTGTGGAATTTGGGGTAAATAATAGGAAACGGATATGGTCAATTCTCACAATTTTATATAATAGTAGTTATGTGTGCGGCTATGCAACTTATATTTAACAAAAAACATGCTAGAAAATTTTTAAATTTAAGCATATTAAGCACATATTAACGCATATTTTTGAAAATTAAGGACAAGTAATGTTCTAATTCTCCATCCCCCACTTAAGTTAAACAAATTCCTCGTTGTTTCAATATGAAATTAAAAACAGGAAATAGAAAGAATTAGAATGGAAGACTCCCCTGAGATATACTCGGTATGATCCTCCATTATGCGTTTGTAAGCAACTTTATTTTTTGTGAGTAGAAGGCGTTCAAACCTCCATGAATGACGTCTCCACAGAAAGTACATAAATATATAAATACCACAATTCTTAAACACATGTATTAAGAAAATCAAAGCTTGTGCAAAATTTATTAGTAGTTAGTGAAAATAAAACCTAAAAATTAAAAATTAAAAATCTAGAAATTTCATCAAGTCAGTCGATACGCCGCATCCATGGAAAGGGATGACCGTATTGAGCCTGTAACTAATACAAGTCAGAAAAATAGATGTGTCGTATCCTTAACCAGGGATACGCTGCATTAAAGAAACTACCAAAAAGTTTATAGTTCAAAAAAATAAAATGTTGAAAAATAAATGATAGATATGACCTGTACAGTTGATACGCCGCATCTATTGAAGGAGATGCGCCGCATCAAGTGCAGGTCTGACAGACTAGACACAAAAAATAGAAAAAGATAATTCAGGTTGTCTCCCGGTGAGCACTTTTCTTTATTCCAAAGTATCCAAGTTAGACTTATCTTCAGCTCCTACTTTGCTTCATTAACACCCATGTGTCCACGGGTGATCCATTGACTAACAGTCTCATCTCGTATATACTCAGGTCCCAAATTCAACGCTTCTTTGTAGAATCCTTGCATCTTTTGGTATGGATACTCGATCCCCTTCTGTACATCTTTATCATCTACAAAAACAAATTGTGAAAATTTAAAGCATAACCTGTTAGTGGCATGTTTAAACCTTGGGTGAGCACGAGGCATCATATAGGTGATCTTGTCGTTCCCATTTTGTAAGGTGATCTTTCCTTCAAATCTTTTGGCGTTGATATTAGTTTCCCTACAAAATGGCTTTCCAACGATCACATCGCCCATTTATTGGTCACGATAAGCATCCATGTTTTCTACTACAACAAATTCTGTAACAATAGTAATATTCCCAACAAAAATAGGTACTTTTTTAAACATTCCAACTACATTCTTTCCTCTATATTCTATCTTTTCTCTCATAATGGAATTATAAAAATCTTTTGACATCACATTAATTGGTAAAATAGGGAAGAAGTTGGCATCCACTTGTTTGTAACCTATCATGCAAGAAAATTGTAAATTATATGCACTAACATGGATTCTTCTACCATAACCACAAAAACTATAACATCCCTCAAAGTCATCATAAATTTTAGTACTAATAACATTAAGTCTAGGCATATCCACTATTTCCCCTTCTTCTAATTTAGGATTTGGATCTTTCATAAATTGATCATTGAGCTCTAATGATGTATTAAGATCATCTATTTCAATGTAGTCTCCATCAAAGCGGTCAAGTGATCTATTTTGGACTAAGATTTCTCCCATTAGCCTAGGTTCTAGGTCAAGGTCCATTCGTTCTCTTAATCCTAGCACATAAACACCTTTAATTATGCTCTTTACAGGATTTTCACAGTTATAGACTAGTTTGTCATCCCCTACTCATAATGAGATTTTTCTTTTAAAAACATTTATCTTAGCGTGAGCAGTAGACAAGAAAGGTCATCCAAGGATCAAGGGAACCTTGATATCCTCAGGTATGTCTAGTATAACAAAGTCTACTGGGAATACAAACTTCTCGATCCTAACAAGCACATTTTCTACACCCTCAGATCGTTTTACAGTTTTATCTGCCAATTCAATAATTAGCTTAGTGGGGGCTAATTTTCCTAAGCCTAGGGTAGTGAATGTCTTAAAGGGCATAACACTAACACTAGCTCCTAAGTCAGCTAAGGCATTACTGAAAGACATATCATTAATAGAACAAGGCAAAGTAAAATATCCTAGATCTTTTTCTTTGTAAGGTAAGGCATTGTGATCGGTTGCAGAGTACTCTTCTTTCATTGTAGCCTTAATCTCCTCTTTAATCCTTGACTTCTTTTTGAGCAATCTTCTTACACTGGTTAAACAGTTAAAGAAAAACTGAGGTTTTGCAACATCAGTATTCAATAGTCTTCCAGGAACAAGTACATTAGGCAAGACTTCTTCATTTGTGGTGATTGCTTTGACATGATCCCTTGGATTTATTTCAGTTGAGCCTGGTAGACTTCCATATCCCCTTACTTGAAGTACCTTGCTCATCTGACCGATTTGTTGTTCCAATGCTTTGATCAAAGCTCCTTGATTTCTGGTAGCAGCATCAGTTGAAGCTTGGATTTCTTTGATCATCGCACTGTTTTCTTCATGTCTTTTAGCAGCATCATCCATAATCTACTTCAAAGTGTCATCCAAATTTGCCTCATTTCTTGATAGGACGGATTTTCGCTGTCCCTTTGATAGTATCCTGGAGCAGCAGCTCTAAATCTTCCTGAAGGTTGGAATTGTTGGCCAAATTGCATATAATATGCTTCTTCAAATGTTTCGCCTTCTTTCTTCGATTAGAAATCTTTAGTGTAGTGAGGTCCATGGCATATTTCACATCCAACTTGAGCATCATAAGCTTTTTCATCTCTTTTCTTCATATCTCTACTAATTTTGTCCAATTGAGCTTGAATAGCAGTATATCCGTCAAAATTATTGCTGCTCTTGGATCTAGTAGAGGTTCCATTGTGCTACTTCTGAGAATGATCAGCTGCTTCTTGGATGGCCTTCCTAGCATTTACTGCACTCATCTGAGGTACAACTCCTTTAGAATCCAAGATCTGTCGAGTAGGCACATCCAATCCCTGAAAAAGCAATATTAACTCCTGCATAGCAGTCAAATAATGTTGAGGACATTTCAATAATAATTCTTTGAATCGCTCCCAAGCCTGATAAAGAGTCTCATCGGGCTCTTGCTTGAAGTTATTGATAGCCTCTATCTTTTTAGCGGTCTTAGCAGGTGAACAATATCTCTTCAGAAACTTGCTCTTCAAATCTTCCCATTCTGTAATTGAACCATCCGGTTCATTCTTTAGCCACCTGTTAGCAGCTCCTGTAAATGAAATAGGGAAAACACGAAGCACAAGTTGAACAATAGTAACTTTCTCAGTTGTAAATAAATCTGCAATTTCAAGGATCTTTTCCACATGTACATTAGCATCTTCATTTTTCGATCCACTGAAAGCATTCTCTCGTAGCTCCTTGAGAAATTGACCCTTCAATTCAAACTTGGCCTTTTCATCAAACTTTGGCCTAGCAACTCCCGAAAGATAGTCCGTTCGGGTCTTGTTCATGTACTCCTCCATAGTTTGATCCCTCATTGTTTCTGTTACTTTTTCCTCTTCACTCTGGGATTCTTGATCAGAAAAGTAGTTAAGTTCTAACGAACTTGAAAGATCAAAGCTTTTTGTGTTGAAAACCTTTTAAGCGAATGAAAAACTCTTTCAGGATCTTCGAAAGGTTTGGTTAAGTTCTTAGTTTAACTCCTGGTCATGCACTTCCTGAAATCATCACAAAAGCACCAGTAGGATAGGTTTGATAAAGTAAAATATCATAAAACTAATAACGAAAACGGAATACGAAAAATAAAAGTTGCTGATAACTGCAGACGATGCGCCGTATCCTATAAAAAGGATACGCCGTATCTTAATACGTTAAAAACTAATCAGACTTTTATTTCAGAAAACCAATGCGCCGTATTAAATAAGTAAATACGCCGTATGTTTAGAATTATAAAAATTATGTATACTTATTAAAAATAAATGTGCCGTATGAGCAAAAGCTAATACGCCGTATGTTCGTTACGTTTCAAATACAAGATTTTTTTATTTCAATGCCCCGTATCTTCAAAAACCGATACGCCGCTTCAAGTTAATTTAATAAATTCAGCTTCAAGTTAATTTAATAAATTCAAAATATGTTAGTAATACGCCGTATGGCATTTAGGGTTTTGAAAATTTTCTGATTAAAAACAGAATACGCCGTATCTATGGGATAGATGCGCCATATTCGAATTATTAAATAATTACGCTGTATATAAAATTAAAACCCAATACGCGGTATCTGTGAAAACAGATGTGCCATATCGTTTGTTTCAGCAAAATACAGCAGATAGCAAATTATGCAGAAACAATAAGAAAATTAAAAATACAAAAATTACAGAAAACAAACAACTAGAAAACAATAAATATGCAGAATATTACAATGAATGCTGATACGGGGGATTGCACCCTCGCAACAGGTTTTACCTCTCAAGGGATCTTGAGAAGCTTGCAATCCCTGCCAGGAAGTGTACCTGATCGTTGTAGCATAGTATAATGACAAGTACCGGGGGATTGATCGTTCAACTCAGGAATAGTGTCGCTAGGATTAGAAAGCCTAATAAACTAGGTCTAGAGGTGAGGGATGATTTTTTATGTATTTTTTATATTTTATAAAAGCAAGTAAAATCTCGGGTTTCGAAGGAGTGGGCAGAATTAGTTGCTAGTCAACTAACCCCATTAACTAAAGATGCAATCAAAATAAAATAAAAGAAATGAAAATAAACTAATGTGGTGGAAACAATAATGAGAGAAGATGTGTTTACTTAGATTTCATTACTCTCTAGATATCTTTTACCGGTTGATTAGCTTGTTACAATTGCATTGATGACGGGTTATATTCCTTAATACTAGTCGTAGGGCCGTGTATAATATTCCCTAACTCTATAAGATCCTACTTCACTCCTATGTCGAGCCGACTAAAAGCTCCTAACATGGGATCATTAGAATTCACTTATGCATTAAATACAACCAAAAATCATAGTACACCTCCGATCATGTTTCTTAAGACGTTCAAGCAAGTTACCAATGGAAGTCTACCAGTTTTCTTAAGCCTAACATTAAATACAATCATCCATAACAATTATAAACAAACAATCAACCAATAATCAACATCTAGGTTTCACTACATCTAAGTAAACCCAATGAAAAACTAGCCTAGCATGTTAAAAGAAAGATAAGCATAAGATAGAATCAAACAACACATAGACATTGATTGGTCCCGAAACGGTCAGTTATTATTGACCAAGGTCAATTAGTCAAAGACAGCTCCGTTCCAATTCTCCGGTGATAGTATAGTGTGTCCCCGGGTCGTTATGTCCCAGCGAGATTGAAATGGTTTTTTGGAAAACGTTTTTGGGAATGAGTGGCACTGAGGACAGTAGCCAAGATGATTTGGATTTGATTTTGCTACTGATATTTCTTGTTTGCACAATGGTATACACAATAACAGATATACAGATATATGCACAAATTCACAATTGGGAATCAGGTAACAGACAGAAAAGTGGGTTTTGACAAATTACAAACTATAGGGGGTGCAAGTGAAACTTTTGAAAACATAAAATTAAAGAAAACTTAAAATGAAAATGAAATTATAAAAATGATTATTTTAATATTTAAATATTAATTAATTAATTAAAACTATTTAAAATCTAATTTAAACCTAATTTTAATTAACTAAAAAATGATAAAGGTTACAAATTAAACTAAAAATTTGCAAAAATAATTTCTAAACCGTAAAATGAGCTTGAGGAAAGTATAAAAAATAAAAATAAATATTTTTGTCTTTTTATGAGTTTTTTGATCAATTAAAAACTAATTATATTAATTAAACAAATTAAATTATTTTAAATTACAAATAATACTAAACTAACTTAGAAAATTATGGAAAAATTTGTAAAACTAATTAACCATCACAGGAATCCTACAAAATTATAAAAAAAACTTCTAAAAATTATTTTTAGACTAATTCACTAATTATTTGCTTAATTATTAATTTAAACCTAATTTAAATAATTAAAATGAGAAAATTGGAAAATGAACAGCAGTAATTAAAAATATATTTTCTAAAAGTTTTAACTAATTTATAAAACCTAGAAAAAATATAAAAACCTACTGTTGTTAATAAAAATTTAAGAAAACTAATTAATTACTAATATTACCTATTTTATTAATTAAACTACTTTTAAGTCTAATAAATAGTAAACTGATTAGGAAAATCTAAGAAAATTATTTTAAATACTTAAAGGCACAAGAAAATTAAGAAAATTATAAAAATGGAAAAGTGCTTATTAATAAGCTGAAATGAAAAATTAAAAAGATAAAATCTATTAAATAGAAGCTATCACTAATTTTATGTTTGCTTTTTTGGTGTTTTTCTTTTTGACAGCTAATAATAAGATGAAAACAAGAAACTTTTGTGAAACAACTTTTTATATAGCTTAAAAATAAGCTGTGTCCACCCCCTTGTTTCCAAGAACAAATAGCTTATTAGGACTTAAGCTACTATGAAAAAGCTAGGAAATGAGAAACTAAGCATGCACAGATGATTATCAACAAGAAATAAGTAAGTAATAACCAAAGAAGCACACTGAATAAGCAAATAATCACAAATAAGCACTTAAGCTTATACTCAGACCAAACAGTCCAAACCTAAGGGTTTTGGACCTCTGTGGGGTCCACAAAAGTAATCTAGGGTTCACACTTAAACTTGAGACTTAAAGAGGGACTGATAAGCTACAAATTAAGCCAATAAGCTAATCCTATGGCTTATTAATGAGGCTTGGGTGAGGCTATGAAGTTGGGATCTTATACTGAGTTCTCAGTATAGACTCAGTCAAAGGCCAAACTAGATGGGGTTGCAGCCCTATCAAATAAGCTCAGAAGGCTGAAATAAGCCTTGGCTTATCAAAATGGGGTGTATGGCTTTCCAAAAAGCCAATAAGTCACAGGTGGGTCCCACTGGGTAAGCCACAAATCACTTGGGAAAGTGGGTCCAAACCTGTGCACAGGGCAAGTGTTTGCCTTGCAGGTAACTTTAAGCTAATGCACAAGCTTTACTAAAAATCCCACAAACAAGCTAAACCTAAATTCTTGAAGCTGAGGTGGTAGGTTTTAACTTCTGAAAGTTTCAAGGCCTGAATAAATCCACAAAATTCTATAAAATCCTTGAAAATTTGGTTTTCTGCCTAAGTATGCAATTTTGACTTTTTGAATACCTTTGAAACTTTGACTAAAATGGATTTTGATTCTGATTTTCTAATTGATATGGATTAATTAAACTATATTAAGACTAATTTAAGCTAAACCACTCACAAGTGAATGGATTTGGGGCATAAGCCACTCTTAATCCAACACAGAGGGTAAACTAGACCAAGTTTGATGTGATTTTGACTTTCTGATGAACAACCCTTGGTTTTTATGACTATTCTGAGTTAGTTATGACCTAGGTAAACTGTATGAACAAGAAACAACAACAATAGAGTACCACAACACCTTGAACTACACAAATCCAAACACTCCTTATATATTGACTGTTTTGTGTTTTTCAATTCAAATGGGTGCTAGGGCTTAAGAACCTGATCCACAACTGCTTATTACGATAAGTTGAACTTATTTGAGCACTTGAACACAGAAAGTAACAAAAAAATTACAAGATTACAGATACTACTAATTCAACTGCCAAATTGAGATTTCAAAGCAACTAGGATTACTGATGAACAAGCTATAAATGTTAAGCAATACTATCACTATTTAGTACTAATCCAACTCAGAAAAGCTAAAAAGCAATGAAATAAGCAATGCTACAGTACCAATCTAGAAATGAGTTTTCAAGAGCTTACAATATGCCATCCAGCTTAATCCAAGAACCAAGGACCATAAGAACCAATCCTAAAGGCTTCCACAAGCCACTAAACCCATGGCCATCCAGAATTAACCATGCTCCAGCTTTAAATCACCATTAAACCTGCAAGTTGACTTTTGTTGACTGTTTTTGGATTTTTGAGTTTTTTATAACTAAGCCGTATTTTATGGTTTCTAAAAGCTTAAATAAGCTTTATGGGAGCTTATATGGCCTAAGAGTCCATAAGTACTTAATGATAACGACAACACAGTACACTAAGAAACTTGAAATAAATTTGAAAATTGCAAAGGTTGAGATATAACTTGAAACTTAACTTTGATTGATGAAAATACTTAATAGTACACTGAAAATACAAATCAAACTATTTTAAAGCTAAATTACAACTGAGAATTTTGAAAACTACTTAAAGGACTTAAAAATACTAAAATTAAGCTAACACACTTCTTCTTGGACTTCTCTTCTTTTTATACTTGAGGATTAGGGCTTCCCTTGCCTCTCTGATCATTTCCCATTATCAATTGTGGCCATTGGATCACTAAAATGCTCTAATCTTTTGCCACGTGTTTTGGCGGGAAAGTTTGTTTTTGCAATTGGCTCTGATAATTGCCAAGAGGGGGGGCATTAAATGCTGAGGTGATTAGGTGTATGGTGAGTGGTTTGGGCGGTGGATTTGACAAGGATGGTGGGGTGGTGGTGATGTGATGGCCTGCAAGTGGTGTGGGGGAAGGAAGGGGTGAAGAGGGTGTTTGTTTGACTAGGTTTGGCCAAGGGTCAAACGTTGACCCTGGTTTATTAAAACGGGGTGTTGGGCTGGGGTTGTTATGGGCTTAGGATAATAAAAGGGGTGGGTTGGTTGTGGATTGGACTTGGTTTTGGTTTGGGTAATAATATTTAAGGGTCCGGTTTTGGTTTTAGTTATCACAAGGACTAATGTTGTAATTAGCCGAAAGTTTGAGGGTGAGATTTGGCATTCTTCCAAAGTCTTTCCAGGGGTATTTTATGCCAAGTTTCCATAGTCCAAGGTTTTTATGTTGACTTTTCACCTTTGACTTTTCCAGGTACTAAAACTGCCAAACTTTCAAACTTCAGGGACCAAATGTAAAATTTCACCAAACTTGCCAATCAAGGACTAATCCTGCCATATGTGAGAAGTACAAGGACAAAATTTGTTTTTCTCAAAGTTTTAATATCCTAGGGACCATTTTTGACAATTTTCCAAACTTCAGGGACTAAACTTGACATTTTGTGAAAGTTTGCACCAAATGACTAAATGTGTAACTTTTTGATTTAAAAGGACCTTTGGTGACTTTTTCAAGTTTTTAGAACAACCAGGGACTAGATTTGACAATTTTTGAAAGTTGAGGGACTGAAACTGCCAATTTTGTAAACTTTATACGTTTTTCATCTGTTTTTGATTATTTTGCATTTAAAACATATAAAACACATTCCTGGGATATTTTCACTATTTTGATTCAATATTGAGTGTTTTTAGATGTTTTGGTAGCTCAGAAAAGGTAAAAATGATGAGTATTTACACACTCATCAATCCCCCACACTAAAACATTGCTAGTCCCTAGCAATCTTTTGAGAAAAACTATGTAATTTTGAGCAAATCACCAGCTATCAACGGATTTGATTAGTCTTTACCAAAAGCCGTTTGCTTCTGGACTAGCCAACTCTTGATGGAATAGTCAACATCTTGGTGAGCTGATTACCAATTATGGTTTTTCCACTGCCTTTACCACAAGCCATAATCTTGCGGGCTAGCCAACTCATTCACTTTTTGGGATATGGCGAGTTGATTTACCATACAATTTTTGGCAAATTGCAAGCCATTAACGGGTTTGAGATGTCTTTACCAAGAGCCGTTTGCCCCTGGACTAGCCAATCCATTTGTCATTTAGACTTGGCGGATTGATTACCCACAAAAATTTTGAAATAAAGTGAAAAAATTTTGAAAAATTTTAGGCCTAAAATGGGGGTACTTAGAAAGTATTTTGTGATAAAATTCGCAAGAATTCCCCCCCCCCCCCCCCCCCCCCCACACTAGAATTGAATATTGTCCTCAATATTCAAAGTCCCGGCTATTATGCCGAATCTCTGAACGGAAAAAGCTAATATTCGAAACTAACTGTGGAAATATCGATTTTATTTTTCACTTTATTTATCTGTACATATAAACATTTTACACATTTTTTTTTTGAAACTTGAGACTTATATACATATTTACTTTTCAAAAGGTGGGGGACGGCCACTCCCCCACACTAGAGTGGTAGAAAGTAGAAAGAAGTCAGAAATACGGGTGAAAACCCATATATATTTTGCTAATTTTTGTTCACCGAGTCACTAGCTTGACTCGATCCCCGAATTCATTGGTCCATGGGGAAAGTTTGGAGATCCGGGACAACCATGGATGGTATGTCCTCTCCAAAATAGTGTTTCAAACGATGACCATTCACTTTGAAGTTGGGACCTTCGGGTTGAGATAACTCAACAATCCTGTATGGATATACTTTAGCAACAGTGAATGGTCCAGTCCATCGGGTTTTTAATTTCCCCGAGAAGATCTTTAATCTTGAGTTGAAAAGAAGGACTCTGTCACCGACGTTGAAAACGCGGTTCTTAATCTTAGAGTCGTGAATCTTCTTTGTCTTTTCTTTGTAGATCAAAGAGTTCTCGTAGGCTTGATCACGAAGTTCGTTTAATTCATTGAGTTGAACTTTACGGTGATCACCCGCTTTATGAAGATCATAGTTTGCATGTTTTAAGGCCCAGTAGGCTTTGTGCTCGAGCTCGATCGGTAAATGACACGCCTTCCCGTATACAAGCTTGTAGGGAGTACACCCGATGGGTGTTTTGTAAGCTGGACGGAAGGCCCAGAGTGCATCATCTAGTTTATCCGACCAGGAAGCACGGTTTTTACCTAGGGTCCTCTCAAGAATCCGTTTAATACCACGGTTTGAAACCTCCACCTGCCCACTTGTTTGTGGGTGATATGCGGTAGAAAGACGATGAGTAACGCCGTACTTAAGCATGACTTTTGCGAATTGATCATTGCAAAAGTGAGTATTGCAATCACTAATAATGGCACGGGGAGTTCCCAAACGAGCAAAGAGGGATTTCAAAAATTTCACAACAACTCAGGCATCGTTAGTGGGTAAGGCCTTTGCCTCAACCCATTTTGACAAGTAGTCAACAGCCACGAGAATGTATTTGTTTCCACGAGAAGATGGGAATGGCCCCATAAAATCAATGCCCCAGACGTCAAAGATTTCACAAACTTGTATGGCATTTTGTGGCATTTCGTTCTTTTGTAAAATATTCCCGTGACGCTGACAAGCATCACAAGCTTTGACTAACTCGTGGGCATCCTTATAGATCGTGGGCCAATAGAAACCGGAATCAAACACCTTTTTGGCGGTGTAGTTAGGACTATGGTGGCCCCCGGTGGGTCCAGCATGGCAAGCCTTGAGAATATCAGCGGCTTCCTGTCCGTATACACATCGCCTGATGACTTGATCGGCACAGATTTTGAAGAGAAAGGGGTCGTCCCAGAAGTAATGTTTAACGTCTTTGAAGAATTTGTTCTTCTGTTAGGACGTCATCCCCTTCACGATGAAGTTACCCGCATGGTAATTTGCAAAGTCGGCAAACCATGGGGTAGTAGAGTCACCACGAAAAGCAACCGCATTGAGTGTCTCGAGAGGAAATGTTTCATTTATTTCTTTTTTCTCGGACACATCCTGGTGAGGGTTTTCTAATTGTGAGAGATGATCAGCAGCAAGGTTCTCGGCTCCTTTTTTATCACGGATAATGATATCAAATTCTTGGAGGAGGAGAACCCAACGGAGTAGCCTCGGCTTTGCATCTTGCTTTGCAGATAGGTACTTCAAAGCCGAGTGATCTTTATACACTACACATTTTGTCAGGATTAAGTATGGCCGGAATTTTTCAAAGGCATATACCACAGCAAGGAGTTCTTTTTCTGTGGTGGTGTAATGACCTTGAGCCTCGGTCATAGTTTTGCTTGCGTAGTGTATAGGCTGAAAGTATTTTGCTTTTCGTTGCCCCAAGACCGCACCTATGGCAAAATCACTGGCATCGCACATAAGCTCAAAAGGTAGGTCCCAATCGGGGGCAACAAGAATCGGTGCCTCGGTAAGCTTTTTCTTTAATGTTTCAAAAGCTTCGATGCACTAAGGAGAGAAGATGAAAGGAGCATCCTTCTCGAGGATATGGGTCATAGGCCGAGCAATCTTAGAGAAATCTTGGATAAACCTTCGGTAGAAGCCGGCATGACCCAAAAAGCTCCTAACACCTTTAACGGTGGTGGGATGAGGTAATTTAGCGATGACATCGATTTTGGCTTTGTCAACCTCAATCCCGTTCTTTGAAATTTTATGACCGAGGACAATGCCCTCTTTAACCATAAAATGGCTCTTCTCCCAGTTGAGACTTAAATTCGTTTCTTTGCAACGTGTAAGCATTTGTTCCAATTGGGAGAGACAAGACTGGAATGAATCCCCGATGACTGAAAAGTCATCCATGAATACCTCCATGGTTTTCCCGATCATGTCGGAAAAGATAGACATCATGCACCTTTGGAACGTGCCTGGTGCATTACATAAGCCGAAAGGCATACGTCTGTAAGTAAAAGTTCCGTAGGGGCATGTGAAGGTAGTTTTCTCTTGATCCTGTGGATCAATGGCCCCGAAAAACCATCGAGGAAGCAGTAGTATTCATTCCCCGCTAGTCTTTCGAGCATCTGGTCCATAAAAGGGAGAGGAAAATGGTCCTTACGGGTGGCTTCATTCAACTTTTGATAGTCAATACATACTCGCCAACCCGTGACCAAACGAGTCGGAATCAACTCGTTTTTCTCATTGGTGACAACGGTTATGCCACCCTTTTTAGGAACACAATGAATTGGGCTAACCCAAGGACTGTCAGATATAGGATAAATCAATCCCGCATCAAGAAGTTTTAGAACCTGTTGTTTGATAACTTCGTGGATTTTGGGATTTACCCTTCTCTGTTGTTGCACTGCTGGCTTAAAGTCATCCTCCATTAAGATTTTGTGAGTACAAAAGTCAGGGCTTATGCCCTTAATGTCAGAGAGTTTCCAAGTAATTGCTTGTTTGTTTGCCTTAAGAACCTTTAGGAGTGCAGCCTTTTCCTCATCTTTCAAGTCTTTAGCAATAATGACGAGTAATTTATTATCACCCTCCAGAAATGCATATTCTAGATGAGGAGGCAAGTCCTTGAGCTCAACCTCGGGAAAGTCTTCAGTTATTTCAACATTTTTGACTTCCTATTTATGAAGTATTTTTGGAGACGGAGAGGGTGAAGGATCGTCATTTAACAATCTTTCAAGAAGAAGAATGTCCCCCTCCGAGTCAAGATAGTTTTCATTAACCCCTTGAGGAATTGAACTATCCTGAGCAAGAAAAGCCTCGACCTCTTCCAGAAGGAATTCACTTCCCTCAAACGGAGTGAGAGAAGGGGAAGAGTCGGAAATGATAGGATCAGTAGAAAGAGTGGTGTTGGGAATTCTATTAAGTAAGAATTCTGCTGACTGTTTCTGCTGAAGGTTACTGCTGAAGAGCTGGTTCCTGCTGAAGCAGTGTATCTGCTGAAGACTAGTTTCAGCATTATTAGTTTCAGCGGATATAGTATTTCCGTATTTTATGTATTATAGTTTGGATATGCATGAGTTTATTTAGGAAGTGATAATGCATATCTTTTAGAAGTTTTAGAATATACGTTTCTTGAGAAACGGTTTAGGGTTCCTTGTGTATAAAAGGAACACACGATTATGTATTGTATTACGTTTTTAGACACTTTCATTATTATTAAAAAGATCCATAGAGGATCAAGAGTTCTTAGTATTACACTTGTGTTTGTTTCCGCTTTAAAATAAAAGTTACAGAGATTATCTATTAGTGTGTTTTTGATTACATTAACATAACTAACGATTCTAGAGTGCTCAAGAAGATCTATCAAGGTCTTATAGTTCAACAAGTGGTATCAGAGCCTCGAGAGAGTCTCTGTTATACTAAGAAACACAAATCTTACACCTTAAGAATCTAAACAAATCAAGAAACATGCCTGGATCTGATGATGAAGTTGATACAACCCAAAACCTTAACACCACTTCTCTTTAACAACTCAACCTCTCCAACAGTAATGCCAAGTTTCCATACTTGAAGAATGCTGAAGACTATCATCTGTGGTCCATGAAGATGCAGAACTGGATCACAAATATAGACTTGAATCTTTGGGAGGTCGTCAAAAAGGGGAATAGCCTGAAGAAGCATGTTAAAGATGCTGATGGGATTGTTACAATTCTAGGTCCCAAAACTGCTAAAGAGATTCTGGCTGTGCAAAGGGAGAGTAAAGTGAGAACAATTCTGCTCCAAGCTATACCAGATGATCACATGGGCGACTTCCACTTCATGGAGGATGCCAAGGACATTTGGATGGCAATAAAGGCAAGATTTGGTGGGAATGATGAATCAATAAGGTTGAAGAAGTCAATGCTGAAGCAGCAGTTCCAAGAGTTTCAGATATCTGAGGAAGAAGGAATCCATAAAGGATATGACAGGTTTCACCGGATCTTAAGTCAACTCAATCAGCTGAAGGCTAGACCTGACAATGAGGACTGCAATGCTAAGTTTCTGAGATCTTTGCCACCATCTTAGTTGCAAGTTAGTATTGCTCTCAAAACAAAGGGTGGATTGGACTTAATCACTTTTGATGACCTCTACAACAAGCTCAAATCTCTTGAGCCTGATGTTAGAAGTCCAATTCGTCCATCAACTCACTTAGCCTTTGTCAGCACCACCACAAAACCTGTGCATAATGCCTCAAGCTCTTATTCATCAGGAGCATCTTCTCAAACCCAAACTCAATCTGCTCCTAAATCAAAATCCAGTAGTGTGTTGGATGATATTGTTCATTCATTTGTGGCTGAATATGAACATCAGCAGTTTCTTGCTTATGAGGATTTTGAACAGGTGGATCCATTGGAGATGAAGGAGATGCACTTGAAATGGCAGCTTGCAATGATCTCCATGAACATTAAGAGGTTTGAAACCAAGTCTGGAAGGAAGTTTGGTTTTAATGGAAGAGAGGCAGCAAGGTTTGCTAGAAGGAAGGTTAAATGCTACACTTGTGGTCAAGTGGGACATTTTTCAAGAGAATGCAAGGAGAGGAAGTCTGGTGATGAAGTCAGATATGGCTCTTATCCATTGGAAGCAGGGACTAGTAAGGCTGCACCTTCAAAAGCTATGGTGACTCTGGATCACCAGATTGATTGGGCTGAACATGAACCTGCTGGAGAGGAAGCTTCTACTTCTACACAAGTGAATCTGTTGGCATACTCACCTTCAGAGGACAAGAAGGAGCAAGTCTCCTTGATGGGAATCTCTCATGTACACAACTGTGTGTTTGGATGTAGTGTAAGATACAATGAGCTTAAACAAGAATTTGATGAATTGAAACCAAAGTACAATGAGTGTTATATTGAAGTAGAGTCTTATAAAATGGCTTTAAAAACTTTAGAGAAACAAAAAGTCTGGTTTCAAAAGAATCAAGTTAAATATGAAGAAAAAATAAGAGTTCTAGAAAGTGATTTAGAAATTTCTAAAATAGATTTAAGACTTACTAAAAAAGAGAAGTCTGATATAGAAAAGGAAAAACAAGAATTACAAGCTAAATTAGATAAAGAGGTAGCTGGTCGTATGAAATGGCAGGAAGGAGCATCTAATTTGAGTAAATTGATTGATGGTCGCCAATCTGTTAGGTCTAGAAAAGCATTAGGATATGAGAAATATATAGACCCTGAAGAGTTAACATATCCTGATATGTCTAGTGTTTTTGACCCTAAACCAGCCTTAGCTTATCAAACACCTGTTAAATTTGTTAAGGAAGGGGGAATGAATGTTGTCCCTGGATCTATAAGAGGGGAACACATGCCTATAGACCTGTCCATACCTAGTGACTTTGATGGATCACACCATCTCTATGGCAAAAAGTCAACTAACTTGCCAGACCCTATTATTAAATCTACTGACTTTGTCTCTTGTTGTGACAGTGACAAGTCTTCTGATGAAGGGCCTACCTCATTTGCCAGCTGTGATTCAAGTGAGAAGTCTGACCTGCCCAAGACCACACCAAAGACATCACCCAAGACTCCCCACAAGCCTTCTAGAGTTGCTGCTGATAACAAGACAGTTTCTACTGAAGACTTGTTTTTAAATTCTTTGTAAAATAATACTTTTGGTTCTGTTAAAAACAATTCTGTTTATCATGGTGGTTTGAATACTTTTTCATGTTATGGAACTTCTTTTAGTTTGAATAAATCTTATAAGAAGAAGAAATGTTTTGTGTGTGGAAGTAAATCTCATCTGATTAAGGATTGTACATTTCATGAGCAAAGAATGGGTGGATGTTTTAGTCAAAAGAAACCTAGGCAAATGTGGAAGAATGTTAGTGAAATACCCTCTTTTGTTCCACATCAGCAGAAATCCAATTCTGCTGAACCACATTCTTCATGGAGAAGAACCAGTACTAGACCTTATGTTCGACCCACTAGTTCTTTCTTTTCTAATGGTTATTGGCCTAATAACTTTGACTCAATGTATTATGATGGTGGGTATTAGAATACTGCTGTGAAGCCCTCAGCAGGTTGTTCTTGGACAAAGAAGGGACCTAATTTGCAGTACAGGCCCAAGAACAATGGTGGATCTAAAACATCTACATGGCCTATCACTAATGATCCACAAGGCAGGCTCAAGTCAGCAATGACTTGAGTCTCCAATGTGTACTAACCTTTGTATATTTTTGTTGTTGTTGTAGGATCATCCTTTGAAAAGTACTGAAGTAGGTATAGTTGATAGTGGTTGTTCTAGAAGTATGTCAGGGAACAAGGACAAGATGCATGACTTTGTACCCATAGAAGGAGGAGGCACTGTAACTTTTGGTGGTGGAGATGGCAAAATTACTGGGAAAGGAACTATTAAGACACCTTTGTTAGATTTTAAGAATGTTTATTATGTGAAGGAACTGGAGCATTTTAATCTATTTTCTGTATCACAAATTTGTGACACTAAGAATAAGGTTTTCTTCTCTGAAGATGAGTGCCTTGTACTCTCCAAGGACTTCAAACTTTCAGAAGACACAACTGTTTTGCTGAGAGTTCCCAGAACCTTCAACTTGTACACATTCAATCTGAATGATGTCAAGCCAGAAGGTGATCTAACATGTTTGGTGGCAAAAGCTTCCCAGGATGAATCTACCAAGTGGCATAGGAGAATGGCTCATGTGAATTACAAGACTATCAACAAGTTGTCTAAACTTGGTCTTGTTCAGGGCCTACCTTCTAAACTCTTCACCAATGAACACAATTGTATTGCTTGCAACAAGGGAAAGCAACACAGAGCCTCTTACAAAGCTATCAAATCTGTGAGCACCATTTCAGAACCTCTTCAGTTGCTGCACATGGATCTCTTTGGTCCAACTCCTATCAGAAGTATTGATCACAAGTACTTCTGCCTGGTTATCACAGATGAGTTTAGCAGGTTTTGCTGGGTATTCTTTCTTAAAACTAAAGATGAAACAACTCCTATTTTGAAAGAATTCATCATTTTAATTGAAAACAGCTTAATAAAAAGGTTAAAGGAATTAGGTGTGACAATGGGACAGAATTCAAAAATGTTGTTTTCATAGAATTCTGTAAGTCTAAGGGAATTAGAAGGGACTACAGTACTCCAAGGACCCCACAACAAAATGGGGTTGCTGAAAGGAAAAATAGAACCCTCATTGAGGCAACAAGATCAATGCTTGCAGACTCCAAATTACCCACTATGTTTTGGACTGAAGCAGTAAGTACTGCTTGATATGTCTTAAACAGGGTATCCATCACTAGACATCATGTCAAGACACCTTATGAACTTCTCACTGGGAAAGTTCCAGACATACATTACCTTAAACCTTTTTGATGCAAAGTGACCATTTTAAATACTGCTGATATACTGGGCAAGTTTGATGGGAAAGCTGATGAGGGGTATATTGTGGGTTATTCAGCTCATAGCAAGACCTATAGGGTTTATAATCTGAATGCCAAAAGGATAGAAGAGACCCTTAATCTAAGATTTCTTGAAGATCAACCTAATACTCAGGGACAAGGCCATTCTTGGTATTTTGACCTAGCTTATTTGACTGACTATTTGGGTTATACTAGACATGCTTCTAATCCTAATGCAGGTACCAAAGATCCACATTCTAACCCTGCAGGTTCCATGGATGATGACTCAGACTGTGAATCTGAGCCAGATGAACATACCATTGTAGTACCATCTTTTCCACCTAACCATTTTGTAGGTAATCATTCTGCTGCTGAACAAGATGATGAGTCACATTATGCAGTGGATCTTGCTAGACTGAAGAAGCAAGAACATGCTGCTACTCAGGAAGCTCAGAAACTCAATGAAAAGGTTATACAAGAGACTGAAGCAATCCTACATCAATCAGCACAAGCAATCAGTGGAAACAAGGATACTGCTGACGATTCTGCTGAAGGCACACCTATTCCCACTAGGTCAAAGATGCTGATACTAATGATGCACACTCTCCCATTTCTACTGAAGTCTCTGCCGACTTTGAGAATCCCTTTACAAGATTTCCAAGTCCTTCTGATCTTGGGAATTATCAGCCAAAGCCTGGCCTATTTCACTCAGCTTCTTAAGATACTGAGTTTGGGCCTACAGTCAACAACCTTGATGCCACAATTGATGTTCAACCTACAGCAACAAAAAGGATTCATAATGCTCATCCCCTATCAAAGGTTATTGGAGATCCTAAAGATCCTGTTAGAACTAGAAGCACTGTAAAGACTACAAAATATGGTGAAGTTGCTTTCATCTCTTATGTCTACAATCAAAAGAGGAACAATCACACAGACTTCAAACATTGTCTGTTTGCATGCTTTCTTTCTCAGATAGAGCCAACTAGTGTTCCTCAAGCACTGGCAGATTCAAGTTGGCTTGAAGCAATGCAAGAAGAGATGCTGCAATTTAAGAATCAGCAGGTTTGGATTTTGATTCCTCTTCCTGATGGTAAATATGCCATTGGGACAAAATGGATTTTGAAGAATAAAAGAGATGCTAGGGGGATTGTGGTGAAGAACAAAGCAAGACTAGTGGCTCAAGGGTTTAGACAAGAGGAAGGCATTGACTATGATGAAGTCTTTGCACCAGTGGCCAAAGTTGAAGCAATTAGGATATTTTTGGCCTATGCCTCTTATATGGGTTTTATGGTTTATCAGATGGATGTTAAAGGTGCTTTCTTATATGGTGAGATTGAAGAGGAGGTTTATGTGACTCAACCAAAGGGATTTGAAGACCCTGATCATCCTGAGTATGTGTACAAGGTTGTCAAAGCTCTCTATGGACTTCATCAAGCTCCCAAAGCTTGGTATGCTAGTCTTTCCACATTTCTGCTAAAGCATGGCTACAGAAGAGGTGCCATTGACAAGACTCTGTTCCTCAAGAAAGATTCCAGGGATATTATTCTTGTCCAGGTGTATGTGGATGATATTATCTTTGGTTCAACCAAAGAAGCATGGTGTAGAGAGTTTGAGGATCTGATGAAGGGAGAATTTCAAATGAGTGCCATGAGAGAACTCACTTTCTTTTGGGGTTTACAGGTTCAGCAGAAACCTGATGGTATTTTCATACATCAGGAGAAATATGTAAAAGATATGTTGTCCAAGTTTGCTATGGAGAATGTCAGGACTGCCACTACTCCCTATGAGGCTCCCAAACCAAAGAACAATATTGATCCTGATCTCCCTGTGAATGTTCATTTATACAGGTCAATGATTGGTTCTTTGATGTATTTGACTGCCTCAAGACCTGATATTACATTCGCTGTGAGTGCATGTTCAAGGCACCAAGCCACTCCACTTACCTCTTACTTGAATGCTGTCAAAAAGATTTTTAAGTACCTAAAAGGCCAACCTAAATTAGGTCTTTGGTATCCCAAAGAGTCTCCATTTTAGCTAGCAACTTATAGTGATAGTGACTATGCTGGTGCAAATTTGGATAGAAGATCCACAACTGGAGGTTGCCAATACAGGTCAATGATTGGTTCTTTGATGTATTTGACTGCCTCAAGACCTGATATTACATTTGCTGTGAGTGCATGTTCAAGGCACCAAGTCACTCCACTTACCTCTTACTTGAATGCTGTCAAAAAGATTTTTAAGTACCTAAAAGGCCAACCTAAATTAGGTCTTTGGTATCCCAAAGAGTCTCCATTTCAGCTAGCAACTTATAGTGATAGTGACTATGCTGGTGCAAATTTGGATAGAAGATCCACAACTGGAGGTTGCCAATTCCTTGGAAGAAGACTGATTTCTTGGCAATGCAAGAAACAGACCATTGTTGCTACCTCTACTACTGAAGCAGAGTATGTTGCTGCTGCCAATTGTTGTGGACAGGTTCTATGGATTCAGAATCAATTGCTGGATTATGGGTATAACTTTATGAATACTACCATTTTCATTTACAATCAAAGTACAATTTGTATTGTTAAAAATCCAGTTTTTCATAATAGAACCAAACATATTGAAATCAGGCACCACTTTATAAGGGATGCTTATGAGAAACATTTGGTTAAAGTGGTAAAAATTCACACAGATGAGAATGTGGTAGATTTGTTAACCAAAGCATTTGATGGACCAAGGTTTCAATATTTGGTGGTCCATATTGGTATGCTTAACCCTTAACTGCAAAGTTTAAGGGGAGGCATATGCCTCAGGGGAGGATTATGAGTGTAAACTTTGTAGATATGATGTAGATATGTATAATTTGTATACTTTTTGAGTTTTAACACTAACCCACTAATCTCTTTGCAAGTTGTTTGGTGTATTTGCATGTTTTATGTCTGTTTTGCAGATGTTCTGAGATTGTAAGTTGAATGTTAAAGTCACCAAGAGCTGTAGTCAAGGGAATGTGGTCAAATGTGCTGAACATGGTTTCTACTGATTAGTTGATTATGCTGAAGGTCTTACACAGTTGATTAATAAAGAAGATCTTTTCATTCATTCAAAGAAACAAGTTACAGCTTACATTCAAAGTTCCAACTAGATTACAATGACCATTCCTAAACATTTGCCTAATTGAGTACTACTAGCTTCTATCATTTATTACAAAATACTTGAGGCTATGACAAGTACAATGATGAAGTTGAAGATGAAAATGGAAAAAGAAGAGAAGGAAGACTGTGAAGATGCTCAAGTACCAAAGTCAAGAAAATACTCAAGAACTTTGGTCCATGGCAACATTCCTCAATCATCTACTTCAGCTTCTCCTTTCCCTTACATATAATCTCTGCCTTCTTGCTCTGTCCGATGTGCTCTTGTGAAGAAAGATCAGGTCCTGGAGCAGGAAGATCCAACACCTCATTGTGTGATGTTGGAAGAGATGGATCTCTCTTACTTGATCTTGGTTGGGATCTCTCTGGTGTGGAAGGAGGAAGAAAGGTTGGATCTTCACTTTCTTCCTCTGAAGAGTCTTCATCAGAGGTACAGATGAATAGAGAGACAAGTTCTCTCTCAGCAGGAATGGGTACATGGCTTGGTTCACCCTTCCTATGTGCATCCCATCGTCTCTCTAGTTCTCTTTCATAGTCGGAATCATCAAGCTCCCATGGATATGGTGGTAAATCTTCTTCTGATGATGAAGAAGAGGAATTGTGATCTGAGGTTTCTGGGTTTGATGACATGTTTTTGGTGGTGAATTGGGTTTAATTGGGAAATTAGGGTTTGAGAGATGATTTGGGGTAAATTGATGACTGAGATGTGTTATTTGGGGTGATTAAATAAGCCAAGTTTAGGTGTTACGATAATTAATGCAAGTTGGGTGGCACAGTTAAATCAAGATATTCACCGAAGATATTTTTACATTTGCTTGGTTTCTACTGATGTTGACCATTCTTCAGCAGGTTTGACTTTCATTTCTGCTGAAGGGTAAATTTTCAAATTGGAAGTTTTCGAATTACACGTCAGACTCGGTCAATAATTAGTTCCGATAATTTTGACCACGATTGGGGAACTTCCAAATATAACCCACTTTTTATATCTCTTCCTAAACAACATTATTCGCTTATCACTCCACTTAAACCCATTATTCTCTGTGTAATTCATAACCATCTCACGCAAGTTCATTCAAATGGCACAACTTGAATTGAGAGGAGATCATAACAAGTATGCTATTCTGAAAAAGGCAAAGGGACATGAAGAATTTGATTTAATGGTGGAGTTTCTACAAAGCTCAAAGATTCATTATGCTTTGACACATAGTCCCAATCTGGTTTGTGAATCATTGGTGAAGCAATTTTGGGTATCTGCTACTAAGAGATCTGACACAGAGATTGTAGCTGAGATTGATGGTGTAGAGTATGTGGTGAGAGAAGGTTTGATTAGGACAAAGCTTCAGTTAGATGATGAGAATGGTGTGTATCATTCCAACACTGCAGAGATTCTTGCTGGGCTAAGGGAAGCTGTATATCAAAGTACTGATACATCTAAGTGGCACAAGAATCAATTTTGTCCTAAGTGGAGATATTTGGTGCATTTGCTGCTCCAATGTATAAGCAACAAGTGTGGTGGATGGAACCAATTCTCTCTGCAATTGGGTTGTGGTATTGTTTGTCTTTCTAAGGGTCTAACTTATAATTTTTCTAAGTTTATTTTTGATAATATGCTAGAAAATATTGATAAACAACAGCATAAGTTTTTAATGTACCCTAGATTCTTACAAATAATTTTAGACATAACCACTGAAGATAGAACCCATGTGCCTATTAAAAGTCTTGGTTCTAAGTTGTTTGCCTCAATGAAAACAAATTATACTGGGGAACATCACCCTATGTTAGAAGCTATGTTGCCACATGGCAATGATAATGTAGTTGAGGGTAATGATGCTGGTAATGTGCCTGCTCCTAATGCTGTTGATGATGGTAATCCATCATCTTCTAGTGTTGTTGCTGATGGTAATCCTTCAGTGGTAATAGAGGAAGAGCCAGCTACAACTGCTGAACCATTACCTATTTCTACTGACTTACCACCACCTACCCCTGTACATATGTCACCTAGTCCTACCATTTCACCATCTCAGGATGCTCCAGCTAAGCAAATTCATGAGTTTGAAGATAACTTTCAGCCTCTTGAACCTGAGTTCACTAGACTACCTACACCCAGCCCTATGAGAGAGCCAATTAATGAAGGTTTTCCTAAAGTTGTACATGAGTCTGTTTCTCCTGCTGGGTTCAATGAAGCTCCACTTACCACTGAGCAATCAGCTGGTAGAGCAGAGGACCCTATTACTCTTACTTTTGTATATGATTCCCTTTGCAGGTACATGAAAATTACCGATGATCTCCAAAAAGAGCTTGCTGATACCAAGACTACTCTTGGTAATGAAATTGCAGGGTTGAAAAGTAAGGTTCAAGATTTGGTGGCATAGCTGAATCAGCAGAAGCAAAGTAAGGACGGATTGGATACTACTGAAGTTGCTCAGGAGGCAAATTTGGATTCTCTTGAGATTCTAGCTGAAGTTGCTAGACAGTCTCATGTTGTTCCTCCTAAAGCTGTTGAAGTACCTAAATCTAAACCACAAATTCAATTCAGCATAAGAAGAAGTACAAGACAGTATTTGGCAAGGAAAGTTGCTGAATCTTCCAAAGTGTCTAGTGGTGATGATGATGTGCTCATGGCTGAAGCTATTGATATACTTCAGGAGAAACAATCACCAAGTGGTGTTGCTACAGACAAATCTGCTGATAAAGGTAACACATCAGGAGAAGCATTCTTTGTAGCAGGGAAAGAGTATTTGAATTCCCCTGTTCATCATTCATCTGAGAATTAACAAGTTTCTCCTGATAGAGAGGTTCAAGAATTACATGATGAACCTATGAAAGATTTGATTGTTCCTCATGATGATCTTGCTGAAGGAACAGATGTGGCTGAGGATGAGCTTGTTACAGCTAAAGACAGAGCTGTACAAGAAAAACTCTTCCAAGAATGGGAAGATTATAAGAAGAGTGCTAATATGGCTGAGGAACAGCAAGCTAAGTTTGATGCAGCATACCAGTCTACCACCCAAAGCTATGTTTCTATTTTGCCTATTGAAAGACAAAGAGAATTGGATGCAGCTGTTCAAGAGTTTGATGAGTCAGATTGGCAGCATATTGGAAAACAAGTGCTTGATAATTCTGATTTAGCTACAGACATTCTTGGTAAAAGAGTAGAGAAGGAAGACTGGGCTTCTGAAATTGTGAAAGTGCTGAAGTTGAGGAAGCAGGTGGCAGATGAGTTAAAAGCCAAAGCTATAAGAGATAAACCTATGACTCAAGCATAGCAGAGGGATTATATGAGAACATATGTGAAAAGTCAAAGCAGTTCATTGTATAAAAATGCTTGGTCTAAGAAACAAGTGTGGGCACTTCCATTTGACAAACTGGTTGAGATTTATAACAGAATCAAGGCTAGAAATGACAAAGCTGGAATGGCTGCTTCTAAGAATATTCCTCTCCTCAGTGCTGATGCTGGTTCATTTGTTAATATTCCTATTGCTGCTGAAAAGGTATCTTTACCTGCTACTTCTGCTGATGTACCACATGTTGCTGTTTCATCTTATGTGGATAAAGGTAAAGCTCAAGTGATAGCAGAAGATCCTCCATCTAGAAAGAGAACTAGGAGACAACTGGAGGAGAAAAGATTGGGTGAAGAGGCTGCTAGGAAGTTAGATGAGGAACAAAAAGCTGAACAAAAAGCTGAATTTGCAAGATTTCATGAGCTTAAGGTAAGAGAAGTTGAACTTCAAGCTGCTAGAGACAAACAGATAAGGAAGGCTATGGATGAACAATATGCATCTGCTGCACTTGAATCTTCTCAGGATTCTACTGATGAACAATTGGATACTTCATCAGTGGAAACTGATGCTGCAGAAGGTGTATCTGCTGAAGCTGAAGTTCCTGATGCATCTTCTCTACCTCATGCAGCTATTTATGTTCCTGGAAGAAGAGCAAAAAGGATGGCTAAAGTCAGAACTTCACATTCCAAACAAAGCCTAATCAATGTGAATGCTTCTGATGCTTCATTTATAAGAGAAGGATCCCCTGATGATTGGCTTGAGGCAACTAGAGATGTTGTGGTTCACTGAGAGTTAACTAAAAATGGTCAAGTTAATACCATTTATAGGTTGGATAAAATTTTCATATCCTTTACATTTCTTCAAGAGATTCTACATCTTGTGGATCATCAGGATTTGGTCACTCTATATGAGTTGGTTCTCAAGTATTATGCAAATCATACTCCTACAGGGTATGGATTGTGTTTATTGGGTGATCTAAAAGTGTTGTTTGATTCTTCTACTCCCACTGGTGCTAGCTATGATATATAGAAGAACAATCAGAGATGGAAGGTTCAGAGTTGGAAGTTCTATCCTATGCCTTATGTTCATGTTTTGGAAACTACAACTGGTCTAAGGCTTATTATGGATATTAGCAAAAGATATCCTCTGAAAGTGTTTCTGATGGAGAAAATGCTACAACAAAAGTTGGAGATTCCTCCTGATCCAGTTGGGAATGCAAGGTTGTTTGCTGAATCTTTGGTAAAGGTCTTCAAACAAAGGATTAAGACTTTGATGAGGCGAAAAATGATCCGTTTTTAGGGGGTCATTTAAGCCCGAATCTGACTTTATTTGATCAAATATTGCCCTAAATCGTTCCTTTTGTGATTTTAGGTGTTTGGAGAGTGAATTCTGGAAAAGAGGCTATTTTGGACGTTTTTGGAGCATAAAGTGAAGAAAACGGCAAAGTACCAAAAATCCAAGCTGAAAATACAAGGTGACGGCGTCAAGACCAAAATCTTGACGGCGTCAGACATGAAGAATTAAATATCGAAGGTGGTGACGGCGTCAGACGAACTGGTGACGGCGTCAAAGTGGCCAAGAATAATTTACCGTGGGTGGTGACGGCGTCACATAGGCCGTCATAAGTGGATCAAGGCCGTCCGAGGAAGTTTATGGCGGCGAGGTGACGGCGTCAGAATTAACTCTTGACGCCGTCAGACTGTTTTTCCTATATATAGTTTTCTAGTTTTTTCATTAAAAGGGGAGAAGTTTTGGTGAAACCCTAAAGACGATTTTGGTGCCTCTTTTACAGGTTTTTCAAGGGTTCCAAACCCTTGAGACCTTGCATTGTAATTGAGATAAGTATACTCTTAATTCAATCAATATGTCTATGTGTTGGTTGTTTATCTTTTGTTCTTATCTTAATTCTACTATGCTAGGCTAGATCTCTCTTGTGTTTGCTTAGATCTAATGAAACCTAGATGTTGATTATGTGTTGATTACTTGTCTATTCTTGTTTTGAATGAATGATTTATATGTTAGGCTTAAGAAAACTGGCAGATCTCCAAATGGTAACATGCTTGAACGTCTTAAGAAACATGAACCGAGGCGTACTAGGTCTTTATTGGTTGTATTTAATGCATGAGCCACTGTTTACAATCCCTATAGTTGTGCTGGGTCATGGTGTAGGAGGAGATAAGAGCTCATAGAGTTGGGGAGTTATGTATGCCACCCCACGAATGGTATTAAGGAATACAATCCGTCATTCATACAAGTGTAACAAGTAATTAACATGTAAAAGATATCTAGGGAGTAGTGAAGTCTAAGTAAACACAATTTCTCCAATTACTGCTCACAACCTTAGTTTAATTTCATTTTTATTATTTTATTTTAATTATATAATAGCTTTGGGTTAGTTGAATAGCAACTAATTCCGCCCACTCCTTCAAAACCCGAGATTTTAATTGCTTTCATAAAAATATAAAAATACAAAAATAATCATCTCTCACCTCTAGAACTATTAATTAGGTTTTCTAATCCTAGCGACACTATTCCTAAGCTGAACGATCAATCCCCCGGTACTTGTCACTATACTATACTACAACGATCAGGTACACTGCCTGGTGGGGGTTGTAAGCTTCTCGAGATCCCTCGAGAGGTAAAGCAAGGTGCGATTCCCACGCATCAGACTTCAAGAGCAGCTTCTGTTTAAGGGTATCATGTTGTATATTTGTTTTATTTATTAGAAAAATAATAATAATAAAAAATAAATAAAACTAACATTTTGTTGTATAGTATTGTATCTATTGTATGCAGGTTTGGTTATCAACTTACCTGATGTTGACTATTCCATCACAAAGTTGGCTAGTCCAAAGGGTACAGTTTTGGTAAAGACATATCAAATCTGCTGATAGCTGTAATGGTTTGCCCAAAACCATAGGGTTTTCAACTCACCCATGCTTTATTGTTGAGTAGTTGAAATGGTTGTCAATTGACCATGGATTTTTCCTTTATGGATTCTGAATAATTGGCTAGCCCACATGTATATGGCTTGTGGTAAAGGCAGTGGAAAACCATATTTGGTAATCAGTTAACCAAGATGATTTTCATCAAAATAATTGGCTAGTCCTGAGCAAACGGCTACAGGTAAAGACATCTCAAATCCGTTTATAGCTGATGATTTGCTAAAAATCATGTGGTTATCAGTGTACCTTAGAACACTTGGCTACTCCAGTAGTAATGGCTATTGGTAAAGAGACATCAAATCCATTATTTTCAATGATTCACCTCTCACAGGAGTTAACACACCTGGAAGTGATGAGAATAGTATGAAACTAATTTGTTTTGATGTATATTTAGTCATTTGTTGCTGCAAAGAATGGAGCTTTCAAGTATTTGCTGATCATAGAGATCCTGCTGAAGATGATTCTTTGCTGGTGTTATCTTATTACAATCCACTTGGTATGTTATTTCGAAGATCTATCAAGAATCTTGAACTTAACGAGGTCGAATTCAAGATTAGGGGAGGATTGTTGGGAATTTTGTTAAGTAAGAATTCTGCTGACTGTTTCTGCTGAAGGTTACTGCTGAAGAGCTGGTTCCTGCTGAAGCAGTGTATCTGCTGAAGACTAGTTTCAGCATTATTAGTTTCTGTTGATATAGTATTTCCGTATTTTATGTATTATAGTTTGGATATGCATGAGTTTATTTAGGAAGTGATAATACATATCTTTTAGAAGTTTTAGAATATACGTTTCTTGAGAAACGGTTTAGGGTTCCTTGTGTATAAAAGGAACACACGATTATGTATTGTATTACGTTTTTAGAAAACACTTTCATTATTATTAAAAAGATCCATAGAGGATCAAGAGTTCTTAGTATTACACTTGTGTTTGTTTCCGCTTTAAAATACAAGTTACAGAGATTATCTATTAGTGTGTTTTTGATTACATTAACATAACTAACGATTCTAGAGTGCTCAAGAAGATCTATCAAGGTCTTATAGTTCAACAAGTGGTACTGCGACTTGCTGAGAAACCAAGGACTTCTTGAGAATACTCCTCAGACGCAACATCGATGATGTCAATTCGGTTAACCGTTTCCGCGTCATAGTTGGAGGAGTATCTTGAAGTCTGATCAAGATTGAATGTGATGGCTTCGCCACCAATACGTAGAGTGATTTCTTCTTCGAATACATCGATTAGAGCACGACCCGTTCTTAAGAATCCCCTCCCGAGAATGAGAGGAACTCTTGGGTCAGCATCGAAATCAACAATCACGAAATCTGCTGGAAAATGGAACTTTCCTACTTTCACGAAGATATCTTCGGCAATGCCGAGAGGACGAGATATAGTACGGTCTGTAAGCTCGAGAGTCATGCAGGTAGGAGTGAGAGCAGGAAGAGATAGTCTTTTCCAAACTGTGTAAGGCATCAGGTTAATGCTTGCACCGAGATTGGCCAAGGCAAAGCATTCAACCATCCCAGGGAAAATACAAGGAATGAGAAATTTCCCGGGATCTCCAAGCTTTTCGGGAAGCTCTTTCAAGAGCACTGCTGAGCAATGCTCATTAAGAGGAGTTTTTGCCATCTCACATAGTTTTTCTTTGTTGCTTATCAGATTTTTGATTGTTGAAGCAAACTTAGGCATGAGAAGAAGAGCATCCGCGAAGCTAATATCAAAATGTAACTCTTGGAAAATTTGATAAAATTTTCCATCTGATGATTAGCTCTTTCGCGGTTCTTTTGATCATTCATACGTGAAGGATATGGAATTGAAGGCTTAGGATCATTTTTTGTAATTTCATCAGAACTCACAGGAGGATCAAATACAACTTTCGACTTACGAGTCAGGACCGGGACAACTTGAGGGTGGACATTGTTGGTACCTCCGTTATTAGTAGGAAGTACCGTGTCTGTGGTAACCTCAGGTTCACGTTCCGCTACCTTAGTAGGAGGAGAAGAAGAGGTAGAGGGAATCGCGGGTCCATTGTATGATACCCCACTTCGGGTAGTGATCGCTTTGACATCGCCCCTCGGGTTAGCGATCGTGTTGCTCGGTAGTGTACCCGGGCCCGAGGGTCGATCATTTAAAGACTTCTGAAGCTCAGAGATCTTGCTGATCAATAACCGATTCGTTTCCTCTTGTGCTTTCATGAATTGTTTTAGTACTTCATAGGAGGAAGACGAGGGTGGAACAATGTTTTGATTTTGATTAGGAAGATTTTGAACACGGTTGTTTTTAAAATTCCCTTGATTTTGATTGTTGTTACGCTGAAAATTGTTTCTCTGATTGAAATTACCCTAATTGTAATTTCCTTGATTTTGGTTTCTTTGAAAATTTCCTTGAAAACCTTGATTTTGATTGCCATTTTGAAAATTGTTTTGATTAAAATGACCTTGATTTTAGTTCGGGTTTTGGAAATTTGAGTTTTGACCTTGGTTAAAATCTCCTCGATTCTGATTCGAGTTACGGTTTTGATTTTGGTTAAAACCGGGAGGTCCGAGAAAATTGTTGGAACGATAGCTTAAGAGATTTCGGTCCCCTTGTGGTTGGTAAGAATTACCCCCATGTTGTAGGAACCATGAGCAGCATAAACGTTCTCTTGAGGAAAGCCAGCAGTAGCTGGACACTCGGAATAAAGATGTGGGCCCCCACAAGTTTCACAACTTCGGGCCACGGCTTTCACTTGCTGATTTTGAACCTGATTTTGCATCGTTTGGTTCATTCTCAACACAGCCGTAGAAATATCATCCATCTTTTTGGTGAGAGCAATTATTTTAGGAGATGATGATGAAGGAATAACTGATTTACATGACTCATCCCTCTCCGCAGAGGAATCCCAAAAGTTATGGTGGGCAGTCATGTTCTCAATCAAGTCATAGCATTCTTCGGGACGCCTTTTCATAAAGGTCCCACCAGCAGCAGCATTGAGAATATCCTGGTGCCTCAATGTCAGTCCATTATAGAAGGTATCTATGATGGTAACTTGTAACATATTGTGGTTAGGGCACCGATCAATAGCTAGCTTATAACGTTCCCAAGCCTCAAAAAGAGACTCATCGGGACGTTGCCGGAAGTTGCTGATATCATTTCGTAACTTGGTAACCATGGAAGGTGGAAAATATTTTGCTAAAAACTTGGTTACCATTTCATCAAAGGTACGAATAGAATTCTTTGGGAGTCGGTCAAACCATGCAGTGGCATGATGAGTGAGAGAATAGGGAAGAGATACAGCCGGAGGGCATCATCGGTGACGCCATGATGTTTCATGCTTTGGGTGACAGTAAGGTATTTATCGAGATGCTTGTTAGCATCGTCACCCGGTAATCCGTGAAATTGACACGAATTCTGGACTTGTTGGATCATGTGGTGCTTGAGGCCAAAGTCCGTAGCCTCAATAGTGAGTGGTGCAATAAGTCCGCCCCTCCCTTGCATGGTAGGCTGGCACAACTCCTCCATCGTTCGGAGATCGGGAGCTGGCTTATCCCTGGGAGGGTCAGGAAGTGGTGGTGGTGGCCCATCGGCCATTTCGGTTTTTGGTTCTTCAATAACAGTACGTAACTCGTGTATGCTTTTCTGATTTTTAAGCTTTGTTTGTGACCGAGTGCGCATGCACTAAAAACAAATTTTCAAAACAAGATCGAGGCAAAACCACAGTGAACTTAAATCCAATTATCACAAGTGAATGGCTTCTTTAAAAAAGGTACACCACTCACAGGGATATAAAGGCAAGTTTTAATCTTAAGTTTGGGAACTTATTATGTCCACACCCCCAGTTGGTAGGTGTTCAGCCTTGGTTTGCGGTGGTAAGATTTTATGTATTTATTAACAGAAAAATTGTTTTAGGCTTATGGGTGTGTGTGCAGAAAACTTTGGGAATTATATTTTTGGAACTAATTCGTTAACCGAAATCATTCTTTTAAGATTACTCGCAGGCTGGCGGGAGGAAGTAAATAGTTTTCCTCTTCAGTTCGCAATTTAATGTCAGAACTTACCTTATACCAACTGTTTCAGGTTGTAATCTTAAAGAAAACGAAGTAATTTAACTTCACAGTTTGTTTTGTTGTTTTTGATTTTTTTGGTGTTGTTAACACTTCAGAAAAAGTGTTAATGAACTTTTTGATATGATTATATTTTTACAAAAACTTTTTACAAATTGTGTGAAATTTGTACAGGGAGGGTTTTGAAAACCACTAAACTTAAAACGATTTTAAAAACACGCAACAACCTCCCCGGCAGCGGCGCCAAATTTTGATTGGTCCCGAAACGGTCAGTTATTATTGACCAAGGTCAATAAGTCAAAGACAGCTCCGTTCCAATTCTCCGGTGATAGTATAGTGTGTCCCCGGGTCGTTATGTCCCAACAAGATTGAAATGGTGTTTTGGAAAACGTATTTGGGAATGAGTGGCACTAAGGACAGTAGCCAAGATGATTTGGAATTGATTTTGCTACTGATATTTGGTGTTTGCACAATGATATACACAATAATAGATATACAGATATATGCACAAATTCACAATTTGTAATCAGGTAACAGACAGAAAAGTGGGTTTTGACAAATTACAAACTACAAGGGGTGCAAGTGAAACTTTTGAAAACTTAAAATTAAAGAAAACTTAAAATGAAAATGAAATTATAAAAATGATTATTTTAATATTTAAATATTAATTAATAATTAAAACTATTTAAAATCTAATTTAAACCTAATTTTAATTAACTAAAAAATGATAAAGATTACAAATTAAACTAAAAATTTGCAAAAATAATTTCTAAACCTTAAAATGAACTTGAAGAAAGTATAAAAATAAAAAAAATATTTTTGTCTTTTTATGAGTTTTTTATCAATTAAAAACTAATTATAATAATTAAACTAATTAAATTATTTTAAATTACAAATAATACTAAACTAACTTAGAAAATTATGGAAAAATTTTTAAAACTAATTAACCATCACAGAAATCCTAAAAAATTATAAAAAACTTCTAAAAAATATTTTTAGACTAATTCACTAATTATTTGCTTAATTATTAATTTAAACCTAATTTAAATAATTAAAATGAGAAAATTGGAAAATGAATAGCAGTAATTAAAAATATATTTTCTAAAAGTCTTAACTAATTTATAAAACCTAGGAAAAATATAAAAACCTACTGTTGTTAATAAAAATTTAAGAAAACTAATTAATTACTAATATTACCTATTTAATTAATTAAACTACTTTTAAATCTAATAAATAGTAAACTGATTAGGAAAAATCTAAGAAAATTATTTTAAATACTTAAAAGTACAAGAAAATTAATAAAATTATAAAAATGGAAAAGTGCTTATTAATAAGCTGAAATGAAAAATTAAAAGATAAAATCTATTAAATAGAAGCTATCACTAATTTTATGTTTGCTTTTTTGGTGTTTTTCTTTTTGACAGCTAATAATAAGATGAAAACAAGAAACTTTTGTGAAACAACTTTTTATATAGCTTAAAAATAAGCTGTGTGCACCCCCTTGTTTCCAAATAGTGAGCAAATAGCTTATTAGGACTTAAGCTACTATGAAAATGCTAGGAAATGAGAAACTAAGCATGCACAGATGATTAACAACAAGAAATAAGCAAGTAAGAACCAAAGAAGCACACTGAATAAGCAAATAATCACAAATAAGCACTTAAGCTTATACTCAGACCAAACAGTCCAAACCTAAGGGTTTTGGACCTCTGTGAGGTCCACAAAAGTAATCTAGGGTTCACACTTAAACTTGAGACTTAAAGAGGGACTGATAGACTACAAATTAAGCCAATAAGCTAATCCTATGGCTTATTAATGAGGCTTGGTTAAGGCTATGAAGTTGGGGTCTTATACTGAGTTCTCAGTATAGATTCAGTCAAAGGCCAAACTAGATGGGGCTTGCAGCCCTATCAAATAAGCTCAGAAGGCTGAAATAAGCCTTGGCTTATCAAAATGGGGTGTATGGCTTTCCAAAAAGCTAATAAGTCACAGGTGGGTCCCACAGGGTAAGCCACAAATCACTTGGGAAAATGGGTCCAAACCTGTGCACAGGGCAAGTGTTTGCCCTGCAGGTAACTTTAAGCTAATGCACAAGCTTTAATAAAAATCCCACAAACAAGCTAAACCTAAATTCTTGAAGCTGAGGTGGTAGGTTTTAACTTCTGAAAGTTTCAAGGCCTGAATAAATCCACAAAATTCTATAAAAATCCTTGAAAATTTGGTTTTCTGCCTAAGTATGCAATTTTGACTTTTTGAATACCTTTGAAACTTTGACTAAAATGGATTTTGATTCTGATTTTCTGATTGATATGGATTAATTAAACTATATTAAGACTAATTTAAGCTAAACCACTCACAAGTGAATGGATTTGGGGCATAAGCCACTCTTAATCCAACACAGAGGGTAAACTAGACCAAGTTTGATGTGATTTTGACTTTTTGATGAACAACCCTTGGTTTTTATGACTATTCTGAGTTAGTTATGACCTAGGTAAACTGTATGAACAAGAAACAACAACAATAGAGTACCACAACACCTTGAACTACACAAATCCAAACACTCCTTATATATTGACTATTTTGTGTTTTTCAATTCAAATGGGTGCTAGGGCTTAAGAACCTGATCCACAACTACTTATTATGATAAGTTGAACTTATTTGAGCACTTGAACACAGAAAGTAACAACAAAATTACAAGATTACAGATACTACTAATTCAACTGCCAAATTGAGATTTCAAAGCAACTAGGATTACTGATGAACAAGCTATAAATGTTAAGCAATACTATCACTATTTAGTACTAATCCAACTCAGAAAAGCTAAAAAGAAATGAAATAAGCAATGCTACAGTACCAATCTAGAAATGAGTTTTCAAGAGCTTACAATATGCCATCCAGCTTAATCCAAGAACCAAGGACCATAAGAACCAATCCTAAAGGCTTCCACAAGCCACTAAACCCATGGCCATCCAGAATTAACCATGCTCCAGCTTTAAATCACCATTAAACCTGCAAGTTGACTTTTGTTGACTGTTTTTGGATTTTTGAGTTTTTTATAACTAAGCCGTATTTTATGGTTTCTAAAAGCTTAAATAAGCTTTATGGGAGCTTATATGGCCTAAGAGTCCATAAGTACTTAATGATAACGACAACACAGTACACTAAGAAACTTGAAATAAATTTGAAAATTGCAAAGGTTGAGATATAACTTGAAACTTAACTTTGATTGATGAAAATACTTAATAGTACACTGAAAATACAAATCAAACTATTTTAAAGCTAAATTACAACTGAGAATTTTGAAAACTACTTAAAGGACTTAAAAATACTAAAATTAAGCTAACACACTTCTTCTTGGACTTCTCTTCTTTTTATACTTGAGGATTAGGGCTTCCCTTGCCTCTCTGATCATTTCCCATTATCAATTGTGGCCATTGGATCACTAAAATGCTCTAATCTTTTGCCACGTGTTTTGGCGGGAAAGTTTGTTTTTGCAATTGGCTCTGATAATTGCCAAGAGGGGGGGCATTAAATGCTGAGGTAATTAGGTGTATGGTGAGTGGTTTGGGCGGTGGATTTGACAAGGATGGTGGGTGGTGGTGATGTGATGGCCTGCAAGTGGTGTGGGGGAGGGAAGGGGTGAAGAGGGTGTTTGTTTGACTCGGTTTGACCAAGGGTCAAACGTTGACCCTGGTTTATTAAAACGGGGTGTTGGGCTGGGGTTGTTTTGGGCTTAGGATAACAAAATGGGTGGGTTGGTTGTGGATTGGACTTGGTTTTGGTTTGGGTAATAATATTTAAGGGTCCGGTTTTGGTTTTAGTTATCACAAGGACTAATGTTGTAATTAGCCAAAAGTTTGGGGGTGAGATTTGGCATTTTTCCAAAGTCTTTCCATGGGTATTTTATGCCAAGTTTCCATAGTCCAAGGTTTTTATGTTGACTTTTCACCTTTGACTTTTCCAGGGACTAAAACTGCCAAACTTTCAAACTTCAGGGACCAAATGTGAAATTTCACCAAACTTGCCAATCGGACCAATCCTGCCATATGTGAGAAGTACAAGGACAAAATTTGTTTTTGTCAAAGTTTTAATATCCCAGGGACCATTTTTGACAATTTTCCAAACTTCAGGGACTAAACTTGACATTTTGTGAAAGTTTGCACCAAAGGGCTAAATGTGTAACTTTTTGATTTAAAAGGACCTTTGGTGACCTTTTTAAGTTTTTAGAACAACCAGGGACTAGATTTGACAATTTTTGAAAGTTGAGGGACTGAAACTGCCAATTTTGCAAACTTTGTACGTTTTTCATCTGTTTTTTATTATTTTGCATTTAAAACAATTAAAACACATTCCTGAGATATTTTCACTATTTTGATTCAATATTGAGTGTTTTTAGATGTTTTGGCAGCTCAGAAAAGGTAAAAATGATGGGTATTTACACACTCATCAGACATATTGAATGATTATTTGAAGACTTATCTTTATTCAAACATGGAAGAAAGAAGGGTTTGAAACCCCTGCAATATGAAGAAAATTCGGCCTAGGGTTTATGCTTCTAATGTTCCACACTTTGTTTCACATTTTACAATGAAATTTTATATATATATATATATATATATATATATATATATATATATATATATATATATATATATATATATATATATATATATATATATATATATATATATAACATCCTGACGACATCACGTTATGGCTTCTGACGCCGTCAACTCGCCGCCAAATTAAAATTCGTATTGCCTAGATCCAGTCTTGACGCCTTAATGTGTAAATATACTCTGTCCCGTCACTTGCATTTTAACCCTGACGGCCTTGGTGACGCCGTCAGGCCATTAACACTAAAAATGTTCTGGGCCGTCACGTTATAATTTCCACTTCCACTTCTTTTATCATTCTCGACGCCGTCATGTATGAAGCCTTGACGTCTTCAGGTACTGTTCCCAGCAATGAATTTGAGACTTTGCCGTTTTCTTCACTTTTATGCTCCAAAAACGTCCAAAATGCTTCATTTTCCAGATTTCTCCTCAAAAGTACCTAAAATGACAAAAGGAACGATTTAGGGCAATAATTGATCAAATAATCACGAATTCGAGCTTAAATGACCCCTTAAAAGCGGTACACTTTTCGCCTCATCAAAAGCAATTAAATTACTACACAATAAAGTTAGCAGTTAAAATCTAAAAATCAAAATCTAAACAAGTTAAAAACCTAATTAAAATACTAACAGATAAACAGATATTAAATAATTCACTCCCCAGAAACGGCGCCAAAAACTTGATGCGTGCGTATATCCTTGTAGAATAGGATTATTTTTTTATCAAGTTTTAAATTTACATTTAGCCGACTTATCCTATAACACACACTAACGATCAGTGTACCCGATCAATGTAGCCTAGTTGGTAAGTAGAGTATCGATCACTAAGAGTGTAACGTTAACACCTAGAATGTCTATTAGTATTTTAATTCCTAAGTTAGTTTTACAATCTAATCTAACACGAGGGGGTTCAGTATGAGAGACTGACACGATTTGAGTTGATTAATAAAATAATAAAAATATTGAGATAGAATACAACGAATGGCGAACACTGATGAGGCGAAAAATGGTCCGTTTTTAGGGGGTCATTTAAGCCCGAATCCAAATTTATTTGATCAAATATTGCCCTAAATCGTTCCTTTTGTGATTTTAGGTACTTTGGGAGTGAAATCTGGAAAAGGAAGCAATTCGGACGTTTTTGGAGCATAAAAATGAAGAAAATGCCAAAGTCTTAATTTTCCATGCTGGGAACAGTAGGTGACGGCGTCAAGAGCAAATCCTTGACGGCGTCAAGAGCAAATTTCACAAATTTCCATGACGACCCAGAAGAGTTTTGACGGCGTCACGTAGGAAGGGCGTCAAGAGTAAAAGAGTCATGACGGCCTGGAAGTATATTAGTCTTGACGGCGTCAGAAGTAGATCTAGGCAGTCCGAGGAATGTTTTGGCGGCGAGGTGACGGCGTCACAAGATTACTCTTGACGCCGTCAAACCTATTTTTCTATATATAGTTTTCTAATTTTTCACATTTAAAGAGAGAAGTTTTGGGAGAAACCCTAAGTACGATTTTGGTGTAACTTTACAGGTTTTTCAAGGGTTCCAACCCCTTGATACCTTGCATGATTAATCAAGATAAGTGTTCTTCTAATTCAATCAATATGTCTATGTGTTGGTTGTCTATATCATATTCTTGTCTTAATTCTATCATGCTAGGCTAGATCTCCTTTGTGTTTGCTTAGATCTAATGAAACCTAGATATTGATTATGTGTTGATTACTTGTTTATTCTTGTCTTGGATGAATGATTTATATGTTAGGCTTAAGAAAACTGGCAGATCTCCAATTGGTAACATGCTTGAACGTCTTAAGAAATATGAACCAACGCGCACTAGGTCTTTATTGGTTGTATTTAATGCATGAGCCACTGTTTACAATCCCTATAGTTGTGCTGGGCATGGTGTAGGAGGAGATAAGAGCTCATAGAATTGGGGAGTTATGTGTGCCACCCCATGAATGGTATTAAGGAATATGATCCGTCATCCATGCAATTATAACAAGTAATTAACGTGTAAAAGATATCTAGGGAGTAGTGAAATCTAAGTAAACACATTTTCTCCAATTACTGCTCACAACCTTAGTATAAATTAGTTTATTTTCATTTTCTAGTATTTTATTTTGATTGCATCTTAGTATTGGGTTAGTTGAATAGCACTTAATTCCGCCCACTCTTCCAAAACCCGAGATTTTAACTTGCTTTTTAAAAAATATAAAAACACAAAAAGAATCATCCCTCACTTTTAGAACTAGTATTTAGGCTTTCTAATCCTAGCGACACTATTCCTAAGCTGAACGATCAATCCCCCGGTACTTGTCACTATATTATACTACAACGATCAGGTACATTGCCTGGTGGGGGTTGTAAGCTTCTCAAGATCCCTCAAGAGGTAAAGCCTGTTGCGATTCCCACGCATCAAGTTTTTGGCGCCGCAGCCCGGGGAATAGTTATTGTCTAGGTTAGAATTTCTTTTTATTAGGTCTACTTGCTAGATTCCTTTCTAGTAAGATTTTGTTTTTATTTTTTTTAGGTTTTCTTTAGTCTATCTTTTTCTTTGTGCCTTTGTTAGTAAATTAAGTTCATTGACTATTCCGTTCACCATTATGGAGAACGCGAATCCACCAAGTCCGACACTAGAGTTTTACCAGAAAAAATATAATTACACCAGTTTGGATATACCAAGATGGACGAATGAAATGAGGAGGACAGGATCTTATATTGATTTTATTGAGTACCTTGAGAAAAGAGGCCAAAGGCATAAGACTTTTAAAGAATTCGCCTTAGGAGCTCCATCAACCCCTCAAAATGCCTCACTTAGTGAAACCTATGCACCATATGAGCCTTCACCTAGGATAGTTTCATATGAGCCACCTAGCTGCATGTCATGGTTAGGCCCTACCATAATACAGGATGAACACATAGGTGACCTTGATGTGATGGAGGATGTAGCCGAGCATGATCACATTGATAAAAAAGACCTAGGTTTTATGATCGATGATGATGAATCTCAAGAAACAGATGATGAATCTCTTGGGCAATTTGTATATAGCAGTCAGAATATTGAGGATGACCCTTATGATTCGGACATAGAAGTTGAGATGCCTAGAGAAGCACGTGAGATACTTGGGAGAATGTTAGGGCTAGATCCTGACACATGGAATGATGAGGTAAACAACATAAGCCCACAAAATACTCAACCATCATTTGAGGCACACATACCACCCATAACTTACCCAGAAGAAGTAGAAAAGACAATAGGAATCCGAATTGAGGTAGAACCTTTGAACCAAACACAACTAGAGGATATAGGTTTGAATACTTATAGTGATAACCTTACTCTTAGTTCTAGGGAAGTTCCTAGTTTTGATGAACCGGAGCCTCAACCAAAACCGTTACCTAATCTTCCATCCTTGGATGAAAGTTTAGGAATTGAAAAAGGTCCCGATCCACCCATCAAACCATATAGTCCGGGTAGTCTTAGGAAAAAGATAGTGGACTCTAAGCCTTGGAGAGAGGAAGCCAATATAGGAGTGGAAAATGACCTTACATACTTACATCACCCATTTATGTTGGACCACAAGAAACATTATGGGTTTAAACCGGGTTTATTAGGTCAAGATGGATCCCCAACTTGTAATCTCTTGAAGTTGATAGAAAATGATCCCTTTCTAGGGGAAAATCTTAATCCACCCATTAACCCGATTGAATTTATTAAGGTTATGATGATAGGAGCACACCTCTTTGAGCATATAATTCATCCACCACTATTTTCTCACGTGGCATACTTCCACCCTAAGGGTGTGTATCGCTACTTCCACCCGCACCTAATCCTAAGTGTAGGGAAAACTTCCCTTTTATCCGTTGAATAAGGGTAGAGTCAGGCTCGTGACTCGAACAAAAACAAGCGCTTCTTGGGAGGCAACCCATGTTTTGTGTGATTTTATTTGTTTGTTTGTTATTTGCTTCCGTATGCATGCTTTATTTTTATTCTTGGTTAATCATGTTTTTAAACTAAAATGTGGAAATACTTTACTTTGTTGTTTTGGCCTAGTCTTAACTCCACCTAGAAATATTTTTGCAAAAGATAAGTGTAAGGGGAAACCTCAAATATGTTTTTAAGAAACAAACCGATCATGATTCTCCACAATATTAAATGAACATGTATATTCGTATTTGTTAGAGTCAAATGCTTGTATTGAGTCATAATGAAGTTTTGCAGGATTTTCCAGGAAAGTAGGACCAAGTTTTTCCAGAAATTTTCCGGAAACTTAACATAAGAATTTCTGCAGGTCCATTCTGACGGCGTCAGGGTTTTACTCTTGACGGCGTCAGGAGTTAAAATCTGGAAATTTTACCAGTTTTATTTTTCTAACGGAGTTTTATGGTTTTTGTGAATTATTAAGTTTTATAATCTCCAGGAGATCTGCAAACTTCATTCCACAAGCATTATATCTTATCTTGTTTTCTAGGATTTAGAAACTTATATAGGATGCCGCCGATTTTACGCGAGGTTGTCTTGTCTATTTTGTCAGGTTTTACAGGTTATGTATGACAAGAAGATGATTTATATTCTGGAAGGGAAGCTTTGATTGTTCATTTTCTTGGATGAAGATTTAACCTGGCCATCCTATTCTCCATACCGAGCGAATCAGGGGAGTATTTGATTTCATTCTCTTTACTTTTTCACTTTTACATTCTTTACTTGAACATTGGGGACAATATTCATCTTAAGTGTAAGGGGAGGGTAAAAAGATGATACCTTACATATGCACTTTCGCTTGAGTTTGTTTTGTTTGATGGTAGATGTGTAATAAAACTATGAGAAATACTTGTTAGTGCAATTTTAGCGCCAAATTTAAAATTTTTTACAACATTTAGGAGTGAAACTTTAGCCATAGCAAGCGTCTCATGGATAGGAGATTGTATGACTAGCACATAACCGTATATTCAGAAAAATTTTCCACCCAAATATGTGAGGTTCGCCTTTAGATTTGATAGGGAAAGCATTCATTATTAGTGCTTATGAGTGTACCGGTAGCATTTAGATTCTAGAACTTGCGTTAGTGATGCATCCCGAGACAGCTAGTGAGACTACATTCGTGTAGTAGGATTTACTACATGATAAGAGGCGTTAGGATTACCCTTGTGTTAAACCCGTATTATAATTACTTGACCATTTAAGTCATATTACTTGGCTAGTTAAGTCAACTAATTTTTCCCACACCCTTAGCGTTGTACTCATTTTTAGTACACGAAACCCCTAGTACACCCCTCCAAGCCTATCTTTTCGTTTCTAACTTTAAGCATTTTACTTAAAGGAAGAATTTGTTACACCCCACTTAAATGTACAACCAAATCGCCTTAGCCTTCCGTGTATGCGCTCATTTTTAGTGCATTATTGTTATTTGTTAAACCCTAAGTTAACTTTCTAATTGATTACATGGTTGCTAAGTCGAGTCATATCCTTGTACATATTGTTTTGGGACGATTGGGACTCATGGGTAAGTACTTATTATATGGAGTAATGGGGAAGAACATCATCTATTACCCCCATATGTACGTTAATCTTAAAAGTGCTCAAAGTGTTTTAATTTTCTTAATTCGAGTCACTAGATTAGTTGATTGTAAAGTATGTAAAGATTCGAGTGTAAGGGGAATTCTCATCCCCTTTGATGTATTATTTTGGATAGTAGGGTAAGAGTGTATGCAAAAAAAAAAAAAAAAAAAAAAAAAATCGAAAAAATAAAGAAAAAGAAAAAAAAAATAGAAAAAGAAAAAAAAAGAGAAAAAACATACGGACTACCATCCCGTTTTATTTTATGTTTTCGTTATTTTTCATTTATTAGCTTAAGTCGAGTCTAGTCTTGGCTTAGCAACGCCACATTGTACATGTAATTAACCAAGATTGTTAACTCGCCACCAGTAAAACTTCCTTTATCCAACAAAACCGTGTATTTCATATCCCTACACCTAACGTTACAACCCTTTAAAAGACCTCTTTGATAGTTTATCCTAGGTGCTTACGCCATGTGGTGGAGGTTTGATCCTTTCCCAAGCCTATGGTAATCTATTTTGCTATGACAGGTAGTGAGAGATATCTTCCGTTTCCATATTGTAATTTACACTTTATTACACCCGAGAGATGTGAGTATCTAAACACTATTTGTGAGGTGCTTGTGTATGACCTCCGTGCTTGTCTATTGGTCTTTAGTGGAACGATTATTTGTTGTAATTACTTTTATATTAGTGTTAAATGACCCATAACTTGTATTTTGAGTAGAATAAAAGCGCATTTGCTTGAGGACAAGCAAATCTCAAGTGTAAGGGTATATGATGAGGCAAAAAATGGTCCGTTTTTAGGGGGTCATTTAAACCCGAATCCGAATTTATTTGATCAAATATTGCCCTAAATCATTCCTTTTGTGATTTTAGGTACTTTGGGAGTGAAATCTGGAAAATGAAGCAATTCGGACGTTTTTGAAGCATAAAAATGAAGAAAACGCCAAAGTCTTAATTTTCCATGCTGGGAACAGTAGGTGACGGCGTCAAGAGCAAATCCTTGACGGCGTCAAGAGCAAATTTCACAAATTTCCATGACGACCCAGAAGAGTTTTGACGGCGTCACGTAGGAAGGGCGTCAAGAGTAAAAGAGTCATGACGGCCTGGAAGTATATTAGTCTTGACGGCGTCAGAAGTAGATCTAGGCAGTCCGAGGAATGTTTTGGCGGCGAGGTGACGGCGTCACAAGATTACTCTTGACGCCGTCAAACCTATTTTTCTATATATAGTTTTCTAATTTTTCACATTTAAAGAGAGAAGTTTTGGGAGAAACCCTAAGTACGATTTTGGTGTAACTTTACAGGTTTTTCAAGGGTTCCAACCCCTTGATACCTTGCATGATTAATCAAGATAAGTGTTCTTCTAATTCAATCAATATGTCTATGTGTTGGTTGTCTATATCATATTCTTGTCTTAATTCTATCATGCTAGGCTAGATCTCCTTTGTGTTTGCTTAGATCTAATGAAACCTAGATATTGATTATGTGTTGATTACTTGTTTATTCTTGTCTTGGATGAATGATTTATATGTTAGGCTTAAGAAAACTGGCAAATCTCCAATTGGTAACATGCTTGAACGTCTTAAGAAACATGAACCAACGCGCACTAGGTCTTTATTGGTTGTATTTAATGCATGAGCCACTGTTTACAATCCCTATAGTTGTGCTGGGCATGATGTAGGAGGAGATAAGAGCTCATAGAATTGGGGAGTTATGTGTGCCACCCCATGAATGGTATTAAGGAATACGATCCGTCATCCATGCAATTATAACAAGTAATTAACGTGTAAAAGATATCTAGGGAGTAGTGAAATCTAAGTAAACACATTTTCTCCAATTACTGCTCACAACCTTAGTATAAATTAGTTTATTTTCATTTTCTAGTATTTTATTTTGATTGCATCTTAGTATTGGGTTAGTTGAATAGCACTTAATTCCGCCCACTCTTCCAAAACCCGAGATTTTAACTTGCTTTTTAAAAAATATAAAAACACAAAAAGAATCATCCCTCACCTTTAGAACTAGTATTTAGGCTTTCTAATCCTAGCGACACTATTCCTAAGCTGAACGATCAATCCCCCGGTACTTGTCACTATACTATACTACAACGATCAGGTACACTGCCTGGTGGGGGTTGTAAGCTTCTCAAGATCCCTCGAGAGGTAAAGCCTGTTGCGATTCCCACGCATCAAACACATACACAGATAGATAGCAGATACAGATAAGAGGCCTGACTAATAGCTTGTCACTTGTTTTATTGCTAGTTTTATATGATGAGTATCGTAAACTATTCTCTCTGGCATCTTGACTATAGGTGAGTAAACTCGTAATGATTACTTACGTCTATATTATTTACACTTTTTTAAAGGCTTACACTAACTTATAATGCTAGTGAAGTAATTGTGGGAGGGGTATGGCAGCCCAAGCAAGCCACAACTAGACACAGATGTTATCAAAGCACATATAACAAGAACCAAATAAACATCAAATAAACTTTAATCGATGGGAAAGCAATTTTAAAGGGAGCAATATAGCGGTCACAAGCCCATCAATCCTGATGGATTAAAGTGTACTAATACAATAAAAAAAAACTACTTAATAGAATTAAAACACAAGCACGACCTTCTTACTTCTCTTTAAATCTTCAATTTGGTGTGTCTTGTGTTGCCTCTTCGTTGCTATTCTTCTCCTTAGGGTTTCTGAAACTCTTGGTTCTTTTTGGCACACGAAATTCGGCTGTATCTTGGGGTATTTATAGTTTCTGTCAGAGGGTTCGATGCGGTGCATCAACTAAGTAGATGCGGCGCATTGAGTTAACTTCGCATGGGGTCCAAGATTATTATATTCTGGAATATTCGTACACCGTCTTCAGATGCGGTGTTACTTGGATCTCTATGCGGCGCATGTCCTTCAGTATCTTGGATCATATTTGGTGAAGTCTTGAGAGTGATGCGCCGTATGTATGAAATGTAATGCGGCGTATATGGAGTAGAACAAGTTGGTTTTTCTTCGTTGACCAAGGTTTCATATGCGGCACATGGAATAATTACATGCGGCGCATTCTTCAAAGTCAGGCAATGGTCTTCGAAATCATATAAGTATAGACATATGGCGTATCTGTCTAGAATGATATTGCGTATCTCCTTCAGTTCAGTAGACTTTTTCCATCTTGATCATTTAGCTCCATATTTCGTCCAAAATCACTAACTTTCACCAAATGCTTGTTTTTACCTGAGAATTACTAAAGTAAATGATTAAGTACCAATTCTCATAGATAATAATATAAAACAAGTAAAATATATAGGATAAATGATGACAATAATATGTACTTATTTAATGTTATCACTACAATATCTAGTAACAGTGATCAATGTAAATTGGAAAGATAAACTAGTATCGCTGTCAAACATTGGGACAGAAATGGAGTTTTCTACTAGCCATGTTTGGAAGGATCTAAAAATTCTATATTGTAAGATTTTAAAAGTCAAAGAATTTTTTGATGTAAAGAATGTAGAGGGTGTTTGGCAGATCAAGTTCCAAAGGTAATATATTTCACATTTTCACTAAAGAGAAATGATTGGGAGACCTAAAGTCATGCCTAATTTTTGTGCCTAAAAGTATGTGGCATTTGCTCATTGTTTTATGATGAATTGGGTCCCTCAAATTTAGGCATAATATTAGGCTTCCCAATCATTTCTCTTCACTAAATCATACAACCAAGTTAAAGCTATTTTTGTTCACACAATACATCATCCCAAAAGATTAGCACATTTCTAAAACTTCAAAAACTTGTACTCGATTAACTACTTCAACATTAAACCTTCATCTGGATGAACTAACAAGCAACAACTGATCAACTATACATGTAAACTCAAAATATGGAATGCAATGTAGTTAGTATAATATGCTATGCAATGCATTAACAAAATATGAAAAGCAATTCATTAAACTCACCTAGAAAAAAAAACACCACCTAGTTTCTCACAAATCTTGATCATCTTAGACCTAGTACGCATTTAGTGATTTTAACATCACTTCTTGGTTTCCAAACACTTGTTGAAGGTGTCAAAAACCCACAGTACTTGCTCCCACATTCACATAACCCACAGCTGCTTTGACATTCATAGAACCACCCTCTCTAATGACAATACTAGTAGGCCTTAGTAGAACCGGTTTTTTCTTGTTAACTTCCTCATCATTGTCAACTATAATTAATTTTCCATTTTTTCTTCCCTAATTCTGCCTCACCCCCACCCACAACCTTTCTTTTCAAGGGTACACCTCTCTTCATTTTTTTGTGTAACCCATCCTAAGTTTGGTTGTTATCAGCCATTTTCTTTTTATGTCTAGTCATAAAAGGAGTTGAACTACTAGAGCAACACAAGCTAGCATCTTCTTCTACCCATCCCACAAGCTCTCCACATGTACCCTCTAAATCAATGTTTTTTAAATAATACTCAGCTAGCCTCTGTTTCTTGTGAGCAACAAATAAAATCTACGGAACCATTCCTTGAAGCCAGTTCCAACAACATATGCACATCATTGTCTGTGTGAATCAACTTCAAACCTTGTTCTAATGATTTATCTTGAAAACAAAAGAATAATGCCCATATTTCTTTCTTAATGTGTGCCAACATATGAACCAGGCCAATACTAAAGACACGTCTATCACGAATAAAGGCAAAAAGTTTAGAAACAGACCCTTGTACATACCTTAATGGACCAAATTCAAATAATCCATTATTGTATATGTTGAAAACAACTTCATCCTGATAAGCCAATACACCTGCCACAATTTACATTCAAACATCAAGACCCTAAAATTATAACACAAACTCTAAAAATAGTATTTATGTCATACAAGCTTGAATACTTATTATCCTTTTTCCCTGCCCTTTCCTTTTATTGCCCGTTTAAACAACTCTTCAAGATTTGTTATCCTGCCATCTAGATTATCACTAATCTCATCCGGATTTTCACCTGTGGTGTTCTTACATCCCCTATATTTTTGTTCACTCTCATCTACACTCACTTTTCTCTTTCTCTTGTCATCTATAAAGATAGATAAAATGAAATCAATGGAGGGACACACTAATATATGCATAATAGTGGTACATAGCCATTTCTAGACGTAACTACTATTTCATACTCAACTAAACTATCTTATCCAGACCCATTTAAGGGAAATGAAATCAATGGTATGTTTGGCATAGTAAGGGAAATGTAGTCATAATCTAGGATATCCTTAGTTGCTATGCTGATATAGGTGATTTAGTAGTCTTAGTTGGAATACTATGTTTACCATCCAATTTACAGGCAACAATTTTTAAAAATTACGTTGTTTTAATAAGAAAAATGAGAAATTTACCTCATTTGTATTATGCCATTCACAGTGTTTTCTCATGATTGCATCATAACATCACTAAAGTTGAGCTTACTCTGATACATGTTTTTTTTACATCATATTTTAGGGTGTTTCTATAATTAACTAACCAATTAGTTATAGATTCAACAATGGTTTGATTTAATTCTCCATTAAAAAATATTTCATTATGCATTCATTAGTTCTATAGAACCGTAGGGGGTGAATACAGTCTTTTCGGCTTCTTCAAAGTTTATTGCACTCAAGCCTCAAAGATCAATAAGTGACACCAATTACAACAACCACGATCACAACCAAGGTATATAAAGCAAGTAAAGAGACACCTCGATATATACTGGTTCGGGATAGGGTGTTTATACCATCCGTATGTCCATTTGCGAATTCACGACACGATATTATTCGACTAGTATAATCCTTTCGGTGGAATATAAACCATTACAACTTCACTCCACCGATATGCACATAGATTGGCGCTCACTATAAAGAGTTACTCATAACGGTATTCCGACTCTAAAACCACCCTAAAGAATCTCGTAATTCGACTTACCACTAAGACCACAAAGAACTTCCCCTAGAAGTATCAAACCCCAGCTAGATCACCACCGATCTAGGCTTGGTCACAGAGACACAATACTTCCCTTATAACCAAATCGAATGATAGAATGTTTGATTGTTCATTCAAGCCCTAACCTAACCTAGAGGCTCGAATATAAATGATATAGAGAAGAAGACCCTCGATATAATTCACACGAGTGGATTAAGTTCTTGTGAATCTTCCCTTGGGAAGAATGTGTTCTTTCAAGAATGATAAAAGAGAAAGATTAAAAACACAAGATAGTAGACTTAAAGGGTAAAGAGAAAAGAAATTAAAGAGAAAGAATGAATGGCAAAGGGAGAGGAATACAATAGGCACGGTGGGGTTTTTATAGGCCAAAATCCAAAAGGAGTGAAAAATATATCCGAGGCTAGCACGTTACCCGCGTGCTAGAGCGTGGGCAGCGTACCAAAATCTCGATACACTTTTTTGGGACTCTGGTCTTTAAATACCCGACGTAACTAAACCCCCAATTATACTTCACACTTTGACCTTTTTCATTATTCTCATACTAAAGGTCAACCAACTCAAATAGCCATTTCATAAAATCACTTGTGAAGTATTTAAAATAATGTTTTTGCTTGGAAAGGAAGTGTGGATGTTGAGAGAAGAAAGAGAGAGAAAAGATTTGAATTACAAATTCAAATTATGTAGGTTGGTTAGAATCTAACCATGGTTAGGTTGAGTGAGTTGGCATGGTTAGGATGAGAGAATATGCCATGAAATATTCCAAGTAGAGAGAAAAGATGATATGGGTGTGAGTTGGAATGGTGATGTCATGGGGAGCCTTAGATTTCAAATTCAAATTTGAAATTTCAATATTGAGAGTGAATGAGTTGGCAAGGAGTGTGAGGGAAGGATTGTGAGTATGTGTGCATATGTGAGAGAGAGAGAGAGAGAGAGAGAGAGATTTGAATTTCAAATACAGAGAGAGAGTGTGTAAGTGAGAGTAAGAAGTGTATAAAGTAAGCTTTGAGTGTGGGTGTGTATGTGTATGTGTGTGAAATTCAAATTCAAAATGAAATGTGTATGAGTGGAGAAGTGGGGAAGATAGTGAATAGTGAATATGTGGATAAGAATGTTTTAATGTGAGAGAAAAAATGAATGTTAGAATCTTGGGAGACAAAGTACAATGAAGGTACATTGTGTAAGAGAATATTAAGAGGAATGTTGAGAATGTGAGTTGGCATTTAGGAGGATAAGATTTAGGAATAATTTGAAATGGTTTAAGGTTTATTTGATAAAGATGATAGTCAAAGGATTGATTAAGTGATAATCATATTGTCATTAAGGAAGTTGAGAATTATAAAATAATGATTATGGAATGTATTTGAAAAAATGCAAAGGGTAATCAATTTCCAAATAACACAACCTCAAAAAGTCGTTATGACCCAATCCATGAATAACCACTACTACACATGATCACTAATCATCTTGATACAAACAAACTAAGTGTTTTGCATCACAAGTAAAGCATATCCCATAACGGGAGGCTTACTCACAGAGAATTTTGACTTTGTTTGAGCAATAAAGGAATAAACTCGTTACGTGATTAGAGAAGACGTAAATCTGTATTATGGTCATATGAATACTTTCACTTGATGTTATATGAAAGATATGAGTCTCTTAAGTTTGGAAAAGCCTTGGCTAAATGTGTTTGATAAAATACTTGAGTCGGTGTTTTGTCAAAAACGGGAGGTCGTGATTTTGAATCCCTTTAAGTCTAAAACTCGTTTCAAGTGCTCCTAATAACTCTATTAACATATCCATACATGTAATGAAAGATCCACATTTGTCAAGTAAGGGGAAAGCCGGCTTTCAAAAATCGATATGCCCCAAACTCCAAGGCTGGCGCGCTGGCCACGCGCTGGAGCACTAGCAGCCCATCAGACCCAATTTTAGGTCGTTTTGGTTTTTTTGTTAATGTTTGTGATTTTATGTGTTGCGAAGTTTTATTTGTTATCATTAAAACATAAAAGGAGACCTAATCAATGTTGCAGCAACAAGTTCCACTACTAAAATTTTGAAAACATAATAATCAAATTGATGTATTTTTTTAATAATTTAAAATGTTTCACATGTAAGTTTAGATGTAAAATAACCTCATATTTAATTTCCTCAAATTTAATTGATAAACCGATTTCTGACTTTGCTTGAAATTGAGGAGATGGCATTTTTTTTAACTGTAAATCGCATATTCTTTTCAAATATATCATCCACCCGAAACATTAATCGTATGCATTGGTGTTTGACATATTATTGTGCATCATGTCACGAGTAAAACTATAGTACCCGTTTAGATTAGTTTTCATAGTGACTATTAAATCAATGATGCCTTTAACAATAGAATGGAAAAAAATAGAAACGATGGTTATAATAAAACCTATATAAATTAATATTCGATAAAATTAATAATTGGTTCAGTTCTAATTTAGGAACAATGCAAATTTAGATCACAATCAATACAATAATAAGATAATAATTTTTTTGAAATCTAATTGTATATATATATTGGTCACAATGAAACTAAATAATTACAAAAAAATTTCACAATTTATTCAATGTCTTGAACCTTGTAACATTTATTAATTTCTTCAATGACTTGAATTTATAAAATATTAATTGAAGCTTATTTTTTAATTATTTTTCATCTCTAACTAGTATATATTGTAACTAGTATATTAAACTTGAAAATATAAAGACATACATAAATAATTTTAAATTAATAAATTCTTAATTTATCGATATATAATATCTCACTAAATTAATACAATATTCTGGTCCTAACATTATATATTTTTAGAAGTTTTACTGTAATTATTTTGTGGGAAATTGAAATGAGAAACTAGGAATGACACTAATGTAACAAAAACTAAAAGTTTAATATTTAAGATTATTTAAGGGTTAAACTTTTTTACATACCAAGGTACAAATCTCCATACTCCATCTTTATTCGATCTAATAGATGAGATTAATCTTAATAATTTAAAAAACCCACTTTCATCATTTTTTTTCCAAATATTAATATCTTTCCAACAGTTAATCGTTAAGCGAAAAAAAATATCATTATGACAAGCATTTAATTATCTTTCTATAGATAGGCACTTTAATGTTTTTTTCGACAATATTTTTTTTTTTACGTTTTTTTCCTGGCCGAAAAAATCACATGTGATATTACACTAATATCACATGTCACATGTGATATTAGTGTAATATCACATGTGATATGTAATATCACATGTGATTTTTCGACTACGAAAAAAACATGAAAAAAACGTTTTTTTTTTTTTTTTTATTTATTTATTTTTTTTTTTGTCGAAAGTATATTAAAGTGCCCGTTTATAGAAAGATAATTAAATGCTCGTCGCGATGGTGTAATTATTTTCGCTTAACGATTAACGGTTTAAGAGATATTTAAATTATAAAAATAGGTAAAATATTAAAAAGTTTTTAGTTTCAACTATAGATTTCTTTTTAAATGGATGGTGGGGATGAGTCCCTTATTATGTAAGAAAAGTTTGGTATGTAAAATAACTCTCAGAAAGAAAGATTTGCATTTGAAAGTAGAAAGTTATTTAAGACTGTTATATTAATAAATAAGGTTTTTCTAACAACAACCCAATATGTTTTATAAACTTTCTTTAATTAAAAACATTTTCAATTATAAATTAATACATACTTTATTAAAACTCACTTTAATTATATATGTTTAAATCTTACATTTATAGAAATGATTAATTCATATTTGGAAAAGCTTTAACTAAGAAAAGCTTAAACAACACTCTTAGAATTGTTGATTGAAAAACCCAAATAATAATTCAAAATGTTGAGTTAGTTAGTAAATACATGAGCAAATGAACTAAAAAGTAGACTCATCCTTTTTTCACTGGCTAGGATATTCGACGTTTAATGAGATAGTATAGATTCGTAGGTATATATTTAGGTCTATTTAATTAGAGATAATGATCTTGGATGCTGGTGCAACCATTTTTACCTGCTATTATGCCTATTTCATGTTTGCCAACTCATTTTGACCATGTAATTATGGTCGAACTTATGGCTCAATGGTTTCCCAATAGCTCATGAGTTGATGTTTTAACAAAATGTATTTCAAGAAGTGTGTTTCAACTTATACATGAAGTGTTACTTGTAGTTTTTCTTGCAAAAATATAGGTTGACGTAGAGAAGATTCCTGCTGCAAACAAGTGTCGTCGAATCACACTTGTATTGATCACTTTCATTTCATAGATGCCAATACGTGCAAAATCCAACACATAGTTTCACAAAAAGTTAAATATTCAAGATAAGGTAAACTAATACGGAATACATTTATGAAAATTAAACTGATAGTTAATGTACCAAAAAGGCTTTAAAGATGAGTCCTTATTTTGGTCAAAGATGCTAGCTCTTTAAAGAGGAGTTAAAGGTATAGAGAAAAATAATCTTCACTTATAAATTAAATGAATGAAATAAATACGAATAACTCAATTACTCATTCACGTGTTATGCAATCATGTCATATTAATAGTTGGACTGCTAAGCAAATGTACCGATCAACAAATTCACAATTTATCGACTTCAAAGAACGAAAAAGTAAAAAACAGTCATCAATTATCAATATGTCTATGTTTATAAACATAGAAATAATAGAATAGAAAATTCCATTATTCATAGCAGTAATGTTATTCTCTAGTAAATTAAAATGCACCCAACGGGCTAAATCCGAAACGAACCGAACAACCCCGGCCCGAATCAAAAACCGAAATTGACAAGAACGAGAACCGAGAAGCGAAGTTAAGAGAGCAAAACCGAAACCGAAACCGACCGAAGTTATGAGAGCGAAACCGATTAGATAGTTCATGTGTATTTTGCCTTATTTTGATCCGACCCGAACTTAACTGACTTGAGAAAACCAAAACTAGAAAGTAATTATATAAAACTAAAAACCGAACCAAATTAGGTTGTTCAGTTCGGCACGGTTGATTCTGCTCGGCCCTACTACATAATCAAGATCATTTCAAAATGTCTTATTATTCCATCTTTAGAGTAAACTTTGACAACGTATTAAAAAGATTCAAAAGCATTGGGAAAAAAGGAAGACTGCTACACGTTTGACACAATTAACTAAAAATTGAAAATTAAAAATACAATTAGTCACACCCGGTGGGACTCGAACCCACAATCGCCTGATTAGAAGTCAGACGCCTTATCCATTAGGCCACGGGTGCTTCCTTGTTGAATTGATGTTAGTTTAAAGATATATACGACTAAATTCTGCTCATTTAAGCAATGGGTTGATCCATCTTAAGAAATAGACTTAAAGATCAATGGACTTGTTTCAGATCATTCTCTAAAGGGATGAACAATCAGGTATCGTTACTAAAGCCCAATATGCAAACAGTCGTCAATTTAGGTAAGTTCTTGTATTCATGAGCCTTCAAAAAGTTTATAATTAGCTACAGCATCACTTAAAAACTTTTTTCATCTTTCGTATATTTGACTTTGATTCTGTTAACTTAATTTTATTTTCCTTTCACATTTTTGGTCAAGAAAAATTCAAGATATTATTGAAAATTATATATCCTAAGTATTGAATAAAAATCGAAATAAAATTTACGCTGAATATGATTATACCTAGAGCATGTTACAAATATTGCTCATTGTGGTATATGCTAAAATAATGAAATAGGTCTTGAACATAGATACGAAATAAAGATGTAAATGTATCGTGTATAAGATCACTTGCTATGGTGGTTGGCTTCGGTTGGCATAGGGTGTCTGCACTCAACGTCACCATAGTGGGAGTATCGGTGGCAATGGTAAGGCGGTCAGTGACAGAGATTTGTTCGATTTATCTTTTTTATTTTCTAAAAATGTACCTGAAAGTATGTGTGCATGAAATCTAATAAAAGAAAATTAAGTGGTTATCATGATATCATAGCAAGTTAAAGATAGTTCACCAGCTGTTAAGAAAAAGCTAGGCAACAGTATTGTTTACGTATAGTGGGATTTACAGCCTCTGGCTAATGGTGGTCTAAAAGATCCTCGAAAATGATATGCTAGTTGTTTGTTTCCTTTTCAAGAAAACCACAAAATAAGAATTAAAAATAGCACATCAAGTGTACATTTTGGATTGCTTGGAATTTCAGGAAAAGGAAATGCGGATTGCTAATTCCAACCAAATATATATAGTACAGTACGATTAGTCGGTGATCCCTCCACTCCTTACGTTCTTTCTATTTTTTAATCATTTTTGTTGGATATTTTTACTTGGACTAAATCTATAATGCAAGGTTTTTTTTTTTTTTTTTTTTTTTTTTTTTTTTTTTTTTTTTTTTGTGTGTTTTTTTAACTTAATGCTAAGAACTTTATAAAAGAACAACTAAAAAAGAGGGGGGAAATTCACCATAAAACACAAGCGTTCAAGGAAAACTAAGGGTATGTTTGCCATTAGGAGCTGGAGCAGTTTGTTGGAACAGGTTGTTAGAGCATGTTGCTGGAGTTTTTTTCTACTTGCTCATTCAACTATCATTCCATTTAGTAGCTTATTACTTTTATATGGTACTTCAAACTATGTCAGCCAAACGAGACTTGTTTTTAATGGTAGCTTATTTTTCTAAAAAGAAAAAATAATAAGCTCATGCTATCATAAACTCTGATAAGTTCGTGCGTCAAACATGCTATAAGAGAAAACAATAAACAAAAGAGACATGCAGCAACACCTGAAAAAAGCAACCCAATCAGAGGCGGAGATAGGAGAGGGGCACGGGGTTAGCACGTGTTGCCTTAGCAAAAAAATAAAAATAAAAATAAATAAATAAATAAATAAATAAATGTAGGGTAAATATTTTAAAATATCTGACTAACAATTTGTAGTATAGTTTTTAAAAATTACCAGAGTTTGTCCCCTCAACCATAACGTTTTGGCTCCTCCTCTGAGCCCAGGATCACCCACGATCTACTATTGAAATAGAAGACCCATCAAAAGAGACCTATGATCATGCATCCAATTTGACCAGCTGAACCCACATTAAAACAGTGGTCATTTGAAATCAATAGAAAATATGTACTCCCTTTGTCTTAAAATTATAGTTTTTTTTTGACTTTTTTGGTATTTCTTTCTCAACTTTGACTTTAAATAATTTTGTTTGTGTTATATAATACTTCATGATGATTATACCAATGAAAAATACATTTACAACTCAATCCATTCATATATTTTGCATAAAGTATTTTGTAAAATAAACAAAAATATTTAATTTCAAAGTTGAAAAATAAAGACCGAAAAAGTCAAAGTGGGACTATAATTTTGAGACGGAGGGAGTAATTTGAATGCGAGGAACACATCTCCGTCTTTGGAAAGCGGCTCTATCTTCTGTGAGAGCGTACATATCACCAAATGAACTCTAAGAGAGATATTATTCGACCAATTATTTTGCAAGAAAAAAAAAAACCATTCATCAAGAGTTTAGCCGATAAATTTGAAACTTGACTAGAATTTTTTCACCAAGAAAAACATCTCATGTGTAAGAAATATACATTTAAACATTTAACAAGGATATTTGAAATATACTTTAGCCGATAATGCTAGGGTTTACAATCTTTATCATTTACTATCTTAAATATGACATTCTCAAATGATTCAATATTATTTTACGTTTTTGTGAATTTAAGGAATATCCGAAAACTTTGGTCATATTGGGATACCCGAAAAGTACGTGAAACAATATTGAAAGAGTCCAAACTCAAGAAAGGAAAATAGAAAATGAGCTACATACTTACTTCATAGAGAGAATTTGTGGAAAATATAATGATAGAAGTTTAAATTCATTCCCACTAAAGAGATGAGATCCCCATAGATCACTCTATCTCTAAAAGGAAACACATCATAACTCTCCATTTCATTTTGATCCAAAGGCTTGCATCAAACCACACACTTCCACAACAATGGCAAAATTGTCCCATAAGGAAAAAAATCTTGCCTACTTTCATTTTTACCAAAAAGATTAGGGTTTTTAAAAAAAACGTTGTCTCTATATCAAAAACACAATATGGCACAAAACACACACACACACAATAATCATTAAACCAGCTACAAAACTCTGAATTAACTTTCGATTTAATCGTAAATTATATTCGTTAATCGTAATTCGTCAAATTTACTGATCAAATCCGATGATTTTGATCAATTTTTAGGTATATATAAATGACAAAATCATAGTCGATTAGTTAAAAAAGGACTATGATCGATGAAAAGAAATTGAGTTATGATGCTGAGAACCAGGTTATTGATGCTGAAAATTAGTTTAAGGATGCTAAATATCGGGTTGTTGATGAATCAGATTCGGATCTGGGTATAAAAGAAGATGCAGTTGCTGTCAGGTAAAATCACATGTGATTTTTATTTATTATTTTTTTGTTTTTTGTGAAAAATAGTAAAGGACATGTGATTCACTCGTTTTTATTGATAAGATGAATCTCTCTCATTTGATTTTATTTTGTTCAATTTGCTTCAAAAAAAGAAACTCACACATGGTTTCCTTTTGTTTAAATTATAAACAAAAGAATATGTAATCCTGTTATATTTAAGAAAGAAAAAGGAAATCACATTTGTTATGTATTCTTGTGTTTTTTTTTTAAATGCAATCAATAATGAGGCCAACTTTATACGAACATAACGAGATACCTGGAGAATCTGTATATTGGGAACCTAAAATAAAATGAATTTATTTACCAGTTGACAGGACAATTTACTAGTTGACCCAGATGTATATGACGACAATCATATATGTGTGGGGTTAAAATCCGTCAGGAATTTGAAATAAAGGAAGTACAAGAGGGGCATGTATGAAGGATCAAAGAGAGAAATTGAAGCTACAAAAACTTTTGTGCTATAGAGAGAGGTCTATCATTTATATGAAAAAGACTTGTCTGTTAAATCCGAAGATTGTTACTTGAAAACTTTTGATTTGAATTGATTTTTCATCTTATTTAGAATTTGTGCTATATTTAAATTTGATTATAATTCCTTATTTTTTCTTTGTTTACGTGGGCTGTTAATTAAATATAAACTTTTAATTAATGTTATTTTTCTGTGATTGTGAGTAAGGAGTATTGTGTTTACAGTTTATGGTCATACTAGTTCAAGAACACTTATAAGCGATTTATGTGTGAGTACATGTGATTTTGTGTGAAATCGTATGTGATTTTTGTTCCAATTACATGTGATTTAAAAGAAAATTTGACTGTTATTTATTCTATTTCAAAAAGAATACTTGCAGGTCTATCACAATGTATAGATTCATACAAAACACTTATTCAAGAATAATATTTGAATATGAATACTTCTTGAATAATTTCAAAATACAATTTTTTAATCTCTAAATAAAAACCTAATAATTTTGAATTCTATACTCAGCCGCCACATTGATGATCTCCTTTTGTTCTTCAATTGGATTTTTTTTAAACTATGGTGCGTAAGTTGCTTGGTTTGGCAAACAGTCACCTGGCGAGCTGCTGGAGCTGTTGTAATCGGCTCATTTCTCTCTCGTTTTCTAAAAAAGACACTTGTTTCAAAAGCTTAGGTTCATCATTTTCGAGTCTACTTTCCAAAAATATATGGCACTCGTCTCAGTTCCTCACCAATTATTTTATAAAATCAAAAACGTACCCCGCCCCCACATAAGATGTACAATACCCTCATTTTACAAACAAAAACATAAAAAGAAAGGAAAGGTAAAAAATAGGATGGAAAACTCCATCGATATTTGCTCGATATGATGCATTGAAATAGAGCAAGAACCTTATGGAATGTAGCGTGTCAATATCGAAATATTTGTATATACATGTACAAACAATCATCACACATGTTCAAGGACTTCACTAATTCAATTCTTGAAATAAGTATTCTCAAAATTCCCTTTGAGACTCTCCTAAGATTTTGAAGCAAACTTACCTCAAAATGTTAGAACTCTTAAAAGTCACATCCACCGGCTGAAGAAAATCTAAATCTTGAATGGTCCATGCTTAAGGAAAGCCCAAAAAAAAACCTTTTGTGCAAACTAAGCATCAAATTAGACTTGACTATCAACCATTACCAAGTATGGGAATCATACCCTCTTGAGATTTATGCAATTTCATTTTTTAGCAAGTATTCCTCATATTCAAAACAACAATTTTGAGAAATCTTTGAAGTTGAGCATCATATTCAAAATAGCAATTTAGTTGTATCTTCACATCCACTTTTGTTCAAAACGACACTTTGTGAACTCTTTAAAGTTGAGCATCATCATCATCTTGTACAACTCTGTTTGATTTACCACCTGTATTGGCATCAACATTTTTTAGACATCTATCTTCGTGACAACCTAAATTATAACAACAAAAACATAAATGAAATTAAGATCACAATAATTAGCAGATTAACTATCAAACAGCTATAATATAAACAATAAACACAACAATTATAACACCAATAATCAATAGTAAACACTAACAGGTCACATGTGATTCTATTTTGTTTGTCATTAACAATTACAACAAACCATAATTGAGTGAACAAGTTCAGTACATCGTAACTAAATCACGCAAAATACTAATTAATGTAATAAACAATCAAAACAACATTAATATAAAGTAATCCAAAAAAAATCACACGTGATTCTGTCTAGTTCATCATCAAAATTACAACATCCGTAACTATTACATGTTAACATTATAACTAACAAGCACAAACAAGAATAATGTATAACTAAATCACTATAAACCCTATAATCTGTGAAATATTCTATATGAACCTAATATATAAAATCTAATTTACTATCTCAAATATCACAATACCAAAAAAAAAAAAAAAAAAAATGATTCTCATGTACTATTCGATCATCAAATTTAAATGAATAAGAGAATTAGATGTAGATTGTACGATTTTTACTTTTTGATTTCTTCATTTTGGTGAAAGACCATTTTGCCCCTGCTTTTAGTTAGATTAATTTATACCTAAAGAATTGTTTTTATCCGCACTATTATATCAAAACAAATGAAGGATTAGGATTAATTCTTTTAATCTTTAAAGGAATTGGCAATTACATCTATATCTTTACTAAAGTTTGATATTAAATCAGTGTCTTTCTCACTTTTGTAATTACATCAAAATCCTTATCAAACTTTTGTAATTATATCAATATGCCTCTTAAACTTTTAAATTCTCGTATATATCTCAAAATCAACATGTTCTTTCATCACTCGAGGCTAAAAAGTATATATGAATAAATAAATAAATATGAACAATATATTCTTTCATATGTATGTCAAAACTTTTGTAATTACGCCATCATGTTTTTCATCAATCGAGAAAAATAAATATATATGAACAATATATTATTGTGAATATTAGAGATAAATTATAGTTTTTTTTTAATTTAAAAACAATATATATACACTAGCAGGGTACCCACGCGATGCGGCGGCGGGTACCCTGTAACTATATTTTGCGGCGAGCAAATATTATTTGATTGCACGTTTTTTCTAATAACCATACAAATGAATGCTATTTAAATTTTAAAAAAAAAATAAGCAATAACAATGATATATCACCATGCATACCACTTAGTCCAAACAACCGGTCAAAACCACCTAAACTAAACAAAATGGGTTGTACAAAGTTTTGAAATGGATTGGTATTAATTTAGAGGGTTGTTTACGAATTTAATACACTTAATTTTTTAGATGTAAAGTTTATTTGTGTGTGTGCGCAACAAACTATTGAAACTTCCGTAATAAGAAAGTGTTGAATTTTAATTTTTTAAGTTTTCCATTTTAAGCAAGTCCCAAATGTTTTATAAAATAGTTTAAATTAGTTAATTAAAAAAATCTAAAACCATGGTTTGAAAACAAATTACTCTGTAGGTTTTAGTGAAAACATAGTAGGGGTGTTCATGGGTTGAGAAATTGGTGTGTGTTAATTATAGTATATATTTATTTTCCGAAGAAACACTTAGGAAATTATTTCCCGGGTCGTTCTCCCAACGAAGGTTCGAATGGAATTTCGAATAATCGAATTGGGAATTGTGTAGTGTAAAGTGAAAAGTGAAAGTGAAAAGTGATTCTGAAATTAAAATTGTAAAAAGAAATAGTGAATTATACACAAGATACAAGCTATATATGCACAAAAGTCAAAAACGTGAAAACGGAAATGCAAACGTAATTTTAAAACGTAACGTACGAAATAAAATGCGACTTTTATTCTAAAAATGATCCTACAAATGTAAAACAAATTTCTAAAAATCTTAAACTATTAAAAAGAATTATTAGAAAAAGAAAAATATTTTTTTTAGCTTTTATTTATTTTCTATCAATTTATATTGATTTTTGGAATTTAAAATGAATTAAAAATAAAGAAAAATAGAAAAATAAAGTGGAAAAATGAAAATTTAATTCTAAAAATTCTAAAATATTATAAAAGAATTTCTAAAAATATTTTTGTATTTTTCACAACATTTTCTGAATTTTTATGGATTTTTGGTAATTAAATTCTATTTAAAATTGAATAAAATCAAAAAGAAATTGAGAAAACTAGTAAAAATGCTCAGAAAAATATGGAAAAATTCCAGAAAATCAAAAATATTAAAAAGAACTTTGATAAAAATTTTGAAGTGAAAATGAATTGTAAAACTGCTTATTTAGGTAGACTGCTTATTCACAAGTGCTTATTAATAAGCACTTGTGGACAAAACTTGAATTATTATTTGAAAACAGATGAAAGATGCTCAAATAAGCTCAATGATGCATAAAAATGAATAGAGAGAAGCATAGAGGTACAAGGACCTAGCAATAAGCAGTTGATAACAGCTAATGATAAGCAAAAAGTACACAAGAATAATCCAGATTCAAAGCTTAGATAGAAATAGTTAAAGTTCAACTAAAACTACTCAGAAATGTTAATTAAGCACAATTACAAGCTCAAATAAGCTATAGCAGCCCTGATATATCAAACAGAAAACAGGAGCAAACCTCTTACTAGCAATGCAAATAAGATGTACCAAGTGAGCTCAAATAGTAAAACCAATGGGGGCAAAAGCTAGCTCAATAATCTGAGTAACTCCAAAACCTAAAAACCTCTCAGATTAATCCATCTCCTACTCTGAATTGAAACAAGATCAGCAGCCAATTGAGACTCCAAACTAGAACAGTAAACTATAACTAATCCTGTGCTATTTGACTTTGTCCAAATTTAAACTTCTAAATCTACTACTTCTTGTAATTTTAAACCACAATTATGCTAAAATAAACTAACTAAATTTATAGTACAACTAGTTATTCAATGACAATAACTATTTTTTAATAATTCCTAACTGTTAATAAGTATTGAAAGTAATTTTTACTATATAAACCATTACTTACTGTTTTTAAGCTACCTAAAACTATTTTTACTCCAATGAAATATATGCCAATCAGTAAAATAGTAATCTAACACTATCTAGGCTCAGCTAAATTCAAATCCAAACACTGCCTTATGAAGCAGTAAGCTTAATGAAATAATGAAACAGATTATGAAACTCAGTCTGTTGTATCACTAGCAATTACTAATCATCACTAGGTTCAATTTCAACAATCATACACAATTAAATCACTCATATTTGATAAAACTCTGATCCAATGTAAAGTTAGATACTCAATTGAGGCTTATGAATATAGATCCAAAACAGTGGAATTCAAATGATCAATATACTCAATCTATCTCTATTCCAAATCTCATGTATATCAACAATTCTAGAGCTATAGCTACCAGTTCTATAAGCTAAACAATAGTACAGATCAATAGATGAAACAGTTACTCTAATATGACTAAACTATAATGATCAATCAAATAGTAGAATTAAACTATCAATTAAGCTATTCTACAACAAATTCTACAGCTATAACATCAATTCTAAAACAATGAAACAGTAACTAAATGAATTAAAACTTGAAATCTCAACAGTTACTTTTATTAATTTCTAAAATGAGAAGATTACCAATGAACTCTCCCTCAGCATGAACAGAGGGAGCTCACTGAGCTTGCCTATCTTTAAGATAGGCAGGTCCTTCCCTGTCTGACCTTGCTTATCCACAATACCTCAGCAAACAGGATCTAAACCTCCTTTGAATTTAGTTGACTTTGATCAACTCTTATTCAATGAAACAGTATAAGTATACAACAAACTATAAAAGTTTGTATATACTTATTTATAAGCTAAAACAGCTTATCACATACATTAAACAACTGAATTTAAACATTTTTTATTTTTTTTATTATTTTTCTGATTTTTTTTTCTCTTTTGTAAATGACTATAGTTTGAATGAATATAACAGAAGGTAAACTGATAACTGCTGAATTAACACTAGAATAGAACAGATTTAAAACAGAATTAATAATAAGACTTGATGAATAAGCTGAAATCAGTAAACTAAAAAAAACTTTTTATTAAAAGTTCAATAGAAGAATACAAAGTCTAAACTAGTTACAATAAAATTTTGACAGCATAAACCTACACTAAACTAACTACACCAAACAAGCTAAAATGAGGACCTATTTATAATTGAGGTGAAGGGGTTGGGGTCTTCATGCTATGCTGGCGATCCACACCTCTTTTGTGTGTTGACATAAATAATGTCTTAAAACATTGTTAGCATATTAACAATGTCTCTATGTTTTGATAATTACAAAGCATAAACTCATTAATCTAAAACTTATGACGTAAACAAGTTTTAGTGCTTAATATTTATCTTTGCTTCCATATCACTTAAGGTATGAATAAACAAAGGGTTTATTACATTTCATGATCAAAGGAAATTTTTCTAATCACTAGAATTTTTATAAAATGTATTAAACATCTTATATCTTTTACAAAATTACTTTTGGAATCAAAAGAATATGTTTAATTCATTATAAATATATGATTTCAAATTTCCAACCAAAAATTGCAATTTCTATCCAGAAAAATATTCCCCACTAAAAGACAAGAAAAATCAACGTTCTGAAGGGGCGGCACTCTTAATTCCTTAGGCGGCCCCCTTAATCATTAAGGGGACCGGCCACTAATTAAGGGGACCGGCCACGCTCCAAAACAGTATTTTTCTCCCCTATAAATACTGGTTCTCTCCTCAGAATTTTCTTACCTTTTGCACTTCAAAACTTTCAGATCTAGATCCAATTCTCTATTCTCTTATCCTTTGATCATAAGTGTATAATTCTTTGTTTCAAAGTGATCCAACCTTCATCCTCTCAAGTGCAAGAGAAGAATACTTCTATCCCTCAAGACAAGAAGTATTACAACTTGTTGTGATCTCCACATCCAAGTTGTTGGTCCATCATCAAAGATCATTTACATTATTCTTTGTGAAGTTGTGAATATTTGATTGTAGATAGTTGTGCTAGATATAGATTGTGTGATTAGTTAGTAGCTTGGTGTGAAGAAGAAAAGTTAGGAACTAGATTGGTGTGAAGAAGATAGGTGTGGAGTAGTTAGTCGTGAAGTAGATTGATTTGAAGAAGTTGTGTAGAAGTTGTGACTTTGGTGTGACGCCGTCAAAACTCTTCTGGGTCGTCATGGACTTTTACTCTTGACGCCGTCAGGAAACTCCTCTTGACGCCGTCATGCACTGTTCCCAGCATGGAAAATTAAGACTTTGTCGTTTTCTTCACTTTTATGCTCCAAAAACGTCCGAATTGCTTCCTTTTCCAGATTTCACTCCCAAAGTACCTAAATTCACAAAAGGAACGATTTAGGGCAATATTTGATCAAATAAATTCGGATTCGGGCTTAAATGACCCCCTAAAAACGGATCATTTTTCGCCTCATCAATGTTCGAGGCACATGACGGGGAACCACAAGCTATTCTCTACATACAAGGCATACAATGGAGGTAACGTTATATTCGGTAGTGACTTACGTGGAAAAATCATTGGCAAAGGTACGATTTCTCAAGACTCACTTACTATTGAAAATGTAGAGCATGTAGATAAATTAACATATAACTTGCTTAGTGTAGGACAAGTATGTGATAATAAATGTAGAGTCACATTTACCGAAGAGGATAGCGAAATAGTTAAGACTGGAAAAATTATAGGTAGAGGAATTAGGAAAGGCGGCATACATGTTATGAAACTAGGAAACAAACCTGAGGATAGGATATGCCTAACGACCCTAGATGAAAACTCTACATTGTGGCATAGGAGATTAGGACATGCTAACATGCAACAAATACAATCTTTGGCCTCTAAGGAATTAGTTAGAAATTTGCCTAATCTAAAATATGACAAGCATTTTTGTGATGCATGTAAAATTGGAAAACAAGCTCATGCTAGTCACAAAGGTAAGAATATAGTATCCACTACTAGGTGCCTAAAATTATTACATATGGATCTTTTTGGTCCATCCGCTGTGCGGAGCTATGGAGGAAACAAATATACCTTAGTAATAGTAGATGACTACTCACGATACACTTGGACTAGGTTTTTAAGTGACAAAACCCAAGCCTTTGAAAAATTCGAAATATTTAGTAAAATGATTCAAAAGAAATTAGGATGCTCAATAGTTGCCATTAGGACGGACCATGGTAGGGAATTTGATAACAAAGTACAATTCAGAAAATATTGTGAGTTAAATGGAATATCTCACAATTTCTCCGCTCCCCGTACTCCTCAATCAAATGGGGTAGTAGAAAGAAAAAATAGGTCACTACAAGAAATGAGTAGAACTATGTTAAATGAACTATCCATTCCACAAAAATTTTGGTGTCACGCCGTAGATACATCAACTTATATTTTAAATAGGGTATCAATTAGAAGAATTCTAGGAAAAACTCCCTATGAGTTATTAAGAGGTAGAAAACCAAACTTAAGCTACTTTAGGGTATTTGGAAGTAAATGCTATATTTTAAACACTAAGGACTACCTCACTAAGTTTGATCCAAAATCATATGAAGGAATATTTTTAGTATACTCACAAAATAGCAAAGCATATATAATACTTAACAAACACTCCATGAAAGTAGAGGAATCACTAAATGTAACATTTGATGAAACACCACCACCTCCTAAAACACTACCTTTAGAAGATGATGATTTAGTCGAAGATGAAGCTATTGAGGTTAGTAAAACAAAACCCATAGGAAATGATAATGAAGACATTCACTTAGAAAATAACGAAACTGTTAATATTAAAGAATCTAGATCACATCCATTAGATAACATAATAGGACATCTTAACCAAAAAACCCTTAGGTCACAAGCCCAAGATAAAAACAACTTCTTTTGTTTCTTCTCAGCAATAGAACCTAAGAATATTAGCAAGGCTTTAAAGGATGAAAGTTGGGTTATAGCTATGCAAGAAGAATTAAATCAATTTAAGGCAAATGATGTTTGGGAATTGGTCCTAAATCCAAAGGATATGACCATCATAGGAACCAAATGGGTATATAGGAATAAGTTAGACGAGAATGGAATAGTTACTAGGAATAAAGCTAGGTTAGTTGCCCAAGGTTATAATCAACAAGAAGGAATTGATTATGACGAAACTTATGCCCCCGTAGCTAGACTAGAATCGATTAGGATATTACTTGCCTATGCTTGTGCCCTAGATTTTAAGTTATTCCAAATGGATGTGAAAAGTGCATTCCTTAACGGTTTTATCAATGAGGAGGTATATGTGGCACAACCTCCAGGATTCATTGACTTCGCAAAACATGATTATGTTTATAAGTTAAAGAAAGCCTTGTATGGACTCAAACAAGCTCCCAAAGCTTGGTATGATCGATTAAAAGCTTTTCTTATTAAACATGATTATTCCATGGGAATGGTAGATAACACTCTTTTCACTATAAGGAAAGACCCAAATCTCATCATTGTCCAAATATATGTTGATGACATTATATTTGGATCGACTTGTCAAGACATGTGTGATGAATTTGCCAAAATCATACATGATGAGTTTGAGATGAGCATGATGGGTGAACTTAACTTCTTCCTAGGATTACAAATAAAACAAATAGAAGATGGAATATTTTTTAACCAATCTAAGTACATTAAGGAAATGCTTAAGAAATTTGGCCTAGAAGACTCAAAACCCATGAAAACTCCCATGTCTACAGAGGTAAAGCTCACAAAGGACGATGAAGGTGAGTCCGTAGATAACACCAAGTATAGAGGAATGATAGGTAGTTTACTATACTTGACGGCAAGTAGACCCAACATCATGTTTAGTGTCTGCCTTTGTGCCCGTTTTCAAGAGGATCCCAAAACCTCTCACCTAGAAGCGGTTAAGCGCATCTTCCAATACGTTAAAGGCACTATACACTTAGGATTATGGTATCCTAAGGAATCCGGCATAGAAACCATCGTCTATGCGGATTCGGATCATGCGGGAGACTACGTAGATAGAAAGAGCACTAGCGGTATTTGCACGTTTATGGGATGTTGTCTAACGTCTTGGTTTTCGAAGAAGCAAACCGCTCTTGCTATTTCTACCACCGAAGCCTAATATGTAAGCGCCGGAAAGGCATGTCAACAAGCACTATGGATGAAACAAGCTCTCGTAGACTATGGCATTAGGTTAGAAAATATCCCCATTATGTGCGATAATAAAGGTGCGATAGATTTAAGTAAAAATCCGGTGCAACACTCTAGGACTAAACACATAGAAATACGTCACCATTTTCTTAGGGATAATGTACAAAAAGGAAATATATCTATAGAAAAGGTTGCATCGGAAGACAACATTGCGGATATATTCACAAAACCCCTTAAGCGTGAATTATTCAACCACTTGCGTTTAGGATTAGGAATGATGGAACAAGTTGACTAAATTATATTGAATTAATTCAAATTTATACTTGCATGAAATTTATTTTTTTTCATTTTACCTTTTCTGAGTCTAGGAATCTATTTCGCACAAAACTAAAGATTGAGAAAATTTATTTTCTTTGCATAAACCTTTTTGTAAAACTCAATCAATTTTCTCTAAAAATTATTCTCACAATCTAGGAATCACATGAAGATCATTTTCCTTGCATTGTTGACTAATTGTAAAAACATTGTCTTTCAAAATCATGCATAAACTCTCACATAAATTGTCAAGGTATATAATCTAATATATGTCTTTGACATTCATGATCGAGCAAAAAATGAATCAAGGAGATCATTTGGATTGTTTCTTAGGATCGTTATTTCTTTTTGCATCTAGGAGTCGAAACAATCACAACTCCACATTTGTTGCATATAGACACTCACTAGGACAAATTCCCTAATAATGGTGTCATCTTGATCCATCACTAGCTTTTCACTCACTAATTGCCTTTGCCTTTAATCTAAGATAGGTGCCTTAGGAAGCTTAAGTGTGCTTTCCTTTACTTACCTCCTATTGCTTATTATGTGTTGATTATTTGCTCTTTTGCCTATGTGTTTTTGCATGCATGCTATATCTTGATTAGATTAGATTCTATATTGCCTAAGAGAATTGAACTTGCTTGAATTCTAATCCAAACACATAACCTTTCTACAAATTTTCTTCCAAAAACCCAATTCTGGCAACCTGGAAATCACCAGATGGGCGGCCCCCTTAATTTTGTAAGGCGGCCCCCTTAATCATTAAGGGAACCGCCCCCTAATTAAGGGGACCGGCCATCTGATGGTCGGGTTTACAGAATCTTTTCTGCTTTTTAGCCCATTTCAACCTACATTTCCCAATTTTCACCAACACAATTTGTCCTAATCTCCCAAACAAACTTTATCCATCCATAAACACACAAATCTTACACTATAAATACCCCCAATCGTCAAGACTCTTTACTCATCCCTTCATGGCTTCTCCAAACAAACCCAAACCAAAAGCCTCAAGGCTTGCAAGAATGACGGAAAAACCCGTTTGGCGAAGAAAAAGTCCTCGGAACAAATCCATCATAACAAATGAAGTTGGAAGTCATTCAACACCACCAACCACTTACTTCCCAAACTTTCCACCAAATTCACAAGGACATTCATTTGATCCTACTTACAAACCATACAACATTGGCCAAACATCTTCCTTCTTGCCAACTCACTCACCTCTTCCTCCAATCACTTGTAATGATCCATACAAGTTTGATCAACCATCCCACTACAACTCCAACTACACAAACCCAATTCATCCATATCAACACAATGACTTTCTCCACATTACCACAGAAAAGCAAAAGTTCCGTGATGAAATATCACAAATCAATGATCTTCGTGATCTCAATGCCATGCATCTTGCACAACGCAACAAAGGGCAACCTCCATTATCACCCTACAACAATTGCCTTCCTCACTCTCTCAACTTGGATCAAGTTACAAACCACACTCACTATTGCCCTTGTTGCATCTTTCTCCAAAAACAAATCCTTTACTTGAGTGAAGATATTTCTTGGATTGAATATCTCCTCACTCGACCTCATCCCATTCCACCCCTAACACGATACAATATCGTAAGGGCCACCTCTTCCGCTCCATACCTCACTCCATATCCCTCTCCATCTAACAACTAAGCTTTATGCTTATGTTATCCTTCAAGCAAATAAAACAATCAACCATGAGTTACAAGCAAGTCCAAGTGCTCTTTCCAGGCAATATAGGACTATGTCTTTTCATTTGTTTTATTATGATTAATATGTCTTAAGCATATTAAATGTTGTAATACTTCCAATGATGCTTGAATGAATCTATTTTTATAACTATTGCTTTGCATGTATATTTGCCTTGCTCTCTTCTAATATTTTGTGTAGCCAAGATTTCCTTAGCTCATTCCCTTGATGCTCTAAAATGAGGGGGAGTATACATCAAGGGGGAGCAATAACCTTTTTGATTTTACAAAAAGGGGGAGAAGAGAATGTTAAACTCTAAATTCTTGTCTAAAAATTATTTTTTAGACCTAATGAGTTTAAGGTTTTGTAATCATCAAAAAGGGGGAGATTGTTGACATAAATAATGTCTTAAAACATTGTTAGCATATTAACAATGTCTCTATGTTTTGATAATTACAAAGCATAAACTCATTAATCTAAAACTTATGACGTAAACAAGTTTTAGTGCTTAATATTTGTCTTTGCTTCCATATCACTTAAGGTATGAATAAACAAAGGGTTTATTACATTTCATGATCAAAGGAAATTTTTCTAATCACTAGAATTTTTATAAAATGTATTAAACATCTTATATCTTTTACAAAATTACTTTTGGAATTAAAAGAATACGTTTAATTCATTATAAATATATGATTTCAAATTTCGAACCAAAAATGGCAAATTCTATCCAGAAAAATATTCCTCACTAAAAGACAAGAAAAACCAACGTTCTGAAGGGGCGGCCCCCTTAATTCCTTAGGCGGCCCCCTTAATCATTAAGGGGACCGGCCACTAATTAAGGGGACCGGCCACGCTCCAGAACAGTATTTTTCTCCCCTATAAATACTGGTTCTCTCCTCAGAATTTTCTTACCTTTTGCACTTCAAAACTTTTAGATCTAGATCCAATTCTCTATTCTCTTATTCTTTGATCATAAGTGTATAATTCTTTGTTTCAAAGTGATACAACCTTCATCCTCTCAAGTGCAAGAGAAGAATACTTCTATCCCTCAAGACAAGAAGTATTACAACTTGTTGTGATCTCCACATCCAAGTTGTTGGTCCATCATCAAAGATCATTTACATTATTCTTTGTGAAGTTGTGAATATTTGATTGTAGATAGTTGTGCTAGATATAGATTGTGTGATTTGTTAGTAGCTTGGTGTGAATAAGAAAAGTTAGGAACTAGATTGGTGTGAAGAAGATAGGTGTGGAGTAGTTAGTCGTGAAGTAGATTGATTTGAAGAAGTTGTGTAGAAGTTGTGACTTAGGTGTGACGAAGTTGTGGTGTGTAAATTGGTGTGTAAATTGGTGTGTACGGTTTTCTCCGCCATAAGGGAGCTTGTTGATATAGTGAAGAAAACTCTCGAGTTAGGTGCTCGGGGAGTAGAGTAGGGCAAGGAAGGTGTCCTTGTAGCCGAACCACTATAAATCTCTTGTCTCGTGGTTCGATCTTTCCATCTCTTACTTATTTCATTACTTATCATTGTTATATATTGTGTAGTATTATTTATTTATATTGTACAAGACTTGAGATCACATATTATCGAATCTAAGTTTTCAAAAGCTAAGTAAACTCTAAAACTATCTTTTATAACGAATTAAAAAGACGTAAAACTATTCAACCCCCTTCTAGTTTTCCACATTGTGCTTCTTCATTCCAATCATAGCCCTTAGATTGCATTTGTGTTTCTTTGATTACATCTTAACCCTTGGATCAAAAATCAATGCATGGCAAGGCCAATCAGTTTCTTCCATCTATTCCCAAACGTGCAATCTTCTCTGACTTGTCAGCAATGTTTTCCCAGAAGGAGTATCCAATGATTAGTATGACGTGACTTATCCAATCACCTTCTTCCAAGTGTCCTTTATAGTTTCATTCACTATCTTTGACATGTGCACAGTCACGTGAGACCTTCTAGATACCCAATTGATAAGAAATTTGATGATTAATTGAGATGGTATGAACCAATTGAACCTTAGTGTGATTTTAGGGTTCATGTGGTGCGTTTGATTTTCTGGGTGTTGAGGGGAATTGGGGGAAAAATGATACGTTTGTATATTTTATTAGTTTTGACCATGACTTTTGACCTTGACCCGGTTATATTTGTTAACCATGTGGTGGGCTTTTGGGCTTTGGGTAAATAAAAATGAGAGTAAACTACACCGTTCGTCCTTATGGTTTGCGTTGACCGCAGCCCTTCGTCCCTTGACCAAAAAAATTGCACCACTAGTCCTTAACTCGGAAACGTTATGCGCCGTTAGTCCCTCCCTCTAACGGGGCCACTAACGCTCGTTAAATCTTGTTAAAATGACGAATATACCCTTAGTAACATAAACCATTTAATTACTTATTTATTTCATTTCAAAACCCTAGTGTATCATCTTCATCCTCACTACACTCTCTTTCTTTCACCAAAACCCTAGCCGCCCAAACACCACCCACTGCCATCCCCACCACAGCTCCACCGCCATCATTCTCACCACACCACCACCACCATTCAACTCCCCACAACCTCCTCTCTCCGATCTACTACCACACGCGCTCAAAAGCTCATCACCACTCCTTATTCATATTACACGCGCCATCCTTTTCATCCTAACCCCACCACATACCACCATACACACGCCGTCAACAACCCCCACCACCTTGATTGTTCACTGCCGTCGCCTAAAACCCACTACTACCATCATTATAACACTTAACACTTGCAGATCTGTTGGATAAAAAGGTAGGAAAACGTGTTTTAACATGTGAGTTTACTCGGCCACGACTCAAACTTGTGATTTCTTGATTTTTGTGTTAGATAACAAATGGGTTTTAATGTTTTGATGAATAAAAGTAAATAAAAACGTGATTAAAAACTAACTTTGGTATTAATGTTGTGTTTGTGTGTGTCGAGTTAGATTCGAACCGTGAGCATAAGCTCACGGTGTTGGTGTCGTTTGTGTTCTCGTTGTTCTTATCATTGTTATTGTTGTTATGGGTTGATGGTATTTTGATGTTAGTGACCTGTTATGGTTCATGTTGGGAAGCAGATTAGTAAGGATTTGATGCTGTTAGGTTGTAGCCGTAGGTAAGGATTAGGAGTTGGGAGTTGTTTTGAGTGTTTGTATGTTTTTTTACGTAAATAAAGGGACGGAAACGTAAATAAACAGAAGAAAACGAAAAAAATGGACGAAAACGAAAAAAAAAAACGAAAAAAAATGGACGAAAACGTAATAAAAAGGCGAAAACGTAAGAAAAATGAACAAAAACGTAAAAAACGGGCGAAAACGTAAAAAAACAGACGAAAACGTAAAAAAAACAGAAGAAAACGAAAAAACGGACGTAAACGTAAAAAAACGGACGAAAACATAAAAAAATGACGAAAACGTAAAAAAAACATACAAACACGTAAAAATCGGACGAAAACGTAAAAAACAGATGAAAACGCTTAAAAACGGATAAGAATGGAAAAAACGTATGAAAACGTAAGAAAAACGGACAAAACATAAAAAAGACGGACGAAAACGTAAAAAAAACGGTCGAAAACGTGAAAAAAACGGACGAAAACATGAAAAACAGACGAAAACGTAAAAAAACGGACGAAATCGTATAAAAACAGAAAAAAGTGAAAATTACACCGTTCGTCCTTGCACCATTCGTCCTTATGGATGCGAAATGACGAGTATACCCTTATGGTTAACAGGATTTAACGGGCGTTAGTGGCCCCGTTAGAGAGAGGGACTAACGGCGAATAACGTTTCCGAGTTAAGGACTAGTGGTGCAATTTTTTTGGTCAAGGGACGAAGGGCTGCGGTCAACGCAAACCACAAGGACGAACGGTGTAGTTTACTCTAAAAATGATATTGGGCTTGGTATTTGGATTGATAATACAGATTTGATAGGTAAATAAAATCAAAGACCAATTGTGTAATTCTCAAAATTCCAAGGGCTAAATCTGTTAATCTTCAAAAATATAGTGCAAGGACTAATTCTGCCAATTCTGAATAAATGAAGGACTGAAGTTGACTTTTGAATCCCAGCTTTGACTATTTGACCATCTTCCACTCTCGTGCTCGTTTTTCCGGTATTTGCTTGATTTTTCGTCTTTTTATGATAAATCCATACCTGCATATTCACAACATAAAAAAAACACATATTTTCTTGGCATTTGTTAGCTCATTAAGTCAATTTGGGTCGGTATTTGGCCATAAAATGGTATGTGAATTAACACATACCAAAAGCCCCCAGACTAAGGTATTGTCGTGTCCTCACACAATGTGATCAATTCACGCTTTTGGGATAAATAATTTCAAAACACTTCCTACTAACTTTGTAAAGTAGCAAGGAGGTTCGAAAGAAATAATAAAATCATTTATTCCCAAAAACGCTTCGTTTTCCGAAATTTTTCCTTTATTCCTTTATTCCACTTTTACTTCTATTTTTGTATTTTTCGTACTTCATACTTGTGACGGTTTGTTGAACTTTCATTATTTTGCAATAATTATTAGGGTCAACGAGTAGAAAAACTTTTCATAAAAAAGTGACCGTACGGATAAAAATCGTCATTCTTGATTTTTCACGAGTCCCCAAACTAAGCGTACAAACGAGATCACAGCTTATCTACAAATTAGATGCTAACACTACTCATAGTAGTTACTTGTGGAAACTCCTTACTCCCATATCCTAGGTTTTGTGTCTTAATATTTTATTTTTGTTGAGAAATGAATTGCTTCATATTTTCTCATTTCACTAATTTTTAGTCCGACAGTGACACCTAAGTTTAAACGATAAGTAGTTATTCATTTTCTCTTAAGAACCACTGCAATAGAAATTCGGTCTACATCAAGGAATTTTGGTATATACAACATCATAAATATAAGTTGCGGAGTACTACACGTGCACCTCATGTGTCCAATTCAGAATCATCTACATGCACCTCACGCGCCAACAACTTATTTACATTCATACTCTTATTCAATATAACTTTCAACTTTCATTTTTTTTTTTTCATTTTTCACTTTTTTTTTCACTTTTCTCATACTTTTCATACTTTTCACTTTTTTTCTTTCTTGACTTTTCTCAATACATCAATGGAAGCTTATCGGGTAGCTCCAAAACCACATAGATAATCAACTTTTGATTTTTGATTTTTTTTCACTTTTTGCTCTTATTTTTTATGTTCCTTGATATGTACCCAACTTCTAAAGCAAAAATTCTCTTAAGAAAATAAAGAACTAAATATTATTCAAACCGAAATATCACTAATTAACCAGAACATCTATTATATATGGGTGACGTATCTGATGGGAGTAAAAAGCCACAAGTACCTCTCATGAGCTCTAAAGAGAACCACTACTCCACGTTTAGCATCTAACTTCTAAATAAACTCTATCATTTCTCGCTCTTCGCAATTTAAGATTCCAAGTAATGAAACCAGCGAATACTTAGCCGATAATCAGCCACGCATATATAAAGTCAGTTACGGAAACTTGCAAATTCTAGAAGAAGAATTTGCGTTTTCTAGCTCCTGATGTAAAAGACTAGTGAAAGCTTTTAAGCTGCGCATGTATAAAGTCAAGTACGGGAACTTGCAGATTCTTAAGAAATAATTCGCATTTTATAGCTCCTGGTGTACAAAACTAGCACAAGCTTATGTTATTATCATTGGTTAAGGGAACAAGCTAGGGCTCAACACGCTCGGTCAAGTCAAAATATTTATTCCTACTCTCGCCAGCAAGAAAGTCAACAAGGTGTCAAAACACTTATTCAAACTTTATTATATTTTTGCACAACTTTTTCAACTTTTTCACATCTTTTTCGTGCTTTTCCATGACTTTTTCTCAAAAATTTTAAAATTATTCAAATTTTTCATTTTTTTTATTTTTGGTGGAAAAACGGAGTTGCAAGAGTGCACGACTTTGTGAAAAATGCAAGGTTAAAATCGAATAGAAGATTCACCCTCCCCCAGACTAGAATGAAACATTGTCCTCAATGTTTAAAAGGTAAGGGTTCTCCAATATAAATCTAAGGCCGTTTATTAATTATGCCAAAAGATAAATATTAGTCGATAAGATTAGGATATATGATAAGCAACGAATGATGAAACTCGAGTGGAGACAAACCAACGAGCACGAGAGTCTTCATATTCGGGCAAATCCTGGACATTCACAACAAGCACAAAACACGAGATATGGAAGAGGTCGCCCTCCTCACGTCACGTTACTTAAGAAAATAAGAAATAAAGAAAATGAAAATGGATAAGCATGGGGTGCCACCCACGAAGTGCTTTGTTTTTGATTTCCGAGTCACGTATTTTCCGCTTATTCGGTTGGATTAGCAACTAATTTCATGCGTTGTTATATTGAGAAGCTTATTTAGTTTACAACGCCCACCCTTCAACGGGAGAGTCGAGGCTGTAACTTTATTATTATTTTGGTATTTTTGAAAACACTTTAGGAAAAGTGTTTTTGATTTTTCAATTTTTTTTTTTTGGTTATTATAGAAAATATATACAAGGAAGGTTTTCAAAACACAATTTCGAAAAACGAAAATCAAAAATTCACTTCAACCTTCCCCGGCAGTGGCGCCATTTTGATAAAGTCGTTTTAAGTATAGGTTTATTTTGCGAAGAAATACTTGTGAAAGTATTTCCCGGGTCGTTCTCCCAACGAAGCGCTTGTTTTTTTTATCGAGTCGTATGAGCTTGACTCGATCCCCGAATTAATTCGTCCTTGGGGAGAGCAGATGGAACAGACACCCGGTATGATAAATGGAGATGCCGGGGTCAAAAACGGTATCCTCACTCCCGGTGGAGTGGAAAGGTGGAGAAATAATGGGATAAAGATAGAAAGGGTAAAACACTCGGATGGTAAAAATATCATCAGAATCATGGGTGGGTAAAATATCAAGCACGGGATCATCATAATCATAAGTCTCGTCCACCACTTCAACAATAACTTCATTTACATCTGATTCAAAATCTACATCGGGTGGTTTAATGGGCGGACGAGAAGAAGGTAAATCGGAAAGAATATTTCTGTGAAGGACATTCTCGTCATTCTCAATACCCGGTGGTATCAAGTCATCCGTAGCAGGAAATAGATCGACATCCTCTAAAAGAGGGTCAAGTGACGGATTATTGGAAATATCACTCAAAATAACTTCAGAGTCGATCTCAAATTCAAAACGCTCATAATCCAGAAGAGAGATATCAGCATGAATAGTGGGACTGCCACTACTCGTCTCTTCAAATCGAAAAATTTCAAGATCGGGTAAGAAATCACTATCCATATTGGGGATAGGAGAAAAAGTCGGAGGATCATTCAACGCCTCGATCTTAGAAATGAGAAGATAAACTTTGGATAATTAGTCACGAAGAGTTTCATCTTGAATTTCTGCATCATCATCTTCATCATTATCATCGATATCTCCACAAGAATCTTCATCACTCGTAGTATACTCATTGTGAGAATCGGAATAAATTTCAGCTTCATCAAAATCTTCATTGCTCATCGGAGGGAGAGAAGTTGACGGTTCTTCATTCGATAATTCTTCAAAGATACGAATATCTCCCTCCGGATCAAAATTAGAGTCGTCAACCATTATCGGAATGGAATCATTAGCAAGACATGCCTCGATCTCATCTAAAAAGACATCATTCCTCTCATCCAGGGTGAGAGAAGGAATGGAAGAATCGGATATAAGAGGATCAGAGGATGGGGGATTCGGGGATAAATCAAATACATCTTCTTTGACTTTTTCAATGCATAATTCTCGGATCTCCTCTACTAACAATTCGGCTATACTCTTATCTTCATCGACGGGTGTAATATCAACAACAAGTTTCATATTACCGTTAGAATTTTCCTCGGACTCACTTTGGATTGGGACGAGGTTCTCAACACTAGACTTATTGAATTCATCAGATTCCGTTGCCGGAATAGTGCTTAGATGTTCGTCCCCCATTTTTAGAGAGTCCTCGGGTTCTACGGGAGAAACATCGGACGTTTTGAGATTGAACGTAATTCTCTCATCATTGTCGTTGAAATCATAGTAAATAAAATTTTTAAAAGGGTTAGACGTTCTCTCTTCAGCAAGTAATTATGCAATAGACTTCTCACGAGGCTAAGGAGTATGCGTATAACGATTAGCCACAAACTCTTTTAACTTCTCGATCATGGATTTAATTTCACAAATATTATTAGTAAAATCGGAAGTTTGTGGGGGTTGGTTTAAACCATGAGAATCGTAACATGAATTCGGCTCATAATAATAAAAATTTTCAAACGATCCCCCACAATTTTCAAAATTCGACTAACTTTGGAATGAATCACCATTGAAATACGGTACTTGCTTGTAAAAGTTTTGAAAAGGATGATTGAAATCGTTTTGAGGATAATTATCAAAACTCGTATCACAAGCATAAGACGTTTCAGCACTCGGGGCGTAACATATACAATTCGTGTATCCACATTGATTACAAAAACATTGCCCACACGGTAATCCCTCGTCGGATGGATTTCCACAATTAAAGCAAGTGAATGGAGATGGCGGTGGTGTTGGATAATAATTGGGAACATTTTGAAGGATTGCGTTTCGAACATACTCGGGTATTACAAAACAAACAAACTCCATCGTGAATATCATTACCACATTGTTCGCACGCACACCAAACACATGAACCATCAAAGAACGGTTCTCCACATTTAAAACAAGTCGGATCCATAAGAATTATCGTTTTAGAGGGTTAAAGAAGAAGAATCAAATGATAAGAGGATTATTTTTGGTTTTAATTATCATAAAATCAAATAAAAGGAAAATCAAAATGGAAAAGGAAAATCTTTTTGTATTTTTATTTTTGGAAAACAAAATTCAAAAACTTAAAATTTTTATTTTCTTTTGTTTTTCAAACGTTACGTTAATCGTAACCGTTTCCTTCAAATCTACTCGCGACGGAACGGGAGAGAAGTATGGATCTCTCTTCAGCTTGCAATTGAATGTCAAAGCTTCCGTATTTTCCGCTTATTCAGTTGTAGTATTAAAGTAATCCGATTAGCAAGTAATTTCACGCGTTGTTATATTGAGAAGCTTATTTGGTTTACAACGCCGACCCTTCAACGGGAGAGTCGAGGCTGTAACTTTATTATTTTTTTGGTATTTTTGAAAACAATTTAGGAAAAGTGTTTTTGATTTTTCAATTTTTTTTTGGTTTTTATAGAAACTATATACAAGGAAGGTTTTCAAAACACAATTTCGAAAAACGAAAATCAAAAATTCACTTCAACCTTCCCCGGCAACGGCGCCAAAAATTGATGTGTGTTAATTATAGTATATATTTATTTTCCGAAGAAACACTTAGGAGAGTATTTCCCGGGTCGTTCTCCCAACGAAGGTTCGAATGGAATTTCGAATAATCGAATTGGGAATCGTGTAGTGTAAAGTGAAAAGTGAAAAGTGATTGTGAAATTCAAATTGTAAAAAGAAATAGTGAATTATACACAAGATACAAGCTATTTATGCACAAAAGTCAAAAACGTGAAAACGGAAATGCAAACGTAATTTTAAAACGTAACGTACGAAATAAAATGCGACTTTTATTCTAAAAATGATCCTACAAATGTAAAACAAATTTTTAAAAATCTTAAACTATTAAAAAGAATTATTAGAAAAAGAAAAATATTTTTTTTAGCTTTTATTTATTTTCTATCAATTTATATTGATTTTTGGAATTTAAAATGAATTAAAAATAAAGAAAATAGAAAAATAAAGTGGAAAAATGAAAATTTAATTCTAAAATATTATAAAAGAATTTCTAAAAATGTTTTTGTATTTTTCACAACCTTTTCTGAATTTTTATGGATTTTTGGTAATTAAATTCTATTTAAAATTGAATAAAATCAAAAAGAAATTGAGAAAACTAGTAAAAATGCTCAGAAAAATCTGGAAAAATTCCAGAAAATCAAAAATATTAAAAAGAACTTTGATAAAAATTTTGAAGTGAAAATGAATAGTAAAACTGCTTATTTAGGTAGAATGCTTATTCACAAGTGCTTATTAATAAGCACTTGTGAACAAAACTTGAATTATTATTTGAAAACAGATGAAAGATGCTCAAATAAGCTCAATGATGCATAAAAATGAACAGAGAAAAGCACAGAGGTACAAGGACCTAGCAATAAGCAGTTGATAACAGCTAATGATAAGCAAAAAGTACACAAGAATAATCTAGATTCAAAGCTTAGATAGAAATAGTTAAAGTTCAACTAAAACTACTCAGAAATGTTAATTAAGCACAATTACAAGCTCAAATAAGCTATAGCAGCCCTGATATATCAAACAGAAAACAGGAGCAAACCTCTTACTAGCAATGCAAACAAGCTGTACCAAGTGAGCTCAAATAGTAAAACCAATGGGGGCAAAAGCTAGCTCAATAATCTGAGTAACTCCAAAACCTAAAAACCTCTCAGATTAATCCATCTCCTACTCTGAATTGAAACAAGATCACCAGCCAATTGAGACTCCAAACTAGAACAGTAAACTATAACTAATCCTATGCTATTTGACTTTGTCCAAATTTAAACTTCTAAATCTACTACTTCTTGTAATTTTAAACCACAATTATGCTAAAATAAACTAACTAAATTTAGAGTACAACTAGTTATTCAATGACAATAACTATTTTTTAAGAATTCCTAACTGTTAATAAGTATTGAAAGTAATTTTTAATATATAAAGCATTACTTACTATTTTTAAGCTACCTAAAACTATTTTTACTCCAATGAAATATATGCCAATTCGTAAAATAGTAATCTAACACTATCTAGGCTCAACTAAATTCAAATCCAAACACTGCCTTATGAAGCAGTAAACTTAATGAAATAATGTAACAGATTATGAAACTCAGTCTGTTGTATCACTAGCAATTACTAATGATCACTAGGTTCAATTTCAACAATCATACACAATTAAATCACACAGATTTGATAAAACTCAGATCCAACGTAAAGTTAGATACTCAATTGAGGCTAATGAATATAGATCCGAAACAGTGGAATTCAAATGATCAATATACTCAATCTATCTCTGTTCCAAATCTCATGTATATCAACAATTCTAGAGTTATCGCTACCAGTTCTATAAGCTAAACAATAGTACAGATCAATAGATGAAACAGTTACTCTAATATGACTAAACTACAATGATCAATCAAACAGTAGAATTAAACTATCAATTAAGCTATTCTACAACAAATTCTACAGATATAACATCAATTCTAAAACAATGAAATAGTAACTAAATGAATTAAAACTTGAAATCTCAACAGTTACTTTTATTAATTTCTAAAATGAGAAAATTGCCAATGAACTCTCCCTCAGCATGAACAGAGGGAGCTCACTGAGCTTGCCTATCTTTAAGATAGGCAGATCCTTCCCTGTCTGACCTTGCTTATCCACTATACCTCAGCAAACAGGATCCAAACCTCCTTTGACTTTAGTTGACTTTGATCAACTCTTATTCAATGAAACAGTATAAGTATACAACAAACTATAAAAGTTTGAATATACTTATTTATAAGCTAATACAGCTTATCGCAGACATTAAACAACTGAATTTAAACATTTTTTATTTTTTTATTATTTTTCTGATTTTTTATTTATTTATTTTTTCTCTTTTGTAAATGACTATAGTTTGAATGAATATAACAGAAGGTATACTGATAACTGCTGAATTAACACTAGAATAGAACAGATTTAAAACAGAATTAATAATAAGACTTGATGAATAACCTGAAATCAGTAAACTAAAAAACCTTTTTATTAAAAATTCAATAGAAGAATACAAAGTCAAAACTAGTTACAATAAAATTTTGACAGCATAACTCTACACTAAACTAACTACACCAAACAAGCTAAAATGAGGACCTATTTATAATTGAGGTGAAGGGGTTGGGGTCTTCATGCCATGCTGGCGATCCACACCTCTTTTGTGCTTCTTCATTCCAATCATAGCCCTTAGATTGCATTTGTGTTTCTTTGATTACATCTTAACCCTTGGATCAAAAATCAATGTGTGGCAAGGCCAATCAGTTTCTTCCATCTGTCCCCAAACGTGCAATCTTCTCTGACTTGTCAGCAATATTTCTAGAAGGAGTATCCAATGATTAGTAGGACGTGACTTATCCAATCACCTTCTTCCAAGTGTCCTTTATAGTTTCATTCACTTTCTCTGACATGTGCACAGTCACGTGAGACCTTCTAGATACCCAATTGATAAGAAATTTGATGATTAATTGAGATGGTATGAACCAATTGAACCTTAGTGTGATTTTAGGGTTCATGTGGTGCGTTTGATTTTCTGGGTGTTGAGGGGAATTGGGGGAAAAATAATACGTTTGTATATTTTATTAGTTTTGACCATGACTTTTGACCTTGACCCGGTTATATTTGTTAACCATGTGGTGGGCTTTTGGGCTTTGGGTAAATAAAAATGATATTGGGCTTGGTATTTGGATTGATAATACATATTTGATAGGTAAATAAAATCAAGGACCAATTGTGTAATTCTCAAAATTCCAAGGGCTATATCTGTTAATCTTCAAAAATATAGTGAAAGGACTAATTCTGCCAATTCTGAATAAATGAAGTACTGAAGTTGACTTTTGAATCCCAGCTTTGACTATTTGACCATCTTCCACTCGCGTGCCCGTTTTTCCGGTATTTGCTTGTTTTTTCGTCTTTTTGTGATAAATCCGTACCTGCATATTCACAACATAAAAAAAACATATATTTTCTTGGCATTTGTTAGCTCATTAAGTCAATTAAGGTCAGTATTTGGCCATGAAATGGTATGTGAATTAACACATACCAGTAATAAACCGAGTAAACCGAAACCTAACCGAACTGAACCGAAAAAAAAAACGAATAGAACATATAACCGAACCGAACTTGTTAAAACCGAACCGAACCGAATCAAAAATATGGTTTTCGGTTTGGATATGGGTTTGGCTATCTGAACCAAAAACCGAACCGAAAACCGAATTTATATCAATAAATATATTTTTTTATATATTTATATTATTTATATATATATATATATATATATATATATATATATATATATATATATATATATATATAATATCCATTAAAATTTTATACTAATATAAAAAACACTATTTTATGCTTGAAATATTTTTTTTCTCAAAAATGTATATAATTAAATTTAATAAAAATATAAATAGTGTAATTCAAGTACAAATTTCGGTTTTTGGTTTTGACCCATAACCGAACCGAACTTCGGTTCGGTTCTCGGTTCGGTTCGGTTATAGATATTTTCGGTTCGGTTCGGTTTTCGGTTATGACCCAAAAAAAATTTTAACCGAAAAACCGATTAACCGAAAAACGAACCGATGGACACCCCTAAAACATAGAGAAGTTTCGGCTCACACATCTTTCTAAATGGGCTTAGATGCAAAGCTCAGTCCAGTCTCACATACATATCCTTTTAAGTTTGAACAACTGCAAATCCTTAATTCAAATTAGTATGTATACACTGCAGTCTCCACATGTTCTTTTCGACTGCTTTAGAAACATTTTCATTGTGAAACTTTTTTTTTCATAGATTTATTTTTATAAAAAACTGTTATTTTTTATTGATGATAAGCCGATAAGGTCAAATATGTGCCAAGAGGGTCAAGGATAATAAAAATTGCGCATCCATGGTATTTAGTTACCTTGGAAGTCCTTGATTCCATGAAGAATGTGGCAACATGCTAATTTGAGGCTTTTTTTTTTTTTTTTTTTTTTTTTTTTTTTTTTTTTTTTTTTTTTTTTGGTTTAGCGCATAAGTTCTTCTTGGAGATGAAAAAATATATATATTTTTTCAAGATTTTAATTGTGCTTATATCAATCATTGTGATCATCCTTTCTGGTTAAGTCTTCTCCTTCAATTCTATACGGGGTTGTGCTTCAGTGTAATGGGTTGACATTACTGATTTGTTACAAATATTTGCCACAAAGTATATCAGTAACTCATGCTAAAAATTTTGGAAACTAAGAAGGCTTTTTGTTTTGTCTAGATTTATAGGATTTTTTTTTAACTTCAACAGTTAATAGTTAATGGCTACGAATTAATATGAATGGGTTTTAATGGAGGGTTATACATTGTGCTTAAATGGTTATAATATTAGGTGTAGGAGTGTTTTTAATGCTATTAATGTATAATTTTAAGGATTTTGGTCTGAATTTTGATTCATGCTTGTTTTTGTTGTACACAATGCTTTGCTTGTTGTAATTATAGAAATTCATTGCTTTAAAATGTTGTAAACCTTGCATCATTTTTTGTACATCTTAATTTTTTGAAGAGAGAGTCATTCCTTCATTATAAGTAGTATATATATATATATATATATATATATATATATATATATATATATATATATATATATATATATATATAGGGGAGTTAAAATAAAAAGAGGATTTTTGGTAAAAAGAATAAGAAGAATTTTGGACATTTAGATTTAAAATCAATGGATGAGATTAAACTATACACTTAATTAAGGCTAGAAGGGCAAAAAGGTCTTTTAATAAAAATAAACGAACACATTTATAATCTTTGTTATCACGTTTCCATTTTAATAATTCTGATCTACTTTCTCTCACCTCCAAGTACTTTCTCTCTCAATTATTTCCGATCATTAATTTCTTATAATTCCGATCATCAAATATTAACAAATCTCAATAAATTTCAATCATCAATCTCATTAAAATCCGATCATCAATCATCTACAAATATCGTTGAAAAGCACAGGTAAGTCAATTAATCTGATTTTGTTCATATTTTGATAAAGTAACCCAATTTTAATGCATTTTGTTTGAAAAACTAACAGCAAAATGATTAAGAAGTGGAAGAAGAGTATCAATAACTATATATTTGAATTCATATTTGATACACTAACCCAATTTTATTGTTTTATTCATTAAAATAAGGATTAGAAGCAGATTTGATTATTTTGTTCATTAAAATATGGATTAGAATGAGTTTTGATTGTTTTGTGCATTAAAATAATGATTATAAGGAGTTTTGAATATTTTGTTCATTACAATAAGTATTAGAACCAGATTTGATTGTTTTGTGCATTTAAATGTTTGTTAGAATGTGACATCTTAACCTGGTTGAGTTGCAATACTTGTAATTTTAGCTCATGATTATTTGTATAGGGTTACGTTTGCGTGATTAGCTTTGTATTGTTGTTGGAGGTTCGATTAGTTTAATTATGTGAATTACTGTTTGAGGCGTGTTAGTTAATCAGGTTTTAGTTTAGGTTGTGCTACGAATATATGTTGTGTGTCGATGTATACTATTAGAAGGAAATTAGTTTGTAATTGTTAGTCTTTTGTGCATTAAAATAAAGATTAGAAGGAGATTTGTTTGTTTTGTGCTATAATAAGGATTAGAATGAGATTTAATTGAACATTGTTTTGTGCATTAAAAAGAAGCCAATGTTATATTTGCTTGAAATTTGTGGTATCTCGCATTAAAAACTTACACGTGTTTATGCAATAAAAATAGGCCTAAATGTGCATAAGTTTTCACTTGAAAATCCTCATTGTTGTGTTACACATTAGTTTTCATAAGACTTGTATGGTTTTAAAATAAAACAAGATAACGCGCATTAGTTTTCATTAGGCAAAGTGACATGTGCTTGAAATCAGCGTTATCTAACTTAAAACTGTTTTTGCGCATACATACTGAGTTGTGTGGAATAACACTGTTTTGTACACTAAAATTGGTCTAAATGTGCATCAATTCTGTAGGGAGATACTAAAGTGTAATACGATCGGATAATCGTAAGTCGTGTAGAATCCACTGTTTTGTGTACTAAAATGGCCTAAATAAGCATTAATTTTTGTAGGAAATTAGTGAAATGTGAAAAAATTGGATAATTGTGAGTTGTGTCAAATAGCACTATTTTGTGCATTAAAAAGTTGTCTAAATGTGCATTAATTTTTGCAGGAGGTTAGTAAAAGAGTGATATGTTGGGATAATCATGAGTTGTGTAAATATTGTTTTCTACATTAATAATCCTCTAAGTGTGTGTTAGTTTTCATACGATGCTAGTAAAAGTGACGTGCTTCAGCAATCTGTGCGCTATTGTTTGGAATAACATCGTTTCGTGCATTAAAAATAGTCTAATAGTGCATTTATTTTAATACGAAGTTAGTAAAGGTGATATGCTTAGGTAATCGACACTCTATTGTGTGAATTAACACTATTCCGTGCATTAAAATGGTCTAATTGTGCATCCGTTTTCATAGGAATTTAGAAAAGGTGACATTCTTAGGAAATCAATACACTATTGTTTGAAATGACACTATTTGTGCTTTAAAAGTTGCCTAAATGTACATTAATTTTCATAGGAAGTTAGTAAAGGTGACCTAAGTTAACGAGCATGTTAATGTTTGAAAAGACATGGTTTTATGCATTAAAAATGGTGTAAATCGGCATTGGGATTGAAAAGATTGGTATTTGACCAAATAAGATCGTCTAGTTCCTATAGAACCTATCACTTTACTAGTACTATGACTTACATTGTGAAGATCACAAGTAGAGGTGGCAATTTCGACCCACTTACATGTAATTTGGCTGATTCTGTTATGTTTTATTTTTAGGGAGTCAAGTGGGTTAAGTTAAGTCACTTAACTAAAATGGAAACATGTCAAATGGGTCGAACCTGCGAAAGGGTCAAAATGCATAAAATCATCTAAAAAATCTCTCTAGTGCTGAAAAGAAACACCAACCGAATCAAAGAAAGAAACAATCACAAAAACCTTTTTGAAGAAGAAGAAAGATCAAGTGGTTGAAGAGAAGTCTTCAAGTGCCAAAAAATCTGCTTCCAAAGAGAAATCTGGTATGAATAATCTCTCTTTCTTACGCCTCTTAGTTTCTGTATATATATTTTTTATGTACTTGGCTTACAGCTTTGTCTTAGGTTGTTCTAATTTGTTATTTTTCTTTTTTAAATTGGAAAAAGGATGAGAAAAAAGAGAAACCAAAAGAAGAAAAGTTGAAGCCTAGCAACTATGAACTTAAAGCTGCAATATCTGATCTCCTTAAAGAAGTTCATTTCAATACGGAGAGAATATGTTCTAAAACTGAGAATAAGTTTTAGTGTCTATTGGCTGGTTATTTCCCATTATTTGCTTGTAGAGGAAAATTAACTGGATCTGACTTCTATATGAAATGTCCTTGGTCTGCCTACACATTTCTTTGGCCATAAAGTTTGTCAGATATTGATATCTTTACAAACTGCCCTTGATCTTGAGCATTGACGACATTGCATGTTTTTTTCTTTATCTTTTTTACCTTAATTGTTGTGAAAAGGTGGGAAGGATTATAGTGTGTGAAGCTGGGTTTTATTATATAAGTTTGTTAGGATTTTAGTTAGAATAAAATTACTTTTGTACCCTTAATAGTTAGTTAGGATTATAGTTAATCTCATCCATTGATTTTAAATGGATATTAAATCAAGGGTTAAAAATTCTTCTTATTCTTTTTACCAAAAAATCTTTTTTTATTTGATCTCACCTTTATATATATATATATATATATATATATATATATATATATATATATATATATATATATATATATATATATATATATTCCTTAAAGAAAAATATTAAACTTTTCTTTCCCGTAAATGATGTAAGAACTTTCACAATTACTCTTAATTTGTTTTAACATTATCTTATATTCAATAACTATTATAATTAAGAGTTTGACAATCCATATAAAGAGGGGTTACATTCCTTGATTTCAAAGGAAGTTTTATGGGTACAAGTGCTCATTCGTTCCCTTATTTTCTATTCCTATGTAGTCAAATCCCTAAATTATAATCCCACTAGCTCCACGCTAAATTAAATAAATAAAGAGGTACGGTAAACACACAAAGAAACTACCACAAAATTATCCAAAAGCTGACGTGTCAACGTTTTAGTGTACTGTGTAACAGTTTTTCTCTCCTCTTTTTTACTGAACCAATCAGTGTCTGCCATATCAATTTATGGATTTTTTTTTCTTTTTTTTTTTATGAAACTTTCTTTGTTGTCCTAGCATTTCTCATAAATAAATAACTCTTTCAAAACATTCAACCTCTAATTTAAATAAAGAGTTATACTGAATTAAGATATATAAATCTTAATTATTAGTCTTAGTTTCAAAATTATCATGCAAAATGTATAACATGTTTTAAGATTTATTTTATAAGGTTGCCACGCATGAGTAATCTTTTAAAACATACAAGTCTTTTAAGACATGGTATCTTCAAACTAAAGATTTGTACTTTACTATATCTTGTGTATTTGATCCAGGAAAATCAAGCTGTCAACATTCAAAAACTCAAATCACTAAACCTTTCCCTATATTTCATTCTTATTGCCTCATGTTTCCTCTTCACAACCACAACCACCAACATCATGACTTTGAAAATCTCTCTACTACTTCACATTGTTTTATGGCTCTCTATAATCTTCCTCATCATCCTCCATGCCAAGTCCAAATCCGCTAGCACTGTAACCACCTCAGCTCCACGTCACCGCCTTTTAAATAACAGGAAAACCTTAGCCTCTGACTTCGACTTCACCCCATTTCTAACACACAACCATCATCACCACCAGGATAAGTCACCGGAGCTAGGTGGAAATTACATTGATCCACGTTATGGTGTAGAAAAGCGACTTGTGCCAACGGGTCCAAACCCATTGCACCACTAGAAGAGGTGGCACATTTTAGCTAGCTACATCGTCGATATGTATACTTTGTGACATTGTGTGCATGATTGGTTTCTTTTGTTTTTCAATGTGTTAAGTTTGAGATTGTAAAAATGTGTTCATTGTTCTAGCTAGATTCTTATGACATTACATATTTTTTTTTTACTGAAAAAATATGATTACGATCATAATACTATGCTTGAGTATTGTGGAAAGAAAAACATGAGTGGGTGTGACGGCACGGCATAAAGGTCAAATGTTGCTAACTTGCTCTAGGACCATAAGTCCATAATGATGATAAATTAAGAAGGTTGGTTAGTGTAAAAGCTCCGCTAGTATATTCTAACTAAAGTGGGACAAGCGTCCAAGTATTTGCTTCAATATATTGCTTGTAAGTTCTATTATATTGTACTAGTATTTTTAATTTTATTTTTACGGGTGTCTTGTACAACCTATATATAAGCTAATTAGAAGTTTGGGCATTTTATTGCATATCATGCTTGACAATATTGTATTTTGTTGAGGAGATATAAATTCAAATTCTTTACTAGTTACTTCTAGTTATTACGAGACCTTTTGAATTAATACTTATCAACTTTGAATTAATACTTATTAAATTCGTGCATGTCTATCAAAGATTGATTACCTTTAAATACCATAGCTTTACTATTGGCACGTATTTAGACCCGAAACAGAAAACAGATTTAAAGTCTTGATTCATCTGTCCATGAAACGTAATCTTTTATTTGCACAATTATGATTACTAACTTGGGAAGATGGCAAACATAGTTAGGGTAATAAACATTGTAAACATTTAAGCCCTTGCGGAGATTCCAATTTACTCGATCTATAATTAGTTGATGCACTAATTGATTGTGCATCGCACACAACATAAGGTAGAAGTTGGTGAAGCAACAAATACCACTTGTGTTTGACTTGTTATATGGAGACCTGGTAAAGGGGAAGTGGAAGCAAGCAGCTCCCATTTTCTCGTTGCATATGCATGGTCTATTGTTTTGTGATCATCATTTCTTAGTGTGATTATAAAACCAAGGATTGTGAATTATTGCATGGCTCAGTCACCGAGGAGATGTGCCTGAAATCGAGACAAATGAGTTGTGATTGTGAAATTATCCTTTACTGTTGTTGAAGGATGCATTCAAAGAGGAATAGATCGACAATAGCTCATGAAGGAGCCTCGAGATGTAACTGAGATAATCATAAAGTTTTGTGGGCAGTAATTATCTCTTTTTTAACTATCAATGTACTGCTCTTTTTGAAATCGTTTGGGAATAAATTAAATGTTGGCTTTTTTAACCGTAAGATAGATTCTGAGATCATTGCAAACGCAAAAGAATTGGAAACTGCATTTCAAAACAAATACTTTGAAGTGCAAATTATATATATATATATATATATATATATATATATATATATATATATATATATATATATATATATATATATATATATATATATATATATATATATATATTATACTTGCTACTGTTTCATCTTATGGTAGCGAATTACAATATTTTTTTTGCTTTTGAGAGTAATTTTCTTTCAAATTCATCCTCTTTAAGGTAATATGTGACATTTTTGCCTTTTGGGAAAGAAAAAAAAATTGTATTAGCTTATAGGGGCAAAAATGTCCAAAATTTTCGCAAAATACCCTAAAAAATATGAATTTAAAAGACCCTCAAAAGCAAAAAAAATAGTTCATTAAACAGTGTCAAGTATAATACTTTTTGTAATAATTTGCCCTACTTTGAAAACATGTTGGTTTATAGAAACATCTTTACTGATAAGGAGAGAGCCACTTTAATATAATATAGTTTGTCTAGAAAATGCTTTGTCTGTGAACCAAGTTATAATCTCGACATTGCTTCAAGAAAACGTGAAGGACCAGAAGTGTAGATTAGAAACTTTGTAACTACCAAGTTAGTTAAATTAGTTAATGTAAAAGTCAACTTAGAAATTCTGTAAAAATAGAAGAGTCATATCGATTGGATCATGACTATTAGAAAGGAACACATCGTTTGGATTGTGACTAAACCGAACCATCACAAAGGTTCAACACAACCATTCGAATAGACATGACTTTTAGTGAGAGGTTGCAACGGTTCGTGACACCGTTTGGAAACCTATAAGTACTTGTGATTATGTATTATTACAATGGTTAGACAAATAAATAAGTTATCTAGTTTATACTTTGTTTGCAAATCATATTTGACTCAACCACATCGATCCATACACAATTATACACGGCTGGGACAACATTTTGCATCAAGAGCCTCGTTGGAACATCTCGTTACAGCAATCAAAACCGAAACCAGAAACTTCATAGAACCTTTGTATCGAGACAGGAACCCAAAAACAGAAACAAAAAGCCCACGCTAAAACTTGTTTTTTTCAGGAAACAACGCATACCCTTCGTACCTTGTTAACACTAGAAGGATTGCCTAGATAACTTAGGGACATAAGAAAGTCGTATACAACTTTCTTTGTGTCGAAATTTGCAAACAGGAAGGACACCGAACCAGAAACTGGTGTCTTGGTTTGTTGGATTAGTTCGTACGCTGCAACAAAACCAGAAGGAATAGAAGAATTCTTGTTTAACAACAACAAGAACGTACTTGTTTGTTTTACTACAACACAACAAGGGAAAAGGAAAAGAAGTCGACTAAGGAATTGTGTATTACCGAGATACACAAGAAAGGAAAAGACGCGCAGAAATTTTATAGGCGTTGCTTGGATAGTTAGAAAGGATACCGGTACAAGAAACAAAACATATAGGACGTTGACAATACTAACAACAACAACAATTGAAGAAGAACAAGCGAATTGATCACTTGCTGCAAAAAAAGAATACCAAATAGAATTCTGAAAGTTTGTTGACATACGGTGTGGAAAAAAAAAGGAATGAAAGGAAAGTATTGTGGAACAACGAAAAGAAGGAGACAAGCAACAGCGGAACGACAAACAAAATTACTTTGTTTAGACGTTGATAGAATACCGTAGGGTATTAAGGAAGGAAAAGAAGAACAGAAGCAATTCGATTGCTGTTTGGCAGAAAGATACCGCAAGTATTTTGAAAAGAAAAGGACTTGGAATAAAGAAAACAACGACAACAACCTGAAGTTGATCGTGGCCAAAGACACTTAGGGTGGATTTGGAGGATAGCCGAGATATAACAAGGGTCTAAGGCACATAGTAGGAACCAAGTTGAGAAGGAGACGAGGAAAGAAATAACGTGGTTGATATAGTTCTAAGTATCGACACACAAGTGGGAACATCGTTGTGTTTTGACACAACAATGAGGTCACAAAATCAAAACTTTGGATTTCAATTATACTTTATAGTGTAGATATTTACTTCATTATTAGGAAATCCCGAGAACTATATATTGATCCCGTATTAATAGGATTCCCGGAAAAACTATTTCTGTTCCCGTAGTAGTAGAAGTACCATATTGGTTAGAATTCCCATAAGATTAGAAAGTGAAAATCTTAAATACTTTTAAGATGTCCGGTGACGATTCAAGCACATCAAACACTACATTTAAACCCATGACACCTATTGCACAATACCAATGCCCTAAACTCAAAGACACAAACTACAATGTTTGGGCTATACAAATTAAGGTTATATTAGAAGCACATGGATTATGGGAGACTATAGAACCTAAAGAAAACACCCAATTAGATGATAAGAAGGATAAGGCAACTATTGCCCTCCTATATCAAGCGGTAACCGAGGATGTGATATTACAAGTAGCAAGTTATAAAACTGCTAGAGAATTATGGGAATCATTGAAAAGGAGACACGTTAGAGAAGAAAGAGTGCAACAGGCACGGTTACAATCACTAATGATAGGATTTAATGCCCTTCAAATGAAGGATGAAGAAACGATGGATGCATTTACGAACAAACTAAATGGTTACGCCACGAAGGCTAAAGAATTAGGAAAAACCTTGGATGAATCACTTTTAGTACGAAAACTATTAGACTCCACACCCGATAGATTCATTCAGATAGTAGCATCCATAGAACAGACGAATGATCTCGACGATATCACTTTAGATGAGATCACTGGAAAACTTAAAGCATTCGAGGAAAGGATAAAACTCCGAAAGGGAGGACAAGTAGAAAGCTACAATAACCTTTTATTCGCACGAGGCGAACACTCTAGAAATAAGAAACGGTTTAACAAATATAGGGGTAGATCAAACTACTCACGAGGAAACTGGCAAAATAAAGGAAATAGAGATAACTCGAATGGAGAAAATTCAACTCACAACAACAAACCCAATAAGTATAAAGGTGAGTGGAATAAGAAGAAGGTAAAATGTTTCAATTGCAGGAAACATGGACATTTTAAGAGAGAATGTAGAAGTCCACCAACAACTCAAGAACAATCAAACCTTATCTATGAAGACGATGAACAATCACTATTAATGACTACACACGAAGAAGTATTGTTAAATGAAGGACAAATACAACCCGAAAAATATGCTACAACAGATGCTAGCATATGGTATTTAGATAATGGTGCAAGCAACCATATGACAGGAACCAAGAGTCACTTTAAAGATATCGATGAAAGAATCACTGGACGCGTTCGTTTTGGAGATGGATCATATGTAGAGATAAAGGGTAGAGGTTCAATATTACTAGGATGTAGAAACAAGGAGCAAAAGATAATATCAGATGTTTACTACATACCAAATCTCAAGAGCAACATACTTAGTCTAGGACAACTTAGCGAAATAGGTTGTAAGATCATCATGGATGGAAACAAGTTGACTTTGTATGATAAGAATAAGAAGTTGTTGATGAAGGTAGAAAGATCGAAGAATAGACTTTACAGTATTAGACTACAAATAGAAGCACCAATATGCCTTTTAGCAAATGTGGATAACCAAGCATGGTTATGGCACGCTAGATTAGGTCATCTGAACTTTGACGATATCAACAAGATGACAAGAAAAGGATTAGTAGAAGGAATACCAAGAAAAAATCATGCAGGACAAGTATGTGATGCATGTTTATTAGGAAAACACAGCAGCACACCATTTCCAAACCAAGCTAAATTCAGATCAAAGAACCCACTGGACTTAGTTTATGGAGATCTTTGTGGTCCCATAAGTCCAGCAACACATTCCGGAAAGAAACTCATCTTCTTACTAGTAGATGATTGTACACGTTACATGTGGGCCTATTTTATAACATCTAAGGATCAAGCCTTCAACATATTTAAGGAATTTAGACAGAAGGTTGAAATGGAGTTAAGATTGAAGTTAAGAATGCTAAGAACAGATAGAGGTGGTGAATTTACATCAAATGAATTCGATAAGTACTGTAAAGACAATGGAATAGCAAGACAGTTAACAGCATCACCGCAACAAAATAGAGTAGTTGAAAGAAAGAATAGAACGGTGTTATCAACTACTAGGAGTATGATGAAAGCGATGAAGTTACCCTTAACTTTTTGGGCGGAAGCAGTCAAGCACGCCATTTACATACTAAATAGGGTACCTACACGAGCACTAGAAGATAAAACACCATATGAAGCACTCTACAACAGAAAACCAAACCTACAAAACCTTAGAATATTCGGATGCACAGCTTATGCTAAGATAACCATACCTCACTTGAAGAAGTTAGATGATAGAAGCATACCGATGGTTTATTTAGGAGTAGAGGAAGGATCAAAAGCTTGTAGGCTATATGATCCAGTAAGAAAGAAGAAACATGTTAGTAGGGACGTAAAGTTTATGGAAACTAAGCCGTGGAATTGGGATAAAAATGGAAATGATACGGATACACAAGACACATTTTAGGCTAGTTTTGTGGTAGACGAAGTTAATAATGGAAATCCTACACCAATCAACATAGAAAACACTGATAACACATATCATGAAGAAGATCAAATACCGGATCCAATACCTGATCCAGCATCACCAACTACACCACCAACATACACTTACGAACCCAACTCAGAAAGTGAAAGAGAAGCTACTATTAGTTCGTTAGAAAGCTCATTAGGAAGCTCAGAGAGATATGATCACAGACCAGTACGAGGTTTAAAGAATATCAATGAAATTTATCAACATGCACGTGAAGTAGAAACTCCAAGTTTATATTTCAAAGAAGAAGAACCCCGTAACTACAAGGAAGCATCAAAAGATGAGAAATGGATTGAGGCCATGAAAATTGAATTAGATTCAATCAACAAGAATCACACATGGACTCTAACAACATTGCCAGAAAATCAGAAGGCAATCGGACTCAAATGGGTTTATAAAACCAAGAGAGATGCACAAGGAAAGATCATTAGATATAAAGCAAGATTAGTAGTGAAAGGTTATGTACAAGAACAAGGAATAGACTTTGATGAAGTATTCGCACCAGTTGCTAGGATAGAGACAGTTCGGTTAATATTAGCACTAGCAGCATATCATGGATGGCAAGTACACCACTTAGATGTGAAATCAGCATTTTTACATGGAGAATTGAAGGAAGAAGTCTATGTTACACAACCTGAAGGTTTCATTCAGCAAGGAAACCAAGGAAAAGTATAAAAGCTAACAAAAGCTTTGTATGGCTTAAGACAAGCACCAAGAGCTTGAATGTGAAACTTGATCAAACCTTAAAGTCATTAGATTTTAAGAAATGTAATCTCGAACAAGCAGTCTACACGAAGAGAAGCAAGAATTCAACACTTATTGTTGGAGTATATGTAGATGATTTAATAATAATGGGCACTCCTAAGAAAGAAATAGACTTGTTCAAATCCCAGATGGAAGATAAATTTGAAATGAGCGATTTAGGATTGCTAGCATATTACCTTGGGATAAGAGTTACACAGACAGGATGAGAGATTACAATCAAGCAAACTGGATACATTAACAAGATCCTAAAAGAAACAAGTATGGCGGATAGCAATGATACGAAGATACCATTGGATCCCGGCACTAAGTTGGTCAAGGCGGAAGATGGAGAACCAGTTGACGCAACTTATTACCGAAGCTTAATTGGAAGCCTAAGATACTTATTACATACAAGACCGGATCTTAGTTACTCAGTCGGACTACTCAGCAGATTTATGCAAGACCCGAAGGATCATCACCTGAAGGCAGTGAAACAAGTAATCCGATATGTCAAAGGAACAAAAGAACATGGAATAATATACAAGAAGGAAAGCGGCTGCAAGATTACAGGTTACAGTGACAGTAGTTATGGAATCAATACCGATCAAGGAAAAGGAACTACTGGAGTCGTATTTTACTTTGGAGAGTCACCTATTACCTGGTGTACTCAAAAATAACCGACAGTGGCGCTCTCATCATGTGAATCAGAATTCATGGTGGCTACTGCAGCAGCATGTCAAGCCTTATGGTTAAAACGTTTACTTAGTGAACTAACTGGAATGGAAGAAAAAAGGATAACACTCAGAGTTGACAATGTGTCAGCAATAGCACTCGTAAAGAACCCAGTATTTCATGGAAGGAGTAAACATATAGACATTCCCTATCATTTCATTCGGGAATGCGTAGAGAATGGTCATATAAATGTGGAACACGTTAACGGAGAACTACAAAGAGCAGACATATTAACGAAAGCTTTACCAAGACTCAAGTTTACAACTATGAGACAAATGCTCGGAGTTCAAGATCTCGGACGAAGCAATGATCAAGATTAAGGAGGAGAATGTGAACCAAGTTATAATCTCGACATTGCTTCAAGAAAACGTGAAGGACCAGAAGTGTAGATTAGAAACTTTGTAACTACCAAGTTAGTTAAATTAGTTAATGTAAAAGTCAACTTAGAAATTCTGTAAAAATAGAAGAGTCATATCGATTGGATCATGACTATTAGAAAAGGAACACATCGTTTGGATTGTGACTAAACCGAACCATCACAAAGGTTCAACACAACCATTCGAATAGACATGACTTTTAGTGAGAGGTTGCAACGGTTCGTGACACCATTTGGAAACCTATAAGTACTTGTGATTATGTATTATTACAATGGTTAGACAAATAAATAAGTTATCTAGTTTATACTTTGTTTGCAAATCATATTTGACTCAACCACATCGATCCATACACAATTATACACGGCTGGGACAACATTGTCTGAGAAGAGACAATACAATATATCTGTTAGTGAAGTTGTCACTTTGAGACTCGATTCATGGTGTCTAGCAAAATACAACCAATAGCATGGTGGCTAGCTAGCTTTCAAGTTTTAAACTTTATTCGCTTTCTTTTACACGAAAGTAATATTGTATGATGTTATTTAGATCTGATTTTAAGTGTTCAAGAAAGTTGTTATAAAAAATTATTTTGAGGCAATCAATGTATTTAGTTTATATATAGATTAATATCTTGTATGGAAACGTATTATGCATGAAATGATTCGTTGAGCTTTATGAAATACTCACCCGTGTAGAAGTGGGACATTTAATTTCAAAGCTTGAGTCAACATGCATGAGCCATTTGCTTTGGGTGTTAATTGGTTGAAACCAAAACTGAAGTTTAATTTGACTCGATCAATACAAACTGAATGGTTGATGGTACAAGAACAAACCAAACCAACCAACCAGGCTTGTTGTGAAATATGGTGAGCAATGAATGTATACCCGTATATGCCAAATGGTAGGGGTGGTTGATGCGTGTGTTATATGATAAAGTTGACTTTGTTTTATTTGAGCAAGACAAAGTATGCTTATAAGCAAACCCAGCGTGAGAGATTAAGCAGTAAAAAATAATAATAATAAAAGATGCAACCTGTTAAATTCACAAGTGGGGTGAATTTATGTGCTCACATAATGAGTTGTTTTTTTAGCATATGAGAAACATGGAAGGAAGTTGATCTCATTGCCTAGTTGTGACAATATAAGAGGTTAGGAGCATTATTAGAGATCCACTACCTCAAGATTATGTTGGAATTATGATATCATGACATTCATATATTATAAACCAAACACATCAAGTGAGGGTAGCGGAAGCAATTATAACAAGATCAAATAACATGTAATTAATTAATCAATATTTAAATAGTAAACATACCTTTGTGGTTCTAGCCCGAACAAGAATCAAATTGCAATCTTCAATCAAGAACCCTAATTAGGGTTTATGTGGATTACAAGAATTACCCCTTACCTCTTTTGTAATTCAATCCAAGAATCAAACAATAGTGTGTTTGATTCACGTTCTTGTACACACGTACTAATTCAAGAAAAAGTTTATGCAAGTAATTAAACACAAAACTTTGTAGATCAAGAAAATCGAATCCCTTAGGGGTTGTTTTAGATGGATCGACCAAGGGACAAAGAAGAGGAGAGAAAACACCAAGATGTGTGTGTACAAGTTATGAGAAAACAATGCACCTTGGGTTTGTTTATATACTATTCAAAACTTGGAGCTCAAGGCACAAAGGAGGTGGAGAACCCCCTATGGCCGATCGGTTTAGAGTCCCCCTAGGGGATTCCGGAACCTTCCCTTGTTTCTAAATTTTTCTTAGCATTACTTTCCTAATCTTCGTTAATAGGTCATTAGTCATTTATCATTAAATACTAATTACTATTACTAGTTTTGTGTTTATTAATAATTAATTATAACCTTTTATAAATAATTATTTCTTTTTCTCTTCATACGTATTGTGTGCACTCCCGTGATCTCAAGTTCGATCCTAACACACGACTATTATTATAATGTCTATAAAACCAACAGCTCCCACTTATACATATCATAATAGTGTGATCACATCGGTTAGCGTCTTGCAACACGCCGATGCCTCTAGTACAACTTGAGTAAGGCTCCTGGAAAACCTTTTAATGATTTCTCATTATTATTATCCATTTGTTTCTAATACCGTGTTAAATAAGGATATGGATCTAGGTCATTCCTTAATTAACCATTCTGTTTCTCGTTGTTAGAAATTGACAAGATTACCAAATCTTCTGAACCTTTCAGGGAAGACCTTGGGCGTGGCCACGCAAACACCTTGACAACCCTACGAGGGGCCCAACAGTATTAAACTCCAAAAATTAATTTGAAGGAACAAATTCTTTATTGATTACAAGCAAAACACACAAACATTGTATCACTTCCGAAAACAACCCTTATAACTACCAGTTACGTATAGCGTTAAGTTGTTCCACAAAAATGTACTACATTCATGACCGTTATCTTGTATCTCAAGTCTAAGGATAACTTCTTATGATTTACTTAATGACAAGATCCATAAAGTAACATCATATAGTTGGGATAAGTCCTATATTCAGTATCATCGAATATCGTCTGAAATGGCTTGACTACGCATCAATATACTCCAAGTATATTATACCAACTTCAGATTTGTCTTAATTTAATAATATTCTCATATTATTAACTGACAACGGACAATTTAGAATAACTCTTATTCATGGATTTAAACATGCAAAAATAGGACAACAATAATTAACAATAGAAATAAACATACCAACATACTTTATTTCATTAAAATAATAATTGTTTACAATATCCTTTATCAAAATACTAATCACAGTTATGCATGAAACTACTAGCTAATTTAAGCCCAATTCCATTGGCCAATTCATTAAGCTTCTCCTTTGCCAAAGCCTTAGTGAATGGATCAGCTAAGTTATCATCTGTGTGAACTTTCAGCAGATTTATTTCACCTTCGTTAACCTTTTCACGAACAAAGTGATACTTCCGTAGAAAATGTCTGGTGCCTCTAATGACTCCAGGTTCATTGGCAAATATGATTGCAGCAGAATTGTCACAATACATATTAATAGGTAATTCAATTGAAGGCATAATACCAAGCCCTGAAACGAATTTCCTAATCCAAACAGCCTCCATAGCAGCTTCTGAAGCAGCAATGTATTCAGCTTCTGTTGCATACATCACAATTGTACTCTGCTTCTAGCTCCTCCAGTCTACTGCTCCTCCATTAATAACAAAGACATAACCCGTCTGAGACTTCGAATCATCTTTATTACTTTGAAAGGACGCATCGCAGAAACCTGTAACACAAAGTTCTGCAGCTGGATCTCCACCATATACCAAAAACATATCTTTTGTATTTCTCAAATACTTAAGAATATGTTTAACATCAATCCAATGTTTTTCACCTGGATTATGTTGAAATTGACTGGTAATATTTTGAGCAAACGCCACATCTGGCCTTGTGCATTTTACCGCATACATAATAGATCCTACAGCTGAAGCATAAGGAACTTTACTCATGCGAGCCACCTCAGCAGGTGTTGAAGCACAAAACTCATCACATAAGCCATATTTTACTTCCATCAGCAAATATCCTTTCTTGGAATTTTTCATATTGAATCTTTTCAATATTTTGTCAATGTAAGCACTTTGACTTAATCCAATTAACCGCCTTGATCTATCTCTATAGATTTTGATTCCAGAATGTATGCAGCTTCTCCTAAATCTTTCATAGAAAAGCACTTTCCAAGATATGCCTTAACCTTTTGCAAACTTTGGAATGTCTTTTCCCATGATCAATATGTCATCAACATATAAAATTAGGAAAATTACATTATCACTCCCACTAGCTTTGTGATACACACATGGCTCATCAAGATTTTGAGTGAATCCAAACTTTTTGATCTCAGCATCAAATCTCTTGTTCCATTGTCGTGATGCTTGCTTTAATCCATAAATGGACCTTTACAGTTTGCATACACGATTTGGAAACTCTGGATTTTCAAACCCTTCTGGTTGTGCCATATAGATGTCTTCATCTAGATGACCATTTAAGAAAGCAGTTTTCACATCCATTTGCCAAATCTCATAATCATAGTACGCTGCTATAACTATGAGAATCCTTATAGCTCTTATGTCTGCTACAGGAGAAAATGTCTCCTCGTAATCAATTCCAAAAGTTTGAGTAAAACCTTTAGCAACTAGACGAGCCTTATAAGTGTGTGCATTTCCATCCATGTTAGTCTTAATCTTGTAGAGCCACTTACTCCCGACTACCTTGGCAGCAGGAGGTAAGTCTACTTCTTCCCAGACTTAATATCATGCATGGATTGTATTTCCCCATCCATAGCAGCTTTCCATTTAACCTTTTCAGGACTATTAATGGTGTCACACCCCCAAAATCGGGTCCAGCGGAAGCATACATGTAGCTGGGGTGTAACTCAATTGATATCACAACACAAGTACAAAAAGGTTTTCACTTCAATCATTTAGAATAAAATTATTTAACCAAAATGTTGAATCTACATTGTTAAAAATAATGCGGAAGTAGGCCATTAAAATAGTCAAAAACGGTCCCCAAATGATTAAATCAGAGTCTTCTATGACCATGCCCTGCCCTGCCCTGCCAAAACCTCCAGAAGCGTGCCATTACTTAATACCTGAAAATACATGCTAAAGTGTCAACACGAGGTTGGTGAGTTCATAGAGTCTTGTGAAAAAGAATGTAATGCATATGGATGAAGTTGTCCCAGCAAAGGCATCGTAAATCCACTCAGTTACAAGTCCCGCCATAAGAGAGTTGTAACCTGTGTGTTTATGACCCACTGCCAAATGTAATATGTATACGTGAACAAATGTAATACTTGTATCCAAATTCCATGATAAATATAGCAAACGGCTATATAAATAATTCAGTCCAATGAGGTTATATAAACAATGCTGACAATGTCGCCAGATAAACAATGATGATAATCCTGACAATGTCGCCAGATAAACAACTTTGACAATGAGGTTATGTAAATGAGTCTGACAATGTCGCCAGGTAAACAGTAATGACAATGAGGTCATGTAAACAATACTGACAATGTCGCCAGATAAACAAGGATGACAATGAGGTCATATAAACAAGTAATAATGTTTAGGAAACAGTCACATGAAATACAGGTAATCAAACATACCAATGAAATGCAGGTGATCAAACATATATGTAGGTAAAGCTGAAAATGTTTGAGTAATCAACCATGTAAAGCAAGTAATGCGTTTAAGTAAAACGAGCATAAAGTTGAAATCATGTAATTGAGCATGTATCTCCCCCAAAGAGTTGATAAAACAATTAAAAGAGTAGGGGCTATGACTCACCTGAAGCTGATGTTACTGTGATGAAGTGAAATGAACAACAATGAACATGTAATGAGCTGAAAAACAAGGCGCGCACACTAGCCGCAACCTAATATGAATGATATGAACGATCTAATTTAGATCATGAAATGATGTTGGAAATGTCCATGCACATGTTTCCTATACCACTCTACTCTTTGAAAATACTTGTTGTTATCAAAATATACATTTTCCAAGACTTAGGAAAAATATGGCTATTAGAAAAATAAAACTAGTTGCAATATATATACTTATGTATATATCGTATGTACCAATGTTCGTGTTGAAATCCTCGGGTTGAAATCCTTGAAATAACGCCTCGTAGTGATAAAATATACTTGTAATAACTAATACTTCATTAGTTATAAAATTGGGTACTTGGTTAATATTTCTAGAAAATCTAGAATTTAGTACGTAGTGTTATTATTATTTCTAAAAGCTGCCAATTATAGAGGATTTTTGCCGATATTGAAACGTGAATATCTTTGTCGTTATTAGTCCGTTTTACTTGTTCTTTATATCCACGGTTACGTCTTAGTATGTAGTAATATATTTTGGAAAGCTTGGCTCCTCCGGGTTACGTCTAAAGCCTCTTTTTGTCCGACGAAAAACGTCCAACAGCATGTATTTTTCCGGAAAATAGTTTTCGTCAATAAACTTGCTAAAATCATAACTTCTTCGTTATAAACTCTTTTTAATCCGTTCTTTCGCCTACGGATTCGTTTTTGAAAGTATTTTCTAAAAATTTTGCCAAAGTTTACTTTGTATTTACTGATTTTCCAGAATTTAACAAAATGGGACAGCATGTTTATATAAGTGTTACAAATCCATTTCCAAGGTTCAAAACTAGTTTCAACCTCAACCAAAACTCTTGCAAACACCACAAAGCTATACTAATCCTACCATACACCTTCTTAGGGTGCCATGGGTTCCTAATGACTAGTAATCAAGTTAATTTAACAAAGGAACACCTAAATCAAAATCTAGGGTTTGTATGTTCAAAAAGTTAACAAAAATAAAGTGGTATAACTAGTTTGTGCATGAAATTAAGCATGAATACTATAAGATACATGTGTTAATTAGATGAAATCATGAAAATAAAGTTGATAACTCACTTTGAAATATTAGATGATTAGATGAGGCAAAACCTTGTGTTTCTTGTGTTTTTGTGTTATGATTCTTGATTAGGATGATGAAATGAACAACTTTGATGCTTTATACTTTGAAAAATAATGGATTGAACTTGTTTTCATGGTTTGGTCGTGGGTTTTGATGTAGGGAGGAAGAAGAAGAGAAAAACTTCACATTTTGATTATTAGGAATGAATATAAATGTGTTATTGATGTTTATGTAGGAAATATCTCATCCAATGGCATTTTGATAATTAATTAGTCAAGTGGAAGACAAGGGGGGGCTGCACATGTAAAGAAATTAGATGAGTATGTAGCAAGCTTGGTGTTATCTGGTTCACGGGGTCGGTTTTGGTTCCGTTATTCGCAAAACGTAAAGTTTTAAATCGCGAAACATAAATTCGGGTATCGTAAAAATATGAAACTTGAAAGAATGACTAAAATTGTCAAAATACTCCATAATAAAATATAAAATGAATGGTAAGTTCCATCGGGTTGCTTAAACGTTGTTAAAACTGGAAACGCGGGTTAAAAACGCGTAATTCGCGTAAAACGCTGAACTGAAAAACGTAAAATTCCAAAACTTTAAGAATTGTCGTAAAATGAGAGAAAATCATATTTCTATAGTTTATAATGATTTATAGACATATCGGGATGCCGGAAGGACGTTTAAACTTGAATGTAAATCTCGGACACGGCTTCGTGATTTTTGCAGAAATGATCCGACGAGCGCCAAACTCTCGGATTACCGTTAAAATAGTTTAACTTATGAGAATATGAAATAAAAATTTCGGACATGAATAGTGTTTTGTGAATAGTAAAAGTGAATAGTAACTTTCCGAGATAAAAATTGGAATTTCGACGTTTGAAACAGGACATGAAATTACGAGTTGTGACAAATGGCAGCTCTATAAGTAGTAGGTTCATTAAGATCCCCTAGTAAATGCCCATTAACCTCTACATTAAGACATAGATGCTCAGGAGCTTTCACAGATCTTGAGGATCTGCAAATGGGAACTACTTCAACTTCCGGTGGAGGACCCAGACTTTCCAGTTCTACAGGAAGTGTGCTAGTGTTTTCTGAAGGTAATGCATTATCTAGATCATATTCTAGATCATATACTCTCCCACTGACTTCTTAAGTTATAAAATCACTTTCAAGAAAGTTACCATACCTAGCAACAAACACTTTGTTCTCAGGTGGGTAGTAAAAGTAGTAACCCATTGTTTCCTTTGGGTATCCTACAAAAATGCACTTTACAGATCTTTGTTGGAGTTTATCTTGTGAGTCACGTTTAACATACGCCTCACAACCCCAGACCTTTAAATAAGACAAGTTCGGAGCTTTTCCAGTCCACATCTCATATGGTGTCTTATCAACCTTCTTGGTGGGAACCATATTCAAAATACGAACAGCTGATTCCAGAGCATAATCCCAAAAAGACAAAGGAAGATTAGTAAGATTATACATTGATCGAACCATGTCCAACAATGTACGATTCCTTCTCTCAAATACACCATTTTGTTGTAGAGTATATGGAGATGTGAGATTCTGGACAATTCCATTCTCAGTTAAGAAATCTTTAAAATCTTGACTAAGGTATTCACCACCTCGATCAGAATGAAGAGCTTTAATCTTCTTTCCTAATTGCAATTCCACTTCTGCTTTGAAAACTTTAAATGTTTCAAACACCTCATGTTTATGTTTAAGTAAATAAACATAACCATAACGGCTGAAATCATCTGTAAAAGTTAAGAAGTAAACAACACCTCTCCTTAACACATGTCTAAGTGGTCCACATACATCAGTATGTATCAAACCAAGTAGATCTGAAGCTCTTTCCATATTGTTATGAAAAGGTTTCTTCGTCATCTTCCAAGAAATACAAGACTCACACTTATCAAATGACTCATCATTTATATTCTTCAAAAGCCCTTTTCTTTGCAGCTTTTGTATGCGAGTCTTGCCTATATGGGCAAGTCTATAGTGCCAAAGGTAAGACGAATTCAAGTCATACTTCATTCTCTTACTTATGCTGTACATTGAATTATTATTATTGTCGGAAACACAATCATTCATATCAATTTCAAACACACCATTCACAGCAACAACATTAAAATAAAATACACCATTTAAAGAAACAGAAATTTTATTTCCATCAATAGTGTGAGTAAAACCAAGATCCAACAAACCTGAAAAGGAAACAACACCTCTAATTATAGAAGGTGCATAATGACAATTGTTTAAAACAAGTACTAAACCCGAAGGTAAAACTAAATTAAACACTCCTATGGCTTCAACTGCTGCTTGTGCTCCATTACCCACATGCAGAAATTGCTCCCCATAAGCTAGTCTCCTTTCCTCTCTAAACCCCTGAAGTGTATTACAAATATTAATACCACATCCAGTATCATTTACCTACGAATTTAATTTACGAGATAAAGTAAATAATTCAATGACAAATAAGTTACCCGAAGTATTGGCGCCCATGTGCCCAGTCTTCTTAACCTTATTATTTCGCAAGTCATCGAGATAAAGAGGACAATTCCTCTTCCAGTGACCCATCACCTTGCACTAATGGCATCCTTGATCCTTCTTTGGATTATTCTTCACAGGATGGTTCTTCTTAGGTTGAGGTGGTTGATAAGCCATAACCTGCTTATTCTTATCAGCCTTCTTCTTTCCTTTACCCTTCTTCTTGTTCGCATTTGGCTTGTTAATTCTACCCCCTTGAAAAGCAATTACTTAGGGTGTAGGAGCCTTTTTTTGTAAACCTTTCTCATAATCAATGAGCAGTGTGTGCAATTCACTTACTGTCTTCCCCACGTAATGCATATGGAAGTTCCTCACAAAACCACTAAATTCCTTGTTAAGGGATCTATTGATTAAGTTCATAGCCATATCATTGTCATAGGGTTTCTTAAGTGTTTGTAGTTGATCCATGTAACTTTTCATTTTCAACACATGAGCACTCACAGATTCACCATCACCCTGCTTACAACCATGTAGAGCCTCCATCAAATCATAAATCTCTACATTTGATGGTTTCTCATATAGTTTCTTGAGTTCATCAATCATGTTCATGGGGAAATACTCTTCAAACTGCCTTTGAAGAGCTGGTGACATCGCCCCTAACATCATTGGGGCCACATCAATATGTTCCTTACAAACATTATTCCATTCAGCCTTAGCAGCCTCAGTAGCCGCAGGACCTTCAGGTTCAGCAGGACAAGGTGTTTTCAAGATTTCAAGTTGACCAGTCACTCGCTGGACAATCCTGAGTGCACGAAACCAATCAGTGAAATTTTCTGAGCCAGTCAATTTTTCTCGTTCAAAATAAGTTTTGAACACAAAACGAAAGTTGGTGTTATCAGTTTGAGCCATTTCTACAGATAAAGAAAGTTCAAAACATTAGTATTTTTGATAATACAATTTTTCAAGAAAATTAAAATACCCAAGGAAATCATATCCATAGAATAATCTTGAAAACTAGGATCCTCCATAAACATAGTTTCATCACATCAGTTGATCTGCTAGTAATGAAAGTATAATACGAGGTAACTTGTCGTACAAGTAATTGGCATAACATTTGTCCAATTCCTAGATTTATGGGATTTACAATCACAAAACATTTGTATTGTAAGCATGTTTAGTTCCCATCTTAATGCCTTGAGTCCAAGATCTCACTTACTACTCAATTTAAGTCGTCTAACTTAAAAACTGTAAACTCACAAATCCATCAAATCAGTTGATCTGCTAGCAATGAATTCATGAAATTTACCTCTCCATTGCAATCTCGCTAAGTTCTCACATGACGTAAATTACAACTTCAAGTGTTCTTAATTAGATGGCATTCAACTTAATTTTATAAGGGTATTAATTTTGATGTGATCAAAATAATGTATGTAGAAGCATGCATTCAACTTCATAACATTGGTTTTACAAAACATTTTTATTACCAATTTGTTAAGAATAAAATAACAAAGTTTTGATTGAGGTATCGAGTTCACCAATTAAAGAATTACCATCAATTATCGTCCACTATATCGTACTTTTGCATAAGCCTGAAAGCTTAGTGTTTCGGATAATCATTGTGGAATTGTGGTTAATTCACCCTTAAGATGACAGTGTACGTAATATAGTGATATAGGTAAGTCTAGGGTCGGCAACCAGGCAGTTGTAGAGAACCGGTAGGTGCATGAGCTTTAAAAACCCCTCTCTACAAGTACGTTGGATGGCAACCTTCGGTCCACCTTTCGCACACTATGTACAAAAACATCAATCAACCAATCCTTTGGAACTTACTCTTAAAACCAAAACAATTTCGCCATTTATTTAGTCCGTATTATTTTTCTATTCAAAAAATTACCCTTTTCGTTTATAAACATGTCTAACATAATAATAAACAAAAACAAGTAATGTAAAATAAAAAATAAAACAACTAAAAAAACATATATACATAATCATAACAATTAAATATGTATAAAACATGTAGCTGATGAGTGTGTAAATACTCATCATTTTTATCGTATCTGAACTGCCAAAACATCCAAAAATACTCGATAATGCATCAAAATACTAAAAATATTCCAAAATTGTGATTTATATGTTTTAGATGAAAAATGTTTAAAAACAAATAAAAAACGAACAAAGTTTGCATAATTGGCAATTTCAGTCCCTCAAGTTTCATAAATTTACAAAACTAGTCCCTGAAGGTTTAAAATGAAAGAAAAGTCAACTTTGGTCTTCGGGAAATCAAATTTGTTCAATATTAATCCCTGGATGAAAGTTTTAACAAACTGGCAACTTTTACCCCTCAAAATCCAAAATTGGCATAAAAGGTCCCTGAACTTTCAAAACTTGACAAAATCGGTCCCTGGTGAAATATTTTTGAAAGAAAGTCAATATGGGTCCTTGGGAAATTACAATTTATCACAAACGGTCCTTGGAGTAAAGTTTTCACAAAATGGCAAAAACGACCCCTCAACTTTGAAAAATGACAGATTTGGCCCTCGGGGTTTTTAAAAGTGACAAATAACATTTCAAACCTTTGGTTATTTGAAGTTGGCATGTTTAACCCGTGTGATAACTTTGGGGATGTTACAAATCAGGTCCTTCAAATTCAGAAAATTACAACTTTTGGTCCTTGTGATTTAGTTACTTAACCAAACGGATCCTTAGTACTATTATAAACCAAACCAAACCCAATCCATTACCCAATCCACCCTTACCCTCCTTGGCCCAGTCCACCATCACCAGCCCATTCTCCACAAATAAAACCAACCCCCGTTTTTATTACTCACCCAGTCAAACTCAGTCAACCTTCTACATCCCCCACCTAGCCTGCAAAACCCATCATCACTCCAACCCCCTCCTCTGCCAACACTCAACCCTCAATAACCCTACCCCTACACTACTCTTCCAAACACTAAAAACCAAATCCCCCCCCCCCCCCCTCGACAAATGCAAAAAGCCAAATTACAATTAAAATCATTTTCCCGCCAAGAACCAAGCAACGGCTTGGATCATTTCTACTCATCCATTGGCTCAAAACCTATGTGGGAAGCTTCCAAGAAGCCTTTTTGAGGTGTATAAATGAAGATAGAATGGAAGCAATTGAGTAGTAGTGAGTAGTATAGAATTAGTTTTAGCTTAATATATGTTAAGTCTTTTTAATGTAATTTCCAAATTTCAATTGTACTCCTTAGTTAACAGACATTGCAATCAGTGTTTTCAGGGTATTATAAGTGACCTTTAATATCAATTCCAAGTAACTTCAGTTAACTTTCCATTTTTGTAATTTTTCCATTTGAAATCTCAATTTAGCTTTTATGGTATAAATGTTATTGTTTTCTGGTTCTTCAAGCTCACAAAAGCCACTGAATAGCTTCTATAAGCTTTCTTGTGAATTCTAATAAGTTATTTCAATAATTCAAAAAAATATCAAAAAATATCAATAAAAATAGTCAAATAAATAAAAATTCATTGGAGAAGCCTATTGATGCAAAGATCTTGATCAGAAATGGATGGAGCAGGGTTTTAGAACCTCAGGTGAGGTGTTAGGATAGCTCTTGGTTCTTGTGTACTTCAGTTCTATGCCTTGGATCATTATGTAAGAACTTTCCTATATTTTTAGCCTGATCTGTAATATTTAGTAATTGTGGGTAGATGTTGTGTAATTCTGATCATTTATGTTTATATTTGATTAAGTGTAATGATAACTTTCAGTTTCATGTATTAAATTTGTCAATTGCTTCTTTAATTTTCCAATCCTGTTGCAATAAGGTTGTTTGGATAAATGTTTTTGGTATACTGTGAGTAGAGTTAAAGGTCTAAGATGGTTGGCTTATTGTACCTAGGATCACATCAGTTGAGTTTATGCATTAACCTTTGGCAATCTTAGGTCAAAAGTCAAAATCATGCATTTACTTCTTCAACAGCTTATCTGTTGAAGACTTTGTGAATCAAAACCTTAATTTCAATACATAGGTGGGTAATATAGGTAGGTTTAGGTTCATTAAGGGTTAGTGTAACATAATTGATCAGTTAGAGGCTTTGGAAATCCATTTTAGTCAACTAAGGCCAAAAATTCAAAAAGTCAAATGTCATGACTGTCAATATGGACAGTTTTTCTTGGTGATTTCTAGGGTTAATGTAGATAGGAAATGATTAATCTCTGTTGATTCTTGTTCCTTGATAGCTTGTTGACATGTAGAATCAATTTTTAGACCATAAGCTTATGATTTACTAGCTTAATTCACCCCTTGAAAAGTCCTCAGTGGACCAAAGTTGCCCTGCTACACAAATCTATGATCAGACCCCCAACTTCTTTGGCTCACACAGAATTCAAAAGTGGACCCCACTTCAAGTTTCTTAGCATTTTGAGAAGCTTTCCAGCTTAGCTTGTAGGTTCTGTGCTTATTTCTTGGTTTACAACTGATTTGCTAGGGCTGCTATGCCCCTCAACCTTGCCCTTTTTCCTGATACAAGCCAATCACCCAGTTCATCTGCCCAACTTCCAACCCCTAGGTCTCATTAGTGGGCCCCACTCCAAGTTTGATGGCTTTTTGTGAAGTTCACTAGGGTGGCTTGAGGGTTCATGCTTAATTTTGGGCTTTTCAGCTTATTTGATAAGCTCTCATAAGCCTGTAAATGGCCTGTGAGGTCTGTTGGTTCTGAGTAGAACTTTGGATTGCTTATTTGTTCTTTGTAGCTTATTCATTGAGTTTTTTTTTGTTGTTTCTGCTTAATCCAAGTTACCTTCACTTACTTCTAGCTTATTTTAGGTACTTGTTCAGTTGTGGCTTGTTCCTCATTTTCTTTTTAGCTTCATAATCTCCTTTTTAGCTTGGTTAGCCAACTGTTGGCTTATTGAGCTTGTATTTAGCTTATCTTTAAGTTTATAAAATGTTGTCTTTTTAAAAGTTACTCACAATTAGTTGTTAAGTGTGTTTGTAAAGTTAAAACCGGAAAAGAAAAATAAAGAGAAAAAGTGCCACTAGCCAGATTCGACCCTTGGACCTCTTGGGTTGACTGGTCAACACCACTCCTAACACGTGCACCAACTGGGCCAAGTGATTCTTGGTGTTTATTTCTTTCACACTTATTTATATAGTACATAATCTCATTCTAGCCTAATAAGCTCTTACAGCTTATTTTCCAGCTTATTTGTAATCTTTTTAGCATTTTTATATTTTTCCCAGTATTGTAATGGTAATAAGTATTTTTATAAAAAATTTCATATTTATTACTGTTCATTTACTATTTATTTTAATTTAAATTAGTATAGTTAGTATTTAAATAGTTTTTAATTAATAATAAATAATAAAAAAGTCAAAAAAATTTCTTTTTTCTTAAATTTTCTTTTATCGTTAGGATGGTAAAAATGCAATTTTCATGTCCGTAGGGTTTGCGTAGCGTAAATTTCACTTTTTATTTTCGCGCACTCGCGTTTATTTTAATTTTAACTCGCGTTTTATTTAAATAACTTTTACGTTTTTAAATTTAGGTTACGTTTGTAAAAGTAGTTTGTAAAATAAAGAAAAAACCAAAAACATAAATAAAGTGATAGCTTCTATTTAAGTCATTTGGCTTATTTTTCTGCTTATCTTTAAGCAAACTTTAATTTTAAATTTTTAGATTACGTTTTAGGTTAACTAGGTTTCACGTTATTGTTAATATAGTTTGTTTAAATCGTTCTCATTCGTATTTCTTTAGCGTAATCATTCAAAACCTTTATTACCCCCTTTCATGTCCAAATTCACCCGATCACAAACCCGTTTTTATACCATCCACACCTCGTCGGGACATAACGACCCGGGAATACCCTGTACTTCCACGGAGCATTGACTCTAAGCTGTTTGACTTGGTTGACCATTACTTGGTCAATATAAGTTGACGGTTTGGGGCCAATCAGTAGCCACATGCAAATCTTATTCAATAGTCCTATTAATAATCAAATCTAGGTGTACAACGTATTTATTCAATTAAGGCTTTCTTCTTCTAGGAAAAAGAGCCACATACATCGATAAATCGATTGCGTAAGCTAAAACTAAATAAATACCACATAGCACATAATTGATTTCTTAATATTAGAGTCTTCCCCAATTTGACATCTATTAATAAATTTACATGTTTCGATATAACTTAACCATTAATTAATATAAACCATTTAAATATTCACACAATATAAAATCCATGCAAATATGCACTTTTTCATGGATTTAGCTTAACAATTAACATATTGCACCAAGATCGTTTACTAAAACGCATAACAAATTACATGACATCCTAGGGTTTCTAATCATATTAAAAAATCAAAATCCAAAAACCCTAAAACCCTTTTAAGGTCAATCGGCCCATAAAAAATTAGGGTTAGGAATCTAACAAAAAACCCTAAAAACATGTAACTAAACGAATCAAGATCCAATTTTTATGCGTTTCGATAATCAATTACACATTATAACGGCTCTAGATGCCACTGTTGGAATTATGATATCATGACATTCATATATTATAAACCAAACACATCAATTGAGCGTAGCGGAAGCAATTATAACAAGATCAAATAACATGTAATTAATTAATCAATATTTAAATAGTAAACATACCTTTGTGATTCTAGCCCGAACAAGAATCAAATTGCAATCTTCAATCAAGAACCCTAATTAGGGTTTATGTGAATTACAAGAATTACCCCTTACCTCTTTTGTAATTCAATCCAAGAATCAAACAATAGTGTGTTTAATTCACGTTCTTGTACACACGTACTAATTCAAGAAAAAGTTTATGCAAGTAATTAAACACAAAACTTTGTAGATCAAGAAAATCGAATCCCTTAGGGGTTGTTTTAGATGGATCGACCAAGGGACAAAGAAGAGGAGAGAAAACACCAAGATAATGCACCTTGGGTTTGTTTATATACTATTCAAAACTTGGAGCTCAAGGCACAAAGGAGGTGGAGAACCCCCTATGGCCGATCGGTTTGGAGTCCCCCTAGGGGATTCCGGAACCTTCCCTTGTTTCCAAATTTTCCTTAGCATTACTTTCCTAATCTTCGTTAATAGGTCATTAGTCATTTATCATTAAATACTAATTACTATTACTAATTTTGTGTTTATTAATAATTACTTATAACATTTTATAAATAATTATTTCTTTTTCTCTTCATACGTATTGTGTGCAATCCCGTGATCTCAAGTTCGATCCTAACACACGACTATTATTATAATGTCTATAAAACCAACAGATTCTATTGTGATAGAATGTGTTAACATATTTGGCCATTAGTGACATGTTTGTCAAGAAATCTAGAAACTTGATTTTGGCACTACTAAGCCTCAAAAGAGAGATTTGGTGAGTGATTGTGATCGACAAATGATGTGGTAGCTTGTAAGGCTCTGATGACAGACTTATTGAAACTTGCTAAAAGGCATGTGTCGGAAACAATCTAGAATCAGTTAGTAATGGAAACCCAACTTGATGTAATGCTCTTACATTACAAGTTTAACGGATAATAACGAAGTCATTAATTGATAAAAGGTGTTATCGATAAATTGACCCATGTATAGCTTAGATAGCTTGGCGTTGCCAAAAGGGATGTGATGAGGCGAAAAATGAACCACTTTTAGGGGGTCATTTAAGCCCGGAATTGAATTTATTTGATCAAATATTACCCTAAATTGTTCCTTTTGTGATTTTAGGTACTTTGGGAGTGAAATCTGGAAAAGGAAGCAATTCGAACATTTTTGGAGCATAAAAGTGAAGAAAACGCCAAAGACTTAATTTTCCATGCTGGGAACAGTGTATGACGGCGTCAAGAGGACATTCCTGACGGCGTCAAGAGTAAAAACCATGACGACCCAAAAGAAACATGAAGGCGTCACAAGTAGAGCGTCAAGAGTAAATTGTGTGACGACTTGCAAAAGGGGACTACATGACGACGTCAGATGTAGATCTAGGCAGTCCGAGGAACTATTTGGCGGCGAGATGACGGCGTCAGACATTTGTTCTTGACGCCGTCACCCTCTAAAATCTATATATAGTTTTCTAATTTTCATTCATTAAGAGGGACTTGTGTGGAGAAACCCTAGGGCCGAACCTTGTACGAATTTTACAGCTTTTCAAGGGTTTTCAACCCTTGAATCCTTACATGTGCTATTGAGATAAGTCTTCTCTTAATTCAATCAATATGTCTATGTGTTGGTTGTCTATATCTTGTGCTTGTCTTGATTTCAACATGCTAGGCTAGATTTATCTTGTGTTTGCTTAGATCTAATGAAACCTAGATGTTGATTATGTGTTGATTACTTGTTTATGGTTGTATTGGATGAAGGATTTCAATGTTAGGCTTAAGAAAACTGGCAGATCTCCATTTGGTAACATGCTTGAACGTCTTAGGAAACATGAACCGATGTGTACTAGGTTTATTGGTTGTATTTAATGCATGAGTAAATTCTAATGATCCCATGTTAGGAGCTTCTAGCAGGCTCGACATAGGAGTGAAGTAGGCACTCATAGGATTGGGGAAGTAAGTACGCCACCCCATGAATGGTATTAAGGAATTCAATCCGTCATCCACGCAACTATAACAAGTAATTAACGTGTAAAAGATATCTAGGGAGTAGTGAAATCTAAGTAAACACATTTCTCACACTTATTGCTCACAACTTTAGTTTAATATAGTTTTATTTTCATTTTAGTATTTTATTTTGATTGCATCTTTAGTATTGGGTTAGTTGACTAGCAACTAATTCCGCCTAAATCCTTCAAACCCGAGATTTTTACTTGCTTTCCTAAAAACATAAAAATACAGAAAGAATCGTCCCTCATCTCTAGATCTAGTATTTAGGTTTTCTAATCCTAGCGACACTATTCCTATCTGAACGATCAATCCCCCGGTACTTGTCATTATACTATACTACATCGATCAGGTACACTGCCTGGTGGGGGTTGTAAGCTTCTCAAGATCCCTTGAGAGGTAAAGCCTGGTGCAATTCCCACGCATCAAGTTTTTGGCGCCGTTGTCGGGGAATAGTTATTGTCTAGGTTAGAATCTCTTTTTATTAGGTCTACTTGCTAGATTTCTTTCTAGTAAGATTTTATTTTTATTTTTAGGTTCTCTTTAGTCTATCTTATTTCTTTGTTTCTTTTGTTCGTAAATTATCTCAATGGATAACAATAACATTGATCGTTTGATTCCTGTTATTCGTGTTTTTCGTCGTAGGATTTTCCAAATGCCCGCCCCAATCCCTTTAGTGGAAAATGAGAACCCACCTAACCTCTCACCCAACCACCACTTTGACAATAATTCTGAGTTAGAGGAGTCAGATCATGATGATGACCGTAGGGCTAGTCCTTTTTACTATTCAGACTCCGACGAGGATCTTGATGATGGTGATGTGATTAATGAGGATAGGATGGAAGAGGAAGTGAACCCTCTTAGGTATGTCGACCCTAGAACAAGGATTGAGAGTGATAGTTCATTCAACATGCAATTTCCTTGTAAGATCGGATTTAGGAGCTTTAATGCTTATCTTAACTCATCTCTTCCAATGAACATAATCTCGCGTAATGAATATAATAAAATCATGGTAGATGAGTTAGAATACAAAGGAGACAATATTATTGCTAGGGCAATACCATTGCATGTGTTTGTTGGAAGCTTTGTTTATCTCGTTGAGTTCATGGTTATGGAGAATCTAGGAGAATTTATTGATAATAAGTTAACCCAAGTTGTGTTTGGAAAACCTCTCAAAAGATTAACCAACCTTGATGAAAAACGATGGGGATGAAGATTTTGTCTACCAAATGCCCCGCACACACCCTAGGTTCAAGGATTTTTCCATGGAGAAGTGTAGTAGGTATCTGCCCATAGAACTTCTAAGTGAGAATGATAAGAGAAAAGGACTTAAGTATACTCATGAAAAGAATAAAAGATGCTGAGGTACAATTAGTTGATGCGCTAACAATTCCATTTTCTCCTAACTTAATGAAAAAGATTGTGACCATATTAACCACGTCTTTCGGTTATCGAGTTGAGTTTTGTGTATAAAAGGGACACATAGAGTTCTAAAACTATACACAAACCATATACCTGTTGCTGCCATTACCTAGAGTTCTCTGTCTACCGCCATTACGCTGCAAACTCGTGTTGTTGCTGCTAAAGGTTAGGAAAAAATTGTAAAAAACAAAACATTTTTCGCACATCTAACTGTAAAAATAATAATAATAATAATAAAATAAATAAATAAATAAATGAATGAATAAATAAATAAATAAATAATAATAATAATAATAATAATAATAATAATAATAATAATAATAATAATAATAATAATAATAAATAAATAAATAAATAAATAAATAAATAATAAACTTGATTTCTCCATACTAATAAGTGTGTACTTTAATTTATAATGCTCAATTTCGACACACGTAATCTAGTGCGGAGAAACTGATTGTTACAATTGATTTACACACTTATATATGTAGAGTCCACACTTTAAATTGTAAACTTTTTTTTTTCTGCTATAATTAAAAGTGTGAAATACCTTTATTAATTTATCTTAATTTTACACATCCTATCAATTAACCCATAAAATATTACCCCATCATCATAAAATGCCTGCCAAGAAAAAATGTGAAGATTTGACATCTTTTTAAGGAGTTGATATGCACACCACTAAAAGTGATGTGCACACCACCAATCATGCATAGCGGTGTCGTACTGTATACATTATTGGTGTGATTTAGTAATGAAAGAATCAAAAAGTGTGGTGTGCATATCAACACTCTTTTTTTAATGCTTCTTTCTTCCTCTTTACTTGTATTTGGCATCTTATGAGAAAAACATGAGATGCTAATTAATTGACAGTGATTTCAATCGCACTTCAACATTTGTTGGTTAAAAAATAGGGTTCGCTTGGTTTATAAGTGAGTATGAATTAGGATTTTGTTTTGGTATAAGATTTGGATTTGGGGTAGGTTTAGTCAGAGAAATTATTTTCATTTAAATGTATTTTATAATAAATTTTATACATGAAATGTCATTTAAATAGTAAATTAGCAAAGTAAAATAGTAAAAAATCATGTGCAAAAAGAAGAAAAAAGTGAAAGACAATATAATTATGAGGAGAGAGAACATTCTCATCTATTTTATAAGTTATCGATTCAATGGTCTTCCTGACACATTTTTACTATCATTTTCATTACTCATAACAACCAAACAATTATTTTCATAAAAGATTCATTTCTTTTATTCCATAACCCCAAACCAAAGAGGCCCTAAAAGTATGTTGTTAATGATAGCACTAAAGATTGCTTTAGCAAAATGTTTTATTTTAAGACTAGTGGTAATAAGAGGTGTTAGGATACATGCTTTGCTTTTGTAGCACCTCGATATGTGTTGGGAACATACTTTTGTATTTAGTCAAGTCTCGGTCATTACCTTTTGTAATAGGTTGCTTAGTTATTTATTTCATTATGTTTAAGTTACTAGGCTTATATATTAATGTCCAATGGGCCTTGTAGCCCACATTCTAGAAGAATGAGGGAGGAAGGGAGTGTTGCCCTACTCCTCCCCTATATATACTAAGCTTATGTAACCTTGAATGTTGTTGGTTATTTTGATATCTTAATGAAACTATTGTTCTTTCACTTTTCATAATTCTTGTAATCAACCAATCCTTATATCTATCTCATTCTTATTTGTGTAACATCAATATGGGCACCTAACAAGTGGTATCATTCGCCAAATAGAGATTGAAATGTTGTTTCTTAGTATTAACGTGGGGTTTGAAGTGTTTTTTTCTTTATATTTTTGCTTTTTCTTTGTTTCTTTCACTCAAATCTTGAAGCTTGGACAAGTTTCAAGGTTGATAAAGTGATTAGAATCTTAGATTTTGCATAAAGTTTTGATCTTTTAAAGATTTTAGTACTTTTACTCCTAGTTTATTGAGTTTTGTAGCTTCTTTGATATTAGAAAACTAGTTTTTGGTACCTAAATCTTTCATATTTAGTGTTTTCTAAGTGTTGGGGAAGTTATTTGATCAATAGAACCTTATTTCTAAGCATTTTTCTTTAAAAAGTAGTGATTTTTACATGTTTCTGGTCATCCTACGCGTAAGATTTTGCAATAGTACAACTTTATAGCTGTCAACAGTACTTTATGGTCAGTCTACGCGTAAGTTTTGCCAAAAACCCCATTCCTACGCATAAGTTCACTGTTTACGTTTAAGTTTTGGTGGAAAACCCCTTTTCTACGCCCAAGATCCATTCCTACGCTTAAGTTTAAGATCCTACGCTTAAGTTGCCAGTTTACGAAGAACTTGGATTCTTACGCATAAGATTTACTCTTACGCGTAAGTTACAGATTTACTATTAATCTTCATCAACGGTCTTCTCTTTGTGCAACGGTGACTCAGTACTTCCCTAGCTTGGATAAGTTAGTGGAATACTTCGACTACGGATATCTTTCAAGCTTGGACAAGTTTGAAAGTTTTGTTTGGTCTTTGAACCTTACGCATAACTTAATTCTTACGCATAAGCTTAAACTTACACGTAAAGGAATATCTTACGCATAAACTTACTGTTTACGCATAAAATCAACCTTTATGCATAAATTTTAAGTCTACGCATAAGTTTAGAATTACGCGTAAGATTCTTAACTTTGCTAAAGGATTTTTTTATCTTAACCAAAGGAACGTACATTTCAATCTTCTACAAGATCCTACATTACACAAGTGTTCTAATATGTCTCAACCACCAAATTACTACTTCTCTCATCCTCAGCAACAACAACATCAGCAATATCAGCCACAACAATACCATCAGCAACAATCGTATCAACAACCATCACAATCACACTTTCAGCAACAACTGTTTCATCCACAACAACAATATCTCATGATGCAACAACATCAAATCATTCCTCAACAACAACCATATCAAATGTCACTGACAATTTATGAGGTTTTTGAATGATTACTCTAAGGGAATACGAATAAGAATGATTTAAACAACCTATATTAACAATAACGTGAAACCTAGTTAACCTAAAACGTAATCTAAAAATTTAAAATCAGAATTTGCTTATAAATAAGCAAAAAAATAAGCCAAAAGGGCTTAAATAGAAGCTATCACTTTTTTTTTATATTTTTGGTTTTTCTTATTTTACAAACTACTTTTAATAACGTATCTTAAATTTAAAAACATAAAAGTTATTTAAATAAAACGCGAGCTAAAATCAAAATAAACGCGAGTGCGCGAAATAAAAAGTGAAATATGTGCTACGCTAAGCCTACGGACATAAAAATTATATTTTCACAAACCTAATGATAAAAGAAAATTTTAGAAAAAAGAAAATTATTTTTTTGACTTTTAATTATTTATTATTAATTAATTACTAAATAAACTAACATTAATTATTAAAAATATTAAACTAATTATGAAAATTACGAAACTTTTTCTAAAATTACTTTATACTAATAGTGAGCTAGGAAAAATGGAAAAAGGTTTACAAGCTTATTAATAAGTAGTATATAAGCTAACTAGCAAAAATAAGCTTAAACACTACTTACTAATATAAAAATAAAAGTTGCAAATAAAAACCTGAAAAAGACCCTAGGGCGAGTGGTGTTGTGGTGTTGTGGTATGTCTGTCTTGACTGGTCAAAGGTAGAGGTCAGGGGTTCGACCCTTGGCTTCTACCTTTTTTATGAAACATTTTTTTTTAATCTTTTTCACACAAACTTATTAACAACGTGAACATGAACAATTTTTGTAACTACAGCTTTTTGTAAAAAGCTGTAAACAAGCAGATACATGGGGAATCAACAAGCAGTTCACCAATAAGCTTAAAGGAAATTTTCAAAAACTAAAAAGCTGATTAAAGGACCCAATAAACTACCTAAGGGTTCCAATAAGCTTAGGGGACCTGAGGGGGGCCTAATAAGCTGGAACAATAAGGAAAACACAAGGAATAAGCTAAAAAAGCACACAATAAGCACAACCAAAACACCTGTCCAAACATGCCTGATGAGACAATGCAGGGCACTATTGGGCTTATCAAATAAGCTCTGGAGTCCAAAACAAGCTTGGAATCCAGAAGCCTAGTACAAGGGCTTTCCAAAAAGCCTAAGTTCACAAGATACCACCCTCTATTAAGCTCTGTGTGAACTTGTGAATGCAGCTCTCTACACTGATGATTCAGTGTAAAGGGTATGATGGAACAACTTGTAGGGTCCAAAATAAGTAGTGGAAATAGCAATAAATGAAAATAAAACACATGCACAATAAGCTGGCCAGATAGGCAATCTAAAATAACAAAAAGCTAAGGATGAGCTTATGTGATGTACAAACTATGGCCATAAGAAAAGTGACTTGTCAAGCAGTCCCCTGGTGCAGGGCAAAATAGTGCTCAGATGGGTCACTTTGGGCACTTGCATAGGCTTCAAAAAAAATATAAAAATTAAGATGACCATTGATTCCTGTAACTAAGCTGGTATGCTTTAACCATAACAAGTTTCAAATCCTAATTATCAATACTAAATTCCTGAAAAATCATGCAAGTTTGGGGTTTCTTGATAAGACTATGTATTTTGACTTTTGAAAATTATGAACAAGTCGACCAAATTGGGTTTTGATTACCCCTAATTTACTGAATATAACTTACTAGGCTATAATAATACTAAAAAAAAACTACCTTAGCAACTCTTATAACTAATATGAAGATTTCACACCCCTACTTTCTAACAGATGTGAAAATAATGAATTAGGAGATGAGTTTGACTTTTTGTATTGTGGGGTGAAATTTTGTGACTGACCTAGCTCTAATAACACCTAAGGGGACTAAGGGTGCAGAGGAAAAAGCAAGATGACAACTAGAGCAGGTTAAACAAAGCAAAACCAAACACCCCTTTACAAACTGAAATTGAAGATTTGTGAAACAAATTGATAATCTACACCATGAAACATAGTCTTAAGCTTACACTAATCCAGTATTGAACATAAAAAACAGAAATCAACAGCTATAACAACTATAACTAGTAATTACAAAGTTTGAGCAATAATTAATAGAAACTTGAAGTGAGACTTATAATTCAGTCCTTAGCTCAATCTAAGGAAGTATGAGAGGTAAACCTGAGAAAGCTTATAACAAACTGAAATGGGGCTTAAGGAATAGTTACTCACAACTTTTATATTAACATGATAATTTCACCAATACTTTATGCAAAAACTGAATTCAAATTAAGAAGTTTTAACATTTCATTAACTGAGCTTTGAAACACAACAATGGAGTTCAGGAAATAAATAAACTGGAATTACAATTTAAAATGACAAGTTAAACTAATTTTACTTAAACTAGAATTTTCACTACTACTCTAGCTACTACTAATAAAACTAAAAAACTAACTCCTCCTCTTCCTGCCTTCTTTTTCCTTTTATATGTAACAAGTAGGGTTTCTCTTGACTCTCTTGTACTTTCCCATCAATAATATCCACCATTGATTGTCTCAAATCAATCCTGGCCCTTGAGCTCTTTTTGGCGGGAAAAATGGACTGAACCATTTGGCAGTTAGTATTTGGAAGGGGGGCAAGTTTTGGAGTATTATGGTGGAAAGTGGATGTAGGTGGAGTGTTGGCAGAGCAGGGGGTTGAAATGTGATGATTGTGTTTGGTTTTGTAGGGTAGCAGCAGGCTAGGGGGAGGGAAAAGGGGGATGAGTGGTTTGACCTTTGGTTTTGACCCTGGGAGAATAAATAAAAATGGGGGTAGGGTTTTATTAGTTAGGGAGTGGGCTGGGTAAGGTTGTTGGGCCAAGGGTGGAGTGTGGATCAGGGAATTGGATTGGGTAGTGGGTGGATTGGGGTTATTATTAATCACATGGTCCATTTGGTTTATAGCAATAATAATACAAGGACCAATTTTGTAAAGTGCCAAGACTTAAGGGCCTGATGTGTAACTTTTCCCAAAGTATTCCAAGGGTGATTCCTGCCAAGTGTGAATGGTACAAGGACCTCATTTTATTTTTCTAATTTTGAAATTTCCAGGGACCATTTTTGCCAACTTTGAAAGCTGAGGGACCAAAATGTAAATTTTCAAAACTTTTCATCCAAGGACCTATGTTGCCAATTTGTGATTCCCCAAGGACCAAAATTCACTTTTTATTCAAAAATATCCCACCAGGGACCAAACATGACAATTTATGAAGTTTAGGGACTGAAACTGTAAATTTTCCAAAACTTTTGAGATTTTTCACCAAAGGACTAAATATGACAATTTATGATTTCAAAAGGACCTTTGGTGATTTTTCTTTTAAAATATGTGCTCAGGGACTATTTTTGCCAATTTTTGAAAGTTGGGGGACTAAAACTACCAATTTTGCAAACTTTGTACGTTTTTCATCTGTTTTTGCTCATTTTGTATCTAAAACATATAAAACACAATTTTGAAATATTTTTAGTATTTTGATGCATTACTGAGTGTTTTTGTATGTTTTGCAGTTCAGATTTAACCAAAAATGATGAGTGTTTGAGCACTCATCAGTCACAACAACCCAATCAGTATTCGTCCAAACAAGTTCACTGGTTTGATAGAATGTCTGAAGTTATTACAACTTAACAATCCAGACATGAGGCATGATCACTTGAAACACCTCCAATGCTAACACCTGGGAACTATGTTTAGTGGTCAAGTCGATTCTTACGATTCCTTGAACTTAAGAAACCCCATGGGAAATTCTTAAAACAAGTGATACTTGAAGGACCATTTGAGTGGCCAACTAGACTTGAAAGTGGAGATCCATCTGCTGATCCTCCATGGGCTCCTGTAGAAAAACCCGTTCCCGAATCTCAACTCACAGAAGATCAGAAACTACATCGTGAAGCTGATGAATATGCAATGGCCTATACTTCAAGGAATACCAAATCCAATTTATTGAAGTGTTGATGCACAAAAAACGGCTAAAGCTATGTGGGAACATGTTCATCTCCTAATGGAAGGCACTCAATTGAACAAAGATGATATGGAATCCAAACTATACATGGAATACACTAACATCTCAATTGAACCAGGGGAGTCACTTGAATCCTATTATCATCGTTTCACTAATGTGGTAAATGATACGTGGGAATCGCACCAGGCTTTACCTCTCAAGGGATCTTGAGAAGCTTACAACCCCCACCAGGCAGTGTACCTGATTGTTGTAGTATAGTATAGTGACAAGTACCGGGGGATTGATCGTTCAGCTAGGAATAGTGTCGCTAGGATTAGAAAACCTAAATACTAGTTCTATAGATGAAGGATGATTATTTTTGTATTTTTATATTTTTTAGAAAGCAAGTAAAAATCTCGGGTGTGAAGGATTTGGGCGGAATTAGTTGCTAGTCAACTAACCCAATACTAAAGATGCAATCAAAATAAAATACTAGAAATGAAAATAAACTAAATTAAACTAAGGTTGTGAGCAATAAGTGGAGAAGTTGTGTTTACTTAGATTTCACTACTCCCTAGATATCTTTTACACGTTAATTACTTGTTATAGTTGCGTGGATGACGGATTGTATTCCTTAATACCATTCATGGGGTGGCGCACTTAATTCCCCAATCCTATGAGTGCCTACTTCACTCCTATGTCGAGCCGGCTAAGAAGCTCCTAACATGGGATCATTAGAATTTACTTATGCATTAAATACAACCAATAAAACCTAGTGCACGTCAGTTCATGTTTCCTAAGACGTTCAAGCATGTTACCATTTGGAGATCTGCCAGTTTTCTTAAGCCTAACATCGAAATCATTCATCCAATACAACCATAAGCAAGTAATCAACACATAATTAACATCTAGGTTTCATTAGATCCAAGCAAACACAAGATAGATCTAGCCTAGCATGATAGAATTAAGACAAGAACAAGATATAGACAACCAACACATAGACATATTGATTGAATTAAAGAAATACTTATCTCAATTACACATGAAAGGGTTCAAGGGCTGAGAACCCTTGAAAAACCTGTAAAATTCGTACTAAGTTCGGCCATAGGGTTTCTCCAAAACTTCTCTCTTTTTATGAATGAAAAATAGAAAACTATATATAGGAAATTGAGGCTGACAGCGTCAAGACCAAATTGGTGACGCCGTCATCTCGCCGCCAAAATACTTCTCGGACTGCCTTGATTTACTTTTGACGCCGTCACGTTATAGCATTTTCCAGGCCGTCACGTATTTTACTCTTGACGCTCTACCTTGTGACGCCTTCAATTCTGTACTGGGTCGTCATGGATATTACTCTTGACGCCGTCAGAATTTCCTTCTTGACGCCGTCACCTACTGTTCCCAGCAAGGAAAATTAATACTTTGGCGTTTTCTTCACTTTGATGCTCCAAAAACGTCTGAGTTTCTTCCTTTTCCATATTTCTCTCCCAAAGTACCTAAAATCACAAAAAGAACGATTTAGGGCAATATTTGATCAAATAAATTCAATTCCGGGCTTAAATGACCCCCTAAAAGTGGTTCATTTTTCGCCTCATCATATACCCTTACACTTGAGATTTGCTTGTCCTCAAGCAAATGCGCTTTTATTCTACTCAAAATACAAGTTAGGGGTCATTTAACACTAATATAAAAGTAATTACAACAAATAATCGTTCCACTAAAGACCAATAGACAAGCACGGAGGTCATACACTAGCACCTCACAAATAGTGTTTAGATACTCACATCTCTCGGGTGTAATAAAGTATAAATTACAATATGGAAACAGAAAATATCTCTCACTACCTGTCATAGCAAAATAGATTACCATAGGCTTGGGAAAGGATCAAACCTCCACCACATGGCGTAAGCACCTAGGATAAACTATCAAAGAGGTCTTTTAAAGGGTTGTAACGTTAGGTGTAGGGATATGAAATACATGGTTTTGTTGGATAAAGGAAGTTTTACTGGTGGCGAGTTAACAATCTTGGTTAATTACATGTACAATATGGCGTTGCTAAGCCAAGACTAGACTCGACTTAAGCTAATAAATGAAAAATAACAAAAACATAAAACGAACATAGAATGAAAAGGGATGGTAGTCCGTATGTTTTTTCTCTTTTTCTTTTTCTATATTTTTTTTTCTTTTCTTTTTCTTGATTTTTTGATTTTTTTTTTTCTATTGCATACACTCTTACCCTACTGATGAGGCGAAAAATGATCCGTTTTTAGGGGGTCATTTAAGCCCGAATCCGACTTTATTTGATCAAATATTGCCCTAAATTGTTCCTTTTGTGAATTCTGGAAAAGAAGCCATTTTGGACGTTTTTGGAGCATAAAAGTGAAGAAAACGGCAAAGTGTCAATTTTCCATGCTGGAAACACTAGGTGACGGCGTCAAGAGTAATGCCTTGACGGCGTCAGACATCAAGAATAAAATACCGTAGTTGATGACGGTGTCAAAAGTCATCCTGACGGCGTCAAAGTACCAAGAATAAAATACCGTAGGTGGTGACGGCGTCACACAGGCCGTCATAAGTAGATCAAGGCCGTCCGAGGAAGTATTTGGCGGCGAGGTGACGGCGTCACATGGTTGTCTTGACGCCGTCAGCCCAGTTTTCCTATATATAGTTTTCTAGTTTTTACATTAAGAAAAGAGAGAAGTTTTGGTGAAACCCTAAAGACGAATTTGGTGCATCTTTTACAGGTTTTTCAAGGGTTCCAAACCCTTGATAACTTGCATTGTAATTGAGATAAGTGTTCTTCTAATTCAATCAATATGTCTATGTGTTGGTTGTCTATATCTTGTTCTTGTCTCAATTCAATTATGCTAGGCTAGATCTCCTTTGTGTTTGCTTAGATCTAATGAAACCTAGATGTTGATTATGTGTTGATTACTTGTTTATTCTTGTCTTGGATGAATGATTTTATATGTTAGGCTTAAGAAAACTGGCAGATCTCCAAATGGTAACATGCTTGAACGTCTTAAGAAACATGAACCGAGGCGTACTAGGTCTTTATTGGTTGTATTTAATGCATGAGCCACTGTTTACAATCCCTATAGTTGTGCTGGGTCATGGTGTAGGAGGAGATAAGAGCTCATAGAATTGGGGAGTTATGTATGCCACCCCATGAATGGTATTAAGGAATACGATCCGTCATCCATGCAATTATAACAAGTAATTAACATGTAAAAGATATCTAGGGAGTAGTGAAGTCTAAGTAAACACAATTTTCTCCATTACTGCTCACAACTTTGTAATAATTAGTTTATTTTCATTTTTATTATTTTATTTTGATTGCATCTTAGTTTTGGGTTAGTTGAATAGCAACTAATTCCGCCCACTCTTCCAAAACCCGAGATTTTACTTGCTTTCTAAAAAATATAAAAAGATAAAAATAATCATCCCTCACCTTTAGAACTAGTAATTAGGCTTTCTAATCCTAGCGACACTATTCCTAAGCTGAACGATCAATCCCCCGGTACTTGTCACTATACTATACTACAACGATCAGGTACACTGCCTGGTGGGGGTTGTAAGCTTCTCGAGATCCCTCGAGAGGTAAAGCCTGTTGCGATTCCCACGCATCAAGTTTTTGGCGCCGCAGCCCGGGGAATAGTTATTGTCTAGGTTAGGATTTCTTTTTATTAGATCTACTTGTTAGATTCCTTTCTAGTAAGATTTTCTTTTTATTTTTTGGTCTTCTTTAGTCTATCTTATTTCTTCGTGCCTTTGTTCGTAACTCTTCACCGTCCGCCATCATGGCAACCAACGAATTCTCCAACCTTAGGATCACTAGGAGTCATAGTACCACTAGAGACCTTGTCTTGCCTTATGCAGAACCCGAAAGAGAAATGTGTAGGTTAAGACGAACTCACTCAACTCCTGAACCATCCAGCATTGCTATCGACTTTGATGCACCTCTTTCTGAGGAAAATTTAGAGAATCACATCACAACCCCTACCTCCCACAACGAGATGAGTACCCCTATAATACCTCCTCCTAAGCGTCTCAAGGACTACTCTTCCCCAACTCCTCGTGGCTTTTCAAATGCCATTGTTTACCCAAACGAACACACCAACGAGGTCTTGCATGCAAACGATGTTTGGCTTGTCAAAAGTGTGTGTAAGTTCCACGGACTTGATGAGGAAAATCCAATCCAACACATCAAGGATTTCCTGAAAATAGTGGACACCATCCATACGGATGGGGCTACTAGAAACACATCCCGATTGCGATTCTTTCCTTTCACCTTATACGAAAAAGCCCAAGAATGGTATGACAAACTCCCTTCTGAATCTATCTTCACATGGGAGCAACTCATATCCAAGTTCTATGAGAAGTTCTTCCCACCTGGAAAAACCTCAGCATTTAGAGATAGGATCCTCCGTTTCCGGAAGGAGAAGGACGAGCCCTTCTATAAATCGTGGACTAGATTCAAAGATTCAATAAGACAAGTTCCCCATCATGGCATTGAACTTTGGCTCTTGGTCCAAATCTTTTACGAAAATATCTCCTCTAATGACCGGAACGGAATTAACCAATCTAGGAAAGGAAGATTGGCCAATCTTAGTGCCGAAGAAGGATGGGATAGGATTGAAGAATATGCTCAAGACCAGGATGACACTTGGGATGAACCTGAGTCGACTGTCAGCATTTCTGAGATCACCTCGGATCGGTTGAGCAAAATTCACAAAAGAGTGGAATACATAGCTGGATCGCAGTCACCTAAACAGCTGTTGAATCCCTACCTGATCTGCGATTACTGTGGAGGCCCGCATGAGGTAGAAGAATGCGGAGGAGCAGCCACAACTGAACATGCATGCTTGTCAGGAGGGGACATTTATGCTGATCCCTCCCTCTTACCTTTTTACCAAAATGACGATTACACCCTTTGGGGAAATCTGGTAAAGAGAAGAGAAGGGGAGGAAGGCCCTGAATTCAAAATCAGGAGCAATTTCGAAGATGACCTTGGTCACTTCACTCAAGAAAAAGACTTGCAAATGAAAGGGCTTAACGAGCTTTTCGACGAGCAGCAGGAGGGTATTGGAGAATTTTTCAACAAGCTTAACTCAGCCCTAGATAATCTCCAAACGCCATTAGTGAGAAAAAAAAGACCCCATGCTCGCGATAACCACACGAGCTGGAACGACAACCAAAGACCCTCCTTACCCAGACTCGTCCCCCATCACCCTCGATCCAGACAAACCAAGGGAGGAGGAGGAGGATGTCGGCATTATCACCCCAGACCAACCACCCATGACGACCCCTTCCCCATCAGCCCTTCGTAACCCACCTGTGAGAATTCCATACCCATCCCGATTAAGGAACCAGAAAACTGAGAATGATAACAAGAGGTTCTTGTCATACCTAAAAGACTCAGTTGTCACCATACCTCTCCTTGATGCTTGCTATCACATGCCAAAGTATAGCACATACTTCAAAAAGCTGCTCGCTAACAGGAAGAAGCTCGAGGGTCTTGTAACCCTGGGGGAAGAATGCTCAGTGGTAACCCATCGAGGGCTACCAAAGAAGGTAGACGATCCGGGCAGCTTCACCTTGCCTTGCTCCATAGGACCTCTATCAATCAAGAATGCTCTCACCGATTTGGGAGCGAGTATCAATCTCATGCCTCACTCTATGTTCCATAAACTAGGATATTCTGGATTGAAGTCTACCCGTATGAACATCCAACTAGCCGATAGATCAGTCAAGTACCCCGTAGGGATATGCGAGAACGTGCTAGTCAAAGTTGGGAAATTCAAATTCCCGGTCGACTTCGTAATCCTGGATATGGAGGAGGATGACTTGGTACCTATCATCTTAGGAAGACCATTTCTTGCCACCGCTCGTGCAGTCATCGATGTTTACGATGGCAAATTGACCTTACGAGTGGGAGACGACAGCACAACCTTCGACATTAAGGATTCTATGGACCTCTCCCTCGAAGCAGCCAACCGGCTCTACTTTATCGGGGAAGTAGATGAACTCACAGATGTCATTGATAGTTGCATCGATGAACAAATTGATGAAGGCTGGCTACGGGACGAGAATTTTCTACCTTTGCTAGAGGTGGAAAAGACGAAGGATGTTAATGCAGTCTCCTTCTACCCCAGACAAGAGGCAACGGAGCATCTCGAGCTCCGAAAGCCCGAAAACAAGCTCAAACCTTCTATTATCGAACCTCCTAACGTTGATCTTAAAGAGCTTCCTAACCATTTGGAGTATGCCTTCCTTCAGGGGGAGGACCAACTCCCTGTAATCATAAACTCTTCCTTGGAACGAGAACAAAAAGTTAAACTCTTAGAGGTCCTAAAAAAATACAAGGGGGTACTCGCATGGAGTGTGGCCGACATTAAGGGGATTGACTCAACTTTTTGCACACATAAGATTCTTCTGGAGGAAGATTATAAACCTACTGTGCAACCCCAGAGGCGAGTGAACCCTAACATTAAGGAAGTAGTAAAGAAAGAAGTTATCAAGCTTTTGGATGCAGGACTGATTTACCCGATCTCGGATAGCCCATGGGTCAGTCCTGTGCAGGTTGTACCTAAAAAGGGGGGAATGACTGTAGTGAAGAATGACAAGGGTGAGATGGTGCCCCAGAGAACTGTCACTGGATGGCGGGTATGCATCGACTATCGAAAGCTCAATGATGCCACGAGGAAAGATCACTTTCCCTTACCATTCATTGATCAGATGTTAGAGAGATTATCTGGACACGAGTACTATTGCTTCCTGGATGGATTCTCTGGATATTTTCAAATCCCCATAGCACCCGAGGACCAAGAAAAGACCACATTTACATGCCCCTATGGAACATTTGCCTACAAAAGGATGCCTTTTGGGCTATGTAATGCCCCCGCCACTTTCCAACGTTGCATGACCGCAATCTTTCACGAACTCATGGAAGACAGCATGGAAGTGTTCATGGATGACTTTTCAGTCTTCGGGAACTCCTTCGACCGCTGTCTTGCTAATTTAGAAAAGATGCTTAAACGTTGTGAGGAAACCAACTTGGTGTTAAACTGGGAAAAGTGTCATTTCATGGTAAAGGAAGGAATTGTGTTAGGGCATAAGATCTCAGGGAATGGAATAGAGGTGGACCAAGCTAAAGTTGAAGCTATATCTAAGTTTCCATACCCCACGACTGTTAAGGCAATACGCAGCTTTTTGGGGCATGCCGGATTTTATCGGAGATTCATCAAAGACTTCTCCAAAATTGCCCGGCCAATTACTCAATTGCTTGTGAAGGATGCTCCGTTCGATTTTTCCCAAGAATGCAAAGATGCTTTCGATCTCTTAAAAAGGGAACTCACTCAAGCTCCAATCATGATCACACCTAACTGGGAGTTACCATTTGAAATCATGTGTGACGCTAGCGACTTCGCTGTCGGGGCTGTATTAGGTCAACGACGTGATAAGCTTTTCCAACCGATTTACTACGCTAGCAAAACCATGAATCCCGCTCAAGAGAACTACTCCACCACCGAAAAAGAATTATTAGCCGTAGTGTTTGCATTCGACAAATTCCGGCAATATCTTGTCCTTTCAAAGACAGTCGTCTTCACTGATCACTCAGCTCTTCGATATCTGTTTGCGAAGCAGGATGCAAAGCCACGACTAATTCGGTGGATCTTGTTGTTACAAGAATTCGATGTTGAGATTCGCGATAAGAGGGGGGCAGAGAATCTAGCCGCAGATCATCTATCTCGTCTTGAAAACCCCTTGGATAAGCACGATAGAAGTGAAATCAGGGATTCGTTTCCTGACGAACAACTGATGTCAATGATTGATTCGGAACCGTGGTACGCCGACTTTGCCAATTACTTCGCAAGTAGATGTAGACTTGTTCCAGAACACCTGACTAAGTACGAGAGGAAGAGGTTCTTTTCCCAGCTAAAATACTACTTCTGGGATGAACCCTTTTTATTCCGAAGGTGTCCTGACCACATTATAAGGCGTTGTGTTTCGGAAAATGAGGCAGTTAAGATTATGAGGGAATGTCACTCTGGTCCTTTTGGCGGGCATCATGGGATAAACGTTACCGCCCGAAAGATTCTCGATGCAGGATTCTATTGGCCCACAATTTTCCGTGATGTAAAAGAAATGGTGCAGGCGTGCGATGCATGTCAACGAGCCGAAAATATATCACATAGGGATGAGGCACCTCAGAACTTTATACAAGTTTGTGAGGTATTCGATGTTTGGGGGATTGACTTCATGGGACCCTTTCCATCCTCAGGGGGAAACGAGTACATCTTAGTCGCCATTGACTATGTTTCCAAATGGGTTGAGGCACAAGCCCTTAGGACCAATGATGCAAGAGTAGTCATTCATTTCCTGAAAAAGCTTTTTGTAAGATTCGGGATTCCGAAAGCTCTCATCAGTGATAGGGGGACACATTTTTGCAATGCACAAATGGAAAAGGTCATGAAGAGGTATGGAGTACCCCATCGATTCTCCACCGCTTATCATCCACAGACCAATGGCCAAGTCGAAAACACCAATAGAGCTATTAAAAGAATACTGGAAAAAACGGTTAGTCAAAACAGAAAGGACTGGTCATTCAAACTCGACGAAGCCTTATGGGCATTTCGAACTGCTTACAAAACACCTATTGGAACGACCCCATTCCGCATGGTGTATGGTAAGGCATGTCACTTACCGGTTGAATTAGAACACAAGGCTTATTGGGCGCTTAAGGCATGCAACTTAGATTACACAACTGCTGGAAATAATAGGTTTTTGCAATTACATGAGCTTGATGAGCTTAGACTAGAAGCCTACGAATCCTCCATCACATATAAAGAAAGAGCTAAAAGATGGCATGATCAAAGAATTAAGAAACCCAAAGAATTTTCAGAAGGAGATAAGGTCCTATTATACAATTCTCGGTTGAGATTATTCCCGGGAAAACTTAAGTCTAGATGGTATAGGCCGTTCACGGTAAAGAATTCTTCTAAATTTGGAGCGGTAGTGTTAATTGATGATGAAGGTAGGGAATTCACGGTTAACATACAACGTGTAAAACATTACCAAGAAAATAACAATGAAATGATTAATGAGGAGGATGTGATGTTTGATGATGAGATCACGTAGTAACCCATGACTTTGAGTCTAGCTACAAGACTCGTAAATAAAGAAAAGCGCTTCTTGGGAGGCAACCCATGTTTTGTGTGATTTTATTTGTTTGATTGTTATTTGCTTCCGTATGCATGTTTTATTTTTATTGTTGGTTGATCATGTTTCTCAATTAAAATGTGGAAATACTTTACTATGTTGTTTGGCCTAGTCTTAACTCCAACCTAAAAGTATTTTTGCAAAAGATAAGTGTAAGGGGAAACCCCAAATATGTTTTTAAGAAACAAACCGATCATGATTCTCCACAATATTAAATGAACATGTATATTTGTATTTGTTAGAGTCAAATGCTTGTATTGAGTCATAATGAAGTTTTGCAGGATTTTCCAGGAAGTAGGACCAAGTTTTTCCAGAAATTTTCCGGAAACTTAACATAAGAATTTCTACAGGTCCATTCTGACGGCGTCATAGTATTACTCTTGACGGCGTCAGGAGTCAAAAATCTGGAAATTTTACCGGTTTTGTTTTTCTAACGGAGTCTTATGGTTTTTGTGAATTATTAAGTTTTATAATCTCCAGGAAATCTGCAAACTTCATTCCACAAGCATTATATCTTACTTTGTTTTCTAGGATTTAGGAACTTATATAGGATGCCGCCGATTTTACGCGAGCTTGTCTTGTCTATTTTCTCAGGATTTACAGGTTATGTTTGACAAGGAGATGATTTATATTCTGGAAGGGAAGCTTTGATTGTTCATTTTCTTGGAAGAAGATTTAACCTGGCCAACCTAAAATCCATACCGAGCGAATCAGGGGAGTATTTGATTTCATTCTCTTTACTTTTTCACTTTTACATTCTTTACTTGAACATTGGGGACAATGTTCATCTTAAGTGTAAGGGGAGGGTAAAAAGATGATACCTTACATATGCACTTTCGCTTGAGTTTGTTTTATTTGATGGTAGATGTGTAATAAAACTACGAGAAATACTTGTTAGTGTAATTTTAGCGCCAAATTTAAAATTTTTTACAACATTTAGGAGTGAAACTTTAGCCATAGCAAGCGTCTCATGGATAGGAGATTGTATGACTAGCACATAACCGTATATTCAGAAAAATTTTCCACCCAAAAATGTGAGGTTCGCCTTTAGATTTGATAGGAAAAGCATTCATTATTAGTGCTTATGAGTGTACCGGTAGCATTTAGATTCTAGAACTTGCGTTAGTGATGCATCCCGAGACCGCTAGTGAGACTACATTCGTGTGGTAGGATTTATTACATGATAAGAGGCATTAGGATCACCCTTGTGTTAAACCCGTATTACAATTACTTGACCGTTTAAGTCATATTACTTGGCTAGTTAAGTCAACAAATTTTTCCCACACCCTTAGCGTTGTACTCATTTTTAGTACACGAAACCCCTAGTACACCCCTCCGAGCCTATCTTTTCATTTATAACTTTAAGCATTTTACTTAAAAGTGCTCCAAGTGTTTTGATTTTCTTAATTCGAGTCATTAGATTAGTTTAATGTAAAGTATGTAAAGATTCAAGTGTAAGGGGAATTCTCATCCCCTATGATGTATTATTTCGGATGGTAGAGTGTATGCAAAAAAAAAAAAAAAAAAAAAAAAAAAAAAAAAAAAAGGAAAAGAAAAAAAATATATAGAAAAAAAAAACATACGGACTACCATCCCGTTTCATTCTATGTTTATTTTATGTTTTTGTTATTTTTTTTATTTATTAGCTTAAGTCGAGTCTAGTCTTGGCTTAGCAACGCCATATTGTACATGTAATTAACCAAGATTGTTAACTCGCCACCAGTAAAACTTCCTTTATCCAACAAAACCGTGTAATTCATATCCCTATACCTAACGTTACAACCCTTTAAAAGACCTCTTTGATAGTTTATCCTAGGTGCTTACGCCATGTGGTGGAGGTTTGATCCTTTCCCAAGCCTATGGTAATCTATTTTGCTATGACAGGTAGTGAGAGATATCTTCCATTTCCATAATGTTATATTACTTTATTACACCCGAGAGATGTGAGTATCTAAACACTATTTGTGAGGTGCTTGTGTATGATCTCCGTGCTTGTCTATTGGTCTTTAGTGGAACGATTATTTGTTGTAATTACTTTTATATTAGTGTTAAATGACCCCTAACTTGTCTTTTGAGTAGAATAAAAGCTCATTTGCTTGAGGACAAGCAAATCTCAAGTGTAAGGGTATATGATGAGGCGAAAAATGATCCGTTTTTAGGGGGTCATTTAAGCCCGAATCCGACTTTATTTGATCAAATATTGCCCTAAATCGTTCCTTTTGTGATTTTAGGTACTTGGAGAGTGAATTCTGGAAAAGAAGCCATTTTGGACGTTTTTGGAGCATAAAAGTGAAGAAAACGGCAAAGTATCAATTTTCCATGCTGGAAACACTAGGTGACAGCGTCAAGAGTAATGCCTTGACGGCGTCAGACATCAAGAATAAAATACCGTAGTTGATGACGGTGTCAAAAGTCATCCTGACGGCGTCAAAGTACCAAGAATAAAATACCGTAGGTGGTGACGGCGTCACACAGGCCGTCATAAGTAGATCAAGGCCGTCCGAGGAAGTATTTGGCGGCGAGGTGACGGCGTCACATGGTTGTCTTGACGCCGTCAGCCCAGTTTTCCTATATATAGTTTTCTAGTTTTTACATTAAGAAAAGAGAGAAGTTTTGGTGAAACCCTAAAGACGAATTTGGTGCATCTTTTACAGGTTTTTCAAGGGTTCCAAACCCTTGATACCTTGCATTGTAATTGAGATAAGTGTTCTTCTAATTCAATCAATATGTCTATGTGTTGGTTGTCTATATCTTGTTCTTGTCTCAATTCAATTATGCTAGGCTAGATCTCCTTTGTGTTTGCTTAGATCTAATGAAACCTAGATGTTGATTATGTGTTGATTACTTGTTTATTCTTGTCTTGGATGAATGATTTTATATGTTAGGCTTAAGAAAACTGGCAGATCTCCAAATGGTAACATGCTTGAACGTCTTAAGAAACATGAACCGAGGCGTACTAGGTCTTTATTGGTTGTATTTAATGCATGAGCCACTGTTTACAATCCCTATAGTTGTGCTGGGTCATGGTGTAGGAGGAGATAAGAGCTCATAGAATTGGGGAGTTATGTATGCCACCCCATGAATGGTATTAAGGAATACGATCCGTCATCCATGCAATTATAACAAGTAATTAACATGTAAAAGATATCTAAGGAGTAGTGAAGTCTAAGTAAACACAATTTTCTCCATTACTGCTCACAACTTTGTAATAATTAGTTTATTTTCATTTTTATTATTTTATTTTGATTGCATCTTAGATCTAACAGAAATATGGTTCAAATCTTAGGTGATGCAAAGCATAAGCTTTCACTTCCCCAAAAGTGGTATCAACAGGATCTAACCAACAGCAAGGCACGAATCAGAGTGATGCAGAAACAAAGATACTTAAACGAATGCCTTATAGTCTACCCATTCCTCACTGGTCAACACTTACGTTCCTACAAGGAGATCTTAAAGCAAATTTTCAAAGGTTGTTTTACGAGCGCCTACAGGGAAACTTAGTGGTCCTAACTTACACAGGTCAAGGGTAAATGTATTACGAAATCGCAGCCTGTCGCTCTAATACCATAATTGTAACACCCCAACCCGATAAGGGTAGAAGTATTACATTACAGTGACATATCAGAACAACCACAGACATATGATTTATAAATACAAAGAAATTCAGGGTTTACAAATGATACATCTGAAACTACAAGGTTACAAAATAAATACTAAGTCTCATAGAGTGAAACTTCTTCTAATCGTCTCTAGTCCAGCGTAACTATATCAAAACATAGTCTTCTAAGTCCAGACACACTCTCTTCCCATAACCCAGCTTCCTACTAAAACCTGCCGCAGGAAAAGGAAATGCGGCTGAGCTACGAGAGCTCAGTGAACAGATATAATGGAAACAAAGCAGTGGTAACGGAACAGTAAAGTAAAAGAATAATACCAGGTATAACAAGAGTCAGGAAGGAATATAAAAGAGTTACGCATACATACCAAGGGTTAAGAATGGTTACAAAGGTAAACGTAAATGAAACCAGAACCCACCAAAATCCCAAGTCAAATCAAGTCAGGTCAAATGTCAAGTCAAGTATCAAGTCATAAGGTTACAAAGTTTCAGGAGAACAGAAATCCTCTATGAGCCCAAACATATCAAATCAAATCAAATCATATATCAGGGTGTATGGAGGGGTGACCTCAGCATACCAGGTACAGGGTGAGGGGATACCTCCAGGGTTGGAGTCATGAGCTCCCAGGGTTGTGAAAGACGTGTATCGCACACACTCGTCAGTCACCAGGATATAACAGGAAATATAATAAATCAGGACAGGTCTAGGATGCATCCATGCGCCCCCGCAGGCCACAGGGTCTTCTCTACATAACAATCAAATCAGGTCGGGGACGGTGTAACCAAATCACTAGGGCTACACACTAGTCATGCCGGTGGTGCATCACAGACATGGACATGAAACCCTCATGCCTAGTGGATGGCTCGTAGTCTCAAACTGTGGGTCAAGGTCAAGTATCAAGTCTCGGGTATCATGTATCAGTTATCATATCAGGGTTCAAGACAGGAGATAAATGCCGGGGTTCATTATCAGGAGGTCCACATCAAAAAGATCAAATACTGGAAGGTTCATAATGGTTTATTATAAGAAATCCTTTTTACATGGTTTTAATAAAATGATCGTTAGAACAGTTTCATAATAAAAGTCTCTTAAGAAAAAGTTCAAAACCTCTTCATATATAATCAAAAGTAGTTTTAAAATCCTATGAACCTTTAAGTATCTCAGGGTCCTAAATATTCAGGTTACCAGGTTATGAATAGGTCATGTCAAGTATCAAGGAAACGTAACAGGGTTTGAGACAAGGTTTCAAGTAAAGGTTCAAGTCAAGAGAATCTTATCAAAGGTTCACAATACACGGGAACAAAAGCAAGGTTCACATAACAAGGGAACATAGCAATGGCTTGGGGAAATCCTAAACAAGTCAAAATCAGAAATCAAAAGAAACGAAGGCTCCTTACAAGAAGAGCAGAATATCTGTACCTTAAACCGCCAGGGAAACATACACTAGAAACATAAGGATCGGAATAAACTCCTTCTTTAGCGAATCTACACGAATTAATGATCGGCTTATTATTAATGACTTATTCAATTCAGATTTCTCATCTTAGCCGGCTTTCCAGTTTTTGTAACTTTCCATTTTAAGTAAGTCTCTCAAGTTTTTAGGGCTTAAGTACGAGTTTACTTATTTCACACATTACCCCTTTAAGTTTCATTGTTTACAACTTAGTCCCATAAGTTAAATTAATTACGGAATGTCCCCTTAAGTTTAATTATATTCAAAACCTTCCTTAACGTCGCATTAATTGGAAAATCATAGCTTATGATCAATTTCACCCTCCACGACCAAGTTATAACCTTAATTAGTCTTTTAGTTGTAATTCCAGCTTTTATTCATAAACAGGTCACCATTTTCCGAATTTTTAAACCACATCAGAACTCAAAAGAAAAATTCACCAAAATTCACACATGTACTTCAATGTATTTAGAACACACACGAATTTTCCCAGAATTTATTTCTAAGTATAAATACCCAAAGAAAAATCGTTTACCCAGACCTACCCAGAAAATGAACTGCAGAAACACCCCGAAAGTTGGCTCTTCGTTTACCCATTTAAACACTTTAGAAAAATTTACAAAAATTTCAGAAGGTCACATATATACCAAATATCACTCCTGTAGAAGGAGAGCCCATAACTCGTTATAGTTTAAAAATGAAAAATCTCACACTCCAACTGATGTTTACGTTTCCAAAACTCAGGTTCGACACACGATCTCATAAAATTCAAAATGCTTACCTCCCGACTTCCAATCACCATGAAACTTATATTTCCAGAAAATAGACAGAAAGTACTCATGTTTAGACTCAAGAATCGTCCAAAAACACCTTTTTATCATTAACTTATGACCCTTGCAACACGACCCATTTTCTGGACAGCATGCAGTTGAGACAGAAATGACACAACGTTAATCCTTTTTAACCCATTCAACCCATCATTAATTCCTAGGGTTTTCCAGGTTTTATGTAACCATAATTAATGTCTTATTAGTGAGCTTATTAGGGTTTTCATCTCAGATTTAGGGTTGCATATTTAGGTCGAACAAAACAGAAAATCATGGGTCGATTACACAATTTTAGTATGTTATTCTTATGATTTCATGTGGACTCTTTTCTTATACATATATATATCGATCCAAATGTTCATGTAAACAAGTTATATAAGTGTCTACATCATATAAGATGCAACGAAAATGATAAGGAGTGAAAGAAAAATACCCTAGTCGATATTGAGAAGGGACCGAACCAAAAAGGAAAAGAAGAAAAGGACCGAGCAATTCACCATAACCTTCACACGTACACGAGGATCAAATGAGCAAGACAACTTGAATCCCTTGTCTATTTTCTGTCGAATGGAGCCAGGAGCAAGAAGCCACCAACACTTTCTCTTCTAGGGTTTCTTGGTGTGGCGTGTTTGTGTTTTGTGTGTGAATTAAAAACCGCCCCTCCCTATTTTGTTGTGTGGATCGAAAATGGGCCACAAGGCCTAAAGAGTACATGGATCAAGTGGAATGGGCCAAAGGTTGGGTTAAGTTGGATTGAATTATGTTAAGGTTGTGTAGCAAAAAGAAACGGCCCAAAATAAATGTCCACAAAGCGAGATTAATTTTCCTCGTATTTTATTTATGTCGTACTAATATTTTGGAGTTCTAAAATATTCAAAGATTCCCAAAATGATGTTTCATTATAATTTTATTGATTTATAGTTACTTGTTTAAATTATATTCGCGTTTAATTATTTCGTAGCGTATTTAGAAAATTTTAAAATTATACGAAATTTAGGTATTCGAGATTTAGGGTTTTACAACTCTTCCCCTCTTAAAAGAAAATTTCGTCCGCGAAATTTGAAGTCACTAAAGTTATACGAAGTCGTAGTAATTTACAGAATATCGTCACAAATATCCTCACGCTCGGGGAAGTTCTTCCAAAAAGATCTTCAGACCAGATAGTTTCTCATGACTCGAATCAAAATGAGGTGGGTTCAAATTTCTCAGAAGAAGACAAATTAGGTTGATTCAGAACAAAAGGTCCATGCAACATAAACTGGATGATAGGTGAATCTTCAAAAAGCTCATATAGAATACGAATAAGATTCAAATCGAATTAATTCCACCAACAGGAGGAAGTTCTAAAAGGAGTTCAAGACTTATAATTGAGGTCAACAGGATTCAAATCGAGAGTTCAGACTCAACCAGATATCTAATGAACGGATAGATAGGATGAACCTAAGTCTCACTATACTCAGATGATCTTGATCAGATGCCAGAATTCTAAAGCTTCTAAGGCACTCCTCGAAATATCCTATGCCCACAACAAGTGCACTTTACATGACGTTAGTATTATCACGTTGATCAGGCGTCATAATACTAGCCTCACATAACATGCCCTCATGGTGGTCATCCTCTATCTCAAGTCGTGAGTCAAAACCACCTATCTTAATCCACCTAGTACTTCTATTGTCCTCAACTCCAGGTCAGGCAGAGAACACCGTTCTCATAACAAATATCCATCTCCCAGAATGCACAAATGATCGTCAAATTTCTAAGAAGGTGCAAAGAAATGATTTTCATGCTCTTCCTCGTTTCCGAATGTACCATTAAGTCATACGATGACCATTTGCCCAAGTACTTACGAGAAAACATCATTTATCAATTTCACAAAACAGTCAAGGCTTTAGCTAATACTATTAGCGTCACTAACCGTCATAGCAATCGTTTACGAAATACGGAAGGAGATTTCAAGAACAAACTCAATTCATCAGCAAGGAAACTTCGTGCTCCGAATTTAAACAAACACATAATCGTTTCAGGGTGGAGGAACATTGGCTTCTAACAGAAATATGGTTCAAATCTTAGGTGATGCAAAGCATAAGCTTTCACTTCCCCAAAAGTGGTATCAACAGGATCTAACCAACAGCAAGGCACGAATCAGAGTGATGCAGAAACAAAGATACTTAAACGAATGCCTTATAGTCTACCCATTCCTCACTGGTCAACACTTACGTTCCTACAAGGAGATCTTAAAGCAAATTTTCAAAGGTTGTCTTACGAGCGCCTACAGGGAAACTTAGTGGTCCTAACTTACACAGGTCAAGGGTAAATGTATTACGAAATCGCAGCCTGTCGCTCTGATACCATAATTGTAACACCCCAACCCGATAAGGGTAGAAGTATTACATTACAGTGACATATCAGAACAACCACAGACATATGATTTATAAATACAAAGAAATTCAGGGTTTACAAATGATACATCTGAAACTACAAGGTTACAAAATAAATACTAAGTCTCATAGAGTGAAACTTCTTCTAATCGTCTCTAGTCCAGCGTAACTATATCAAAACATAGTCTTCTAAGTCCAGACACACTCTCTTCCCATAACCCAGCTTCCTACTAAAACCTGCCGCAGGAAAAGGAAATGCGGCTGAGCTACGAGAGCTCAGTGAACAGATATAATGGAAACAAAGCAGTGGTAACGGAACAGTAAAGTAAAAGAATAATACCAGGTATAACAAGAGTCAGGAAGGAATATAAAAGAGTTACGCATACATACCAAGGGTTAAGAATGGTTACAAAGGTAAACGTAAATGAAACCAGAACCCACCAAAATCCCAAGTCAAATCAAGTCAGGTCAAATGTCAAGTCAAGTATCAAGTCATAAGGTTACAAAGTTTCAGGAGAACAGAAATCCTCTATGAGCCCAAACATATCAAATCAAATCAAATCATATATCAGGGTGTATGGAGGGGTGACCTCAGCATACCAGGTACAGGGTGAGGGGATACCTCCAGGGTTGGAGTCATGAGCTCCCAGGGTTGTGAAAGACGTGTATCGCACACACTCGTCAGTCACCAGGATATAACAGGAAATATAATAAATCAGGACAGGTCTAGGATGCATCCATGCGCCCCCGCAGGCCACAGGGTCTTCTCTACATAACAATCAAATCAGGTCGGGGACGGTGTAACCAAATCACTAGGGCTACACACTAGTCATGCCGGTGGTGCATCACAGACATGGACATGAAACCCTCATGCCTAGTGGATGGCTCGTAGTCTCAAACTGTGGGTCAAGGTCAAGTATCAAGTCTCGGGTATCATGTATCAGTTATCATATCAGGGTTCAAGACAGGAGATAAATGCCGGGGTTCATTATCAGGAGGTCCACATCAAAAAGATCAAATACTGGAAGGTTCATAATGGTTTATTATAAGAAATCCTTTTTACATGGTTTTAATAAAATGATCGTTAGAACAGTTTCATAATAAAAGTCTCTTAAGAAAAAGTTCAAAACCTCTTCATATATAATCAAAAGTAGTTTTAAAATCCTATGAACCTTTAAGTATCTCAGGGTCCTAAATATTCAGGTTACCAGGTTATGAATAGGTCATGTCAAGTATCAAGGAAACGTAACAGGGTTTGAGACAAGGTTTCAAGTAAAGGTTCAAGTCAAGAGAATCTTATCAAAGGTTCACAATACACGGGAACAAAAGCAAGGTTCACATAACAAGGGAACATAGCAATGGCTTGGGGAAATCCTAAACAAGTCAAAATCAGAAATCAAAAGAAACGAAGGCTCCTTACAAGAAGAGCAGAATATCTGTACCTTAAACCGCCAGGGAAACACACACTAGAAACATAAGGATCGGAATAAACTCCTTCTTCAGCGAATCTACACGAATTAATGATCGGCTTATTATTAATGACTTATTCAATTCAGATTTCTCATCTTAGCCGGCTTTCCAGTTTTTGTAACTTTCCATTTTAAGTAAGTCTCTCAAGTTTTTAGGGCTTAAGTACGAGTTTACTTATTTCACACATTACCCCTTTAAGTTTCATTGTTTACAACTTAGTCCCATAAGTTAAATTAATTACGGAATGTCCCCTTAAGTTTAATTATATTCAAAACCTTCCTTAACGTCGCATTAATTGGAAAATCATAGCTTATGATCAATTTCACCCTCCACGACCAAGTTATAACCTTAATTAGTCTTTTAGTTGTAATTCCAGCTTTTATTCATAAACAGGTCACCATTTTCCGAATTTTTAAACCACATCAGAACTCAAAAGAAAAATTCACCAAAATTCACACATGTACTTCAATGTATTTAGAACACACACGAATTTTCCCAGAATTTATTTCTAAGTATAAATACCCAAAGAAAAATCGTTTACCCAGACCTACCCAGAAAATGAACTGCAGAAACACCCCGAAAGTTGGCTCTTCGTTTACCCATTTAAACACTTTAGAAAAATTTACAAAAATTCCAGAAGGTCACATATATACCAAATATCACTCCTGTAGAAGGAGAGCCCATAACTCGTTATAGTTTAAAAATGAAAAATCTCACACTCCAACTGATGTTTACGTTTCCAAAACTCAGGTTCGACACACGATCTCATAAAATTCAAAATGCTTACCTCCCGACTTCCAATCACCATGAAACTTATATTTCCAGAAAATAGACAGAAAGTACTCATGTTTAGACTCAAGAATCGTCCAAAAACACCTTTTTATCATTAACTTATGACCCTTGCAACACGACCCATTTTCTGGACAGCATGCAGTTGAGACAGAAACGACACAACGTTAATCCTTTTTAACCCATTCAACCCATCATTAATTCCTAGGGTTTTCCAGGTTTTATGTAACCATAATTAATGTCTTATTAGTGAGCTTATTAGGGTTTTCATCTCAGATTTAGGGTTGCATATTTAGGTCGAACAAAACAGAAAATCATGGGTCGATTACACAATTTTAGTATGTTATTCTTATGATTTCATGTGGACTCTTTTCTTATACATATATATATCGATCCAAATGTTCATGTAAACAAGTTATATAAGTGTCTACATCATATAAGATGCAACGAAAATGATAAGGAGTGAAAGAAAAATACCCTAGTCGATATTGAGAAGGGACCGAACCAAAAAGGAAAAGAAGAAAAGGACCGAGCAATTCACCATAACCTTCACACGTACACGAGGATCAAATGAGCAAGACAACTTGAATCCCTTGTCTATTTTCTGTCGAATGGAGCCAGGAGCAAGAAGCCACCAACACTTTCTCTTCTAGGGTTTCTTGGTGTGGCGTGTTTGTGTTTTGTGTGTGAATTAAAAACCGGCCCTCCCTATTTTGTTGTGTGGATCGAAAATGGGCCACAAGGCCTAAAGAGTACATGGATCAAGTGGAATGGGCCAAAGGTTGGGTTAAGTTGGATTGAATTATGTTAAGGTTGTGTAGCAAAAAGAAACGGCCCAAAATAAATGTCCACAAAGCGAGATTAATTTTCCTCGTATTTTATTTATGTCGTACTAATATTTTGGAGTTCTAAAATATTCAAAGATTCCCAAAATGATGTTTCATTATAATTTTATTGATTTATGGTTACTTGTTTAAATTATATTCGCGTTTAATTATTTCGTAGCGTATTTAGAAAATTTTAAAATTATACGAAATTTAGGTATTCGAGATTTAGGGTTTTACAGGTAAAGCCTGTTGCGATTCCCACGCATCACCTACCATCCAAAATAATACATCATAGGGAATGAAAAAAATTCCCCTTACACTTGAATCTTTACATACTTTACAATGAACTAATCTAATGACTCGAATTAAGAAAATCATAACACTTGGAGCACTTTTAAGATTAACGCACATATGGGGTTAATATATGATGTTCTTCCCCATTACTCCATAAAATAAGTACTTTACCCATGAGTCCCAATCGTCCCAAAACAATATGTACATGGATATGACTCGACTTAGCAACCATGTAATCAATTAGATAGTTAACTTAGGGTTTAACAAATAACAATAATGCACTAAAACTGAGCGCATACACGGAAGGCTAAGGCGATTAGGGTGTACATTTAAGTGGGGTGTAACAAATTATTCCTTTAAGTAAAATGCTTAAAGTTAGAAACGAAAAGATAGGCTCGAAGGGGTGTACTAGGGGTTTCGTGTACTAAAAATGAGTACAACGCTAAGGGTGTGGGAAAAATTAGTTGACTTAACTAGCCAAGTAATATGACTTAAATGGTCAAGTAATTATGATACGGGTTTAACACAAGGGTAATCCTAATGCCTCTTATCATGTAGTAAATCCTACTACACGAATGTAGTCTCACTAGCGGTCTCGGGATGCATCACTAACGCAAGTTCTAGAATCTAAATGCTACCGGTACACTCATAAGCACTAATAGTAAATGCTATTTCTATCAAATCTAAAGGCGAACCTCACATATTTGGGTGGAAAATTTTTCTGAATATACGGTTATGTGCTAGTCATACAATCTCCTATCCATGAGATGCTTGCTATGGCTAAAGTTTCACTCCTAAATGTTGTAAAAAAATTTAAATTTGGCGCTAAAATTGCACTAACAAGTATTTCTCATAGTTTTATTACACATCTACCATTAAACAAAACAAACTCAAACGAAAGTGTACATGTAAGGTATCATCATTTTACCCTCCCCTTACACTTAAGATGAACATTGTCCCCAATGTTCAAGTAAAGAATGTAAAAGTGACATAAGTAAAAAGAATGAAATCAAATACTCCCCTGATTCGCTCGGTATGGATAATAAGGTGGCCAGGTTAAATCTTCCTGCAAGAAAATGAACAATCAAAGCTTCCCTTCCAGAATATAAATCATCTTCTTGTCATACATAACCTGTGAATCCAGAGAAAATAGACAAGACAACCTCGCATAAAATCGGCGGCAACCTATATAAGTTACTAAATCCTAGAAAACAAAATAAGATATAATGCTTGTGGAATGAAGTTTGCAGATCTCCTGGAGATTATAAAACTTAATAATTCACAAAAACCATAAGACTCCGTTAGAAAAACAAAATCGGTAAAATTTCCAGATTTTTACACGTGACGCTGTCAAGAGTTAACTCGTGACGCCGTCAGAAGTGACTTGCAGAAATTCTTATGTTAAGTTTCCGGAAAATTTCTGGAAAAACTTGGTCTCACTTCCTGGAAAATCCTGCAAAACTTCATTATGACTCAATACAAGCATTTGACTCTAACAAATATGTATACACATGTTCATTTAATATTGTGGAGAATCATGATCGGTTAGTTTCTTAAAAACATATTCGGGGTTTCCCCTTACACTTATCTTTTGCAAAAATACTTTTAGGTGGAGTTAAGACTAGGCCAAAACAACAAAGTAAAGTATTTCCACTATTTAATTGAGAAACATGATCTACCAACAATAAAAATAAAGCATACATACGGAAGCAAATAACAAACAAACAAAATAAAAATCACACAAAACATGGGTTGCCTCCCGCTTTTCTTTATTTACGAGTCTTGTAGCTAGACTCAAGATCATGGGTTACTACGTGACCTCATCGTTGGTTTCACTCTCCGATTGTAAATATTCTTTGTAGAAACCAATCACCTTTTTCTCAATCGCCCCCATAATCCTTTGGGCCAATTCCTTATCGACTTTATACCTTGGTCCTAGGGCCAAGCAATCTTTGTAAAAAAGACTCCTCTTTTTCCATACATAATCCATGCCCTTTTTCTTATCCTCTTCATTGATGTCCTCAAAAGCACCAACGTTGTCCTTATCAAATCGGGATATAAAGCGAAATTCTTTCATCCTATTAGGCATCCTATAAGTGATACTATCGGTGTTACTTGCAAATCGGATTGTTCCTTCTATCTCATCATATTCCAACTTAGACTCCTCAACAAACGGTTTGCTAAACACAACATTGGATAATCGACAATCAATAACATTAGCAAGATCCTCCACAATCATAAAGTCGGTGACAAAAGTGAAATTACCAACAAAGACATGTAAACCTTTAACTCTCCTGACAAAGTTACAAACTCCACCAGGGTATTTGGGATCTCTTCTAGGTTCAAGTCTTGTTTTCACAATATCATTATAAACATTTGAGGACATGATGTTGATTGGGGATTTAAAGTCAATGTAAGCACTTTCAACGTGTCTATACCCAATCATACATGGTATTTTAGCATTCTTAGGATCGCCTCTCTTTATCTTAGGTTCGATTATAGTGAAAGGAGATCGCGGGTTATCAATAAGATTATTATAATATGCAATCTCCTCCTTAGTGGGGTATAGATTAAAGTAGTCATTAAGCTTCGGATCTATTTCCTCCTCTTCTAGTCCTTCAACAACATTTACAAAGTCATTAGGCCCTAGGTCCTCATTTGAATAAAAGGCGGTCGCTAGGTCACTAAATGCATGTTCGAGCTCAACCTTAATCAACCTATTAAGCTCTCTAAGCTCCCTAATCTCACTCTCAATTTGTTCACGTAACACAGCCACTTCTCTAGGGGAAAGGGGTGGATTCGCGTTTTCCATAATGGTCAACGGAATAGTCAATGAGTTTAATTTACTAACAAAGGCACAAAGAAAAAGATAGACTAAAGAAATCCTAAAAATAAAAATAAAATCTTACTAGAAAGGAATCTGGCAAGTAGACCTAATAAAAAGAGATTCTAACCTAGACAATAACTATTCCCCGGGTTGCGGCGCCAAAAACTTGATACGTGGGAATCGCACCAGGCTTTACCTCTCAAGGGATCTTGAGAAGCTTACAACCCCCACTAGGCAGTGTACCTGATCGTTGTAGTATAGTATAGTGACAAGTACCGGGGGATTGATCGTTCAGCTAGGAATAGTGTCGCTAGGATTAGAAAACCTAAATACTAGTTCCAGAGATGAAGGATGATTATTTTTGTATTTTTATATTTTTTTGAAAGCAAGTAAGAATCTCGGGTTTAAAGGATTTGGGCGGAATTAGTTGCTAGTCAACTAACCCAATACTAAAGATGCAATCAAAATAAAATACTAGAAATGAAAATAAACTAAATTAAACTAAGGTTGTGAGCAATAAGTGGAGAAGTTGTGTTTACTTAGATTTCACTATCCCTAGATATCTTTTACACGTTAATTACTTGTTATAGTTGCGTGGATGACAGATTGTATTCCTTAACACCATTCATGGGGTGGCGCACTTAATTCCCCAATCCTATGAGTGCCTACTTCACTCCTATGTCGAGCCGGCTAAGAAGCTCCTAACATGGGATCATTAGAATTTACTCATGCATTAAATACAACCAATAAAACCTAGTACACGTCAGTTCACGTTTCCTAAGACCTTCAACCATGTTACCATTTAGAGATCTGCCAGTTTTCTTAAGCCTAACATCGAAATCATTCATCCAATACAACCATAAGCAAGTAATCAACACATAATTAACATCTAGGTTTCATTAGATCTAAGCAAACACAAGATAGATCTAGCCTAGCATGATAGAATTAAGACAAGAACAAGATATAGACAACCAACACGTAGACATATTGATTGAATTAAAGGAATACTTATCTCAATTACACATGAAAGGGTTCAAGGGCTGAGAACCCTTGAAAAACCTGTAAAATTCGTACTAAGTTCGGCCTTAGGGTTTCTCCAAAACTTCTCTCTTTTTATGAATGAAAATTAGAAAACTATATATAGGAAATTGAGGCTGACGGCGTCAAGACCAAATTGGTGACGCCGTCATCTCGCCGCCAAAATACTTCTCGGACTGCCTTGATCTACTTTTGACGCCGTCACGTTATAGCATTTTCCAGGCCGTCACGTATTTTACTCTTGACGCTCTACCTTGTGACGCCTTCAATTCTGTATTGGGTCGTCATGGAAATTACTCTTGACGCCGTCAGAATTTCCTTCTTGACGCCGTCACCTACTGTTCCAAGCAAGGAAAATTAATACTTTGGCGTTTTCTTCACTTTTATGCTCCAAAAACGTCCGAATTGCTTCCTTTTCTAGATTTCTCTCCCAAAGTACCTAAAATCACAAAAGGAACGATTTAGGGCAATATTTGATCAAATAAATTCAATTCCGGGCTTAAATGACCCCCTAAAAGTGGTTCATTTTTCTCCTCATCAGTAAATGATTTGGAACGACACAAAATCACAGTACCAAGCATCGCAGTGAACTCCAAATTCGTCGGTAGTCTTGGTCCGGATTGGCAAAAGTATGTGACATTCGTTCGTCAAACCAAAAATCTTCATGATGCACCGTATGGCTTGTTGTATGATTTTCTGAAACACCATGAACCTGAAGTGGAGAAAGATCATGCTCTTCGAGGAGGTTACTTACCACCACCAACACCAAATTCTTTGGCACTCGTAGCTCATTCCCAGTATACTCCATCTCCAATGTCAAATCATGCTTATGTCCAAGAACAGAATTACTTCAGCTACCCACAACCTACAACTCCAAATCAATGAGTCAATGTACTACTCTAATTCTAATGATGATGAAGATGATGACTTCAATACGTTGAATCAAGGACTTGCTCTCATTGCTTGTGCCTTCAGCAAATTCTCAAACAAGACAAACAACCGTCTTCACTCTTCATCAAACACTAGGAATCAAGCTGTCATTCAAGATGGGAGGGTTGAGATATAGAATCGAAATTATGGACGATCAGGTGGTTATTCGGGAAATTCTGGAAATGAACAAAGGTTCAACAACAATGGAGGGTTCAGAAACAACTCTGGTGCTACTCAAAAAAGGAATGAAAGTGTTGCAACTGGGAACTCTAACTCAGGGAATGCAGTATGGTGCTACAACTGCAATGAGAAAGGTCATATTGCAACAACATGTCCAAAACCGAGAACTCGGGGCAGTACGTTTCACAAGCAGGCATTACTCATGACTCTCAAAGATGAAAAGGAAGAACATTTCACTGAGCAAGAGAACAGCTTCATGGCAAATGCATACAACGATGATGACATGGAAGATCTGGAAGCAAATGCAGTTGTGATGCTTATGGCCAACATGCAGGAACTTCATATGAATGATTTAGGCCCAGTGTACGACATTGATGGCTTGTCTCGGGTACATGATCTTAATGTGTGCCTAATACATGAAATTGCATCACCCTCTGCTTCTGAATCAGATAAGGTGCAAGTTGTTCCACCTGACTCATCTTTATCTTCTCAAAAAGATGAACAAATGAACACAGTTGTTTCATTTGATAATCCTATTGAGAATGATAAACATGATCCTATAGAACAATATGAACCATTGTTTGATCCAGACCCTGACCTTATATTGTTGTCTAAACAACTGAATGCTCAACAATTGCAAATAATGAAATGCAATGAGAAAAATAAAGCTTTAAAACAAATAAGTAACTTACACGAGACATTGAGTGTTATAAAATACAACTTTCAAATCTGGAACACAAGGTTAAACATGAAAAAAGTTTTGAAAAAGCTTTTCAAGAATATTACAATAAAGAACAAGATCTTCAATACAAAATGCAAGATCTAATTGAGTCAAATGGAAAGTTGGTTTCAAAACTTGAAAATGATAAGTGTGAACTTCAAAAACAGGTTGAACAACTTCAAAAAGAACTTTCAAAAACACAAACAGAGTTGTCAATTTGCAAAAAGGATTTTTATGAAAATAAAGTGCGAAAAATGAAATATGAAGAAAAATTAATATATGAAATTGTCGATCTAGAAAAACAACTTAAAGAATTTTGTAATGTTGTTTATAAAATCGGGGGCTCTGTAACAACAATTCAAAATTTTACTTTAAAACCGAGACCCCGATAAAGGTTTTGCACTTGGTGATTACAAATCAATGTTTCTTCACAAAGCGTTCAAAGAAAATCCTAAAATTTACAGTATGGAATATATGCGTGATGATACGATTGTGCGTACTATTGTTTACGATACTGAGGAAGAGGAAGAACTTGAAGAAGAGAGTCGATCAAAAATGAGTCAAGTTGAATATTGGAAACCATATGATTATTCAAAAGCTCCTCACATTTCTAAATCTTTTGTTCCTCAAAAGGAAATACCTAAGAAATCTTGGTTTGTCACCGAGTCATATGTTTCATCTTCTAATGCGGCTCCTGTCCAAATTGTGGCACAAGTAAATGGTCCTTTACCATCTTCTGGTGAAGTTACACCTTTACCAAAAAGTTGTCGTGTTTTAAATTATTTCTAAACTTTTATGGAAGACATCGAAATTTTGGAGGAAAAAATTGAACGTAATTCAGAAATAAAAATTGAAACTTTTCAATTCGCTTACGAGCGAGAAAAGAGAGATATTTTTCAAAAACAAATATTGCCAATCATTCAACACCTCCGTCATTGTGCTACAAGTTGGGAACAACATCTTCAAAAAGAAGTCAAATCAATGATAAACGTTTTCAAATCAAATAAAAATGCGATTTTGGTTCAAAAGCAAGAAACAGAGTTGAAAAATGATGCCGATCGACTCTTGGAAGAAGTTCTCAATGCTGATATTTTGTCTATTATCATGAATGATCTCTATAAATTTGGTACTTCTATGCTTGTGGAAGATCACTGTGCTGATAATGATTTGCTGAACACCGAAATTGAGACATTAAAACAAGAAAATGATAAAATAAGGAAAAACAATGATGATGTGAGAAAACAATTTTCAAAAGAAATTTGTCAACTCAAACAAATGCTTGAATGGTGTCAAGCTCAAAGTCTTGAACTGGAATTGCAACTTCAAAGTCAAAATGTTTCAAAATCTTGTCAGATTTGCAAAAACAATGAGTCTTTCAAAAATAAATGTCTTCAATATGAAAAGGAAATTGAAAAATTGCAAATTGACAATGCTGAATGGGAACAAAACCAGATTCATATTGCACACTGCAATAGAAAACTTGAGTCTGATATTCAGGATAAAAACCACATCATCATTGAATTGAAAGAGAAAATTAAGCTACTTCAAAAAGGAAAGTTTGTTGACACCACTGTGATAGTACCAGAATTGTACCAAGTAGACAAAACTGATAAGGGAAATGATGTTCAAAACACTAATGTTGACCCTTCCACTTCCACAAGACTAGTCTCCACTAATAGTGTTAGCAGACCCAAGCGAAAAAGTAACAAGAAGTATAGGATCTTGCAACGTAAAAGAGGAACACTAGAAGCTAAAGAAGTAGAAGATCAACTTAGGAATTCGAATAAAACTCATGTTGCATCTGATTTAGATTCTAATCTGGCAATTGTAATCAAAATCTCAATGTAACAAATGATGAACCTTTGAATGTTTTGAATATTAATGCATCTTGTGTGTTTTGTCGTAAAAGTGTATCATCTGGTGATCACGCAAAATGTGTAGCTAATTCTCACTTAAATCGTCATAAGAAACGTAGGACAAGCATTCCTTCTAGGCCCACTATTGCCTCTAAGTCAATATTAGGAAAACCGCCATCTACAGCTTCTAATGATGTTGTAGTTACCCCCATAATTGAAAAGAACAAATCTAGGAACAAGCCCATAACTAGTGAGTTCACCAAAAAGAAAGCGAGAACTAGTTGGAATTGGCAACGTTGGTTACAATATAAACCAAAATTTAAATGGATTCCTAAATTATTGAATGCGTGTGCTTCTAACCAACAGGAACCCGCACTTTCTTTGGGTTCCACCCTTACTTCTGTTCCATCCTCGTCGTCTTCTTGTGATGCAGGTGGTGCAAATTGTTCTCTGGATTGTTGATAGCGGATGCACCCGACATATGACTGACAATCTCAAACTGTTAGTCAACTTTGTTTCAAAGTTTATCGGAACTGTCAGATTCGGTAATGATCATTACGCTTTAATCATGGGATACGGTGACTATGTCAGTGGAAACATTGAAATCAGTCCTGTTTATTATGTGGAAGGCTTAGGTCACAACCTCTTTTCAATCGGTCAATTTTGTGATGGGGATTTAGAAGTAGCATTTCGTGAGAAAACTTGTTTCGTTCGCGACTTACAAGGAAATGATCTTATGTCCGGCTCACGTGGTTCAAATCTTTATACTATATCAATGTCTGACATGATTGCAACATCTCCGATATGTCTTCTCTCCAAAGTAGAATCAACTAAATCTTGGTTATGGCATAAACGTCTTTCGCACTTGAATTTCAAAACTATGACTGAACTTGCTCGTCATAAACTTGTTGATGGTTTTCCAAGATTCCGATTTACCAAAGATCACTTATGTTCGGCCTGTGAACAAGGAAAAAGTACTCGAGCTCATTTTCCTTCTAAAACGGAGCACAGTACAAATCATGTTTTACAATTGCTTCATATGGATTTGTGTGGCCCAATGCGTGTTCAAAGCATCAACAGTAAATGCTACATACTTGTAATTGTTGATGATTACTCTAGATGGACTTGGGTTTATTTTCTTCGAAGTAAAGATCAAGCTCCTTCAATGATCATCACCTTTCTCACTAAAATTCAAGTTCAGTTAAGCAACACGGTCCGAATGGTTAGAACTGACAACGGTACAGAGTTTAAGAATCAGACTCTTCGGTCATATTTTGAGAAAGTGGGAATTGAACATCAAACATCTATTGCACGAAGCCCAGAACAGAATGAAGTTGTTGAAAGACGCAACAGGACGTTAGTGGAAGCTGCAAGAACCATGTTGATAAATGCTCAATTACCAGATTACTTATGGGCAGAAGCTGTTTTAACTGCATGTTACACCCAAAACCGTTGTATGATCACAAAACGCCATCGCAAAACACCTTATCAACTTGTTCACAAAAGAAAACCAAACATCGATTACTTTCATGTATTTGGAGCACTTTGTTATCCAAAAAATGATCGTGATTATTTAGGTAAACTTAAAGCAAAGGCTGACATTGGAGTGTTCGTAGGATATTGTGAAAATTCCAAAGGCTTTCGGATATGGAATCGTAGTACCAGAGAAATTCAAGAAACTATTCATGCTAATTTTGATGAACTCACACAAATGGCTTCTGAGCAAAACATCTTAGGACCCAAACACAACCGTCTTAACTTTCCGGAATCTTCGGCTGAACCATTGCCTCTCAACCGCAAAGAATTGGAAACCCTGTTTGCTCCACTATTTGATGATACAATTGTATACCGTTCTTCTGAGGTCTCACCAATTTCCGCTGCACAACCTGATAATATTCAAGTACCTGACTCACCTCAACAAACAACAACAACTGTTAAAAAAGACGGTCCTCCAATTGCATCTCCCATAACAGCAGAACAAACCGCTTCCAACTCATGACAATCAGCTGAAGATCCTACACCACAATCAGTTCCACAACCCGTAGAGTATGATCCAAATGCGTTCTTTAACCCGTTTGCACCAGCTCTAACATTTCCTGAAATAGCTGAGTCGTCCACACGCAATTTGGATCCTGCAAACATGCGAGATACCTATCACTACACCCTTCGACACACAAATGGACTCGAGATCATCCCTTAGTTCAAATTATTGGCCATCCAGATGCACCAATCATGACGAGACAACGGCTTCACACAGATGGTGAAACTTGCATCTATACACTCACAGTTTGTCAAGAAGAACCAAAGAACATTAAAGAAGCAATGACTTATGACAACTGGATTGAATCTATGCAAGAAGAATTTCAGCAATTCAAAAGATTAGAAGTCTGGGAATTAGTTGAAAGACCTGACGGAGTCTTTGTCATTGGGTTAAAATGGATTTGGAAAAACAAACTGGATGCAGAGGGCACTGTCATACGTAACAAATCACGCTTGGTAGCTAAAGGATACTTCCAAGAAGAAGGAATTCATTTTGAAGAATCTTTTGCTCCAGTTGCTAGACTTGAAGCTGTTCGGATCTTTCTGGCATATGCTGGTCATAGGAACATGGTTGTTTATCAAATGGATGTGAAAATAGCATTTCTGAATGGTGAACTCCGTGAAGTGGTCTATGTCAGCCAACCAGAAGGCTTCGTTGATCCTGAGCATCCCAATCACGTTTATCGACTCAAAAAGGCTCTTTACAGACTCAAGCAAGCCACAAGGGCGTGGTATGACAAATTATCTGCTTTCTTGCTGGCCAACAAATTTTCTAAAGGTTCAGTGTATCCAACATTATTTACAAAAACATACGGGGTGGACTTACTAATTGTTCAAATATATGTCGATGACATTATTTTTGCTTTAACAAATAGAAGTTACTTAAATGATTTTGCAAAATTAATGAAAGAAAATTTTGAAATGTCCATGATGGGTGAACTTTCGTTCTTTTTAGGACTACAAGTTCATCAATCACCCCGTGGAATTTTTCTAAATCAGTCCAAATATGCTTTAGATATTTTAAAGAAATATGGAATGATGAGTTGTGATACTTATAATACACCAATGGCCTATTCCACAAAACTAGATGCTGATATACATGGGACTCATGTTGACCCTACCAAATACCAAAGTATTATTGGGTCACTCATGTATCTCACAACTAGTAGACCTGATATAGTATTTGTTGTCTACATGTGTTCTCATTATCAGTCCAAACCAACTGAAAGGCACCTCAATGAGGCTAAACGAATCCTTCGATACATAAAGGGAACCATTAACTTGGGAATCTGGTATCCGAAGGATTCTAGTTTTGAACTAATTGCTTTTTCAAACGCTGACCATGCAGGATGCTTAGACACAAACAAAAGTACATCTGGTAGATTACAGTTTCTCGGAGATAAACTTGTGTCTTGGCAATCTAAGAAGCATGACTGCACATCACTGTCGTCAACAGAATCTGAATACGTAGCTATGTCTGCTTGTTGTGCTCATGTCATCTGGATGAGATCACAACTTAAGGACTATGGCTACCTACTCAATAAGATTCCGATATATTGTGACTCCAAAAGTGCCATTGCCATTTCCTGCAACACCGTTCATCATTGCAAATCCAAACACATTGATCTCCGCTATCATTTCATCAAGGAGCATGTCGAAAAGGGTACAATTGAATTATATTTTGTGGGAACTGAATACCAGTTGGCAGACGTACTCACTAAAGCATTACCTCCAACAAGGTTTGCTGATCTAGTCCACCAAATTGGTATGCGATGTTTGACTCCAGAAGATCTGGAAAAGTTTTTAAAACACAAGTGATTGTCAAACATCAAAACTATCTTTGTAAATATTTTTTCCAAAAACAAAAATACAAAAATATAAAAACCAACAAAAACACAAAAAGATTTTATCTTTTCTATCCTTTCACCTTTTCAAAAAAAATTGCAAGTACAAACCTCTCTTTTCAACACTTGATTTTTTCCAAATTTCTAAAAATATTTCAAAACAAGTGTTGAGGGGGAGTTATAGTAATTTTAAAATTTTCAAAACATTTACTTCATACTTGCATTTTATCAAAAATATTTTCTATTTATATAATTACATGTGTTGTTTAAAAGGTTTTTCAGGTTACTCTCCTTGACTATTGAAACAAATTCTTCAAATCAAAAGGACATCGGTCTAAGGTCAAAGGGGAGCAAATTTATCCAAAATTGTTACTTTTCAATTCTTGGTGTAACTTACTTAAGTTATATTGTGAGCTTATAGTGTACTTTGTGTAAGAATGTTGTAAGGTTAAGGGACCATAAGTGACACTAAGCAAAACTAGTATTAACCCTAGTCAATATGCACTTTGACCCATAACATTTACTCCCACCTGCAAAATCAGAATTAACATTTACTACTCTCACCAAACTAATCAATGACTCACAATCAACCTGCTAATCCAATCGTTGTTCTTCAAATCTATGGCCCAACAAGAAAACATTCCACAAGAACCTGAACCTGAACCTAAGCTCACTTGGGAGGAAACTTTTCCCGAAGATTACACCAGAGAGATTGGAAAGAACAACTTAAGGGTCAACTTCAACAAAATCACATGCAATGAATCCTCTTGCATTGTAGCTGTGGATGCTTTAGTCTATCACCCGTACAAAATCCTGCTCACCAAAACAGCATCAGTGACTTGCTTCTACATTCACCAGTTTTGGCACACAATTCAACTAGACCTTGGCGAAGAATCTTCCACATGTATGCTTCATAAGAGACAAGTCACTGTGGACAAAGATACTCTTTGTGGCGTTCTTGGATTGCCTGAACTAAGTCCAGATGAACAGTACCACCCAGTTCCTAATGAAGAAGAGTTAATTGCATGGTTACGGGATATTGGATACGATGAGTCAGAAGAGGTAGTGACTAGACACTCAAAGGTCAACACAAGATTTCTTCCACAACCATGGAGAACTTTGTACATCCTAATTGCCAAGTCCTTATCTGGCAGAGATACTGGTCACGAACACCCCAAACTCCAACATCTCAAACTCTTCTGGGCTATGGCAAATGTCAAACTGGTGGACTTTGCTAGTATTATATGGGAAGATATAGTGTGGCACATACAATATAAGTCTGAAAAGATTCCATTTGTTCACTTCACCAAGCTACTCATTGAAAGCTTCCATCGTGAGTATGACGACATTCCTCAAAGACTGGATGATGATGATAAGAACACATTCATAAATGAGTCTACTCTCAAGCAGATTAAGAGACTTGATACCAGTACACGTAAGCAAGGAATGATACTTCCCGAATGTCTCTTGAATGATAAAGTAAAGAAATGAAAGAACTACAAGTATTATGTTCCAGCTCTCAAGGAAGAGAAAGTAGGGTTCTTAGACGAAGTCCCTCTACCTTCGTTTAGGCAGAAAAAGGGAAAGAAAGGTAGCAAGTCTGGCAGCTCCGAAAGCTCTACCAAATCTGCTAAAAGCCTCACAAGAGAACTCTTAAGATCAGAATACCAGTCAAGAAACCTATTCTTGAACCAGTTCCTGAACCCACACCACCATCTTCTCCAAAACCATCTGAATCAGAAACCGAATCCGATAGTGGTCCAGTTTATAGGGAAGCTTATAACAAACAGGATGACGATCTTGAAGATCTGGACATGACCATAGAAGATTGGGACAGAAGCATCGATGAATTTGTAGAAGAAGTAGAAAAACAAACAACATTCATCCAAAGACCTTTAACTGAAGAAGATGCTAAGTTGGAAGAAGAACGGTTAAGGGGTGAAAAGTTGAAGGAACCTATGACTGCAGAACAAGAAAGACAAGAAGAGGCTCACACAAACCTTGGTCTGTTTGTGGAAGAAGAAAATGAAAGAGCTCTCAAGTTAGGTCTCCTCCACAGCAAAATCGACTCCTTCCAAGCTGATCAACCTCCACCTCCTCCGTTTACTAAAACAAGCGAGGCTGGCGGATCAAGCAGTATTCCTGTGGCAGGAGGATCTAGCAGTGTTCTTGAGTCCACTCCAGTTGATCAAACTCAGGAAACAGGTACCACTGCTGAAATGATCGTCTACGAATCTCCCACAGTATCACCTGAAGACGTAGAAATGCAAAATGCTTCAGAAAGGGGAGATGATGAGGAGGAGGACCATATGGATACTAATTTTCCACATCTAATGACTTTGGAAGAGATGGAGACAAGAGAAAAGGCTCAAGAGGAAGAGCTCAAAAGAAAACAAGAAGCTGAAGAGGCGAGGCTTGAGGAAATAGAACAAGCCAAACTGGAAGAAGCAATAAGAATAGAAGAAAGCAGGAAAGCTGAAGAGGCAGCTAAACTTGCCGAAGAATTAAGGCTTAAAGAAGAAACCAAGAAAAGAAAAGAAGAAGAAGCCAAATTAGCAGAAGAATTAAGGCTAAAGGCAGAAGCTGATAAATTGGCAGAAGAGCAGAGATTAAGGGCTGAAGCAGCTAAAGTTATAGAAAAGAAAGAAGAGCCCAAGGATAAACCCGAATCACCAAAAGGAGATGATAAGGACATCTCCACCCACATTGAATCTTCACAATCATCACCTCCAGCATCACAACCAACACATGACGAATCAATCAAGAAACCATCAAGAATTGAAACCTCAGCTGCATCAAAGTTGATTAAAACGGCAGTAAAGAGAGTTCGTGAAAAGAAGAAAAGCAAGTTAGAAAATCAAGTTGAATCACTAGCAAGTCAAGTTGTTGAATTGACAAAGCAAATGACAACTGTTCAGGAAATGCATGAAAAAGTTGACACCTTCTTAGCTAAAGATGTACAAGAAGATATGGAAGCTACATTGGCTGCTCAAGCAAATCAGTACATGGAACAACACTTAGTTACAGAATTGAAAGAATTGCTGAAGCCGATGAAGGATGAACTTAAAAAGATTGCTGAACAAGCTGTTAAGAAAGTGATCAGAACTACTTCTTTCACTCTCCGAGCTGACAAAACACCTCTACCACAACAAGAAATGACAGTGAATGAATTAGAGGCTCAGCTCTTCAACATGTTGGCAAGTAAAACCACCATGACACCTGAAGATATTAAAGTATGAGAAGCTTTACAAGCCAAGATGTCCAAAGAATCATGCAGCACTGAGGCTGATAAATTGAAACGTCAAAGAGATGATGAAGACAAAGATCCTAACTCGCAGGCTAAGAAGCAAAAGCAAGCCGAAGGACCCTCATCTCAACACAAACAACCTATCATACCTCCAACAACCACAACGTCAACTCAACAACCTAAGGCATCAGGATCAGGTCCAAAAGCCCAAGATCACTTTGAGTACACTGGCGGAGATGATTTCCCTCAGCCCGATGAAATACCAGAACCGTCATCAACAAAGAAGAAAGAAAGGAAACGAAAACATCCTCAGCACAAACCGGACACCTCTTCGAAAAGCAACAAACCTAAGAAACCCAAAAATATTCTCAACTGGCTAGACGAAGACAAAACGGCTGAGTACTCTTGGTTTGATGAAATGGTTAAAGCTCAACCGCCTCTTATAGAAAATCAATCGCCACAAGATGGCCGAACCATGGAGTATGCACAATTTCTACAATGGGACTACAGTTTAAAGGAAATGAGCAAAAGAGCTGAGAAGGGTAAAGAATGCAGCATTCAACCTCTTGAAAGATCGCTCTGCCAACTCTGTTGAACTCGAATATCACCTGGAAAACATTGCCCGAGCAATGTCAAACGACATTGACTGGCTAAACCCCGAGTCCAACATTGATTACTACTCAAAGAACAATGGGCCTTACTACATCGACTGGACCAAACCTCTACCCCTGGTTGGAAAGCCTAAGCAAGAGAGAATTCCTTACAAATTCTTCTTCAACAATGACTTGGAATTTCTACAACACGGTAGCAAGATTGAAATGAAGTACGCCACATCACTCACCTTCTCAATCCCTGCAGCTAGATACCTCAACAATGCCATCGAAGAAGAAGCTTCAGATTTATTCGTGGACAAAGTTGTTGCCTATGACCAGAACGCACTCTACGGGATTCACCATTGGCCAGAAAACCGCGCACAGTATTATCGAAACAGCAGACTAAATCAAACTATGGGAAATGTGATGAATGAGTTGAAGATTGTCTCCATTCAGTTTATCTCTACAGTCACTCACTTTGGGTACTCCTTTCTCGACAAGATCGTACTTAAAAGACCCGATGAACAAGAGTACGTGATTTCCGAGTCAGACTTTCCACGACTACTCCTTAATGACATCGAAGATATGTATCTGCTCAAAGTCAAAGGAAAGCTATGCAACCTACCTAAGGATATGCAGCTTGCCTTCATCACAGCTCTACTCATTCTCATGCAACACGTCGTCATCAAAGAGCGAGTAGAAGATCTTCAACTGGGAGTGGAAAGTTACCAGAAGAAGCTGAATCTCACAAAACCTAACCTTTAAAATGTCCCCAACCTTCAACACGAATCTCAATACACCTTGATCAAGCATCCAGCATTTGGTTTCACCTATCGCAGTGTCAACCGTCGCAACTGCTTCATGGCTTATGATGAAATCCACACGTTCTGTGATGAAAAACTTAAGTTTGTCAGAGATGGAATCAAAGGCCGACTAGATGACGTTGCACTGTACAAATCCAAAAGGTGGAATACCGATAAGGCCAGACAAGCTCGTAGATTCATCACAAGGATTGAGAGCCGGTTAAAGCGTAGGGATCAGATAAGGAGATTTGAAAGCTATGTGGGAGGCAAACCAGGATTTCCAGTGTTGACGTTTCAGAGACCCGAATGGTAGAAGTTTGTAAGATCTTGATTTGATTTGTCAATACTTATATTCATTTTGGCTTGTGCACGCATTACAGTGTAGAACCCGGACTTGTATACAAAGGACCCTGAGGTACGCATCAGTGCCTCAATCCTAAAATATAAGGAGCGAAGGCTTCTTACTTTTGAGTAGAATTAATCAAGTGTTTTATGATTTTCATAATTCTGCTCAAAAGGACAAGTATTTTACCTTAATAAGACCTAATCACTTGTTGAGGGGGAGCACTTGTCAAACAAAACTAATTTGTTCTAAAAACAGTGAAAAGTTCTTGGTGAATCTCCCCATAAGACTCAAAAAGGCATATTTTAATCTAAAAAGATTATCAAAAACATCATTTCATATGCTATTTTTGAGGGGGAGAAAATAAAAAAGTGATTAAAATATAAGTGGTCAAAAGGATAAAAGTTGTATCTTGTGCGAGCTAGACTCATAATTGACCCAGGAATTGACGAAACATGAAAGTTAGTAATCTCGAAAAGACTTATCCTCGACGGGTAATGACATCAAGTTAGTTATTAGAGCTAGTTGTCACCTAAAAGCTGACAATGGAACTCTCTAACTAACCGCGTACGCGTGTCTCGAAAAGGATTTGTCTAAGTAGAAATGTACCATTTCGAGAAACTTTCTGTGGACTTGACCAGGCCGGGTAATAACTTCAAGCTAGTCTAACTAGTGATGTAAGCGTATCTCGAATCGGTCTTGTTCACTGAAAGTGGATCAATTCAAAATATGTTTGCTCCTCCCGCATGTGTAAATTTATTAATTACTTATGAGCACATGTGAAGGGGGAGCCCTTCAAAAGTAAACACAAAACTCTCAAAGTGTTAACCAAAATATTTGATTATCACAAACACTTTGAGAGATTTTCAATCAAAGGTTGCAGGACTACTGTCGGTTAATCATGGAGTTATAAGGTGATTAAGATAGGAAAAAATCATCCTATGATCTGCCAGAGCCGGAGGGATCTACCCAAGGACATCACCAATAGTTAGAAATAGAAGTCCTTAGGTATGATACGAAAAAATGAGAAAAGAATGAAAGGGGAAAGAAGGAGTTGAAGAATTAAAAAGAAAAGGAAAAGAAAAGGGTGAAAAGAAATAGCCCTCCATATGTTTAACCTTAGGGCAGTCACTGGGTTCCACTCGTATACTACTGGTTGTTGCTAAGGCAACACCGGTATTGAGATAAAGTCGTCATGGACCCAGTGACGCAATGCACTAAACCTTCTTAACCACTCAAGTTCTCTTAAAAGAGCTTGTTTCATTCTCACGGGGAACCGGTGTAATCTATCGACTTATCTCTTAGAGATGGTTGAGACCCCTCCCTAGTCTCCGCATAGGAAACCTAAGTGTGCACTTATCGAGTCTAAAGCCATGAGATACATCAAAGATCTCTTAGGAACACTTAGTATTTCTACAACTAGTGTTCTACATCAATGGACACCAGCTGTAAATTATCGAGTCCTTCGCAGATCTTAGCAATCTGCCGAGAACGTTTATGAGAGAATTACTAAAGTATTTCTCAATGATTGAACGGAAATTCCTGCCAGGGTCAACATCAAACAGCCCTGACAGCAGGTCACTTCGGTAACCCTTCACGGGTTACGCTTAGTGTTCGCGGTGGTTCCATAGCAGTCTACAGTCGTGGAGTGATCCCCATCGACTCACCCAGTCATTGAGCTACTTAGTAGGTCTCGTAAGCTCCTTCGGGAGTATCTGACATGGGAACGGCCTTGATAAGGATTAGAAGGAGTCTTCACACTATGCTGTTGACGAGCTCTAATTCCTTATCTGTAAGTACCGGTTGATTATTGCTAACTGTTTACCTGCATGTACAAATCACCTCCATGATGGTAGATTCCAGCATGCTCATGCATACATCTTGAAGTCAAAGAAAACTCCCCCAAAGATCTAAGCACCACAAAGTTCAAAGACAGATTCTACACCAATAAGAAGAATCTACAAAGTTTAAAGACTAAGATCAATATATATGAAAAAGAACTTTGTGCACTTGAAAGACAAAGTCCAAAGATGTATAAGCATGTTGGAATGGCGGACAACCACCACAGACACAGAAGTGACGAACGGCAGACAACTTCATAACACAATCACTACATTATCACCAAAGAACAAAGACTAAGAGCAAAGTACATTCATCTTACAACATTTTTTGAAGACGTCAAAAGTTATACATGTCACAAATCAAAGACAGAGATGAAGACGTCCAGCAACCGTGATGACCGACTCTTAGGGGGAGATTGTTTGGAACATACTTTTGTATTTAGTCAAGTCTCGGTCATTACCTTTTGTAATAGGTTTCTTAGTTATTTATTTCATTATGTTTAAGTTACTAGGCTTATGTATTAATGTCCAATGGGCCTTGTAGCCCACGTTCTAGAAGAATGAGGGAGGAAGGGAGTGTTGCCCTACTCCTCCCCTATATATACTAAGCTTATGTGACCTTGAATGTTGTTGGTTATTTTGATATCTTAATGAAACTATTGTTCTTTCACTTTTCATAATTCTTGTAATCAACCAATCCTTATATCTATCTCATTCTTTACTTGTGTAACATCAATATGGGCACCTAACAATACGTGTCATCCCCTATTAAGGACACCTAGCAAAGACTCATCCTTCATGCTAAAATGTAGAAGTCGGTTGTGGTGAAGATCGACTTGTGGAAGGTGTGGTGTGTGTATTTGGTTTTTGTCAGGTATATTTGTGTTTAAGTGAGCTATGTTTTGTGGTAATTTTAGTTGTGTTATTACACAATGTTGATGGTGATATACTGATATTGGTTGTAGAGAGAAAAGTTGACATGACACTAAGCTAACGATGATGATATTGGTCACCATTAGCAGATGCAGTCACAGGCGGAGGTAAGACATGGCTACCTGTGGCACGTGCCACATATGGGTAGGCCATGTCAAGTTAAAAAATTTGTGTCTGCTCATTAAATACGTTTGTGCCACATATGATTAGAGGTACACATTTCGGTTTTTTTTTAAACCGAACCGGTTTTGGTTTTGGTTTTAGTCAAATAGTCAAAAACCGATTTTATGCAAAACCAGTTCGGTTTGAAACCGGTTTTGGAAGAGAAAATGTTCAGTTTAAACAAAGAACCAGTTCGGTTTAAACCGGTTTGACCTAAAACCGGTTCGGTTTAACTGGTTCTCAAACCGGTTGACAACAAATAATGCAAAATAAACTGGCGGTTCGGTTTTCCTTAAACAGGTTTTCCAAAAATCAGTTTTTTGAGAAAACCGGTTTCGGCTTTTTTCCGGTTTGGTTCATGAACTTTTTTTTTCATCGTCTCTGCATATGATATCTGATATTTGGGGTGTTCATCGGTTCGGTTCTCGGTTAATCAGTTTATTCGGTTCGGGTTCTTCGGTTAAAAATTTTTTTTGGGTCATAACCGAAAACCGAACTGAACCAAAAATATTTGTGACCGAACCGAACCGAGAACCGAACCGAAGTTTGGTTCGGTTATGGGTCAAAACCGAAAACCGAATTTTGTACTTGAATTACACCATTTATATTTTTTTTAAGTTAATTATATAGATTTTTGGAAATAAGTATTTCAAGGATAAAAAGTGTTTTTTATATTAGGACAAAATTTTAATATCTTTATATATATATATATATATATATATATATATATATATATATATATATATATATATATATATATATATATATATATATATATATATATATATAAAATATAAATATGTATAAAATATATATATATATTTATAAAAATTCGGTTTTTGGTTCGGTTCGGTTTTCTGTTCAAATAGCCAAAACCATATCCAAACCGAAAATCAAATTTTTAGTTCAGTTCGGTTCGGTTTTGATAAATTTGGTTCGGTTACAAATTCAATTCGATTTGGTTCGGTTTATTACCCGAACCATGAATACGCCTATCTGATATGCATTATATTATTCATTAAACCCAATAACAAAACATGAAACCCACATATGCTGATATGCACTTATTATTAGAAGGCCTGAGGCCCATTTAGTTATAAAAGAGAGAATCACCAATGAACTAAAGCCCAAGTAGTTAACTGGCTTTTGATAATGTAGTCTTTTTTTAAAAAAAATAAAATAAAAAACGATTTAGTAACTGATTCATTAATTCAGATAACTTTTTTGTGGCAAAAAATAAATGAAAAAAAAATAATAATAAAAAAAAATAAAAAAATAAAAAAAAAACACACACGCCCGCAAAAGGACTATAATTAGGGTTGGTTTCATGATCTTTTTGTGAAGTGACGAACTAGAAAATAATTCATGATCTTTTTTGAACCGCTATTAGTCGAGCTTGTTTGGTAAGAACATGATTTTGATACTTGTGTTTTCTTTAAGGTTTTTGATTGAAGATTCTTAGGATTTATAAATCTAATGTGATAGTAGATTAGTTCATACTTGTTAGTTGTTTTAAACATTACACTGCTTATTTAGTTGTACTTCTTGGTCACTTGTTTAATTAATACACAATTGTTTATTAGTTTATTCCTGATCTTAATAGGCTATAATCTCAATGGAAAGATATTATAAAAGAAAGTTCTAGTCGGTAAGTGGTGGTGATGGTGAAGAAACTTTACCAAAATGTATTCCAGAAACTATAACCGAACCAATTCCAAAACCTAGACCGTTTCCTTCATCGACAGATGGTATTTGATTTGGGTACTCTTCCATGGGATCCGTCTGAGAGGCCAAGCATTTTTAGTTATGACGCTAATATAAGAGATGAAACAAGACGAAAGTATTTAGGCAATGGAGCTTGTCAACCACGTGGCCATAAGTTTCCAAAAAAAAACAATAGGGACTAAAGTAATAAGTTTCATTGCAAGTTGGTTTTATGAGTTCCTTTTGGTTAGAGTATAGTGTAAAGACGGACAGAGCCTATTGTGTGTGTTGTTATTTGTTTAGAGACTTTGTTGGAAAACAAGGTGGGAATGATTATGACGGATGGTTTTGATATTTGGAGTAAAAAGTATTCTTTGAGCAACTAGTGGATGAGGTTAATAGTTATCACAACAATGCACTTCATAAATGTAAAAAAAAAAAAAAAAAAAAAAAAAAAAAAAAAAAAAAAAATCTATTCATGTTGCCTTTAAAAATCAAAGTGAAGGCGAGGCAAAAGATTATGGAATTCGTTTGAGACATGCAAATTCTTACTTAAAGTGATGACGTATAGTCTATATATGGGCCACGAGCCTAAATGATAAACATTACTAAGGCCCAAAACCATCATGCGTGGGCTACTGTAGCTTGGGCCGCATTAATAATGGGAACATGCTCACGTAAGCCCAAACCCAAATAAACTATACATGGTATAGATTAGGATCATCTATCTATGGAATAGATATCCTTACCCGGATAAGCACCATGGGTGCGAAACGTAAGGAGCACGAACCCTACAAGGATTCTGCGCCTATATAAGAATTGACATAACTCTCATTCAAGGTACGATACATAAACCCTAACTCTTTACGAGAACCCTAAATCGATTACTTACTCTCACGCCGGAGTCTAATCGTGGGAGACAATCCCACGATAAGCCTAACGGTGTTGTTTATTTTCTTAGTGCGCAGGTTACAAGTACTAAGAAGCGAATTGGTACGAGAGCAAGAGCCCATAATCAGGAACGCCCAACTTTTATATCAACAAGTGGCGCCATCCGTGGGACCGTACTAAGAACTAAGAACTAGAATGACAAAGAATAAGAATTCAAGCCAGCGGACTCCGCAGTCAGAAAAACGTGACCATCAGAGGAAGAATCAACAAGATTCGACCCCTAGACAGGTTGTTGGGACAACCAGCGCACCTGGTCACCAAGAGGCAGGGACAACCCAACCTCTTCCAGTGGTAGAACTACCTGTAAGGACTACCCAAATCACCCCAGTGGTCCCAAGCGTTGAGGAACTCCAGCGCACCCTCTTCACCACTCCTCATCAAACTGTACCCGCAGTGAACAACACTGTGCCACCAGGCGCGCCTAACCGAGATAGGGCGCCTAATACTGAGGCAGACATTCTTACAGCAACTGGGGACACACCCAATCTAACGTTGGGAAATTTTGTATCCCAAAATTATGAAACCTTAACCGCCCTCATGTAAGAAGAAGCAAGGAGAAGGGCAAGCACGAGCCTACAAGCTCGACTCAATTTTGGTCCTGAACGCGAACCATCACCACTGCGCCACCCACGAGGAAGACGCGCAGAACGTACCACTATCCACGATAGGTTAGGTACGACATCTGATTCACAGTACTCAGAAGACAGCGAGAGGCGCACTAATGTTCACTCCAGACTTGGCAGTCGAGGAATACAAGACCGATTAGGACCTCAGCATTCGCCAAGCCAAGGATCCTCCAAACTTGGGAGTAAGAGGATTCACGACAGATTGGGGAAAAGAAGATCCCCAAGTGAAAGTCCCTCAAGCTCTTCTGCTGAAAGAAGCCGGCACAAGCGCCGAAAAAGAGATTACCTTTCCTCCAGTGACTCCTCGGACAACAAGGATAAAGAAACAGGACACTGGAAGTCAAGAGGAAGGCGTCGCGAAGAAGAGAATGAAGATATGTCTCTTCCATGGCGTCGCCAGAAAGTTGACGCGTTTACACGACGCATCAGCTATTACTCAGACCGCAAATGCAGGCGCATGCCCACTAATGTGAAAACATATGATGGAACAGGTGATCCGGATGATCATCTAAAAGTTTTCGAATCAGCCGCCACTATCGAAAACTGGCCACAGCCTGTGTGGTGCCACATGTTTAATTCTACGTTAGTAGGGAACGCGCGCACATGGTTTAGCAAACTCCTACGTAGGAGCATCGGGGGGTTCGAGGAATTACGGAAAGCATTCCGCCTCAACTTTACCCAGAGAAAGAAGTGCGCTAAAAACCCTGTTGAGCTACCAAGAGTGAAACAGTGCCAAGGGGAATCAACCAGCGCTTTTATGGAACGCTTCAAGGATGAGTGCATACAAGTAAAAGCATGTCCTGAAATCCTAAAAATTTCAGGGTTCATGAATGGGATTAATAACCCAGAACTTATCCGAAAGCTAAATGACAAAGTTCCCCAGACTTTCGATGAGCTAACAAAGTGCACCAGATCCTTTATACAAGGAGAAGCAGCTGCTGCGGACAGCAAAAAGGGTTATTCGAACTATAGGCAGTAAGAGCAGCCTAGGAGACAATCCAACGATCAAAATAACAACCGCAGCAGGAATTACCGCAATGGAAGAGACAATGACAAGTATACCCCTCTCACAAAAACTCCGAGAAAAATATTTGTAACAGAAGGTGCAAACTTCCCAAAACCACCACCAATGCGCACCGCAGAAGAAAAGCGTATAGGGAATGGATACTGCGAGTACCATGGTCAAAAGGGCCATACAACTAACGAGTGCGTCCAGCTAAGACAACTAATTGAAAAGTTAGTAAGAGAAGGCAGAATGGACCACCTTGTAAAAAACATCAAAGAGGGAAAAGATAAACAGAGGAACGGGGGTAAGAAAGAACCCCCCAAAGAAAAAGCTGATACCATATACATGATACAGTCATGGCAGCGCAAGATAAAGCAAAAAGTCAGCCAAAAATTCTCTCCAGAAAAAGAGATATCTTTCCCTACTCTAGCTGCGGACAACGCAGTTGTAGAACCTCTAACTATTGAAATACATACGGGAGGACATGATATCCACCGCATGTACATTGACGGAGGAGTATCCGCAGACATCCTGTATGATCATTGTTTCAAAAGACTGCGACCTGAAATCCAAAGTCAATTTATACCAGCAACAACGTCATTGACTGGATTCACAGGAGAAAAGATCTGGCCCATGGGGCAGTTACGCTTGCTAGTGGTCGTAGGAGATGAACAACACTCAACCGCAACATGGATAAATTTCATGGTAATAAAGTCTCCCTCACTATAAAATGATATCTTTGGGAGACCTGGAATATCATCCATGCGCGCTGTACCATCCACAGCGCACGGAATGCTTAAGTTTCCAGTGGAAGGAGGATTTGTCACCCTCTATAACACAACAGTACCACCAAGAGAATGCAATGCGGTAACAACTGAAGTAGAGGCTATTCCAGAACAGCGCACAGAAAAAACACCAAACCTAAAAGTCGCTATTCATCCCGATTACCCGGAACAACAAGTTTCGATTGGTGGATCTTTATCTGACAAAGGTAAAGCAGCCGTATGCGCACTCTTGCAGAAGAACCTGGACATCTTCACGTGGGAACCAAAACACATGACAGGAGTGCCACGCTCTATCACAGAACATAAGCTACAAATCCGACAAGGATATCCCCCAATACGACAAAAGAAGTGCGGCCAGGCCCCAGATCGTGCAAAGGCTATTCTGGAAGAAGTACATAAACTCGTAGACGCAGGCATCATGCGCGAAGTGTACTACCACGACTGGCTCTCTAACCCAGTTATGGTACAAAAGAGCGATGGCAGTTGGAGAATGTGCGTGGACTTCACGGACCTTAACAAAGCATGTCCACAGGACTGCTATCCACTGCCAGAAATAGACTGGAAGATAGAATCCCTGTGCGCATACCCTTTCAAATGCTTCCTAGACGCGTACAAAGGGTATCATCAAATTTAGATGGTAGTGGAAGATGAAGAAAAAACAACTTTCCACACCAGTCAAGGAGTGTACTGCTACACAAAAATGCCTTTTGGCTTAAAAAATGCAGGCGCAACATACCAACGACTGGTGGACACAGCTTTCGAGAAACAAGTAGGCTGCAACTTGGAGGTCTACGTTGACGACCTTGTCATCAAAAGCCACACAGAGGATGAATTAGTGCGCGACATTGAGGAAACGTTCAGAACATTGGGACGAATAAACATGAAGTTAAATCCCAAGAAGTGTACCTTTGGCGCAACCGAAGGCATGTTCCTTGGATACTTAATAGAACCCGATGGAATCAAGCCTTGTCCAGAAAAACAAAGGCTGTTATTGATCTCCCCTCACCGCGCACACTCAAAGAAGTCCGGTCATTGAATGGAAAGTTAGCAGGGCTAAACCGTTTCTTATCTAAATCAGCAGACAAGTCACTTCTTCTCTTTAAAACACTCACGAAGTGCACAAAAAAGGGAGATTTTTGCTGGACCGAAGAAGCGGAGGAAGCTTTCCAACAACTTAAACACCATCTAGCATCTCTTCCTAAACTTGTCGCACCGCAACCAGGGGAAGAGCTAATCATGTACTTATCGGCAACTCATGGAGCAGTTAGCGCAGTACTATTGACAGATAGGAACTCCGTCCAGACACCCATATACTTTGTAAGCAAAGCCCTGAAGAAGACAGAGACTAACTACAGCGCTATGGAAAAGCTGGTCTTAGCTGTAGTATTCGCAGCCAAAAGGCTGCGCAGATACTTTCAAGCGCATCTGATAGCTGTAATCACCGATCAACCAATCAAACAAGTTATCTCTAAACCTGACGCATCAGGACGGTTAAAAAAATGGAGTGTACTGTTAAGTGAATATAACATCTCATATAGACCGCGCACTGCAATCAAAGGACAAATCTTAGCCGATTTCATCGTGGAAAAGCCAGATACCGACAGTGCAACATCTGCAACCAAAACAGATCTACAGGAACCCTGGATTCTGTTCACAGATGGGTCTTCATGTGTAGATGGATCAGGCGCAGGCCTTATTCTTACAAATCCAGAAGGTATCGAATTCACCTATGCGCTGCGCTTTGAATTCACGGCCACAAACAATGAGGCAGAATACGAAGCCCTACTAACCGGACTACGCATCGCAATCCAAATGGATGTACGAAACCTGGAAGCGAATGTAGATTCTCGGCTAGTCCCTAACCATGTGCTAGGTGAATATGAAGCCAAGGATGAACACATGATCCAATACCTGGAAAAGACCAAGTCCTTAATTAAAAACTTTGACAGGTTCACAATAAAACAGGTGCCCAGAGGAGATAACAGGAAGGCTGATGCGCTCAGCAAGATCGCATCCACAAGCTTCGCGCACCTATTAAAACAGGTATTGGTAGAAACCCTAAAAAACAAGTCAATCTTGGAAATGGAGATATCCACAGTGATAGAAGAACGAGATCCTACATGGATGACACCTATCATTGAATTCATTAGCAAGGGAACTTTACCACAAGACCATAAGGACGCTCGAAGAGTGCGGCGCACAGCGCAATGATTTGAATTACGAGACAACATACTCTTTCGACGCTCTTTCTTACAACCCTGGCTCAGATGTGTTGGACCTCTTCAAGCAGACTACGTACTCAGAGAAATTCACGCTGGATCATGTAGTATGCACTCAGGGCCGCGATCTGTGGTGGCAAGCGCTCTAAGGTCAGGGTATTATTGGCCAACCATGCATCGCGACGCACGCGATCTGATAAAGAAATGCAGCAATTGTCAAGTACATAGGCCAATCCCGCGCCGACCACAACAAGAGCTAACACCCATTACCTCACCATGGACATTTTATAAATGGGGTATTGACATCGCGGGACCTTTTCCAGTTGCAGCAGGAGGAGTAAAGTTCCTCATCGTAGCCATAGACTACTTTACGAAGTGGATTGAAGCAAAGGCGGTAGTGAACATCACAGGAAACCAAGTCAAACGCTTTGTCTGGGACAACATTGTCTGTCGCTTCGAACTACCGGGAGAGATTATATCAGACAACGAAAAACAATTCTGTGATAACCCATTCAAAGATTGGTGCGCGCAATTGAACATCACGCAACACTTCGCTTCAGTAAAACACCCACAAACCAATGGCCTAGTTGAGCGCGCAAATCGCAGTCTAGGGGAAGGAATAAAAGCGCGCCTTGACAGACACAAAGGAAGGTGGGTGGAAGAGCTCTCGCATGTCTTATGGGCACATCGCACAACAATCAAAACCAGTACTGGCGACACGCCATTCTCCCTCATCTACGGAACAGAAGCCGTCATACCAGCTGAGATAGGAATGCCAACTATACGAACAGCAGAGGTCAACGTCACAACAAATGACGAGGAACGGCGCATAGACTTGGACTTACTGGAAGAAAGGCGTGAACGCGCTGCTAAACGCAAAGCAAAGGCTAAGGCAAAAATGAAGAAGTATTATGATGCAAAGGTCAAATACACTTCATTCAGACCAGGAGACTTTGTATACCGCGCCAACGATGCGAGCCACGCAGAAGACACAGGCAAGCTCGGACCAAAATGGGAAGGACCTTACGAGGTCACAGATGCACTCGGCAACGGTGCATACAGACTGCGCGATATGGAAGGTCACGACCTAGCGCGCACTTGGAACATCTGCAATCTTAAAAGATGTTACTTTTAGGCTACGGCCATTACACAGACACCTTTGCACCCTAAGAGGTGCCCAATAAGTGTTTGTTTTTCTTTTCTTTCCTAGGAATTGTATTTTTATTTTTTCAAAAACTTGCAAGTATCAATAAAATGTTATGGTTTCTAGCTAACTCCATAGCGTATTTCACTTTATTGCATACATACTTACATATGTCAATATTGTTATCTTATATTTTCACCTACATGACGTGCATGCACTAATTAAAGACCCACGAAGGCATAAACGATGAGTAAACCTACTAATTCACTCGTTGAGTAAGAGGGTTGCAAACCCATCAACATTGGATCACGTATCCTTGCTAAGCGCCTTACTTTTGAGACGTCGAGGACTCGAGGTAAGTTTCATGTGTGCATCCCACGACGGGTGCGCAAATATTAAGTACACCGTAAAAGCTTAGCAAATAACGAGCCAAGACACTTGGTCAAATAATAAAACTTAGCAAACAATGCAAGTATATTTCTTAAAGTCACGCACTTAACGAGCCAATACACTTGGTCAAATAATAAAACTTAGCAAACAATGCAAGTATATTTCTTAAAATCACGCAGCCAATACACTTGGTCAAGTAATTAAACTTAGCAAACAATGCAAGTATATTTCTTAAGTCACGCACTTAATCAACAAAAAGGTATCTTATTCAACATTTTTTCACAAAAATTACAAGGAAAGATACACTTCATTATTTACATAATACATATACAAAAAGCCTACACGCTATGGCGATGCTCAGGGCTATCCTCCGGAGCAGTAGAACTCCCCGCCTCCTGAAGCTTTCTCAGAATCAAGGCGTCCTTGGGAGAAACGGTAGGAACACTCACGGGAACCCCATCAGACCTGGGGATGTGTGCAGCACCCACGCCACATAACACTGCCTTGCCCTGAATGCCTCTCTTCTGGGCAGCCCTCTGCGCGTGGCGCTCTAGAACCTCCTTCAAGGGAATCTCCCTCTCAAGAGCAAACGGGGTGAGGATGTGGCGAGGCTGCAGGAACACGGGAATCTGCAGCTGCGACACATCAGGCTTCAAGAAGTAATCTGGTTGCGCCTCTGCATCCTCTAAAAGGTGGCGCTCCAAAGTCAACCCCGCCATAATTACATCTATGGGGTTGTCTTGGTCGCGCTCCAACCTTCCAATGTGCGGCAGCTCGAGGACCTTCAACCCCGCCATAGCCTGCATCAACTCATCGTATACAGCCGCATTATAGCCAGGGACCTCTGCCAAGTCCTTGCTCAGAAGTTTGGCCTCATGGAGATCCTCCATAGCCTGCGACTTCCCACGCGCCACCGCACAGTGAACCACCTTCCCAAAAGCGTCCAACACCTCTTGGGATTCCAGAGTGCCCATAGCTGCCAGGCGCAGCCCGTGACTAATCAACCACCTACATCAACAAAGACAATTTGTGTTAGGGAAAGGCATAGCAACAAAAAATATTATAAAGAAGAAGAGTAAAAAGGAAATACATGCGCTCAGCAATGGTCGACGTCAAATGAGGGTATAACTCCTCATCGTACTCAATGCTCAGGCCGCACAGCTTGTTCTCCTGAACCTGGATGATCTTCTCCATACCCTCCTTGAACTTGGCGATGCTAGCATAGTGCTCCACCTTCTTCTCCTCCAAGTACCTAACGGCCCAAGTCATGTCAGACTTATAATGATGAAGCTGCCCGCGCGCCTGCTCCACCTCAGCCAGTGCGGACAACTTCTCATGGGTGACCTTCTCAGTGTACGCCCTGGAGGATTCCAACTCCGCCTGCGCTTCCGCCAGCTGCGCACGGAGCTTAGCTATTTCCTCATCCTTCTGGGCGAGAGTACTGCTCTCCCCGACATACTTCTCCTTCAACTGAGCCACCAGCTCAGCCTGACGCGCAGCAGTCGCAGCCAACTCATCCATCAACAGCTGCGCCTCTGCACCCTCAGCAACCTTGGCTTTCCCCTCCTTGTTTTCATTCCGCGGAGAGGAAACCACATCCACGAACACTCCATCATTCTTCGTGGCATCATCCCTACAATACATAAAGAAGACAGTTAGTACATATTGCGACAAGTAATATACAAGAAAACATAATAGAGACGCAGATACTTACAGAAATGGAGAGGCCTCGGCAGCCTTCTTATCCGCACCAGGAGCGGATGTCTCCTCCTCCGCGGACGACTCCGCATCCCCAATAAGTTAGCGTCGTCTCTTCTTAGGGCCACTGCTCCCAGCCTCCCCTTTGCGCTTAATATTCTACGCTACCTCCTCCTTCAGAACCTCCTCAGGCTTGAGGATTTCCACACTGTCAGAAGATTCAGCGCGCGCCTCCTCTTGCGCCGTCTCTACGTTTGGCGCCACGCTCTGAACTGGCGTTACCTAGAGCGGCTGCATATTCTCAGGGACAACCTCCGGCAGCACTGTCAAATGACCCTCGGTCGCCTCCAGTAGTGGCTGCTCACCCTCCCTCAGAGGGCGCACCCCCACAGTCACCTGCTTCGGTTTCTCCAGCTTAACAACGGCGAACAGATCCATCTCTGCGCACATAAACAAAACAACAAAGAAGAAATGATTAGTTATTAAAGGTGCGCATACAAAAAAGATTTACATATTTGAAGTAGAAGGGACGAACACCCACCCCGGCCTTCCTCACTTATAAAAGTTGGCACCTCGTCAGCAACGCCGAAATAATTGCGACTCAACCCCATGTGCACCAAAAACTCCTCCGGATAAGGGTTAATGGATAAGGGGATGGCATCAAGAGTCTGCGCATCAGTCAGCCTATAAGAACCGGGTGCGGGGCGCCCATCCCTTGGCAAAGTATCCTGAGTATAAAACTCAAAGGGCGATGGAAAAACCACATCATCAACCCAGAAAAAATGCTCCCTCCAATTTCTCAGGGAGTCTACCTTCTCAGTGTAACACTAAAGCGCCCCCGGGCGCTTCGCAAAAGATACCCATCCATTTGACCACGTCGTGTGGTAGAAGGAGCGAAAAAGGGCAGTGGTCGGCTCTATCGCAAGTAAACGGCAGTTTACCTCAAAGTTCGACACCTTAGCCGCACCTATACAGTGCAGGTGTGAGATGTGGAGGCGATAGTGGTTGAGCAAATCACTCAAAAAAATAGATATTGGTACGCGGTAATTCGCGTACTCGAAGAATTTAGTGTATAACCATATTTTCCCTTCGGGGAAATCGGCTATACACGCGTCAACATCTGGAGCCTCTGGACGCACATCCAGAGGAATGAAGTAGTCAGATGTAAACTGAGTAACATCATTCTCCGTCATCGCAGAGCGAAAGTCCTCTAACTGGGCAACCATTTTCATTAATTCACTGAGACACGCACACAAAAATTACCTAATGAAACGAGTGCTTTCTTTGCAAAAATACGCTTTTAAAAAAGTGAGCAAGGGTGAGTGTGTGTTTTTACTGTGTGTTTTTGTAAAAATGAAGGCGGTGACTATTATATAGGGAGTAGAAAACCCTAGATGATGTCCACGTGGATCCCACTCACAAAAACGTGTGGCTAGAACTGAAACGGTACATGCACTTTTTCCCGATTTACGAGGGCCACGTGGACACAACCCTCGATTTCTGAGGTATTTCCTTGAAATATCTAGGACCAGGTACATTGTACTCCAAAAATGGGCGGTAATATTTCAATGTTCTCCCGCCACGCTTACCGCTGTTAAGATTAGTCTAGCATCCGCGGCTACGCGCCGCACACACTAGACTGGGGGGACATGATGACGTATAGTCTATATATGGGCCACGAGCCCAAATGATAAACATTACTAAGGCCCAAAACCACCATGCATGGGCTATTGTAGCTTGGGCCGCATTAATAATGGGAACAGGCTCACGTAAGCCCAAACCCAAATAAACTATACATGGTATAGATAAGGATCATCTATCTATGGAATAGATATCCTTACCCGGATAAGCACCATGGGTGCGAAACGTAAGGAGCACGAACCCTACAAGGATTCTGCGCCTATATAAGGAATGACATAACTCTCATTCAAGGTACGATACAACAACCCTAACTCTTTACGAGAACCCTAAATCGATTACTTACTCTCACGCCGGAGTCTAATCATGGGAGACAATCCCACGATAAGCCTAACAGTGTTGTTTATTTTCTTAGTGCGCAGGTTACAAGTACTAAGAAGCGAATTGGTACGAGAGCAAGAGCCCATAATCAGGAACGCCCAACTTTTGTATCAACATAAAGCTTTGTTACCATTTCGTGGTCATGATGAGAAGAAACATTCTTTGAACAGGGGACTTTTCTTAGAGTTATATGATCTACTTGCAAATCAAAATGAGGAAACTAGTAAGGTGGTTGCACGGACTCCTTTAAATTGTACACTAAAATCTCCAGATATCCAAAAACAAATATGTGAATGTTTTTCAGAAGAAGTTCTTGATTACATTATTAGAGAAATTGGAAATGACGTGTTTTCTTTGTTAGTTGATGAGTCTAATGACGTATCTAAAAAGGAACAAATGGCACTCGTTTTGCGATATGTTGATAGACTTGGAATTGTTAAAGAGATATTTGCTGGTGTTGTTCTTGTGGATGACATCTTCAGCAACTTTTAAAGCTTCAATTGATACTTTATTTGCACAACAAAAACTAAGTTTGAAGCAGGTTAGTCTACATGTTTTATTTTTATCATGATTGTTTCTTTAGTTATAACATTTATATAATTTGTATCTTATATAATATATCGAATCTTTCAACAAGTAAGAGGTCAAGGCTATGATGGAGCAAGTAATATGCGTGGCGAGTTCAATGGTTTGAAAGCTTTGATCTTGAAAGATAACGGCTCAACATATTATGTACATTGTTTCGCTCACCAGTTACAATTAGTTTTTATAGTGGTTGCAAAACACCACGGAGGTCTTGTCAAATTCTTTGAGAAACTACTCAGTGTGATAAATGTGGTCTCATCTTCTTGTAAAAGAAAGATATGATTTGAGAAAATTACAAAGAAAGAGTAGAGGCAGAAATAAGCACGGGTGCAAAGGAAACTGGACGAGGGTTAAACCAAAAAATAACCATTATAAGACCCGAAGATACACGTTGGGGTTCCATTTACAAAACAATTGTGAATTTGTTTAATTTGTTTCCTGGAGTTATTAAAGTACTAAAGTTCGTTGAAAAAGAAGGCAATGATGCTCGAAACCTAGTCCATGCACAAGGCATTTTATCATACTTAAAAAAAATACGAGTTTGTGTTTTGCTTGCACTTAATAGAGCACATTTTAGGGGCCACAAATTTATTGTCGAAGGCTATTCAAAGAAAAAATCAAAATATATTGGAAGCGGTTTCAGTGTTTAATGGAACAAAACAAACATTGATGACACTTTAAGCAGATGGGTTTGATACACTTTTGAAGAAAGTGAACTTATTTTGTACAAAGTATGATATTGATGTGTTGAAGATGGATGAAGCATGTACGGCTAAAAGGAATAGAACAGTTGGCATAACGAATCGACATTATTTTGATATTAACATATTTAACACAATTTTGGATATGCAAATCTAAAAGTTTGGTGATCGCTTTAGTGAGATTAGCACAGACTTACTTAGTAATATGTCAGCTTTGAGTCTGCGTGCTTCATTTTCTATATTTGATGCCTCAAAGCTCATTACTTTGACTACTTTATATCCAGATGATTTTATGGATTCGGATAGGTTTTATCTTATGCGGGAGCTTGACCTATATCGTGTGAATGTGGTTCAAAATGAAGATTTTGCAAAGCTAAATACTATTACCAAGCTTGCTACAGAGATGGTGAGATTAGATAAACAGAACTCTTTTCCTTTGATATATAAGTTATTGAAGCTCACTTTGGTTTTACCCGTAACTACCGCAACAATGGAAAGGTGTTTTTCCACAATGAAATTGATAAAGTAGGATCCATGTAATCGAATGGGTAATAGATTTTTGAACCATGCTCTACTTTGTAGCATAAAGAAAGAAGTATTCATCAATGTGAAAAATGAAGATGTGATGAAGCGCTTCCAACCCATGAAAGATCGAACTGGTAAATTAACTTAGGTCGATCGAGGTAACTTTGTTAACTTATATATAAGTTGTGTAACTTTCGTACTTTTTATCATATATAAGTTAGAACTTGATGTAAAAAAATATTTTTTGTGCCACACATAAGTAAATTTCTTGGATCCGCTACTAGACGCAGTAGCCTACCTAAGGCTGATGTTAATTGTGACCGTAAGTATTGTGGTCACCTTCTACCACATTAGTGTCACATCAGATTTTTCTCTTTAAGACTATACGTCTATACTTAACCACGATTTGCTAATAAGACGACCACAACTACAAAAACAATTGAAACTTATGGACAAACTATAACTTTGAAATGTTGAAAGTGATCGATCACATTGACGTAGTGGTAAAAATGCAATCACTAATTTAGTTAAGGGTCAACAAACCAAAAAATTAGCATTGGCCTATCCACTTTTATATCCGGTGAAAAAACATGTCCCTTTTTAACGTTATATTTCAAATAGAAGCGGGGCCCGCATCTTCTAGACGTTTGCTGAAGTATCCGTTGTTGAAGTACAACGTTATTTAGATGAACCGTTGGAAGCTTGCTGCCAGTTGGGCAATTTTAACTTTTTTTTTTGGACATTGTACTGATATTTACACATACAGCCCTAATCTTTTAAGTAATTCTAGTTTCCACCTACATGTTTAGTTCCTTTTGTTACTACCACTATTTCATTCTTTTACTTTTCTTACGAAAAAGATAGATAACAGTATGTTATTAACTAACCCATGTGGGAATCACCTTTGAGTTATGGTTTCATACTTTCATAGTTAGAATCACTAGAAATTATTTTTGTCATCAAGAAAATGTTTGGTTAAATTAAATGTTATTAGTTCAAACCAAAATGATACTTATTTGATCATTAATTACAATACAAGTTTTAAACAACTGGGCTAGCTCAGTTGACCAATAAAGTTTCCTAAAGGTGCCTTGATGAGGTGATGTTTGGTTAGGGGAGGTCTGAAGTTTGAGTCTCACCCGGGACTTTTACCCTTTCAGGCGATAAAGGAGTAGTACTGCCCAATTGGATGTCATTGTTGAACTTGAACCACTAACAACTAATAGACCGTTCAAAAAAAAGTTACAATACAAGTTTTAACTATCCGTCACTCTATGACATGAAACATGAACAATTCACAAAACCTGACTTTGAAAATATTTTCTTTTGTATAAGAGAAAACTCATACGAGCCAATTTTGATGACGTGACATGTAAAACTCAGACTTCACTTATCATTTTACAAGACCTATTGAGTATGGTATATAACTAGTATTCCGCGATTGTTGATTATATGGCTAAAGTTGATGGTTATAAAAGATTGCAGCTTACATGTAATTTTGATAGCAAAATATTTGATAATAAAAAATTCAAGTAAACCAAACTCCAATAATTTTTCTAATGCATGGTGTGATATTGCCAAAAGTCCAAAGCTAGACAATCTAAAGGGAAACCACCTAAAAGTACAAGGACGATATATGTAAATATCATCTTTCCTCCCCTTCTATTTAAACAGGTCAGAACCAACATTTGTGTACATAGATATTGTTTCATTGTTACTTTCTATACCATATTACCATTTGCTCTGCCATTATATTCTTGATCATTTGAAGCACAAATAACAAAAAGATGGCAATGGTGTTTGTGATATCACTTCCACTGATTTTGTTCTCACTGATGCTTGGAATTGGATGTTATTTAATTGGAAGAGCAAGAGGAAGACAAGATATTAGAACTCATGCACAAGCATTTGGGGTACCAATTGTACCACCTAATGCAAATGCTAATCACAAAGATCCTGCTTCTTTATCACATGATGAATCCTGTTCTAAGCCTAATGCCTCAGATATGGTGTAATATTTTTTTGTTGGTGTAAAATTTTGTGCTTATGTGGTTTTGGATTTATTGTATGTATAGGTTGAAGATGTGATTTGTTGGTTAATAAAGGTGTATCATTGTTTGATGTGTAGTATTGGAATAAATAGTGAATAATTATCTACTATTGTTCTGGTATAAATTTCTATTATTTTCTTGATATGGGTTATGAAACTCAATTTGCACCATTTTATTACCGTTATAGATTGATTTGGGCTTAAATGTTACTAGTACATGGATTCATGCTTGCGTCATTTTTTATATGGTTTTCTAACTTGTGCCCGAGGGGCACAAGTTAAGCACACTAAAAGTACACAAAAAGTATATAGGAACCTACATAAAATTACACTTGTCTGTACTTTTATGTGGGATCCCTGTGTATTTTTTTGTGGGCTCTTGTGTACTTTTGTTGTGCTTAACTTGTGCCCCTAGAGCACAAGTTAGAAAAACTCTTTTTATATATCTTAGTGGTGACCACTAACCGCAAGTTGGCAAAATGTGAGAGATTAGAAGTCAATTGTTAGTTGTTACATACCTTGGTTGGGGACTAGTTTGACCCGAGACCCCCATCCAACCCACTCGCTTTGAGACAACTGCAAAACGCTCTAGGGAATCGAGGTTTTTTTTTTCATATAAATGTGACTAGAGCTTGTTATTGAATAAATCGTTTCTTTCTCTTAATTTGCCATTCAAAACACAAATTTGCTTCTTTTACTATAACCAAAGTTTAACTATTTTAGCTATTCAGGGTTTATGACAAGATACCCTGAGGTCCTATTTGGTTCGTTGTGACTTGGTGTAATTGTAAGTTGATTACATTAAGTAACTTGTTTGGTGTGCAAAATTGAAAGAATTGTAATTCATAAGGACTACAACGATCGTCATTCACAAATGATGGGCCTGAAATTACTTCTTTAGAACTTTATTGTCATATCATGGGCCTAAATTTGCTAGTGATAACTCATGGGCTTTAAGTAACTCTTATGTGTTAAAATTTTCTAATGTCAAAGTGTGAATTATCACACGTTTATATATGGGCCGATGTTGCCCATGCCATGATTCAAGCTCAGACTAGCGTATTTACCTTGATAAACAATTTCAGTAAAGGTTCCCTATCTCACAGTCATCCTTATGTCCTTAGCACTTGAGCAGGGACGGAACCAGAATATAAAACGACCAGGTGCACTTACAATAAACTAAACAATACTGCAAACACAAGTTTTAGAGACCGCGTGCATTTAAAAAAATCGATGTTTTTTAACAAAATTAACACAATGCTATGGGTGTCCCGGGACACCCCCTGGTTCCGTCACTACACTTGAGAGATGTTTTTTGTAACACCCCCAATTCAATGATGCAGCGGAATTCAACTTGGGTGTTACTCGACGGCACAACAGTCATAATAATAGAAAACAAACTCTAATTGAGTCGTTTTAAAAGATTTATCATTCAAATTATATAAATATCAGAAATTACAAAATGAGGTCCCAGATGGTTCCATGTTTACAAATTATATTAAATGAGTTTTCGAATGATAATAAAATTTATAACCCTCTTGAATATCCGTGCCCTTCCGTGCCATCCTTGATCATCATTGACCTGAAATACATGCTTAAAAAGTCAACACAAAGGTTGAGTGATATTCATAGAGTTTGTTTAATGGTTGAACACAATATGTTGGTAGTGTGAGTTAATTAGACTCGAAAATGATGGGCTACGTTGTTATACACCCATAAAACGTATTATTACACTAAGCTCATGACACCAAAACGTTAACGGATACCAATATCAATCGGCGGAGTTATCCCGGTAGGTACTTTGCCGTCATACCTATGTCTCAAATATTAATGCATTTGTTTGAACTTAGTCAAAACAAATGGGATTCGTCAATCCCAATAGGCCTATTCACAATATCCGCGCTCACTATTACTAGTGATTAAATGGTTCATGATAAGGGATATTGGATTGGCAAGGATGGTACTTAGTGATAATAAAATAATCGGATAGCATATAATTTCAAAGCATTGTGTTCGGTTTAAAATAGCATGTATTCCCCCAAGGGTTTGTAAAACAATTAAGTAATGGAAAGTGGGGCTATGAACTCACCTTAAGTTATATAGCAAGTAGTGAATGTGATGGTCGAATCGCGAAGGTTTCTACGAGCAACCTATAATAGAATGTTGCGACTTAGGATTGGAGTAAAGAATATGAAGAATTGCCTATATATATATGTCTTGCATTTAGTCCATGATGTAGTACTTAGTATAGTGTAAGTCTTTGAAAAGAAATGGTTTATGAAACATGTATAGTTTATATATCGCTTACTACCGTTCGGGCCGACATAATTCAGAAGTCATGTAGTAAACGTTCGAGGAGCCAGGACACTTTAATTCGTAAATCTACAACTCATCTCGACGGCTTACTTAATGAACTCCTCACATGAGGCTCCCTACTATTGTAGTATTTGATAATATATATATATATATATATATATATATATATATATATATATATATATATATATATATAGAGAGAGAGAGAGAGAGAGAGAGGTGGGTTCATGAAAAAAGTCCACTTTGGTAGAAAAGTGAGAAAAGTGTACAAATCAGCCTCTCCTTTTTTGCACACCAAACTACAGGGACCTAATTGTATTTTCCTTCATTCTTTAAGGAGTTTTTGTAAATTTGCACCCTACCCCCCCCCCCCCCCCCCCGCCTAAAAAAAAAAAAAATTTTCCCGCCAAAAAAAAAAAATTTTGGGGCCAAAAAAAAATTTTTTTTTTTTTTTTGCCAAAAATTTTCCCGCCAAAAATTTATAACCCAGATGCACCTTTTTTTTTTTAGTGCATCTCAGTTATAAAAATTGGTGCATCTCAGTTATAACTATGATGCACCAATTTTTATAACCCAGATGCACATTTTTTTTTAGTGCATCTCAGTATAAAAATTGGTGCATCTCAGTTATAACTATGATGCACCAATTTTTATAACCCAGATGCACTAAAAAAAAAAGGTGCATCTGGGTTATAATTTTTGGCGGGAAAATTTTTGGCCAAAAAAAAAAAAAAAAAAATTTTGGCGGGAAATTTTTTTTTTTTTCGGCGGGGGGGGGGGGGGGGTGGGGTGGGTGGTAAGGCTGGCAATTTTGACACGAAACCTGTTAACACGACACGACACGACCTGTTCTTAACAGGTTTCGTGTTTGACCTTAACAGGTTTCATGTCTTAACAGGTCAGACCTGTTAAGACCTGTTAATTTTCGTGTCTTAACAGGTCAGACCCGTTAGTGACCTGTTATGATATTGTATATATAAGTTCCAAAATCTTAACCCTAAAATATTTGTCCGCCCCCATCAGCCCATCTTATCTCATTCTCTCTCTCTTTTTTTTTAGCAGCTTATCTCTCATTCCATCATCATAACTCCAAACCTCAAGTCACCAAATTCATCACCCACAACACAAGAATATCATTCCATCATCATAACTCCAAACCTCAAGTCATCACCCACCATCAATCCATCATCATAACTCCAAGATTCAAGATCCGGTTCAAAGGCTTCAAGACAAACGCAAGTAAATCAAGCACAAATTCATAACTGAATCACTCAAACACAAACGCAAGTAAATCAAGACAAAGGCTTCAAGATCCGGTTCAAAGGCTTCAAGAAAATTTATTGTAAATTTGTAATCGATGGGTTTTTTTTTTTTTTTTTTCTTTTGTTCGAACAAAGTGTTGATTATTTTGTTTATGTGGTTTTCTTGATGATTCTTGGCCTCCTGGTTGATGTTTAACTGATTATTAGTATTATTTTTGAATCTTGTTGATGTTTTCTCGGCTTCAAGATCTTTATTACAAGGTCACAGGTAGGTTTTTGATATTCCATTCTTATTATTAGTATTATTTTTTTCTTGGTTCAAGATCTTATTATCTTTAACTGATTGATTTTAAGTCGTTACTATGCGACCCTTAACGAAAACTCTAAGTTAGGTTATGATTGTTCTGTGTTTTTTTTATTACAAGGTAGGTTTTGATATTCCGTTTCTTATTATCTTTTTTTCTTGATGATTCTTGATTATTGTTAGCGAGGATTTTTTTTTGTGAACTTATGTGGTTCGAACAAAGTGTTGATTTTTTTTGTGAACTTTGTTCCAACAAAGCGAGTATGGACTGATGGGTTTGGCTTGGAATAATGGATTTGATGTTATTGGATTTTTTTTTTCTTTTTCTTTTGTTCGATATGTTGTTGTTCTTGATGTTAAGACCTGTTCAAGATCCATAATTCCATAGCAATAATTCAATATCAATTTAATTTGTTTTTTGAAAAATAATAATAATAATAATAATAATAAAGAAAAGAAAAGAAAAAAAGAACCCTAAAATCGTAATATGCATGTTAACAGGTTCTTAACAGGTCTTAACAGGTTAACCTGTTTATTTTCGTGTCGTGTTCGTGTTTGAGAAAAATGACACGATAAGCTAACAGATCGTGTTCGTGTTTGACCTTAACAGGTTCGTGTCTTAACAGGTTCGTGTAACCTGTTATGCCAGCCCTAGTGGGTGGGGGGTAGGTGGGGGGTGGGGGCATGTTTCAAGACAGACCCCTGAAGTTTGAGATATTTCAAATTAACCCCTAATAACTTTTTTTCTCACTTTTCTACCAAAGTGGACTTTTCTCTAGAACCTTATCCTATATATATATATATATATATATATATATATATATATATATATATATATATATATATATATATATATATATATATAAGTTTTGATCCGAAAAGTTACATTTTCAATATTTGAATAAACTTAGGAAAGTTTACTTTTGGATGAAGATTGTTATTAGAATGAGTTTCTTAAATCTTGTATGAAAATTACTTGTAAGATCTCATGGTTCTTTAGATGGAATAGATCAAAATTGCATGTTTAAGTTATCGCTAACTCTTTAGCTCATGTTTTCGCCTAGGTAAGTTTATATGGTCTTTAGTCATGGCCTTGCCGTGACCTTTGGTCATTGTTCCATGGTCTTGAGACTCAACCTTGGCTTTAGCCATGGTTGTGGTCTTGGCTTTAGGTCATTAGACCTCTTGGTCTTATTAAACCATAACTATTATTTAGTAACTTTGGTATATAAAATAGCTGTTAAGAAACTGAAGAAAATCTCATTCATTATTGGTTTTCTGGATACGTGCCCTTGAGTTTCTGAAGAAAACGTGATTCCGGACAACTTTCGTGTTTTAACTTTTTCATGAAACGGACCAGAAGGGCCTCTTTATGCGTGTTTAATTCTGTTACAGAAACATTTGGCAGTTTTTGCCGTAAAGTTTTGGTAATTTCAAATGGTTATAACTTTTGACTCGTATACTCGTTTTAGGTGGTTCAAATTGCAATGTTTTCCTTTTTAAGTCCTCTTTAACAGTAAGTGTCCAATATCATAGTTATACTATTTTGGTCGTGGTTTTCCATGAAAGTCACTAGTTTACTTGTTTAAATAACTTAAGTTAACATTCATTTACAATAACTTGTTTTACCCATTTTTATACATCATGGACATGATCACAAGACAAAATATAGCATGAATGATATGTAAATAGCATGAATATGATATTTAACAAGAAGTATGTTAGGGTTTGCTTACAACTTTTGGCTTTCAATAAAGAAAGGTAAGTAACATGTAAGGTAAGGACTTTGATTGATTTAAGCTTCACTCTACTTCACTTCAAGCAATCTTTCTACACTTGTATTCTTGAAAGAGAGATGATGAAAGTTGAGGTGACTTGAGTAGATTCAAACTCAAGAGAAATCACCAAAGTTTATAGGGTTTGGAAGTATTTTTGATGAATCAAAACTATACTAGGGTTTCTATGTTGTTGTAGCACTTGATTCTTGATTATAACTTAAAGTAAACTAGCTAATGAAAGAGTGTTTGTGTGTGAGATATGGGACGACAAGAGAGGAGGAGGGGAGGGTTTTATAGTAGCTTGAGGTGGTTAGGAAGTAACTAGGAAGATGCATGAGGAGGTGCAAGAGTTTAGATATTATAGAAGCTTAGTTGATAAGTTACTTACACGTGTATGCTACCTAAAGTCCTCAAGACTTATCACAAGCCAACAAGGCTTGTAATAGCCATAATACACGTTCATATGGGATAAGGGGTGACTAGATGATAAGTGTTGGTATTATCTTGCTTACTTTGTGTGTTTTGGCTCCGTAAAATGATAACCGTAAGTTATTAAGCCACGAAACGTAAAATCGGGTATCCTAAAAATGTGAAACTTGGAAGAAAGACTAAACTTGTCAATATACTCCATAATAAAATATAAAATGAGTGGTAGGTTCCATTGGGGTGCTAAAACTGGAAACACGGGTCTAAAACGCGTAATACGTAAAACGTACGAATATTGTGTAAAATTGAGAAAAGTAAAATGTTACTTTTCTAATATGATAATAATAATTTAAAATGACTTATAATGTCTAGACTGGGCTCAGTCTAGTGTCGGTTGGTATTTAATGTCTTTTAGACATAAAACCGTAAGCCTAAAAATCAAGGAATGATTTGTGGTCAAAGGAAGAGGGAAAAATATGTTGACTTTTTCCAAAAATGTGAAAACTCAAATCGTCTTAGAAACGCGGTGCAGGTATAGGCTAAGGTTACAGCTAAGTAAAAGTGCTTAAAAACGAAAATTCATGTTTCTCACGGCTGAGGTTTATTTGGTCACATTTTTCTCAGTCATGATTAATTCTCAAATAAATCATGAGTGTATCAAACATTTTTCTGATGCGGGGAAAAATAACGCGGTCAAGTTTCGTTGTGCGTAAGATTTTTGAATGACGTTTTACCCTAAAACGTGTATTTTCTTAATAACTTTTGCGAAAATGATCTGATGAGTGTCAAACTTTTATTTTGTCATGGAAATGATTTATCATACGAGAATATGAAATAAAAATCAAATTTTGGAAAATGAATAGTAAAAGTAAATAGTAAAAATGAATAGTGAAATTTTTCGGGAATAGAAATTAACCTGGAAATGCGAATTATTACGTTCTCTACCCCCTTACGGGAACTTCATCCCGAAGTTCTATGTGTGTTATATGTTAGAGTGGTATCGATGAAGAGGTGTGGTTACTTATGAGGACTAGAGTCTGGAATTACCAGTGATGTAGTTTGATTTGTCTCAGAATACGGTGTGTCAATAGAAATTGATAACATAGTTGAATATCATTAGAGATCCATATAATAGTCGAATATCAAAGAAATTGATATAACAGTTGAATATTAATAGAAATTGGTATAGTAGTTGTACAGAAATTGATATAGTTGAATATCAAATAGAAATTGATATAGTTGTTAAGTATCAATAGCAATTGATATAGTAGTTGAACAACAATATCAATTGACATAGGAAATCGAATAAATGGAATTTGATATATTAGTCGAATATCAATAGAAATTGGGATAGTAGTTGCAATCATAGCCTAGTAGGTAATCTGTTATTGTACCTAGCGTTTATTGACTTCATACTTATGTTATTTTGGATACAAATAAGCCCACTTGTTTATAATTCTTTATTTACATAGAGAGGCATCCCAAACAATGTAAATAGGGAATATAAACTTATGGTTCGGTGATTTACAATTTCTTTATTTAAATGAAAAGGCATCCCAATCTATAAATCATCCTACTTAAGGATTCCCAACACAACGTTCATACTTAGCCGGTGAGTTACAAGGTAGTGTATTACGAGATGATACTGGTGTTCCAAAAGTACAAGATGAATATTCAATCTTGTAAAGCTGATGAGGGTGCTTGTGGTGTAACTAAGGATGATTTAAGCTTTAAAAGTGCATCAAGATCTGTTAATGAGCTTGTGGTTGCAACGGTTGTGAAGATAATGATGTGATATGTTGATGAACAAAAGTGTGTAGTGTATGCTTAACATTAATATTGGTAGAGATGTCAAGTTTGCTTTAAAATTCTAAGAGATTTTAAAGGTTTATGACGAAATGGTATCCTTAGGACTAAACAGGATAGTACTTCTACGGGATGAAGAGAAGAATTGATAACTATCCCAAGATATTAGTTCGGATTATCTCATAAATGAAAACTTTCAAGAATGAAATTAGGTAGTACAAATAAGGTGTTAAGATTTCGCTGAGTGGTAAGGCACTATCGTGTCTCTAGATCGTTTTAAAGTATTCTGGTGGTTTATTGAGTTCAAGTAGGAAATTAATTTGAACATAACCCTAGTACAACTATTCTCAGTATGTGAAAATTTTAAGTCGAACATAGTTAGTCAGACTACGTTTCACTGTCCGTAGGTTAAATATAGGTGACTAGTCTATATTTAGCCGAGGTTCGATAAAATTTTCAAATACCTAAATTAGGTATACTTGTGATATGTCCGTTGCTTTTGGGAAACTGTCCACTAAACAAAGGCGATGTCAAACCATTCAGTTGCAAGTCCCGCCCATACAAGACTTGTAACCTATGTTTTGACATTCCATTGCATAGAAGATAGTACGGGTAGATATGTGTGGGAAGTAAGTTTTAAGTAGTTCTAAAACAGTCCATACTTGGCCAGGATCACGAACTTTTAACAATGAAGGTTTCGGAAAAAAACTTTGATGAATGTAGAGAAAGTTGTTGAACTTTGATGAATGTAGAGAAACTTCAGCTTTTGTAGATGATGGATTAGTTTATCCTTTAGAAATATCATATTTCTATTTGGAAATCGATAGATTGTGATGGGTTTTTGATATCATATGAAATGATATTTGTGAGGTGATGGAATAATTCCAGAGACGATTGCGCAAATCACAATGTCTCAGAAGTAGATTAGACCATTGTGTGACTCAAAACATTTGAGAAATGATTAAGACCATTGTATCATACAATGTCCGGGAAATAGGGAAGACCATTGTAATTCGTTACAATATCTTGGACATAAAATATTGGAGTAGGAACATGATTGGGAGAATGTGGTTGTGTCGGAATGCCCTAGAATATGCATGTGCAGATATGTTTAGTCCATTGTTTAGATAAAATGATTGAAAATAAATCGAGTGTATATATCAATATACTAATATGTTCATGTAGTATAAAATGCTTACGGGGAGATGCTCAATTATGCTAAGGGTACATATATCCATATGCTAACATGTTTGTGTAGTATAAAATGCTTAATAAGTCTATAATCGTCAGGAGGATGGAAGACACGGAGAGCGGAAGGCTATAAAATGTTTTTGCTTGTAAGTGTGGTTATAGTTTAGGTCTCAATTAGACCCGTTTCTCTATAACCATGGCTCTGGTACCAATCTGTAACACCCCCAATTCAATGATGCAGCGGAATTCAACTTGGGTGTTACTCGACGGCACAACAGTCATAATAATAGAAAACGAGCTCTAATTGAGTCGTTTTAAAAGATGTATCATTCAAATTATATAAATATCAGAGATTACAAAATGAGGTCCCAGATGGTTCCATGTTTACAAATTACATTAAATGAGTTTTCAAATGATAATAAAATTTATAGCCCTCTTGAATATCCGTGCCCTTCTGTGCCATCCTTGATCATCATGGACTTGAAATACATGTTAAAAAAGTCAACACAAAGGTTGAGTGATATTCATAGAGTTTGTTTAATGGTTGAACACAATATGTTGGTAGTGTGAGTTAATTAGACATGAAAATGATGGGCTACGTTGTTATACGCCCATAAAACGTATTATTACACTAAGCTCATGACACCAAAATGTTAACGGGTACCAATATCAGTCGGCGGAGTTATCCCGGTAGGTACTTTGCCGTCATACCTATGTCTCAAATATTAATGCATTTGTTTGAACTTAGTCAAAACAAATGGGATTCGTCAATCCCAATAGGCCTATTCATAATATTTGCGCTCACTATTACTAGTGATTAAATGGTTCATGATAAGGGATATTGGATTGGCAAGGATGGTACTTAGTGATAATAAAATAATCGGATAGCATATAATTTCAAAGCATTGTGTTCGGTTTAAAATAGCATGTATTCCTCCCAAGGGTTTGTAAAACAATTAAGTAATGGAAAGTGGGGCTATGAACTCACCTTAAGTTATATAGCAAGTAGTGAATGTGATGGTCGAATCGCGAAGGTTTCTACGAGCAACCTATAATATAATGTTACGACCTAGGATTGGAGTAAATAATATGAAGAATTGCCTATATATATGTCTTGCATTTATTCCATGATGTAGTACTTAGTATAGTGTAAGTCTTTGAAAAAAAATGGTTTATGAAACATGTATAGTTTATATATCGCTTACTACCGTTCGGGCCGACATAATTCAGAAGTCATGTAGTAAACGTTCGAGGAGCCTGGACACTTTAATTCGTAAATCCACAACTCATCTCGATGGCTTACTTAATGAACTCCTCACATGAGGCTCCCTACTATTGTAGTATTTGATAATATATATATATATATATATATATATATATATATATATATATATATATATATATATATATATATATATATATATATATATATATATATATATATATATATATATATATATATAAGTTTTGATCCGAAAAGTTACATTTCCAATATTTGAATAAACTTAGGAAAGATTACTTTTGGATGAAGATGTTATTAGAATGAATTTCTTAAATCTTGCATGACAGTTACTTGTAAGATCTCATGGTTCTTTAGATGGAATAGATCCAAATTGCATGTTTAAGTTATCGCTAACTCTTTAGCTCATGTTTTCGCCTAGGTAAGTTTATATGGTCTTTAGTCATGGCCTTACCGTGACCTTTGGTCATTGTTCCATGGTCTTGAGACTCAACCTTGGCTTTAGCCATGGTTGTGGTCTTGGCTTTAGGTCATTAGACCTCTTGGTCTTATTAAACAATAACTATTATTTAGTAACTTTGGTATATAAAATAGCTGTTAAGAAACTGAAGAAAATCTCATTCATTATTGGTTTTCTGGATACGTGCACTTGAGTTTCTGAAGAAAACGTGATTCCGGACAACTTTCGTGTTTTAATTTTTTCATGAAACGGACCAGAAGGGCCTCTTTATGCGTGTTTAATTCTGTTACAGAAACATTTGGCAGTTTTTGCCGTAAAGTTTTGGTAATTTCAAATGGTCATAACTTTTGACTCGTATACTCGTTTTAGGTGGTTCAAATTGCTATGTTTTCCTTTTTAAGTCCTCTTTAACAGTAATTAAGTGTCCAATATCATAGTTATACTATTTTGGTCGTGGTTCTCCATGAAAGTCACTAGTTTAATTGTTTAAATAACTTAAGTTAACATTCATTTACAATAACTTGTTTTACTCATTTTTATACATCATGGACATGATCACAAGACAAAGTATAGCATGAATGATATGTAAATAGCATGAATATGATATTTAACAAGAAGTATGTTAGGGTTTGCTTACAACTTTTGGCTTTCAATAAAGAAAGGTAAGTAACATGTAAGGTAAGGACTTTGCCACTACTAGAAAAGGGTTTATCCTTGACTCGCATTTTATGACGCACGCTACAAGATGACGCGCAAATAGCAAAGTCATAAAATAAGAGTCATAAAGAGTAAATGTTTTATTGAGGATGACTCGTTTTCAGAAGCGTCATAACATAGGCTCATAATCACAAGCCCGCTCAAATTTTCCCCAAAAGTTAAACCTTATCCTTTCGTTCCCCCTCAAAACCCCAAAACCAGATCTCATTTTTACACTCCCCCCAAAATTAACCTACTCACTTCTTGCTCGACCTAAAGCTCCACTCCGACCCCTTCGTTGTTTTGGTCAAGGTTATTATGTATTCACTCTTTTCTAGAACAATTTTGACATGTTTATCTTGAAGTTTGACCTAATTTAATATTCTGTATATTATGAAACAATATATGGTTACTTCTTTAATTAAGGGTAATATCTTTGGTTTTTTAAGTTCTTTTTTTCTTTTCTTTTTTGGGTTTTTGTTGCAACTGGTAGTTAACTAGTTAAGGAACAACTTAAACTTTTCCAGGTTTGTTTAATTGAACAACTATATTGTTTTTGGTTAATAAGGTGTATGTATGTTCTAGTAAGAACTAAGAAATGACTGGAACTGACATTTCTTCATCTTTTAATTGTTTATTGTTGTTATTGTATTTAAGTTAATAATGATATGTCTAAGGGTTCTTACTTAAATAATTTTTTGGAAGTTTTGTAATTGTTGAATTTGTCGACTAACATAGAGCAGGATGTACCAAATGAAAAATAAAGGTAAAGATTCTATTGGAGATGGACCCGAAGGTAAAGATTCTACTGTAGTTGTTTGTTATGTTGTTGTTTTTTTTGATAGTCGTTTAGATATTAGTATTGACTATGTTGAATGTAATGACTATGTTTAGCGGATCAATGTGGAGTCATTTCTAGCTTATTTTTCTAGCTTGTAGCTTTTATTGGTTTAGTTTGGTTAAGCTTATTGTAGTTTTATGGCTTACTTGTTTGTGGTTGGACTCAGCTGGAAACACAAACTCGCAAAAGGGTGTTGTTTGGTTTGTTTGTGACCCGCCACAGCAACCCACGTAGGGTGCGTGTGGCTTGGGTTTTGGTCCACCAATGCAGCCCGCAAGGGTGTGCTTGGTTTGTTTGTTCTTGCTTCTGTTTCGATCCAACAGACCACCCAACAAGGGGTGTTGGTCTTGGTTTGCTCGGCTGGAAAACACACCCACAGAGGGTGTTTGTTTTTTGCAATTTGAACCACCACCAAACCCGCAAGGGTGTGGGTTGTTTTGTTTGCTTAGTTCTGTCCAACACCAGCCCTGACAGGGGGTATTTGATTCGTCGTGTTACAGCCCTTAAGGGTGTTTGTATGCTGCAACACAGCCCCAACGAGGGGCGTTTGTTTGCTGAAACGCAGCCCCAACAGGGGACGTTTATTTGCTGCTATACCGCCCCAAAAAGGGTGCGTTTTTCTTCTAATTTTCTGCACAAACGGGTGTGCTTGGATCTACTTATTACAACACCTAAATGGTACGTTTTTCTTTCTTATTACAACACCTAAATGGTACGTTTTTGATTAAAAATCAGTTCTACATTTTTTCTTTTAAAATGACAGCAGTTAACTAGTAATTGTTCAAGTTCTTTCTGACTGTGTGAAGAAGAGGGACTATGATGAGCACTTAAGAAATGAAGAATCAAAAACTTTGTGTCACAAGTTCCCTATACTGAATACTATTCCGAGGAATCAAGACATATACAATGCACAAAATGTGAACATTTACATGTATGGATATGTACGAACAGAAAAAAGTTGAAGGCGAGATGGTGTCAGGTGGGTTCATCATTATGTAAAAACAGATTAATAGTCTGATTGATTATACCTGTCTATTATGTGACGAGACTTTTATGTTTCAGGATTGTTGTCAATATCATCAAGCAAAAGATGGGGATGGATAGGTTGAATACAAAGGCTCACTTGACTCTAATCTGCCTCAAAAGGTTTACAATTTTTTTTAAGATGATGCATGATGTTTGGATAAAAGTCCAACATGTACTTTGCTAATGTTTGTATTCTATTTAATCCAGGTAAAAATTCCACGGGCATTTGTTTGTGCTCAAGGAAAGATTTTTGATGTCTCGGAATGGGCCATTTGTCAAGTTTGTCCTTAAATTGATCCGTATGAGATAAAACACAGCTCGTTTGACCTGTCGATCCAATCCATTTAACTCTTTTTTAAAATTGAGCCGTATGAGATAAAACGCAAACCAAATCAACAGACTTCAAATTAAATGAGTTGAAATCGCCACCTCTACTTCATATAACTGTATAAACACCATCATGCAGCTTTTAAGATTTTGTGACCCTAACATAAATACTATGGACAGGGAATGACTTGTATGCCAAATACCCATCATCCGAGTTTTCATGTTAAGATGGTTGGGTTAAAGAAAACTCAGAAATGCAGCTCAAGTACATATCCATGGGATTTAGATGGCAAAATGACAGATGAAGAAGAAGAGTTCAACATCTGGCTACAACAAGCAGTAGCATTGGGTTTATTCTATGACACCTCCAAACGAAGAAAGAGTTGGATCCACTTCAAGCTGTCCCAGAAGAAGGTAAAGAAACAGTGGACCCGTATGTCCCGATGGTCACACTAAGATCCATATATGAGTGGGTTTTAACTGGTTCCAGAGATGAGGCATCAGATTTGTCCCTGCTAGGTGTCGTGTTTACAGAAGATCAAATAAAATGGTTGCTTAACCTAAACTGTTGTTCCTTTCTAATATAGTTTTTATTTTTGGATTGTGTATGACGTTGGGCCTTTTTCATTTAGTACTCACTTTTTTCACTTATTCTTTCAATTTCAGAATGGTGTAAAGGCGGCATTATTTTGATATTTGTGTTTTTAATTTTGTATTATCAGGTTTTTAATTGTCATTTAATAGAAAATTAGGAACTGAAAAAATTATTTTTTTTTAAAAAAAAAAATAGGTTATGACTCGCAAAAAGGAGTCATAAAACGTGGGTCATAAGTGCGCGTCATAGAGGGATGACGCACAAATGCGAGTCATGAAAATTTATGACTGGTCTTTCCTTGACTCGCATTTGCGCGTCATAAGACCTCTTCTTGACTCGCATTTGGAGTCAAGGATAGCCCTTTTTCTAGTAGTGTTGATTGATTTAAGCTTCACTCTACTTCACTTCAAGCAATCTTTCTACACTTGTATTCTTGAAAGAGAGATGATGAAAGTTGAGGTGACTTGAGTAGATTCAAACTTAAGAGAAATCACCAAAGTTTATAGGGTTTGGAAGTATTTTTTATGAATCAAAACTATACTAGGGTTTCTATGTTGTTGTAGCACTTGATTCTTGATTATAACTTAAAGTAAACTAGCTAATGAAAGAGTGTTTGTGTGTGAGATATGGGACGACAAGAGAGGAGGAGGGGAGGGTTTTATAGTAGCTTGAGGAGGTTAGGAAGTAACTAGGAAGATGCATGAGGAGGTGCAAGAGTTTAGATATTATGGAAGCTTAGTTGATAAGTTACTTACACATGTATGCTACCTAAAGTCATCAAGACTTATCACAAGCCAACAAGGCTTGTAATAGCCATAATACACGTTCATATGGGATAAGGGGTGACTAGATGATAATTCTTGATGTTATCTTGCTTACTTTGTGTGTTTTGGCTCCGTAAAATGCTAACCGTAAGTTATTAAGCCACGAAACTAGGGGTGTAAACGAGTCGAGCTATTAACGAGTTACGCGAGCTTGGGCTCGTTTAGCTCGACTCGAGTTCGATAATATTCGAGCACAAGTCGATCCTGAAAAAAAATTATAGCTCGTTTATATTAACGAGCCGAGCTTAAAAAATAAAGTTTTGGCTCGGCTCGTTCGAAAGCTCGTTTAGACTCGAGTCGAACGAGCCGAGCTGAACGAGCCTATCGAGCTTTACGAGTCGAACGAGCTAATCGAGCTTATAATTGCAACAGTTCCTTTGTATCAAAAGAAACATTGGCGTGGCCTATGGGATTCGAACTCCCGACCTAAAGCTTAAAAACGTTAAGCCTTACCAACTAGACACAATGATAGTTGGTGATTGTTTTCCCATTAGGGGTGTAAACGATAATAGTTTTTTTGAAACCCCAGTGTATATATATTAGTCCCAAATTGGGACTAATATAAATAACTTAACTAACCACATTTGAGTTTCATGTATCCGAGACATCGATCAAAAATATCTCCTGTGGTTTCTTTTCTTTCTGAAATACATCAAATGAGATACAACAAATAAGTGAGTGACATTATAACTAATCATATGATAATTAAGAATTGGAAATATTAAAATGTATACCTTGTTTTTCTTTTTAACGCCATGAAGTTTACGAATCCAATCACCTCCACAAATCAATGCTTGTACTGTTTCTGGATCTAATGAGGCGCGATAAGTATCGACAACATGACCACCGGCGCTAAATGTAGCTCCTGATGCAACAGTTGTGATTGGAATAGCTAAGAAATGAGCTGCCATTCTCGATAGTATTGGAAACTTTGTTTCATGGGATTTCCACCAACCCAAGATATTGAAAGAGACGGCAGAATTATCTTTACATATATATATATATATATATATATATATATATATATATATATATCCCTTCTTCTAAATACACATCCAAGTCCGAGCTTTCTAAATCAAAAACATCAGTTTGTTTCAAGCGAGAATAATAATAGGAAAACCCTCTACTTGGACCTACATGCTCGGTTTCATCTCCGTGACTAGATGCATTTGACTCACTCGTTGAACTTCCAGGTCTTACATGCAACAAGCAACATGTATCTCTCTTAAAAGATTTTTCAACTCTAGGTTTTTCTCAGCTATTTCATTTGCACTATATAGATCCTTAAAGTACAAATTTAGCATAGTTAACTTACATCTTGGATCTAATATGCAACCAATGCACATCAACAAGTTGCTTTCATTCCAGTACTTATCAAACTTATCTTTCATTTTTTCCACCATTTTTCTCAGCCATTCCCGTTCATCATTGAACTGCCTATCCAAAACTTGTTTGATGTATTTCACCTCTCCAAAATATAAATTAGAGGTTGGGTAGTCACTTCCTGATATGATGTTGGTGCAAGCATTAAAAGCTTCTAAGGTCTCACATATGGATTCTATTTTCTCCCAATCATCGTCGGAGGGGCAATGTTTATATGATGGGTCCCTCACTTCATACATAGAAAATGCTTCTTTAAAAGTAATAGCAATGGATAACATTTTGTATGTAGAGTTCCATCTAGTCTTACAATCCAATATAAGTTTTCTATCAGGCAAGTGGAGTTGTTGTGCTACTTGTGAGAAAACCTTTAATCTTGCATCGCTAGCGTTTATATAGCTTACACTATCATGAACCTTTAAAACTATATCTTTGATTTGCACCATGAGATTTAAAATGTGTGCACAACATCTCACATGAAAAAATTTACCTTCAAAAAATTTACCATTACAGAACATGTTTCCAAGTCTTTTATAATGAGCAATTAAAATTCTCATTGCTGCATCATTTGCAGAAGCATTGTCTACAGAAATGGTCATTACTTTTTCTTCTATTTCCCACTCTCTTAGACATTTCAATAGAGTGTCTGCAATCTCAATACCACGTCTAGGGGGAGGAATGTCTACAAAACTTAAAACTCTCTTTTGTAAGTTCCAGTTGGCATCAACAAAATGCCCGGTTATAACCATGTATTCAATGTTTTGGTTTTTAGATTTCCATAAGTCTGTGGTTATACTTATTCTCTTAACATCTCCCAGTAAGCTTTTTAGCTTTTTTTTTCTCAATCTCATATACACTCATACAATCATTCTTAAGGGCCTGCCTAGAAATGCTTTCAGCTCCATGTTGCATGCTTTTAAAAACTAAATTTAAACCATGCTCTTCGATAATACTAAAAGGGTGTTCATGCATTAGTACCCAATGAGAAATTAATTCTCTAGTAGCAGCAGGAACATACTTATCAGTAGTAAGAGCAGGAAATGAAGAAGAAGTGCCTTGGTCCTCATCGGATACCCGTTGAAAGTTAAGAAGTTGTTGTTTTCGGTCGGCATTCTTCTTCTTAGGACACTTATTAATATGTCATTGTAGTGTTGTTGTAGTTCCCGAATCAGGCATAACAAAACATTCTTTACAATGAATACATTTTGCTCTTTTTCCCTTATCAATCTTAATCATATCTATCCACACCTTTGACTTGCAAGCTCTCTTTCTTTTAGTAAATGGGTGTTCATCACCATGATCCCCAGAAGATCTGTTGTTGGAATCGTGAGGATCACTAGAACCAGTTGCGCCTAATTCGGGGTTTTCGTTCTCACATGAAGCCATTGATTAATTGTTGTTTTAGTTTTGTGGGGTGGATATTTTAAACTTCTAATGGAAATGAAAGGATAAATAAAAGAAAAAGAGAGAAGAAAGTGATCTATGCATCCCTTTTTGAGAGTTGTGATTTGTGTTTCGTAACCCGTGATATTTGACGTTTCATTTACCTAACGTTTAGTAGTTTATCTTTTCAAAACTAGCCTAAATTTAATATACTAAATAGATATGGTTGTATACTTGTATGGTAACTAGCTCAAAGTTTAATACTGTATATGTTAACTAGAGTACTAGACATGGTTATATCGTAAAATTAGCTAATGGTTATATCGTAAAACTAGATACGGTAACTAGCTCAATGGGTTTTCTTTTTATTATTTTTTTTAATGTTAAGAGATATATATAAAAATAAATAATAAATAATAATAGCTCTTTATTTTTCTTTTTTTTCTTTTTTTTTTTTAAATGTTAGAGATATAAAAAAATAGAAAAAGAATCGTAAAAACATAGATGTTGGATTGATGATCAAAATAGCGATCTATAAAAATAGTGATACGAAATCTCTAATTTTTTACGGATTATATTCATATAGATATCTGATGTTGTTCTATACCTAAAAGTGTAAGAAGTTGGATGGATGATCAAAATTCGTAGAAAATGAAAGAAGACGAATCAATGAACACTGTGTACCGAGTTGGGGTACCACCGAAAGCATCTTTGGTGGAGGCCAATAGCGTTTGTATAATCTGCTAGAGGTCAATAGTGTTTTTATATTCACTCATGATCTGGTCGACCCAATCATGAGGCGACATACTGAATTACTGATTATATGAATGAATGATTAACTTAGGGTTCCACCGACAGCACCTTCGATAGAGGTCAATAGCATTTTTATATGACGACATATTAAGTCTGGGTTAAAGTCTTTGACATCACCTACAAAAATAGTGATATGAAATCTCTCATTTGTTACGGATTATATTCATATAGCTATCTAATGTTGGATTAGTGATATGAATTGTAAAAACATAGATGTTGGATTGATGATCAAAATAGCGATCTACAAAAATAGTGATATGAAATCTCTCATTTTTTACGGATTATATTCATATAGCTATCTGATGTTGTTCTATATCTAAAAGTGTAAGAAGTTGGATAGATGATGAAAATTTGTAGAAAATGAAAGAAGACGAATCGATGAACACTGTGTACAAAGTTGGGGTACCACCGAAAGCATCTTTGGTAGAGGCCAATAGCGTTTGTATAATCTGCTAGAGGTCAATAGCGTTTTTATATTCACTCATGATCTGGTCGACCTAATCATGAGGCGACATACTGAATTACTGATTATATGAAAGAATGATTACCTTAGGGTTACCACCGACAGCACCTTCAGTAGAGGTCAATAGCATTTTTATATGACGACATATTAAGCCTGGGTTAAAGTCTTTAAAGCAACTGACAGCACCTTCGGTAGTGGTCAATAGCGTTTTTATATGACGACATATTAAGCCTCGGTTAAACTCTTTAAAGCAAGTGATTGCCTTCCTTATCGGGAGACCCTCGTTTAGAAGAAGAAGAAAAAAAAAGTCAGTGCCTTCCTTATCAGGAGACCCTCATTTTCTATTCACTCATGATCTTGTCAACGACACATGTAGGATTCGATTGTCAATAGATGTTCTAAAAATTGCTTTATTGTTCTAATACTTTAGTGGTATTTATTGTCAATAGATGTTCTAAAAATTGCTTTATTGTTCTAATACTTTAGTGGTATTTAACTATATTTCCAAATAAGAGGTTGTGAGTTCTTGTTTCGCGTGCAACACAACTTAAAGATCATATATATGTCTTCGAAAGAAAAGAAGAAAACAACGCTTTATCAATAAAAAATAATATAAATGTATGATTTTACGTGATTCATTTCGACGACAAATGGAAGTTAGACAATATTATTATAGAGTTTGAGTTGCTCGCTCAAGCAAATATTTATCGTTATTATGTTAGATAATATAAGTATGATTAAAGCTAGAACGTATTGCTAAATATACACAACAAAATGTGACATTTAGCTAGTACATTATAAAGTATGTCGAGATATGCTAAGGATCTATGACTATCTAATAGTGCAATCATTGTGAACCGAGTGACGAGAAGTCACTTTTTTCAATTCATGACCAGAGTTTGATATTGAATTGAGTACATGACTACAAGTATTAATAAATTATAATGGGAAAACAATCACCAACTATCATTGTGTCTAGTTGGTAAGGCTTAACGTTTTTAAGCTTTAGGTCGGGAGTTCGAATCCCATAGGCCACGCCATATGTTTCTTTTGATACAAAGGAACTGTTGCAATTATAAGCTCGATTAGCTCGTTCGACTCGTAAAGCTCGATAGGCTCGTTCAGCTCGGCTCGTTCGACTCGAGTCTAAACGAGCTTTCGAACGAGCCGAGCCAAAACTTTATTTTTTAAGCTCGGCTCGTTAATATAAACGAGCTATAATTTTTGTTCAGGATCGACTTGTGCTCGAATATTATCGAACTCGAGTCGAGCTAAACGAGCCCAAGCTCGCGTAACTCGTTAATAGCTCGACTCGTTTACACCCCTAGTCCCAATGAAACTATAAATTAATAATTATTAAAAATTCCATATATATATATATGTGTGTGTGTGAGAGAGAGAGAGAGAGAGAGAGAGAGAGAGAGATACACTTCAAAATCCTTAAGATTGTTTAGAAAAAAATGAATTCATTGTCACTTTGTTATTTTTTGTTGAATTTCAAATCTATATTGAGTTTATCTCAAAACCTTGTTAATTCCTTATTGCACTAAAGTATTGGTGTGTTGTCTTCCCATATTGCAAAACAAAAAGTGTTAACTTTACTTTCATAAAGTGTGAATATGAATTCATAACACTTTAATTAGAACTTGTTTTTCAAATTATTTTTCATCTCTAATGAGTATACATTGTAATTAGTAAGGGTCCGCTTGGTTCAAAGTGGGGAAAAGAAAAGGGAACGGAAATGCAAAGGAATAAGTGAGGTGGGTAATCAATACCTCCCCCCCCCCCCCTCCTAATTTACTCTATAATGGTTGATTACCCACTACGGGGTAATCAATAGTTTTACACTCCCTAACCAAGCATCATATATTAAGTGATGTGTGCCCTTTTAAATATCTTACCCATTCCCCACCCCCTTAACCCCTCCACCAAGCACCCCCTAAATTACACTTGAAAATTTAAAGGCCATATGCAAAACTTCTTTAAATTAGTAAATTATTAATTTATCGATATAATAATATCTCGCTAAATTAATAAAATATCTCAGTCCCAACACTATTAATTTATAGAGGTTTTACTGTAGTTTTATCAAGGGTGTAAGTATCTACACCGGAATTTTTGAAGAAGATTTTGTATGAGCCGGAAATAATTTCTACAAATAGTCGAAGGTATTGAATCTTATTATTCCGATCATCTTCTAGATCACTTTAAATTCTTTGTGCAAGCACCCGATTGTACTGGTGGAATGAGTATAAGTGTTCTTATGAAGTGTACATCTGCCATACGCCAATTGGCATATGGCAACTCAGCCGATGCATTTGATGAGTATTTGCAAATGGGTCAGCATACTTCACGTGATTCTCTTGATAATTTTAACAAGTGCGTTATGGATTTGTTTATGCCGGAGTATTTAAGAAAACCAACGTGGTCCGACGTTCAAAGTAACGAAAAACATAAGCGTGAACATGGTTTTTCGGGAATGCTTGGTAGCATTGATTGCATGCATTGGGAGTGAAAAAATTGTTCGATTGTGTGGCAAGGGCAATTTGGTAAGGGTGGTAAAAAAATACCCAACAATAATGCTTGAAGCTGTTGCTTCACAAGATTTATGGATTTGGATGCATTTTTCGAGATGGCGGGGGGGGGGGGGGGGGGGGGGGGCTAACGATATTATGTTTTAGATAACTCTTTGTTATTCGACGACATTCTTGCTAACGAAGCCCCAAGAGCACCTTATACGGTAAATGAAATGGGGTATTACTTAGCTGACGGAATTTACCCACAGTAGGCAACTTTCGTCAAATCCTTCTCGGCAACAACTGACAAAAAACATGGTTATTTTAAAAGAAAGCAAGAAAGTGCATGAAAGGATGTCGAACGTGCTTTTGGTGTGCTTCAAGGACGTTGGGGTATGCTACAACAATCGGGACGTCAACTGAAAGTTGCCAGGATACGTAGAATCATGTATTCTTGCATTTTTTTTGCATAACATGATTTTAAAAGATCAAAAGTTTGTACTACGTGAGTATGGCGAAATGTGGGTGGATCTGTCACCACGTATGAGGCAAGAAAGATATGTCGACAGATGTGATACCCACGGCGCATAGCAAGAGAATTTCGCAACCAAGAAACGCATACTCAACTCCAACAAGACCTTATGGAACATGTTTGGCAAAAACGTCTTCAACGACGACAACGACAACAACAACATTCCGAAAGCGATGAATAAGTATTTGTAATTCGTATGTTTTTAAATTTCATATGTTTCGTATTATTTTTTCGTTACATTTTATTTATTTATTTATTTATTTATTTTTTATATTTCGTATTGTAATATGTTTTTAGAATTAATATTATGTTTTTTACTAAATGAAGTATTTGTTTTAGTTTAAGGGTTGAATTTGAAAATATTTGATTTAAAGTTGAGTTAAGGTGAGTTAATGTGAGTTATGATAAGGGGGTTTTTTTTTTTTTTTAGTTAAGGTGAAAAGGTTTAAGTTGATGTGGCGCTGACATGGCAACGTGTTAAGTTTTAACTCCGGGTTATTATACATATTGCTCTAACAATTTATATTTATACATTTTATTTGAATTAACTATGAATAGTTCAGATATATGTCGTAGTTCTTCTTTATTCTATTACTCCTTTCATCTCAAAGTTATTGTCTCCAGACAAAAAACATAATTTGAAAAAAAGTGAAAGTAATGCATTTTTCAATAAATCAAATGTCATCCTCACGTACTAAACTCTTTTTCGATTGCCCGACACAAGAAAATGACTATTATTTTGGACATCCTAAAATGAGAATAAGGATTATAATTTTGTGATGGAGGGAGTATATGATAAAACTATTAGCTGATAGATTAGAGGCACGACCCTGATTGTGTGCTTACGGTTTATAGGATTTCTATGTATCTAGCTTTATAAATATCATATCAATAATACGTATATCCTACGGGGAATTCTCTAATTCAACATAGTATCGGAGCTCTAGGTTTGATCCTCGGACCTTGTCGGCTATCTTGAGTCACCGCCTCAACTTCACTCATCAAACCGTAGCCACCATCGCTTATCCGTACTAAAAAAACTGCAACCCACTGTTTTGGCCATAACTCCCAAACCGTAACGAGTTTACTGCGGCCATTCGTAATTAAATTCAGAAGAAAAGAATACCGTGATCACAATTGTTGCCATAGGGACGCTCCATCACACACTGGAACAAGCATCTGTATTCATAAAACAAGAATCGCTCAATGTTTTGCTTATAACACTCAAACTGCTAAGAGTTAGCGGACGTGAATTAGTAATTAAATTCTCAATAAAAGAGGCCAAAATCGCTGCGACTACCACTCGGACGCTCCATCACACGCCATTATAAGTCCAGACGGTCATCGCAAAGAAAACAAAAACACTCTTTTCGGATTACATGTTTGGGTATCTATCAATGTCTTAGGGTCCATTTGGTATAAAGTATGTATTCACTGTGGGCATAGATTTATAAAGTTGGTGGTTTAGGATTGAGTACTACTACATGAAAAGTAATGTTTGGTTGGTCATATGTTTAGGAAATATTTTCTGTAAAGGTTTTGTTCTTCTTTATCATGTAAAGACAAAATGTTGAGCTTTTGACTTTAATCTCAAGTGTACCAGCATAAAACCAAGTCATTACAAATTCACAAAAAATACAAATAAACCAAAAGATTCTTAAAGCTGAAGACACCGGCCAAATCAAGCTCACTTACTCACATTTACAATAAACATATATGTTGCTGCTGGACCCAAAACCTGAACCCAACCGAGAGTCCGAGTCCACAACAGGCAGCCACCAGTTGAGCATAAAAAGGTAAAAAAAATGCAGTAACATGGACGACATGAAACAAGTAACAACAAACCAAATAGTCACAAGACACAAGGAGAAGGAAGACCATCCGATAAACAATATAACGTAAGTCATCAACGATAAAAAAAAAGTACTTCAATGCTTGCATGTAGCAGAAAGCAAACAAAGCTTCATTAACCTAGTAACCAAAATATTACACCAGCACTTGGCATTGGACATATAGTTTTTCTTTACAAAATATGATACTACTACTATGACTTTCCTCGAGACCAAAAGATGTACCCACGTTCAACTATTCCAATATACAAGCTAATCATTGTTGAACGAATTTCTCCAAAAAGCAAAAGTTTTGCCAAGAGCCCAAGACACAACTAGACTAACAATCTACCTAATCACCCAAGGAAATCCCATAAACAAGAACAACATATCTTAAAACTACAAGTACTTAACATATTATCTAGTTACCTGATAAATGCACTTGACATATTATCTAGTTACCTGCTGAAAGACTTGTGAGCTTATGCACATAGGCCACTCGGAGGTTAGGGGAAAGATTAAGAAATAAATCAAGTTTGTCTTTATTAGCAGCAAATATCTCAGCTGCATGGAGTACATCGCAATTCGGGATGTCCAGTTTCGCAAGCTCAGCAAGTACGTCTTTCAATTGCTCAGATTTAGCTTTTTTGCGGTTGTTATCATCTGTCATAGCATTAGCAACAGCATTCGCCATCGTTCCAAAATTAGCATTAAATCCTTGAACAAACATTTGAAAAGAATGATTAATTCCTTCCAGTTGTGATTCCATGTCTCGCGTCTTCCTTTTTTTGGCAACCTTGCTTCCATTAGGCATTGCCTTTTTCTTTTTAGCCATATTTGTTGCATTGGTGAAGTTTGAGGTTGTTTGAGTTGTTTGTGACATATATTGTACGCCACTTTCTTCATCATCGCTCAAAGAGAAGTGAATTCCACCAACATTATCTCCTCCACTTTCACCATTTTGCTCATTCTCCATGTTGTGAATCGCGTCTTTAAATCCTTCAACAACCGCAACGGTAGCTCTATCCCTTCCGTACACCAATTCAAGTTGCTTGAAATATGGAAATGGAAAGTCCCATAGTCCACTTGCCTCTTTATGATTCTGTAAAACAGAAACATGATACATCATAAAAATCACAACAAAAACAAGCGAAATAAAAATTTATTCAATTATAGGAAGCTAAACTTTGTATAGATTTACCTCACAATAGCTGACATACCAATCTTTTTCACATGCGATCTTTTGATCAACATCATTCCATTGACACCCACTGTATTTCAACATGTCATTGATGACATGAAACTTTGTCTTCAGCCACTTCACCTTTGACTCGATATGTGGTGAAACTTTCTTTGAAAAAGTAGGTCTTTTAACCAGAATCCTCCTATGTACCTCAGACATATAGTTGCTTCTAAAACCATTGTCAGTCTTCCACGATGGATCACATGCCATTTCTTGAAGAACTTCAATTAGCAATTGAGTCTCACTTTCTTCCCAATAGCATTTTTGTCTACCACGACCTCGCACTCTGTCCACGTTAGCATATACGGAGTAATAAGGTTGAGGTTAATTCAGTTATAATCTGTTAAGTAATTTCAAAATGATATACTACCTAATTGAACATTGTTTGTCATATGAAATATATTACTTATTATGATGCAATTTCATTTATATGTTAGCAAAAACATAATCTATAGTGAGATTGTCATGGCATCCAATTCAAAAACTCACCCTGCTGGAATTGGAGTTGGCTGATAAGTTGGTGAAGGATGCACGGTAGGTCCAGACTCATTAATTGGTGTTGTAGGAGCAGGTTGATAAATGATAAGTATGTGATGGATGGGTCGTGGGAGCAAACTGAGAAGATGACGAAGGATGTGTCATAGGATTAAAATGATAAGGAGGTGAAGGATACGGCATAGCAGGCGTCTCATAAGATGGTGGAGGATGAGAAGTATGAGCCATAGATATCGTGGGTGGAATCTACACGCATAAGAAATTGATCAGTAGACTAAACTGTCATCAAAGATTTACAGCAAGTAACATTAAAAAAAAAAAAAAAAAAAAAAAATCCCTTTTGCATACAAAATAGACATATCAGATTACACATTTAAGAGGAGCTATATGTATTATACTTAGCCTTGCCATATTGTTCATAATCCAACAGTAGACTCTCACCAAGGTAAGAATATTACTTATTGGTTTGTCTATGTAACGTTATGACAGTAACATAACTACTATTGTAAAACAAAGAAGAAGAAAAAAAAAATACAAGTCATTTTGATACTAGTGTTGCATTTCATCGAACATGTGGTGCACATACATCAACTAATAAGCTTTGTAGTCTTTGAAATTGAAATTTCCAAGTTATAAACCACCAACCCATATGTAAGCAAATAGTTATACAAATACTGTAAGATACATACATTTCATAAGCAAAGTGATGAACATCATGAAACCTGAAGTGTTTACTTAGACAAAAGAAGACAAATTACGAACCACTTTCGATTTGAGGTATGATTCTTGGATAGATGACATCTTTCTCTAAATTTGTTCCTGCATATTCCATGAAACAATTAATCTCTTCATAATTAACACAAACCACAAATTATGAATTTTGTATTGGTCAAATGAGAAAAGAGGTATTTCACCTGTGGATAGAGAAATTGAACAAATATTGACAAAGATGATAAATATGTGAGAAAAGAAAGAAGGAGGGAACTTAAAGCGGGAAGAAATTGAGAAGGCGGGAAATTTTTTTGCCAGTCAATGTGTTAAATCCCGGACTTGTTAGTGGGTTTTCTGCAACCCCACAAGTGAGGGTCTGAGTCCCACTTTTAAACCCCACGGACATAAAACAAACGTTTTTTTTTTACTTTCACTCCTTTCCCTCTAACCCAAACCCCTATACCAAACGGACCCTTAATTCTTTATCAATATAACTATCTGTGGATTTGTTTTTATCTTTAGCTTTACATTTTAATAATTATATTGATTCTTCAATTCGAGTTTCACGATTTCGTCACTCGAACTGCTGAGAGTATTTACTTATAGATTAGAGGCCTGAGCTCGTTTGTAAGCTTAGGTCCATTACGGTCTATAATTAAGGTTTTTATGTATCTAGTTTTATAAATATGATATCAGTAATACGTATATCCTACAGGAAATTCTGCAATTCAACAAAAGCGATTTACTAATATATAATTTCTGGTGACGAATGGATCAATAATAAAAAATGATGAAGCTAACTTAGCTATTATACTGTAAAACGAAACTTCTTTCTTAATAGTAGTTAATTAATTATTGTAATACATTGACTAAGTACATGATATTATAAAAATGAAAGAAGATATATGAATGATGCATGTGGTCATATTTAAATAATTGCAGCAATCACAATCGTCAGCAAATAAACCAATACATCTAAATGACATACAAAACGTAGCTTATGATTCAGATTTGGTTGGTCCTCAGTTACCTGTTCATGAGTTGTAGAAACTGTTTCAGAAAAATGTAATCATAAACGCGTGTTAGGAGAAATAAAGTAAGAAACAAATAAGGGTGTCCTATCGTGGTATGGCAAAACGAAGAGACAACTATAATGTTGCGAACAACGTAGATTTCTCCTCTATTTACTCGGCAACAAAATACTAGCAGCTTTGATGTTGATTGAAAAAGTTAGTCAAAAAGTCATGTTCAATCAAGAAAATGAAAAGCTACCCGAAGCATACAAGTATTAGGTGAAGTGATCAATCATCAATGTCGACGAACTACTAATGTTGCAAACAACGTAGATTTCTCCTCTATTTACTACAATAACTTTCTAATCAGATTATCGATAGAGATTGATATATGAGTATTTTAAGCTAATATTTAACAGATGGATTTGTTAGTCATTGCATTTTACAAGACGTTAGTTATAGGGGTGTTTGTTTAAGCTTATTTATGAGCTTAGGTGATTTCGACTTATTTTTATAAGCTCAAATTTTCCGGCTTATTCAAAGATCTGCAAACTTATAAGCTTGTTATACTAAAATAAGCTTCTATTAGCCCAAAAGTCTCAAAGTAAGACGGAAAATTTGAGCTTATAAAAAATAAGCCGAAATCACATGAAGCTTATAAGCCCACAAATAAGCTTAAATAGGCACCCTTGTATTGTCGAATAGCTATGATGTTTTCAAAGACGACAAGTTGACATAATAAACCAGTGATGTTTGGATATCTTTAAGTTAAATGATTTGATCATTCTTATTATTTTTGGAACAGCAAGAATTTTGTTCGATCATTATCGAATAAGTAAGTACAGAAAAACTGTACAAATCACAGATTGAATCTTGGCATACAAAGCTCAATTTGTATGAATACATACAACGAAAAACCTTGACCGAATTGATACACCTAAAAAGTTGCAAGACTCACTGAATAGCTAGCTCCTAAACAAATTAGCAAGTTAGTTGAGCAATCTATTTTCATTGAACTAGCATTACTATGAAAGCTATTTGTCCGTCAAAAGTCAATGTTTTCTTAATGTTTAGTATCGTAAAAGATCATCACTTCAATATATTAACTTGTAACTTGTTCCTTTCCAAAGAAGACATATGTGATATACTCGTAGTTAAATAATGCAGAAAATCAAATTGCGGCATTTTTTTTTTCAATAACAACTAAACATTAAAATTGCAGATTAATGCTATTATCATTGTTATAAAAATGCATGCTGACATGATTTTGAAATGATCCGTAAAACTAATTTGTCTATTAACAAATACTCTATAGAATTTACGTCAATAGTGACCGTCATAACGATTATAAGACACTGATGGATCAGGTCGATCGTTGGACTGATTGTTAGCAGAAAAACCCTAGGAATAAGACATCTTATTGGAGCATTGGCGGTCTACGAATTCGGCTATCAGACAATCTATTATTAGCCTAAAGGCCAAAATGAATTTTTTTTTTTTTTTTTTTTGAAAGGCAATATGTATACTTTTATGTGTTAATATAACTTGAAATTTTCTAGAAGATTTTTCTTTATTGTGAATACATGTTTAAAGCTGTGCACAAGAGGAGGTCGAGGAACTGGTCTAAGAGTGAGGTCGACTTCAGCAAATTAATTTTGACTTTTGACCAAAAGCCATAGTTGGTTTTGTGTCCAGCTTCGGAAGACTAGGTCAATCTATAGAAGTTTTGAAACAAAGTCAACAAAAGTAGAAATAATAGGGTTGACTTAAACATCTCCAAATTGGCTATTTGCCTTTGTGGGGTTTGATGATGCATTATTCTCGTTGATAAGTAATTGCAATTTGCAAAGTAACAAATGTTTTGTCTTTTGGGAGTGGATATACATACATATCCTCAAAATGGATTCTTAAATGGATTCTAATATATCTACTTTCATTTTAATTTTTTTTAGTTTTATTTAATAATTTTCTTTTTATTATAAAACTATAAAATAAAAAATATGTAACAGGAAAAATAAAATTTGATAAGTTAAAAATATTAAATAATAAAAATACAAAACAAAAACTGATAAAAATTAGTCTTCATACTAAATTGCTAAATAATACGTAGTAAAGAGTAAAGATGAGTCAGATTTATAGATAACAGCACCCTTAATTTTTCTTTATTATTCTTTGATTGCCTTACGACAAAATGCAAGATTTTATTAAGAACACGTGACTTTCTTTCTAGCTATGAAACTTTCATCACCTACTCGCATAAATACCTACTCCTATAAAATTGTTAGCTATACTTTTCTTTATATGTTTTTATGTTAATATTACTTATTAATTAGTCCATTTTAAGTTTACATATCAATTATCCTATTGTGGGTTGCAAATGAAATTTCATACCAATTTGGCACCTTGTCAACCAAAAGTTTATTAATCATGCAACTATCTTGCAAATAGAAGCCAAGAATAAATACTTGTTAATAATTATCCAAAACATTAATTAATCACAGCACAAGAAGTTGAACATCTTTGCCCCTCCAACCTTCCAAAATATTAAATGCATATAAGTCAACAACTCTATATATATACGACATCAACAAGACTTGGTATTCATGCATATTTCTTTCTTCTATCATATATCATAGTATCAAGCAAAATGGTACGTTTGAGCATGATACATGCCATCGACAATCATGTCAACAACCATGTCTTTTCCATACCTCTTGGAATTGGCCTATTTGTCGTGGTTTCTGCTGTAGTCGCTCTATGTGCCAACCATGCTAGACGAGCTTCAAAGAAAGAAGAAAGTAAAGAAAGTACTATTGCAAGTAGTTCTGATAAGTCGTCGTTTAATTCATTTGAAGACGATCAATTTCAAGAAAAAATTCCACCAAGATCCCCGTTAAGGTCTCCTAGACAACTTATCACCATCATAAGTAACAAGGCTATGAGCTCGTTCGCCGTTAACCATAAAAAGGGTGGTGCTCAAGATGCTAGGGCAGTCGAGGAAGGGTTTGGACAAGGTGGTGTGTGGCAAAAAGAGATTTTGATGGGAGTGAAATGTCAACCACCGGAGTTTTCAGGTGTTATATATTATGACTACGATGGGCGTCAAGTTTCCGAGTTCCCTCCAAGGTCTCCGAGGTCACCAAGGATTGCTCCTATGTCGGATTTTACTTTTCCAATGGTCAAAAGTTCAGTTTAGTTTACCCTTAATTTTGTTCTATCTTGTCAATAATATATTGTATATGCAACTTGATTGAAAGAAATTTCATTATATCCTCCAAGTCTTAATTTAACAATAGTTGAAATCTAGATGCCTAAATATATAGAACTAATTTTAGTTTTTAAAGACTGACTTTATTGTTTAAACTGTAGAGGGAAGAACCCGGGGCTTTTCGCGGGGTCCCGGGACACTTATAATTTTTTTTTTGATTTTTGATACAGTGTTAATTTTTAACAAACATCGATTTTTCATAAATGCACCCGGTATATTGAAATGTGTTTCTAGTGTTATTTAGTTACTATACTTAAAAATTAAAAATAAACTTAAAAATAAGGTGTACGCACCCGGTATATTGAAATGTGTTTTTTCGCTATGAAAGATCGTAGGATCTCTGATTAGAAGGTAATATGTTCATTCATGTATTACTTTTTAACTCTATTATATTAAGGTTCAAAAAAATTTGTGCACTCGATCATATTTGATCTTGGTTTCGTCCCTAAAACTATATGATCATATTTGATCTTGGTTTCTTCCCTAAAACTATATGAAGACCCTTTAGTAGTTTAGTGTTTCAGGCAGAAGTATATGCACCAAAGATTTGGGATCACTAAGTTTTTGGAGATTAAATATATAAATTGAATGTTTAAATTGATTGGATTTAAGATTTGGGATCCATTGTAGCCACACTATCAAATTATCTAAACCCATAGCTTATAACTAGGTCGTGTTTTTGCTCGCGTTGTCTATTTATAGCGCGAGCCACCATTCCGGTGGTGGCGCTACAAGGGCTCACGCCGTGGCCACTGCGTGACGTAGGTTTTTTCTTCTTTTGTTTTTTCCTTTAATATTTTAACAGGGCTTGTGTTGTGTTTGTGTTTGTGAGATGCGTTTGTGTGTGTTTTCGTTTTTGGTGTTTAGAATTTTTTGGTTGCAAGTTTTGGAGCATTTCTTAGTTTTTGTTCTTGTTTTATTTTTAGTTTATACTGTAACACTGTTGAACTATTATATATATATTACATTTAGCGTGGAACCCCCAAACTTAAAATAACAATTTCGTCTACAGTGATTTTGTGAGTGTCTACAGTAACGTATATTTATATTAAAATCACTGTAGCAAATGTACTGTAACGGCACTGTAGCAATGTACTGTAGCAACAGTTTTTTTTTTTTTTTTTTTTTTTTTTTTTTTTTAATATTTGAAAAAAAAATGATATTTTGATTATTAAAAACTTTCATGAAGATACATTTTTTACAAGATTTGAAAAATCCATTAACAAAATTCATTTAGAGAATTTAGTCCCTGAGCTCTAAGGTGTGAAAAAAAAAAAAATATATCACGGCATTTCCGCAGCAACGCGCGGGTACCTCCACTCGTTAGCTTACATTATTAGTCTTTGGTGCTTTATTTTCTTGCAATGTTAATCCCTCGAGGTTTATATTGTTAATTCTTGAATTTTTTTTAACATTAAATAAAGAGAGAACTGCAAAATACATCCCTGTGGTTTACAGGTTTTGTCATCCTACATCCCTGTCAGAAACTTTTGGCAACATACATCCCCCGTTAGGCAAACGTTTGCCACTATACATCCCTCATTTACTATGAGGACTAACGGTGCAAATTTTTCCTCCGTTATCTCTTAACGAGACAGAAAATATTACACCGTTAGCCCTCGTTAGCCAAACGTTTGCACCGTTAGTCCTCTTTTTTAGAAAAAAAAAATTAAAATTAAAAAAAAAAAGGAAACAAATTTTAAAAAATTTAATTTTTTTTTAAAGTTAATATTTAAAAAAAATCAAAAATTTTTTAAAAAAATAATATTTGCGAAAAAAAAAATTATAAATAATAATTAATTTTTTTTAAAATGCGTATTTTTCTAAAAATTAATTTTTATAAAAAATGCGTATTTTTTAAAAAAAAATTATAAATAATAATTTTTTTTTTTAAATGCGTATTTTAAAAAAAAATTATAAATTAATTTTTTTTAAGTTAATATTTAAAAAAAATCAAAAATTTTTAAAAAAATTAATATTTGCGAAAAAAAAGTTAAATTTTTTTTTATAAAAAAATTATTTTTTAAAAAAAAATTAATTTTTATAAAAAAAATTTAATTTTTTTAAAAAATACGCATTTTTAAAAAAAATAATTATTATTTATAATTTTTTTTTCGCAAATTTTTTTTTTTTTTTAATTTTGATTTTTTTTTTAAATATTAACTTTAAAAAAAATTAATTTTTATAATTTTTTTTTAAAATACGCATTTTAAAAAAAATTAATTATTATTATTAATTTTTTTTTTAAAATACGCTTTTTTTTTTATAAAAATTAATTTTTTTAAAAATACGCATTTTTAAAAAAATTAATTATTATTTATAAAAAAAAAATTTCGCAAATATTATTTTTTTTTTAATTTTGATTTTTTTTTAAATATTAACTTTAAAAAAATAATTTTTTACATTTTTTTTTTCTAAAAAACAGGACTAACGGTGCAAACGTTTGGCTAACGAGGGCTAACGGTGTAATATTTTCTGTCTCGTTAAGAGATAACGGAGGAAAATTTTGCACCGTTAGTTCTCATAGTAAACGAGGGATGTATTGTGGCAAACGTTTGCCTAACAGGGGATGTATATTGCCAAAAGTTTCTGACAGGGATGTAGGATGACAAAACCTGTAAACCACAGGGATGTATTTTGCAGTTTCCTCTTAAATAAATGAAATTTGATTTAAATATAATGTTTTAGATTAAAAAAGTTTGGGGCCCAAACGGTGCCTTATAACTTGATTGATAAGTGGCGTATTTTTAGGCTGAGTTATAAGGTGAACATCTTATGTGACAACACTTTTGGCTATAAAATGTGCCTATTACTCACAAGGTCCCTAGTGATGCTCTAAGTGCAGATGATCGTATATATACATGATTCATTTATTTATTTTAAGGATATTGGCAAAAAAAGGCATTATACTTGTCATTTTTTGTTATTGTATGTAACATCTTTTTTTTTAGCACTAACTTTTTTAAATCGTGTCATTGTATGTACCAGTGACTTGCTTAACTTGTTGCAAAAGGTTGAGTTAACGATCATTTGTTTTATTATTACAGTGTTAGTCCTTTATACTAACGACCGTTTATAAACTAAATGGAGCCTGTTAACTTAACGATCGTTTATTTTTTTATTGCAACGTTAGTCATTTACACGTTATCGCATGTTTTCATCCGTTTTTACACGTTTTCGTCTGTTTTTACACGTTTTCGTCCGTTTTTACACGTTTTCGTTCGTTTTCGCACGTTTTTGTCCGTTTTCGCACATTTTCGTCTGTTTTCTCACGTTTTCATCCGTTTTAACAAGTTTTCACCCGTTTATATCCGTTTCGCACGTTTTCGTCTATTTTTACATGTTTTTGTCAGTTTTTACACGATTTCTATATTTTATAATAATAATAATAATAATAATAATAATAATAATAATAATAATAAAATTAATAATAATAATAATAATAATAATAATAATAATAATAATAATAATAATAATAATAATAATAATAATAAAATAGTAATAATAATAATAATAATAATAATAATAATAATAATAATAATAATAATAAATTTGGTCGGAAACCCACACATGTTTTTGCATGTTTTCGTCCGTTTTTACATGTTTTTGTTTGTCGAAAACCGCTTAAGTTATAAATTTGGTCAAAAATCGCTTAAGTTTTGGTAGTAAACAGTCATTGTTTTGCAATTTCAGGTTAAAATCGCGTGATTCTTGATGTAAAACATTATTCCGGACAACTTTCGTGTTTTACACTTTTGATGATTCGGACCAGAAAAAAGGTCAAAATCATGATTTAACATCAAATGTCAAAGTTTTCATATGTGTTTATTCATTTTCATATATTTTTATCCGTTTTCATGCATATTATATGTATAAAAATGGATGAAAACGGATAAAATATAAGAAATGGAGGAAAACGTATAATAATAAACGAAAACGAATAAAAGTGTATGAACATGGATAAAAACGTATGAACACTGATAAAAACGTATAAAATTATTATTATTATTATTATTATTATTATTGTTATTATTATTATTATTATTATTTATTTTATTATAACAATAAAATAAATAAATTGTGTAAAAACCAACAAAAACATGTAAAAACATACGAAAACGTGCGAAAACGAACATAAACGGGCAACTACGTGCGAAAACAGACAAAAACGTGCGAAAACAAACGAAAACTTGCGAAAACAGACGAAAACATGCGAAAATGGACGAAAACGTGCGAAAACGGACGAAAACGTGCGAAAACATGTAAAGGACTAATGTTGCAATAATAAAATAAACGATCGTTAAGTTAACAGGCTCCATTTAGTTATTTATAAAGGACTAATGTTGCAATAATAAAATAAACGATCGTTAAGTTAACAGGCTCCATTTAGTTATTTATAAACGGTCATTAGTATAAAGGACTAACGCTGCAATAATAAAACAAACGATCGTTAAATCAACCTGTTGCAACAGGTCAAGTAGGTCACCGGTACACACAATGGCACGATTTAAAAAGGTTAGTGCTAAAATAAAATAAATTAAAAATAAATTAAAAACGCTACATACAATAATAAAAAGTGGTAAGCATGATTCCTTTTTTGCCAATATCCCTTTATTTTATTAACAAAAAAAACATTGTCTTCAATACATGAAGTTTCATCGAATAAATTTTGTACGTATTTAAAACAAAAAGGTTTATCATCACATATTTGTATTGTTATAAACTTACAATCATATACAGAGTAGTTTATGTGAGTATTAATCTTCTTTAGCTAGTCATATGATTCTACATTGACCATTAGCTATTGTAAGATACAATTGATCTGAAGTTGAACAAAATCATGTGGCTTAAAAGATTAGTTTGTCTTATGAGCTTGTGGGCTTATCGGTTTATATTACACCCAAATTTACATTTTATTTTGAAACTTATGAGCTTATATAGGCTTTAGAGTAAATTGCAAAAATCGTCTGTTGTTCAGCCAAATTGCAAGTTTAATCCCTACCATTTCGAAAGTGCATTCATTGTCTCTATGAAGAAATTACAAATGCGCATTTAGTCCCTTACTAAGTTAAATTACTAAAATACCGTTTTCATCTTCCCTTTCATTTTGATCCCTGTGGGTAATTTCGTCATTTAATTTTGACTTGAGACAAAAAGTGCACTTTTAAATTCCCCACAAAGACGTCGAGTGCACTTTCGAAAGGATAAGAATTGAACGTGCAATTTGGCCAAACCAAATGGATGATTTTTGCAATTTACTTTATAAGTTTATTATGCCATAAGCATACATACAAGACCAAAAAAAATAATAATAATAAAATAAATCTTATAAAACATAAGCCGAAATTAAATAAGCTCATAAGCCCACAAATAAACTTAAAAATAACTAGTTTTAAATAATTGGAAAGTAATTATAATTAAAACCAGCTACTATTTCATAAGAACTTCTCATTAGCAGGTTTGGCTCATTTCAAGTCATGGGTTTAGGTAACCGGTTTGTGTTGTCTGTATCAAACTAAGAGCACTGGGTGCAGTCACGCAACACCAACGCCAAACCAACAAAACACGGCGTCACCATACCCCCCCCCCCCCCCACCCCCCACCCCCCAAGCCTGCCATCGTGCGAGTGACTTCCGTGGCTTGCACCAAAACGACTTCTCCCTTTTTTTTAATTTTAAACATTTGAAAATGTGTGTGCGGCGTGTGGGCGACGAAAAAATGATACAGATAGGTTTTGAAAATGTTACTTTTGCAGTTTTTGCCTCTAAACTTTATAAGTTGTATAGTTAGTCACAATTTTAAAAAAAAAAAATGCAAAGTTAATCCAAATTAAATGTATACTTTTTTAATTTTTTTACATTTAGTGTATTTTTATGTAACTTTTTAATTAATAAATGAAAAATTACTTGGTTTGAAAAAAAAATGGAAAAGAAAATACAATGGCGGAAAGTGGAGTTTTGGTTTGAGTGACTTGGGATGGGGCAAGGCGGAGCTTAGTGAGGACCGGGAAGGGTCCCGGCCCCCCTAGGCCTAAGCCCGTTAGTGTAATTGTTTGCGATTTCATGTGTTAAAAATTTTTTTGTTTCACCTCGGCCCTCTCATCTAATGTATTTTCGGAAAAAATTTTGTTTCGGCCCACAAATTTGTTTCTAGCTCCGCCACTGGGATGGGGGTTTCTGCGTGTGTTAGTGATAAAGGAAGTGAAATGGAAAAATGTTAAGGTGGCATGAAGTGACAACCTTTTTAGGTTTTGGCTTAGATGACTACACCTGATGCTCTAAGATTTGGATCGAAATGATAAGATATTGTGTAGAAACTGTCTTTACGCATGGATGCGTGATCACTCAAACATCCGATGCCAGTGACAACACAAGAGTATAACTTTCTTAGTGAGTCTCTTGATCAAGTATCGATCTCGACTAGGGTTATTGATTAGCTAAAGGAATTAACATCCATACGAGTCGAGGCCCCTGACCGTCAGCAAGGTCAAAAACCAGACTAGAAATATCAACCCCTAGCTTTGTTTTTGCCTCTAACTGGGTTAAGATTTCAATACTTTAATGGTATAGTTAACTTGCTACATAATTTACTTTTACTTTTGTGCATGACAAAACAAAAAATGTCAAACATTTCACATTGCCTTATCGCAAACCAAACCATACCAGATTGAAGTTGACAGCTTCTGGTCCATCACCGTCCATTGTTTGGTTCAAACCAAAAATCTAGACTATGATGTAAACGATTCATTGGCAGTTACATAAACCCCATCAAACAATACGTAATTTCTAATCATGGACATTAATAACTGTACAAACATTGTTGCATTAGAGCATCTACTATGGTGATTTATGAAACAGTCTAAGAAAATATGAAGAAGTTTATCATCTTGTTAACCATAATGGAAAGGAATTTCATACTTACACAGAATGAAAAGGTCTAACATCTTTAACCTCTTCTAAATTTAATGCATTTGTGTTAAACGAAATTTAATGGATAGTAGAGAAAGGTTTATAACAAGAAAGAAGTTTATGAATTGATGATGTAAAATGACTTGCACTTATAAACCTTTACAAAAGTTTTTAGGTTCTTAGTATAGCCAAGTAATCAGGAGTATTTGTATCACTTCCGTTCCATTTCAATAAAAGTAACCAACATAAATGATCAAACTCAGACATATAAACAAGAAAAACTCGCAACCGCTAATATGAGATAGAATTTAATAAAAACTTGATAACAATGATATGATTATAAAAACACGAACATACCAAAGTGTACCTTTGAAGAAAAAGTCTTACAAATGATGATAGTGATCTGAGAACCAAATACTGCCCCAATGTCAAACAATGACCAACTTGGTGCATTATAATATTTGGATTTAAATATTCTTGATGACTGAAAACGACCGAAAACTTATGAGTATACATGCCTAGTTACATCTCCAGTTCTCGATCAATCTCATATAAAAGGGCCATTTGCAAGTAATAATGGATAAATAGCAACCTCCATAAATACTTTAGCAGAAAAGAAAGGAAAACCGAGCTAAAATTCTTGTTATCCTCCAAACACACATGTAACATCTTAATAATCACGGGTCTGATTTCTCCCACCACGGCCTCTACTGACATAGCCATATCCCCTTCCTTGATAGCCGCCTCCTCTAAAACGACCACCACCACGATAGGGCCCACGACCACCCCTACCCCCTCGGTATCTAGAGAATTCTCCGAATGTCTGTACCAGCAAAAGACATGAGCATCGAAATATAAAAAATACAACACCAAATAAATGTTATGGGTGAAGGTGGCAAACTTGACCCATGCCTTTATAAATGGGCTGGGTTAATAATTTATCTTTAATGGGTCAAACTAGTATAATACAGAGTAATACAACTAGCTTAAAAGCAAACAGGCAGAAACAGATTAAAAGTTTAATGCATAAACCACCTGCTCATTTAATTTTAAATTTAGAAATTTTATGAAATTTAGGCAAAAAGCTTTTCAAGCCAAGTCAACCTGGACAGTAAAAATATTTTCCCATTTTAATGAAACCCCATTTTGACACGCAAGCCCCAACCCGTCTGACCTGCCCACTTTGCCACATCTAGTTATTGTGGTAGAAACATAGAAAGACTGGAAATCACCTCTGTATCTAGCTTCATTTGCTCAGAGAACCTTGTCCTCCCGTTATTTGATCGATTTTCATTATTGCAAGATAATGTATCAAAAAAGTCATCCTTGCTATAAACAGGCTGTAGATTACAGAGTACAATTTAATAAACATTAGTAAACTTCCATCGATTTACTACAGATACAACGCCATCTCTTTTTTCATGTAGATCCAAGATTAAAAGATGTTTATCTTAAGAAAAGAAAGTACTCGTAAAATTCAATGAACTTCTAAAAAGCCAGCTTAATATCTTTTAATGATTACCAGCAATTTGCAAAATTATGATGTAAAAAGGATGCATAAAAAGCAGGTTAATCTCACCTTCACATCAATTTTTGGTAAAGCAACATCGTTTTCCTCTTCTAATTCATCCTCGTCACTAGTATCACCATCTCTCTTGTTACTTTTTCCCAAGGTACCCCACACTTCATCTTTGTTGAATTTCTCATTCATTGCAGTAAAATCAAATTCTTCTGTAAATTTCATCACTGGTCGTGAAGCCTGCATCATAGAAAATCCACAACTGTGTCAAAGCAAATATCTATATACATGAGTGCGATATGTACGCTTTATTATACAAAATACAAACTACCACTTCTATGACAATATAAAAACCTAAAAAAGAGAAAATACCCCCGATCCTCTGCCTCTTTCACGCCCTCGGTAACTTTGGCGATTCTGATAAGGAGCTCCATTCGTCTAACGATAAGCATTTACAACAGAAAGAGAAACATGTCAGAAACAACGGATGCCTATAGGGCTATAGGCATGTAAACTACCAACCAGGCAATACATTATACCATGAAAAGGTGGAGCTTCATACCTTTGTAGCATTACGGGGTTGAGTTGGTAACGGCAGTATCGGAGGTTGAGCTTCTGCAGGAACCGATACCGGTGCAGACAAATCTGCTGATGGTGCTGGTGCAGGTGCAGGTGCTGGTGCTGGTGCTGGTGCTGGTGCTAGTGTGGGTGCTTGTGCGGGTGCCTGTGCTGGTGCCTGTACGGGTGCGGGTGCGGGTGCTGGTGCTGGTGCTGGTGCGGGTGCGGGTTCTGGCGCGGGTGCGGGTTCGGGTGCTGGTGTTTGTTCCACATCCTTATAAACAGCTTGAGAGGACTGAGATGGAACAACTGCAGCTTGAACAGACTGCAACAGATGTCCCGGGGTTATAAGTGACGGTGTGGAGGACTCAGTTGAATGAGACATGCCCTGATAAGACAAGTTCGCACCAGAAAGCGCATTGGGTTTGTTAGGCATGGGAGGTATGGTGACATTTACTTCAGGGCCAGTAGTAGCAGCAGCAGGCAGAGGAGGCGCCGATGGTAAGGTACCACTCGGTGGTGCTGAAGGTAAACCAGAGATGGGGAACTTATTTTGCATCAAACTAGGTAAAGGTTCATTATTCAATACAAAAGGTGGTACAGGAGGAAGACCAGAAGGCAGGGTGGACCCCAGTAAAGATGAGGAGGTATTATTAACTGAACCAGTCGAAGTTACTGAAGTTGGTAATAACGGAGATGAATAATCAGGCAAGTTTGAACCAGGCAGGTTGGGAGCGCCACCTGGCATGGATGCATTGAAACTGGGATACTGCATAGGCTGCTGCATTGAAGGGGGCATTGGGAGTCCAGGTGATGGTCGATACAATGATTGCTGATGCAGTTGTGGAAGTCCATTCGATGGGGCATAGAACCCTGGCCAATACATTGGCATTGGCGGACCGTTACTATTGACATTTGGAGGCGGTGGTGAAGGGCCCCATGGGCCCATATTTCCATCAGGTTGATATAAAGGCAATCCACCTTGAAAAGCAGAGCCAGGCTGTCCCAGTTGTGGATTATGGGTGCTAGGATCAGGCATAGAGTTACCAGTAGGAGCAGCAGGCAAGCTTGATGACGTTGGAGGCGGTCTAGGATAGTGAGACTGCATATAAATGAAGTTGTCAGAGCCATTACATGATAGAAGTGTAAACATATCACAGCTTGAATATGCTTACCTGTATAATTGCAGGATCACTATTTATAGGTTGGGTCGGTTGAGCTGGTGGGGAGGTTTTCACCTGAAGATCCTGCAAAAGTAGAAAAATAGCTTCCATGCTTTAGCTTTTAGAATCTAATAATATACAAGATGTATAAAGCTAAAACTGTTACACACGGTCCTCTCATTCCTAATGCATAATCTCCAATAGAAGTGGTTGTAACTTAAGAATTAAAGATCCTAACTTTACTGGAACTCGTTGCACAACACAAGTACCCCTAGCAATACAACACTGAACACTCCATGAAACATGCTGGAGGATCTTCATCAACATCAACAAGATGAGCCCAATTTAGTTGTAGAACTCCAATAGCTTTCAAAGAGATCTAGCATTGGAACTAGTCACTCTCAATCTCTCATCTCCAAAATAAGAACCTTAACGAACCACATATCATTTTAATAGGATTTGAGGTATGATAACTGATACAGCACCACTCCGTAGCTTATGACATATGATTGCATAATATCCCTAGCCACTCTATGTTTGGTTTTTTCAGGATGGTTAATATTTTATAATCCACCATCATGGGCTGACGGTTTCCACGCACGTTGATGCCTATTAAGGAATTGTTTAATGTTTGATGTGGTGGCCATCTCCAACATCGAACTTTAAATGCAATTGTTTCTTTACCAAGAGGAGGTCACCAGAGAGGTAAATCTTGAACATGATTGACATTGCAATAAAAAGTATATAAAAAAGACTTGAAAGATATAAGAGAGAAACACCTGGAACTCTGGAAGGTTTTCATCCATGTTCGAGTTAAAATTTGTCATTTCTGTTCTCGAACCATACAAACTGCCTTCTTTATGTGTGTGTTTAAGACATTAAGCTTCTTCATTCTATTGTTTCTTTTTATATCATTTGCATTCCATTCCAACTAGTTTGAAATGGAAGACGTATGTATTCTCCATCTAAACTGCATATCTACCAACTCATCCCCTTCTCCTCTATACATAGGCAACACATACCGCCACATTATTATATCATGAACCTTAAAGCAAGTGTTTACTTGACTTTCATATTATAAACTATACCACCAAAGATTAATGCTCTGCTAGCTTTTAGTTTAATCCCAGACACATGTGCAACATTCTACTAAAAGATGCAAGTGTACTATACAAATAAATAACTTATTATGAGTCCTCATTCTACCAATTAAATGATATTAATATCTATGTTAATATCAAATATGTCATGGACTCATGGTACATGGAAGAAATTTCTTAAAAGACCAACCCCTCAAAAGATAATAACATGAGCAAGAAACACGTAAACGATGACAAGAGGAATAAAAAAGGTTTCAAAAATAGTACCTTGATGTCGCTTCCACGAAATAAAATGTATTCGTAGACCTTGTCGCTAGGCATGATTTGTGGGCCATCTTTTTTTCGCCCTTCACTTCCAAATGATCTAACTGCAGATGGTCATACAAATATTGCTATAATTATCAAGTAAGTTCCAAGAACCAATTGTAAAAGTAACACAGCTAACCAAATACAGATCCAAAAGATACCAAAACACGCTACTGCTTATAAATTAGGTTCAGTACTGACTGATGTATCCTGAGACGTATCCCACAAAACTATATCGCAGCCTCTACTCTTAAAACATCGTACTGAAGTACTGCAAAGTTGTTTCTGTTTCTAAGTTTTCTAGCATATGTCAATTCTTGCATGTTTTTAACTTCTAACTTATGAAGAAAAACGGGATCATTGCACTTGCACATCAAGATCCAAAATGAAGCAATCAACATGTGATCTCCGCGACTCCGCCCTCTTAACAAAGTCGATGCCCATATTCACTAAACAGTTTGATTCACTTAATTACCAACAAGCTCTCTCGCACTGATGTACGGCCATGCACTAGGAATAAAACTATGGTGCTTGTTTGTATAAAAATTTCACTTATCAATTTATCATCTAATGAAATCACCTGCAACTCCACTAGAACAGCTAACACTTAACCTAGTGGCCTCGTATTATTAGAATCAAATAGATCTAATCCAAACCAAATACATCCCTCACCACTTCAATACAAATGATTTATGAATGTTGGACTAAAAAGGTGTTTGGAATTGCTTAGTTTATAAATAATCACTTCGTGAAATAGTGTTTATATTTGCTTATTTTGTAAACAAAATGCAATAAGAGCAAAAAAATAAATCCATTACAAATGCCTTTAAATTAAATACAGTAGTAAGAAGGTAATCTTAATTTCCTTTCAGACAAACACTTTGCAATAAGCATGTTCCACCTACTTATCGAAAAATGCTTACTTTGCCCCAATATAAGCAGAAACAGTTTGAGGGTGTTTGTGTAAGCTTATATGTGGGATTATGGGCGCATTTGATTTCGGCTTATATTTCATAAGCCCGGGTTTTTAGGCTTATTTTCAGACTTATGACTTATATAAGATTGTTCCGCACTTACGCATAATAAAGTTCTATAAGCCTATAAGTCCCAAAATATGCCAGAAAATCGGGGCTTATAAAATATAAGCCGAAATCAAATAAGCCCATAAGACATCAAGCTTCTTATCTACACTCAAAAGAATGAAAATTAACAATCTTTTTATAAAAACTAAAAAGATAACAATTATATAATCAAAAAAGGAATTATTAAATTACCATTACGCAATCCAATGGAAGATTCTTCAGTATTGATGTTATACAAAATGCCTTCATAACGAATCTCACTTTTGGAAGTTAAACTAATTAAGCTTCCGATGTATGTATCTGCTGCTGATGCTGTTGAAGAAGATCCGCCCGCCATTCTTTATTCCGGTGTTTCACTCACCGGAATTTGTTGACTTGATTGCTTTTTAAATAAATTAGGGTTTCTTTCTTTGGTTTTTGTTTTCGTGAAAGTTTTTTTCTTTTTCTTTTTTTGATTTTAAGTGGGTGTTGTTTTTTGTCTTTTTCTTAAAGAAACCAAAATAAGTAAAGGTTTTTTTTTTTTTTTTTTAATTTATTTATTTATTTTATTCCTACTTTTTGAATCATCACCCCATGTACTAAAGTAGGATAAGGGTGCGTTTGGTATCCTCCTATGGCAATGAGGGAATCATAGTGGTAATGATTCTAAGGGTGCGTTTGGTATGCTGTGAGGAATGACAATGGGTATGAGTTTGATAGTAGTGGTGGGTCCCTCAACTATGAAAGATCCATTCCCCTCTCAAGAGTTGTATATGGAGTATGGAATATATTAGACTTTCATAGTCATAGTTGTGGGCCCAAGCATTCTAAACAAACACAAACTATTACTTTCATAGTGATAGTTTGATTCCCTTAGGAGGAAACCAAACGCACCCTAAGTGTTTGGTTAAGATGAGGGACCTACATTACATGGGAATGAAACATGGATAGTATCCATACTCCATAAAGAGTCCAAGAGGGGAGGAATGACTCTATCATAGGCGAGGGGCCCACCACTACTATCAAACTCATACCTATTGTGATTCACGGGAGCATACCAAACGCACCCTAAATATTGACACGTCATTACAACATTAAGGTTATGTTTGTCACACAAGATTGTTGAGATATTATGCTTATTTTTTCAAAAAATAACATATTTATAAAATAATCTTTGTTTGGCAGACATATCTTATAAGAGATTATATATTAAAAAAAAAATAAAATAAATAAAAAATCTAATCTCTTAAAACTAAAGTTACTTCATGTAGCTTATAAAAATAATCTATTTTTATAATCTCCAGCACCATCTCCAGCAAGAGTTACTTTTGCCAAACATACCCTAGAAGGTTTAGAGCTTTTAAAATAAGTTAACTTATAAAATGTGAATAATAGTTGGAATAAAAAGAGAATTTTCACGAAAAAAACTGAAAAAAGAGTCAAACAGCCAAAATGTGACGAATCTCATTTCCAGCTATGCGTATACGTCGTATGCCATTCCTACTGCATACGGCGTATGAGCTTCGTCATGATTTAACAGACTAAGTGTTGAAGACCATACATCATATGACACATCCGACCATACGTCGTATGACACATCCAACCACATGCCGTATGGACTTGAAGATTTGATGACATGTACATGTTATTTAAGAGGCATATGGGATATGTTTATTTATAGGTATACGTCGTAACACAATACAGGTCCAAGTCCTTTTAGCCTATAAATACACATTTATTCCACATAATTGAGAGAGTTTTGAAGATTTTGAAACCCTAATTGTTTTGGGAGGCTAAAGAACGAAGGAAAACACCAAGAGTGAAGGTTTTACACATCATAAAACCATTGATTATCAGTTTTTTCATTATGATTTCGATTATCTTGTCTACTCTGAATAATCTTTGTTTATCATTTGTTGAAAGCTAATCATTTCGTTCTTGCCTTGTTATGAACCTATTTGATTAAATGACATATGTTTTTTAGTTTATACTATGTGTATTTTGGATGATTTATGTACTGTTAAAGACTTACGCCTTTGCGTAGACCATGGCTACCTGCTGATTATAGTTGTTTAGTGTATGATAACCCAATGAACGACACCTATATGAATCATTAATTTACCTTGGAAAGTAATTTTAATAGTGGCAAACCCAATGACCACATGTGTCACCTGGTTAAAAGTGGTAGATAATAAGAGTTTAAATTTTAGTAACGACACTAGCCTTATTGGACCTGACTGGACACTTTCTCATTTGTCAATAAAACTAAGTGCTTTAGCACCAACACAAAAACGTAGGTTACATATATCAATTGATAGTACTTAATGCTTGGATCATTAATTATGGTAGAAGACCTAACCGGGCCTACCCAGCTTTTAGAAAGAAGTTAGGAGCGGAAGCGACCGTACTCAACCTCCTCTGCCTTAGATTCACTAAAACACATTAGATGAATATTGCACTAGAACTATGTCATTTATGAAATTAGGGGATTAGCAAGGCAATCATGCCTTATATATTGATCTTCTATTCCCTAGTGCTTATGGCTTTCCTAATGCTTTAAAATATTTTGTTGTAGTTATCGACCAATGGTTGTAGAATCCTTTGACTGTAGGATGTGAGGGAGATGTTTTAGGAGCTCACAACAATACAATTTTGGGCCTTCCTAATATACTATTTCTCACATTTGTCGGGAATGGTAGATGAGCGTATTGCTCGGCGCATCGTACCACCTGATAAGTTGATGTTGTAGCATGATAACCAACAACAAGACATAGGGTCAAGTTATCAGGTAAGTTACGCGAGTGAACATCATATTTTTCAAGTAATTTCGGATACAAATAGATTATCAATAGTTTTGGGTATGATTGGATTTATTGTCAAAGTTTACTTCGAATGGTGACTGTGATAATAGAAAGTTATTGGGCGATATTGATTAAGGATATGAGTTTGTTCCAGTTGTGTAAGTCGCATTATCTACAAGCCTTTTGTTATGTTGGGCGATGATCATTTGCAATTATATTACAATTTTTAGAATGGCATGTTAATTATATAGTATTTTTTTTCTCTCTATGTTTTTGTGGAAAACAAAATTGTTTCTATATCTAATTTATGGATTTGTTTAAATTTCATTTTGCAAATTAAGATTTAATAAAATTACTACAACATATTTTGCTTTAATGCGATGCAGTTGATTCGTTTATATTTCCGATTGCAATTAAAGATATAATAAAATGTCTATAACATACTACACCTTATACTAAATTCAGATTTGAACTGGCTTCGCCGCAACATGCGGCAACCAAATTCCTCGTTATACACATAACCTTTTTGTAAATACTTCTTTTAAAAATACCCGTTATTTCATGGGTCTTTAAGCTAGTGAAGTAATAAAGTTGATTAGACAAATAAAGGAGAATGATGGTAGCTTGGTCAAACAAAATGACGCAAAAACCCTCACGTGAGATTCACGTTAGCTGATAACGAGTAAACATTTGCATCGGTATTCTCCAGAGATTGAATTTTTAATAACGGAAAAATATATGTTTGACTTTTTACTAACGAATGAATGTACATAACCCAATGTTTCTAACATAGATGTAAAATTGTGAAAATTTGCAAACCACCTTTAATGCAATTTACTTTAAGGGTGTGTTTTTTAAAAGTAATAATGAGCAGTAGAAGTGAGATGTGAGCAGTAGCTCACCGCTCACAACTTCTTAAAGAAACAATAGAAAAATGAGTTTTCCTAAAAAAATAGCAAAGCTCACCGCTCTTTTGCCAAACGAACATTAAAAATAAAAAAGCTCATTATTCACTGCTTATCGCCATAAAAAACTCCAAAAAACTCTGCGCAAAACATAGCCAAAACTCTTTTTATTTTTCTCTTTGTATTTCTTAACTCAAAAAACAAAGGAATTATGTGGTAGAACACAATTACAAGCAGTTCAAAATCGTGCACTTGAGAGATATTGATTAGCTACAAGGATTATGCAATGGACCAAGACTGCAAGTGGTTAGATTAGTAAGAACTTCTATCCAGACAAAAATAATAAACTTAACAAATGGTTCGATTAGTCACAAGTATTATCATCAACAACACAACTTAGACATTTAACTATGTTTTCACATATATAAGTGTTGATGCAATCACATGGACTATTCAAGTTGCCGACAAGTTAGTTGCATTGTGTTGAAGTAAAAGTCTGCTCCCTGGATAGCTAACGGAAAGCCCCACTCTTGCCTTCGATACTTCTTGATCACTGCACAAAAGATACACACGTTAGCCTCGTCCCGGGTGTTATCCCAGGACCAAGCTCCGGCGTGAGAGTAAGAGTATGTAGGAGACCGAGAGGTATAATAAATGAGAGTAAATGCTAGTGTGTGTGTTGTTGTGAACAATAAATGGGGTTGGGGTATTTATACTATGTAACACCCCCAATTCATGGATGCAGCGGAATTCAAACTGGGTGTTACTCGACGGCACAATAGTCACAATAATAGAAAACGAACTCCAATTGAGTCGTTTTAAAAGATTTATCATTCAAATTGTATAAATATCAGAGATTACAAAAATGAGGTCCCAAATGGTTCCATGTTTACAAATCACATTAAATGAGTTTTCGAATGATAATAAAATTTATAGCCTTCTTGAGTATCCGTGCGCTTCCGTGCCATCCTTGATCGTCATGAACCTGAAATACATGCTTGAGAGGTCAACACAAAGGTTGAGTGATATTCATAGAGTTTGGTTAAATCGTTTGAACACAATAATCGTAGTGTTTGTAGTTAAATCGTTTGAACACAATAATCGTAGTGTTTGTAGTTAAATCGTTTGAACACAATAATCGTAATGTGAGCTATAGACTCACACTCATAGTTAGAAAACAAAGATGGGCTACGTTGTTATATGCCCGGAAAGGTTATTAATTCACTAAGCTTATGACACCAAAACGTTAACGTGTACCAATATCGATCGGCAGATTTATCCCGGTAGGTATTTTGCCGTCATACCTAATGTCTCAAATATTAATGCATTTGTTTGAACTTAGTCAAAACAAATGGGATTCGTCAATCCCAATAGGCCTATTCACAATATTCGCGCTCACTTGCAAGTAACCCTCGCAAGTGATTAAATGGTTCATAATAAGGGATCTTGGTTTGGCAAGGATGTAACTTAGTGATAATAAAACATAGTCGAATAGCATACAGTAGAAAGCATTGTGTTCGAGTAGAAAAATAATAGCATGTATTCCCCCCAAGGGTTTGTAAAACATTGAAGTAATGTAAAGTGGGGCTATGAACTCACCTTGAGTTGGATGATGTATAATGAGAATGATGGATATGTCGTAAGAACTTCTACGAGCAACCTAGAATAATTGTTGCAACTTAGGTTTGGAATAATGTCTAAGGAAACATAAACGTGCCAATATATATCTTGCAATTAAGTCCATGATGTGGTATGATGTATAATGTAAGTCTTTGAAAGAAAGATTCATGAAACATGTATGTTTTGGTATATCGTTTACTACCGTTCGGGCCGACATAATTCAGAAGTCATGTTAGTAAGCGTTCGAGGAGCCAGGACACTTTAACTCGTAAATCCACAACTCAACTCGACGGCTTACATAATGAACTCCTCACATGAGGCTCCCTACTATTGTAGTAGTTGATAAAGTATATAGATATAAGTTTTGATCCGAAAAGTTACATGTCCGATATTTGAATAAACTTAGGAAAGTTTATTAGTACATGAAGATTGTTATTAGGGGTAGTTTCATAAGTTTTGTATGACCATTTTCTCTTTGTAATGTCTCATGGTTCCTTTTTAAGTGAAGTAGATCCAAATTGCTTGTTCAAGTTATCGCCTAATTCCTTGTTTCATGTTTACGCCTAAGTAAGCTTACATGGTCATTTCGTCATGGCCTAGCCATGACCTTTGGTCCTTGTTCCAAGGTCATGAGACACAACCTTGGCTCTAGCCATGGTGGTGGTCTTGATTATTGGTCATAAGACCTCTTGTTCCATTTAAAGTATAACCATAATCTAGTGACTTTCGCCTAAAAATGGGCTGTTTAGAATTTGAAGAATTTTATCACTCGGAAAGCATTTTTAGGTCTCGAGCTTCTTTGTTCCTGAACGAAAACGGCGTTCCGGACAACTTTTGTGTTTTAACTTTTTGATGAATCGGACCAGAAGTGGGACTTTCAAAATCAAAATTTGATCAGAATGCTATTTAGGCAGTTTTGCCGTTTTGGTTTCGCTAACTTCAAATGGTCATAACTTTTGACTCGTGTACTCGTTTTGGGTGATTCAAATTGCTATGTTTTCCTTGTTAAGTCCTCTTTAACAGTAAGTAAGTGTCAAATATCCAAGTTATACTATTGTGGTCGTGGTTTTCTATAAAAATCACTAGTTTGCTTGTTTGCTTGTCATAAGTTAACATATGTATACCAATACTCGTTTTATCCATTTTTAAACATCATGAACACAATAACAAGAACATATATAGCAAGAATAATATGTAAATAACATAAACATGATTATTTAACAAGAAGCAAGTTAGGGTTTTGCTTACAACTTGTGAAGAAACTAACTAGAACCAAGATCAAGACCAAGAACCACTACTTAATCTTCCAAAACCTTTCCAACCATAGCCATGCTTCCATACCAAAAACCCTATCTTATAATCCTTTGATAAATACTAATCTATCATAAAAACAACCTTGAGTAAAAATCTTCACTAGGAACACTTGGAAATTTGATGAGTTTTTGTGGTGATTTTATAGAGTTTTATGGTTGAAAGGTGTTAAGGATCAACTAGGAACTATGACTTGAACTTGTGATGGATTGAATGAGCAAGATCAATGATCAAAATGGTGCATTTAAATGGTTTTGGGTCGTTGGTATTGAAAGAGAAAGGAAGAGAATGAGTCTCTTTTATACTAAAAATGAGGAGGTTACATGCATTAGGATATTTTGCTAAACTTGGAGACCAAGTTGTACATGTGTAAGGATCTAAGGCATGAAGGGTCAAGATTAAGCCACAAGTGTGAAACCCCCCCCCCCCTAGTGGCGGTTCATGAACTTGGAGAACAAGGTGTGGACTTTTGATGGTATTATCCTAAGTATGTAGCTAGTTTTGACTCCGTAAGTTGCTAACCGTAAGTTGTTAAGTCACGAAACGTAAAACCGGGTATCCTAAAAATATGAAACTTATAAATATGGTAGAACTTATCAATATACTCCATAATAAAACATAAAATGAGTGGTAGGTTCTATCGGGTGCTAAAACCCTGCTAAAAACTGGAAACACGGGTCTAAAACGCGTAACTCGCGTAAAACGCTGAACTGGAAAACGTAAAATTTCAAAACTTTTGGAATTGTCATAAAATGATAGAAAATCATATTTCTATTGTTTATAATGTTTTATGGATATATCGGGATGCTGGAAAGACGTTTAAACCTAAAAGTAAATCTCGGACACGGCTTTGTGATTTTTGCAGAAATGATCCGACGTGCGTCAAACTCTCGGATTATCGTTAAAATAGTTTAACTTACGAGAATATGAAATAAAAATTTCTGAGATGAATAGTGAAAAGTGAATAGTAAAAAGTGAATAGTGAAATTTTCGGGAATAAAAGTTTTCTTGAAAATGCGAATTGTTACAGTCTCTACCCCTTACGGGGAACTTCGTCCCGAAGTTCTATGTGTGTTATATGTTGGAGTTGTGTCGATGAAAAGGTGTGGTTACTTATGAGGACTAAAGTCTGGGATTACCGGTGATGTAGTTTGATTTGTCGTTTCAGTGTATGGTGTAGGATGAGGCTTACTTTTATGTAGGAAAGGTATGGTAATAGTCGAATATCAAAGGAAATTGATATAGCAGTCGAATATTAATAGGAATTTAGATTGTAATTGCAATCATAGCCTAGTAGGTAATCGGTTGTTGTACCTAGTGTTTATTGACTTCATACTTATGTTATTTCGGATACAAATAAGCCCACTTGTTTATAATTCTTTATTTACATAGAGAGGCATCCCAAACAATGTAAATAGGGAAATATAAACTTATGGTTCGGTGATTTACAATGTCTTTATTTAAATGAAAAGGCATCCCAATCCATTCAAATAATTACAAATCATCCTACTTAAGAATTCCCAACACAACATTCACAATTAGCCAGTGAGTTACAAGGTAGTGTATTACGAGATGATACTGGTGTTCCAAAAGTACAAAATGAATATTCAATATTGTAAAGCTGATGAGGGTGCTTGTGGTGTAACTAAGGATGATTTGAGCTTTAAAAGTGCATCAAGATCTGTTTAATGAGCTTGTGGTTGTAACGATTATGAAGATAATGATGTGATATGTTTGATGAACAAAAGTGTGTAGTGTATGCTTAACATTAATACTCTTAGGTATAGATGTTGAGTTTGCTTTAAAAATCTTAAGAGATTTTTAAAGGTTTATGATGGAATGGTATCCTTAGGACCTAAACAGGATAGTACTTCTACAGGATGAAGAGAAGAATTGATAACTATCCCAAGATAGTAGTTCGGATTATCTCATAAACGAAAACTTTCAAGAATGAAATTAGATAATACAGATAAGGTGTTAAGATTTCGCTGAGTGGTAAGACATTATCGTGTCTCTAGATTGTTTTAATGTATTCTGGTGGTTTATCGAGTTCAAGTAGGAAATCAACCTAAACATAACCCTAGTACAACTACTCTCAGTATTTGAAAATTTTAAGTCGAATATAGTTAGTCAGACTATATTCCACTGTCCCTAGGTTAAATATAGGTGACTAGTCTATATTTAGCCGAGGTTCGATAAAATTTTCAAATACCTAAATTAGGTATACTTGTGATATGTCCGTTGTTTTCGGGAAACTGTCCACTAAACAAAGGCGATGTCAAACCCTTAAGTTGCAAGTCCCGTCCATACAAGACTTGTAACGTATGTTTTCATATTCCATTGCATAGAAGATAGTAAGGGTAGGTACGTATGGAAAGGAAGTTTTAAGTAGTTCTAAAATAGAACATACTTGGCCAGGATCACGAACTTTTAATAATGAAGGTTTCATAAGAAAACTTTGATGAATGTAGAGCTGAACTTCAGCTTTTGTAGGTAATGGATTTGTTTGTCCTTTAGAAATCTCATATTTAGAAATCGATAGGTTGTGACGGGTTTTTGATATCATATGAAATGATATTGATGATGTGATGGAATAATTCTAGAGACCATTGCGCAAAACACAATGTCTCGGAAGTAGGTTAGACCATTATGCAATTCACAATGTCTGGGAAGTAGGTTAGACCATTGTGTGACTCAAAACATTTGAGAAATGGTTAAGACCATTGTATAATACAATGTCTTGGAAAATAGGAAAGACCATTGCAATCAGTTACAATGTCTTGGACATAAAATGTTGGAGTAGGAACATGATTGGGAGAATGTGATTGTGTCGAAATGCCCTAGAATAGGCATACGCAGATATGTTTAGTCCATTGTTTAGATAAATGATTGAAAATAAACCGAGTTTATATATCAATATACTAATGCTTACGGGGAAATGCTCAAAATGGGTATATATGAATATACTAATATGTTTGTCTAGCATAACATGCTTGCTAAGTCCATAATCGTCTGGAGGATGGAAGACACGAAGAGCGGAAGGCTATAAAAATGTTTTTGCTTGTATGTGTGGTTATAGTTTAGGTCTCAATTAGACCCGTTTCTCTATAACCATGGCTCTGGTACCAATCTGTAACATCCCCAATTCATGGATGCAGCGGAATTCAAACTGGGTGTTACTCGACGGCACAATAGTCACAATAATAGAAAACGAACTCCAATTGAGTCGTTTTAAAAGATTTATCATTCAAATTGTATAAATATCAGAGATTACAAAAATGAGGTCCCAAATGGTTCCATGTTTACAAATCACATTAAATGAGTTTTCGAATGATAATAAAATTTATAGCCTTCTTGAGTATCCGTGCGCTTCCGTGCCATCCTTGATCGTCATGAACCTGAAATACATGCTTGAGAGGTCAACACAAAGGTTGAGTGATATTCATAGAGTTTGGTTAAATCGTTTGAACACAATAATCGTAGTGTTTGTAGTTAAATCGTTTGAACACAATAATCGTAGTGTGAGCTATAGACTCACACTCATAGTTAGAAAACAAAGATGGGCTATGTTGTTATATGCCCGGAAAGGTTATTAATTCACTAAGCTTATGACACCAAAACGTTAACGTGTACCAATATCGATCGGCAGATTTATCCCGGTAGGTACTTTGCCGTCATACCTAATGTCTCAAATATTAATGCATTTGTTTGAACTTAGTCAAAACAAATGGGATTCGTCAATCCCAATAGGCCTATTCACAATATTCGCGCTCACTTGCAAGTAACCCTCGCAAGTGATTAAATGGTTCATAATAAGGGATCTTGGTTTGGCAAGGATGTTACTTAGTGATAATAAAACATAGTCGAATAGCATACAGTAGAAAGCATTGTGTTCGAGTAGAAAAATAATAGCATGTATTCCCCCCAAGGGTTTGTAAAACATTGAAGTAATGTAAAGTGGGGCTATGAACTCACCTTGAGTTGGATGATGTATAATGAGAATGATGGATATGTCGTAAGAACTTCTACGAGCAACCTAGAATAATTGTTGCAACTTAGGTTTGGAATAATGTCTAAGAAAACATAAACGTGCCAATATATATCTTGCAATTAAGTCCATGATGTGGTATGATGTATAATGTAAGTCTTTGAAAGAAAGATTCATGAAACATGTATGTTTTGGTATATCGTTTACTACCGTTCGGGCCGACATAATTCAGAAGTCATGTTAGTAAGCGTTCGAGGAGCCAGGACACTTTAACTCGTAAATCCACAACTCAACTCGACGGCTTACATAATGAACTCCTCAATGAGGCTCCCTACTATTGTAGTAGTTGATAAAGTATATAGATATAAGTTTTGATCCGAAAAGTTACATGTCCGATATTTGAATAAACTTAGGAAAGTTTATTAGTACATGAAGATTGTTATTAGGAGTAGTTTCATAAGTTTTGTATGACCATTTTCTCTTTGTAATGTCTCATGGTTCCTTTTTAAGTGAAGTAGATCCAAATTGCTTGTTCAAGTTATCGCCTAATTCCTTGTTTCATGTTTACGCCTAAGTAAAGCTTACATGGTCATTTCGTCATGGCCTAGCCATGACCTTTGGTCCTTGTTCCAAGGTCATGAGACACAACCTTGGCTCTAGCCATGGTGGTGGTCTTGATTATTGGTCATAAGACCTCTTGTTCCATTTAAAGTATAACCATAATCTAGTGACTTTCGCCTAAAAATGGGCTGTTTAGAATTTGAAGAATTTTATCACTCGGAAAGCGTTTTTAGGTCTCGAGCTTCTTTGTACCTGAACGAAAACGGCGTTCCGGACAACTTTCGTGTTTTAACTTTTTGATGAATCGGACCAGAAGTGGGACTTTCAAAATCAAAATTTGATCAGAATGCTATTTAGGCAGTTTTGCCGTTTTGGTTTCGCTAACTTCAAATGGTCATAACTTTTGACTCGTGTACTCGTTTTGGGTGATTCAAATTGCTATGTTTTCCTTGTTAAGTCCTCTTTAACAGTAAGTAAGTGTCAAATATCCAAGTTATACTATTGTGGTCGTGGTTTTCTATAAAAATCACTAGTTTGCTTGTTTGCTTGTCATAAGTTAACATATGTATACCAATACTCGTTTTATCCATTTTTAAACATCATGAACACAATAACAAGAACATATATAGCAAGAATAATATGTAAATAACATAAACATGATTATTTAACAAGAAGCAAGTTAGGGTTTTGCTTACAACTTGTGAAGAAACTAACTAGAACCAAGATCAAGACCAAGAACCACTACTTAATCTTCCAAAACCTTTCCAACCATAGCCATGCTTTCATACCAAAAACCCTATCTTATAATCCTTTGATAAATACTAATCTATCATAAAAACAACCTTGAGTAAAAATCTTCACTAGGAACACTTGGAAATTTGATGAGTTTTTGTGGTGATTTTATAGAGTTTTATGGTTGAAAGGTGTTAAGGATCAACTAGGAACTATGACTTGAACTTGTGATGGATTGAATGAGCAAGATCAATGATCAAAATGGTGCATTTAAATGGTTTTGGGTCGTTGGTATTGAAAGAGAAAGGAAGAGAATGAGTCTCTTTTATACTAAAAATGAGGAGGTTACATGCATTAGGATATTTTGCTAAACTTGGAGACCAAGTTGTACATGTGTAAGGATCTAAGGCATGAAGGGTCAAGATTAAGCCACAAGTGTGAAACCCCCCCCCCCCTAGTGGCGGTTCATGAACTTGGAGAACAAGGTGTGGACTTTTGATGGTATTATCCTAAGTATGTAGCTAGTTTTGACTCCGTAAGTTGCTAACCGTAAGTTGTTAAGTCACGAAACGTAAAACCGGGTATCCTAAAAATATGAAACTTATAAATATGGTAGAACTTATCAATATACTCCATAATAAAACATAAAATGAGTGGTAGGTTCTATCGGGTGCTAAAACCCTGCTAAAAACTGGAAACACGGGTCTAAAACGCATAACTCGCGTAAAACGCTGAACTGGAAAACGTAAAATTTCAAAACTTTTGGAATTGTCATAAAATGATAGAAAATCATATTTCTATTGTTTATAATGTTTTATGGATATATCGGGATGCTGGAAAGACGTTTAAACCTAAAAGTAAATCTCGGACACGGCTTTGTGATTTTTGCAGAAATGATCCGACGTGCATCAAACTCTCGGATTATCGTTAAAATAGTTTAACTTACGAGAATATGAAATAAAAATTTCTGAGATGAATAGTGAAAAGTGAATAGTAAAAAGTGAATAGTGAAATTTTCGGGAATAAATGTTATCTTGAAAATGCGAATTGTTACATACTACCCAACCTCGTACCTGATGGCCTTGTGAACAGTACCTCGCTGTACTTGTGAATAGTGGTCATGCGTCCTTTCCAACAGTACCCGCCACCCTAGACCTACTCTATTAGGTAGGTGTGAGGCCATGTGCCAGACATAATCCCTGGAGATCTGGGAAGGCGGTACACGTGGGCACCTGACTTTAAACCAACGGTCGGTAGAATCCCTGTCCCGTCCGAACCAGGTTGTGCCGTCCGGTCCGTATCCTCTGGACACATACGCAAACACATTGTTTGCATTTTATGAATATATAACAAATGAAGAACATGAGATAAGCAAGTTTTTTTTTCTTCAACATAAAATAATGCTACATGTTCTATTCTATGTTTTTTGTTCATTTAATCATACACATAACTTTTTTGTAAATATTTCTTTTAAAGACGCCTTTTTATTTCATGAGTCTTTAAGCTAGTGAAGTGATAAAGTTGAGTAGACAAATAAAGGATGATGATGGTAGCTTGGGCAAATAAAATGACGCATAAACCCTCACGTGGGATTCCCGTTAGTAGATAACGAGAAAACATTTGTATCATTATTTCCTAAATATTGAATTGTTTAACTTTTAATAACGGAAGAATGTATTTTTACTTTTTACTAACGAAGAGATGTGTATAGCCTAATGTTTCTAACATAGATGTTGTAAATTGCGAAAATTTGCAAACCACCTTTAATGCAGTTTACTTTAAAGTTAATTAACATGTAAGAAAAAAACTATGATATAAGATCATTTGAGGACCAAACTTTTTTTTACAATGGACTAATCTCCACCATCCATCTTCCCTCCATCTTTATTTGATCTAATAGATGAGATTAATCCCAGCAATTTAAAAAACTCACTTTCATCATTTTTTTCCAAATATTAATACCTTTCAAATCGTTAATCGTTAAACGAAAAAAAATATACCGTTACGACAAGCATTTAATTATCTTTCTATAGATAGGCTAATTTACATATTTTCGACAAATTTTTTTTTTTTTTGTTTTTTTCAATTTTTTTTCGTGGCCGAAAAAATCATATATGATATTACATATCATATCATATATGATATTACATATCATATCATATATGATATTACATATCATATATGATATTATATGTAATATCATATATGATATTATATGTATACATATCATATATGATATGCTATATGATATTACATATCATATATGATATTATATGTAATATCATATATGATATTATATGTATACATATCATATATGATATGCAATATCATATATGATTTTTTTCGGCCACGAAAAAAAAACGTGAAAAAAACGATTTTTTTTTTTCGAAAGTATATCAAAGTGCTCGTCTATAGAAAGATAATTAAATATCCGTTGCGATGGTGTAATTATTTTCGCTTAACGATTAACAGTTTAAGATATATTTAAATTATAAAAAATGGGTGAAATAATAAAATGCTTTTAATTTCAACCATTGATTTCCGTTTTAGATGGATGGTGGGGATGAGTCCCTTGGTATGTGAGAAATGTTTGGTTTGTAGAATAACTCAACTCAAAAACTATATATTTTTTTTCTTAACTCAAAACTCAAAAGCATACGATACAAAACTATTTTTAGGGTAAAATGCAAAAATGGTCCCTAGACTATCACGAAATCGCAAAAATGAGTGATAAGTGCTCAAACACTCATCATTTTTGGTCAAATCTGAACTGCAAAACATACAAAAACACTCAAAAATGCATCAAAATACTGAAAATATTTCAAAATTGTGTTTTATATGTTTTAGATGCAAAATGAGTGAAAACAGTTGAAAAACGAACAAAGTTTGCATAATTGGCAGTTTCAGTCCCCCAACTTTCAAAACTTGTCAAAAATAGTCCCTGAGCACTTATTTTAAAAGAAAAGTCACCAAAGGTCCTTTTGAAATCATAAGTTGTCATATTTAGTCCTTTGGTGAAAAATCTCAAAAGTTTTGGAAATTTACAAGTTTGGTCCCTGAAGTTTCAATTTTGGCAGATTTGGTCCCTGGTGGGAAATTTTTGGTAGAAAAATCATTATTGGTCCCTGGAAAGTCACAGGTGTCAAATTTAGTCCTTAAAGTGAAGAGTTTGATGAAATTGCAAGTTTAGTCCTTCGACTTTGAAAATTGGCAAATATAGTCCTTGAAATTTCAAAAGTGGAAAAATGCATTCATACACCCTGGACTATTGAAACTTGGCAGAAAAGACCTTGTGACTACTTTGGATAATGGACAATTGCAGCCCCTCAATTTTCAGAAAATTACAATTGGTCCTTGTTGTTATTTCATAAGCCAAGTGGATCCTTTTTGTTATTATTCAATCCATAAACCCAAAATCCACCCAAAACAAATCCTGGTCCACTCCCATTACCCTGGCCCAGCAAAACAACCCAACCCCTTAATATTAATCCTTTCCATTTTAAATAATAAACGGTCAACCCATCTTTGACCCTTCCACCTCCCTCCAAAACAGCCTGCCACCATCATCAAACCCCCTGCAACACTCCATCCTCCCATCCCTCCAGCTCAGCCTACCCATCCTTTGTCCCCCCCCCCCCCAACTCTCCACAACATCCAAGATACATTAAATATTCCTAATTTTGCTCCAAGTTATCTAAAACTGCCAAAAATCTATTTCCCGCCAAAAACCAAGCAACGGCCAAGATTAAATCCCCTCATCCAATGGTCCAGAATAAAAGTGGGAAAGTGTTAGGGCTACATTTGGAAGCTATAAAATGAAGAAAGGGAGAAAGAAGAGGAGTAATTAGTGTAGTAGTAGCTAGTGTAGATTTTTAGTGTAGTTTTGTAATCGTAATTTCTTTTAAGTTGATTTCATGTTATGAATTTTAGTTTACAAATGTAATCTCAGTTTTCTTAGTGTAACACAAAGTCTTTTTAATAAGAAATTCATGTTTCTTTATGTAAAATTCGAATTTGCACCATTTCATTGAATTTAACATTTTAGCTTAACTTTCATTAAAAGGTGTTTCTTAATGTTCAATAAGCTCATCTGAGGTTGCTCATAAGTCCTTAATAGTTTATTAATTGTTTGAGCTTGTTTTACTCAAAAACTAAAAAATACAAAAAAACTATAATTAAATCATTGAAAAATCAAAAATCAGTGTGTGAAGAAGATTGAAGCAAAGGAGCCTGTGGATTCTGGATTTTCATGGGTTTAGTGCCTCAAGGGAGGTGTTAGGATAGTTCTTGGTTCATGATTCTCAGTTCTATGCCTTGGAAGCTCTTGTAAGCCTTTATCCAAATTTTTGCTTTTTACTGTTCCATAGCTTATACCTGCTTATCTTTGTGCTTTTCATGTTTTTTTAGGTGTATCTCAGTAGTATTAGTACTTAATACATGGTATTTGTTCACTAGAATCCACTATTGCTCATTTTCTCATTTAACTGCCATTTTAGCTCTTTAGTAGTTCTTAAGTATTTATTGTTGGTGTTGTTGTTTTTATTCTTAAACTAGCTTACTACATCTTATTAGAAGCTTTAGAATCAGTTTCATGGTTTAAAACAAACATTTGCTTTGAAAATCACAAAATCTCACCTTTTAAGGGGTGTTTGGATTTATTGAGTTCTCGTAGCTATAGCCTGTTCTTGTTGTTGATTTTAGTTGGAACATGTCATAATAGTGTCAGTTAGGATGGTTCAACAATAAAAACTTGTGGTCATTGGGTAAAATAGTCAAAATCTCATTTTCCATTCCATTATAGCTTACTGTTCGAATTTTAAAGGACCAAGTTCACTCACATTAGTTCATTAATTGTTATTTTAGCATAATCTAGTTTATTTTCATCTTATTAACTCATATTCAGTAGCCTAGATTGAATCAAAGTTCATGAAAGTCAAAAGTGGTTCAAAACTAAAAAGTCAAAACTTCATATTGTGCAGAAAATCTCAAAAATCCAAAGAATTGTTTTGATTTTTCTGTTAGGATCTAGGGTTTGTGCTTTTTACAGGTTGTAGTGCTCCACTTCATCTTTGGTATCCCATCTTCATTACATTTTTGTGAATTTTTCTGTGGGCCCCACAAGCCCTCAAAGTAGCCCCACCAGGGCTGTTTTTCCGAAATTCCCGCCAAAACGTTTTTGATTTTTAATTTCTTCGTTATAAGTCCCTTTTAGCTAAAATTTGGTTTTTAGCTTATTTAGTAGATTATTTAGTTAACGTTATTTTATTTTATTTTTTAGATTTTTTTTACTAGGGTAAATAGCCCTTTTTCAGGTTGCAAAAAGTCATTTTTTACTGCAGAAAAAGTTTTTGATTTTTCATTTCTTCGTTATAAGTCCTTTTTAGCTGAAATTTGGTTTGTAGCTTATGTAGTAGATTATATTGTTGCTGTTATTTTTATTTTATTTTTTAGAATTTTTTTGGGTTGGCTTATGAGGTGCCGTAAATCGGGACTGTGTGGATTTGCTTATTTTATATGCTTGTTCTAGCTTATTTTGTGCTTATGGATTGTTCATTTGGTAATTTTTAGTTATTTTAAGAGTGGCTCAGTACATTTTAGCTTATTCCTACTTAAGTTCTAGATTTTATATTCTTTAGATAGCTTTCTAGTTTTCAAAAGTTTCCACTTCATGCTTATCAGTAAACTGCTCATTTTTCCTCCTCTCATCTGCTTATTTATTGCATTTCAAAAATAGTTATAGTTTACAAGTTTGCTTATTTTTATGTGCTTAATAAATGTGTGCAAGAAAAATTGAAAAAAAAATGTTTTGTAAAATGGGGGTTAATGGGATTTGAACCTAGGACATGGCCAACACACAGACACACAACATCACATAAACACCAACTGCCCTAGGGACTTTGTCATGTTTACTCTTACCTTTTTTATTTTTATAGTAGTAGTAGTTTATTAAGCTTATGTGCTTATTTATGCTTATTCACTACTTATTAGATCTCCCCTCCCATGTCTTTTATTTTTCATAGGTTAGTTATAGCATAACTTAGTTTCCATAAGAATTTCAGATTTTTCTCATACGTTTTAGTATTTTTTATAATTAAATTTTGTTTATTTAGTAATTAATTAATAATAAATAATTAAATAGTGTAAAATTAATTTTTTTTTCCAAAAATTTTCTTTTATCATTAGGATTGTAAAAATGTATTTTTCATATCCGTAGGATTTTAATTGCTCCCGTTTCACTTTTTATTTTGCGCATTGACGTTATTTTTAACGTAAACGCGCGTTTTTAATTTTAAATACGTTTTAGGATAACTAGGTCTTACGTTTTAGTTAAGTTAGTTTAGTTAACTTGTTTTCACTTGTATTTCCTTAGCGTAATCATTCAAACCCCTATTAACCATTTCCTGTCCAAGTTCACCCGATCACGAACCCGTTTTAAATACCATTCACACCTCGTCGGGACATTACGACCCGGGGAAACACTATATTCCACGGAGATTGACTCTAGGCTGTTTGACCTTGTTGACCATTCACTTGGTCGATTTAAGTTGACCGTTTAGAGCCAATCAAAATTTTGGCGCCGCTGCCGGGGAGGTTGTGCACGTTTTCTAAAAACGGTTTGCTGATTAGTGATTTTGGAATTCATCTCTTTGTTTATTATCCATCTTTGTTCATATTTTTCCATAAAAACCCAAAAATATTTTTCCTTACCCTCTATCCGTTTGACTCTACCTTCTTATACCCATCTCATGTATAATTCTTATGACGTCTCTCGGCTACACATGTTTTCACTGTAAAAGCCCGATTGAGAACGGCTTTCGTTGTCTCCGGTGTATTTGCGAGAAATGTGGCAATAATTGTAGTAACAGATTTTGTACTGTGTGCAATCTGTTCATAAGTCCAAATTCTCTCAATGATTCACCAAATTCTTCCAACTACCATTCACAGCCCGAGATACGTGCTATTAATGACAAACCGTCAAGAATTGATCCTAACCTTTCACGGTTTACGGTTAAAAGTTTGTCAAGCAAACGTACAGAGCTTAGGGCAGTGACTGAAAAGAACGACTTGCCTAATCTTCACGTTTATCAAGAACAAAAGCCAGAGACCATAACAGAAGTGATGGAAATTCCTAGCTCTCAGAGCACACCACTTGTCCCACCTCCGGATTTTGTTCCTTGTGTCGGTTGTGGTGAGCCGCTTTTCGGTTTTCCATGTCGTTGGTGTACATGTGAACAATGTGGTAATGATATTCGAGACGGGAGTTGTTTGTTTTGTGGTTCGAGGAATTCATTTGCTTATGATCCTAATCAGAGCTCATTCAACGACTCCTCAAAATTTTCCAACTACCCATCACATTCATACTAGCAAGAATTATATTATCCAAATCTCAATGATGCTTCGTATCAAAATACACCAAGCCAGACTCAGCAGTTTTACTGTTGTGAGTACTGTGATGGCCCACACTACAGTTCTGATTGTCAATCGGGAAACACGCTTGTCTATGAGCAGTTTCCTGATAACAATTATGACTCTAGCACATACGACTCATAGCCACAACAGTTTTTCTGTTGTGAGTACTGTGGAGGTCCTCACTTTAGCTCGGATTGTCAAACAGGGAATCCCTTTCCTTGTAACAATTACGACTATTTGTTTCAAGACCCACCTCCACAGTACCAAATTACCCAAGCAACTCCTCAATACCCGCAAGACCTTTGTCATGAGGTTCTTGAAGCATTAAAAGAATTTAAGGAGGAGTTGTCTACTACATCATTTCAAAACTCTCGTAAGAAATCTATGGCAGAATTACTTGATGAAGAACGAGACGCTAGAAACAAAATGAGCATGGAAGAATTACTTGCTGAGCAAAGAGCAGCTAAAATACGTGCCAATCTTCGCTATGCTGCTCTATATGATGACGATGATGACAGTGATGATGATGAAGATAACATTGTTATTATTCAAAAAGAATCATCAGATTCATCAGTTGTAATTCCTTCCATTGAAAATCAGGGAGAAAATAATGTGACAGAGAAATTACTAAGAGAATATCAAATGGAACTTGTACAATCCATGAATGCTAGCTCCTCTCAACTCCCTCGGTCTATTAATATCACACCCGAAGTTCACACTCACTCTCTAAACATGGGGGATGAGCATCTTAGCACTGTTCCTGAAAAGGAATCGGACGAATTCATAAAGTCTAGTGTTGAGAACCTTATCCCAATCCCAAAAGAGTCACAGGGAATTTCTAATCATATGTGTGATTTACCTTCCACTCTTGAGTGTCCTAAAGATCAAATTGAGACTTTCTCCAATTGTAGCGAAGATTGTGCATCTTATGGAGACATCAAGTATGTTGAGGCATCAGTTCCACATTCTGATGCTGATCATCTTCTTGAGGAGTTCGCCGATGAACTCACTCACATCAATCCACTTCCAACGGGAAGTGACGATGTTCTCTTTGACTTTGAAACCAATCTAGGAGAAATTGAAAGTCTCTTATATCATGATCCGTCACTCACTTCTGATCCTAACAATCCAATAGAGAATGTTAATCTCTTTGTTCCCGAAACTTTCAAAACTACTCTCTCCGATCCTCTTTTTGAATTTGATTCTGAATTCACTTTGATTTCTAGCAATCCAATCTTTGATGAGGAGAGAGATGAGTCCATAATGGAACAAGAGTTCACAGATTCACATCATGTGAATGATTCTCTTCATGAGGAGTTCTCCGGTGAACTCACTCATCATATCATGACTCCTCCGGAGTATGATAGCCTGGGGGAGATGCACTCAATCATGAGTATCTGCAAATTCCCACCCTCCCTCCCGGCATGTTTTCAAACCCAATGAGCTTAACCCTTGAAATCCAAATTCAGGCAAATGAGCCTGATCTCGAGGAAGAAGATCTTATCATGATTTTCATCATGGTTTTCTTCCTTTTCTTCACCTACAGGGTGACTTCTCCTGTTCTTCACTCCTTCGGGAATGAAGACCTTATCTTTGACCCCGGCATCACCGCTTATAGTTTATACTACTTAAAGCCGGGTACTTATCTCATCGGTGTGGAACTTTCACGTGCTTCAAATGTTTGTCCAAACATCTTGAATGAAAGTTCGATGGAGATTGTCTCTTCCACACCTTGCTTCCCCAAGAACAAATGAATTCGGGGTCGAGTCAAGCTAGCGACTCGGTAAAAAAAAACAGTAGCATGCATATAGGGTTTTCACCCTAAGTGTGGGGGAGTTACCCCTGGTGTGGTTACCAATAAAGTGAAAAAAAAAATGGTATTTACACATTTAGCTTGTAATTGTTAGCATTAAAAATATGTATTATGAAGTGATGGTCATTCTCATATTGTAACTTTGTGTCGTTTGTTAAGATTAGTAATAGTTTAGTCATTGGGCCTTGGACTTGGAAAGCTAATATGTTATATGCTATGTTTCATAAGCCTAGTTATCCAACCATGTAACCAAGTCCAAGCCCAAGCCCATAGAAAGCCCATAGGGCATCTCATGTTATGTACTATATAAACACCTCAAAGGCTCATTTGAGGTGTGTGCTTGTGTGTGTATTTGTGTGTGTTTCTTGAATAAAAGCTCTCATATTTCATCTCTCTCTCTACTCTACACGAATTACATATAAGTCACCAAGTCACCATCTTTCTTCTTCTAATCTTCTATATTTGTGATAAAGTTGGTATATCTAAGGTCCTACAAGTGGTATCAATCGCCTAACAATGATTTAGGAGGGTTGAGGGGTTTTTATTTCGTGTTTTTAAAGCTTTATTCACGTTTTTTTTGAAAAAATTATTACTTTTCTTGTTTGTTTTGTGTTTTTAACACTTTTTTGATTACAAACTAGTGTTATAAACCTTTCCCAACAAGAAAGTTTTAATCTTTTTGAAAATTTCTAGCTTAAAAACTCGAATTTGGTTTTTGTACTTGTTTTCGAGATCTAAAAAAGTTTCATAAAAATCATCAAGTTTGGAACTTTCTTCAAGTTTTGGTGTTTTTTAGCCTAGAAGTACAAGAATCTTGGATTAAAAACTTCATTTGGGTGAACTTTTTGGTAAATCAAAAAACTGCCAATTTTCGAAATCATCACCAAAATTTAAAAAATCCCTTTTTGACTTGTTTTCGAGAACACAAGAAAAGGCTCCGTTCGTGCTCAAAATTGGATACTCGGTATTTTCTCTCTTGTATAAGAAAGAAATTACTTCGACTTTCGGGCTAAATTTCGAAATTGTATAATTTCGAAATTTCTTGTGAAACTGGGTTTTCGAGAAAATCACAAGTTTTTCGAGAACTTCAGAGTTTATCGAGAATTTTTTAATTTTTTCGAGAACTTCAGAGATTATCGAGAACTTCAGAGTTTATCGAGAATTTTTCAATTTTTTCGAGAACTTCAGAGATTATCGAGAACTTCAGAGTTTATCGAGAATTTTTTAATTTTTTCGAGAACTTCAGAGATTATCGAGAACTTCAGAGTTTATCGAGAATTTTTTAATTTTTTCGAGAACTTCAGAGATTATCGAGAACTTCAGAGTTTATCGAGAATTTTTTAATTTTTTCGAGAACTTCAGAGATTATCGAGAACTTCAGAGTTTTTCGAGAATTTTGACAAAAGTGAGGTTTTTGACGACCAAACTTCAAACGGCCATAACTTTTGAACCGTAACTCTGTTTTCGACGAATCAGCTGTCAAAACGACCGTCAGACAGAGGAGAACGACACGCTAAATGATTTATCGATTTAGGCGAAGTTTTGAGGCCTAAAAACGCTCCGAGAAGAAGTTATTGAGGCTTTAAGGTTTTCAGTCAAAATTTTCACCATAAAAACTTGCATCAACTCACTCTAAACTCTACTCCTATTTCGTTGGAACGATCCAAGAATCAACTTTATCCATCTACACTTCATCAATGGCATCTCAGCAAGACATTCATGCAGCCGGTGCGGAAAACCGACCTCCTATGCTTGAAAAAGGTGGATATCTCCCATGGACAAGCCGCATGCTTCGTTACATCAAAACTAAGACTGATGGTAACCTCATGCTCAACTCCATTAAGAAGGGTCCATTTCAGCCAAGACAAGTTCAAGTTGCTGGTGATCCAAACTCAACAAATCCTACTGAACCATACATGCGTTTACAAACAGAAGAAGATTACACTGATGAAGACAAGGCGCAGATCAAAGCTGATGATATGGCAATGCATCTAATCCAACTTGGATTACCTCGAGAGATCTTTGCTGCGGTCGACAGCTGTGAAACTGCTCATGCTATGTGGGAACGTGTTAGAAGGATTTGTCATGGAACAGAGATTGGACAACAAGACATTGAGAACAAACTTCTTACTGAATGGGAGAACTTCACATCCACTAAAGGTGAACAGATTGAGTCATACTACACAAGGTTTTGCACGCTGATGAATGAGTTAATCAGAAACAAGTTGACACCTCGAACAATTGCAACAAACATCAAATTCGTCAATAACCTTCCAGAGGAATGGGGTCGTTATGTTACAATTGTTAATCAGACAAAGGACTTACATCAGGTGAATTATGATCAACTCTATGACTTTCTGAAGCAAAACCAAGCTGAGGCTAATGAAGTTAGGAAAGAAAGATTGGCAAAGAATCATGATCCTCTCGCACTAATTGCTAATACACCAACACCATTACAAGTGAACACTCAACAACCATCATCATCCATTCACAACTACATGCAACCATCATACATTCAACAACCATCACAGGTCTACCAACAACAATTCTACCCACAACAACAAGAAGTTATTCCACAACAGACATACCCACAATTCCAAGAACCAGAATTCACTGACAATGATGAAGCTGCTGCAGCATTGACTCAAGCGTTTGCTTTTCTGACAAAAGCATTCCAAGGACGCTATTCTACACCAACAAACAACAACCAAAGGATTTCATCGAATACTCGCAACAGGCAGATCGCTCAGCCGAGTTTCAATATGGGCAACGGAGGCCAAATGGTTGGAGTTTATGGGAATCAGCAAGGATATGCCACTGGAATTAACATGGGGAATCATAATATGCAGAATGCAGGTCAGTATGCTGGGAATCAGTATGGTCAGAATGCAGGGAATCAGTTGGGTCAGTTTATTGGAAATCAGAGGGGTCAGAATGTTAGTAATCAGGCAATGGGTAATCAGAATAGAAATGTTGCGGCTCCAGTAGTTGGGAATTTGGGAAATGTGAATCAGGGTAATCCGGTAAAGTGTTTCAATTGCCAGGGTGTAGGTCATATGGCACGGAACTGTCCTACAAAGCCAAACAAGAAAGATCTAGCGTACTTGCAGAAAGCAGTAATGTTGGCACAAAAGGCAGAGGCAGGATTTCAGTTGAATGCAGAGGAGAATGACTTTATGGCTCTTATGGATGACATGGAAGATAGAGAAGATATCGATGCGAACTGCATATTCATGGCGAATCTTCAGGAAGCTAAGTATGACACGGATTCTGACACACTTCCTGTTTATGACACCAATGCACCATCTGAGGTATCTAATTTCAACACATGTCACAATAATGATATATTTGATATGTCTCCTCATGAGGAACAGCATTTTGAGAAGCAAGCAACCACTTATGATACATACCTGGACACGCCAAGTAGTAGCAATACTCCTTCCGCAACTCCAGATGTGAATCATAATGGAGGCTTCGTTTCACAGCATGCTGAGAATGATGAGGAAACACGTGCTTTGTTTGAATCATTATTGAATAATTGTCGTATTGAAATTGAGAATGTGCAAAAGGTAAATCGCGATGTTAAGGCCGCGAATGTTAAATTGACCGCTGAGCTTGAGAGTTACAAATCAACCGTTAAAGCTTTTGAATTTCATAACAAAAGATTGTCTGAATTAGAAACTGGTTATCAAAATTCCGTTTCAGAGAAACAAAAATTGCAACTCAAGTTTGACACACTTGATGTTAATTCTTTCAAAAAGATAAAATCTTTAAACACGGAAATTTCTGATTTACAAAACCAACTTTCTAAACAAAAAACAGCTTATTCCAATCTTGAAAAAGAAATGGATGAGTTGAAAAAGGATTTTGCAAAGAAAGAAGACAAACTTTTGGAAGAAATCGTAGAGTCAGAACACATGATTGCTCATTTAGAGGAATTAGTGGTTAAGTCGGGTCAGTCGAGTCAAACAATGAAAATGATTTCAAATCAAATTAATCCGATTTACCATACGAAACATAAAATGGCTCTCGGTAACAACACCCCTTGTAATCTCAAGAAAGCTCAGCAAGAACAGAATGTTTTGTACAATGGTAATGTGATTTATACCAAACATGATCCTCCCGTCGTTCGGGATTCTGTGCTAACGATTGAACATGTCGAAGAGAGCATTAATAAAATGAAACAAAAGGATTTGAAACCCATTGATTACAACAAATTGAACAAACTTTCGGGAATCACTTTTGTTCCACAAACAGAACCGTCTGTGTTTTCCATTAAACGACCATTTGCGAAATTCTTGTCTAAAAAGAAAGTTGTTTCCAAGTCTCTTTCAAAACTGGAACAAATTTCCTCTAACAACACTTTTAAAACAAGTGAGGCTAGAAACATTCTCGATGACGTTAAAATGAGAATTCAAGAACTTCAAAAAATTGTTAAATCTAAAACTTCCATCGATATTAACAACTGGCATTCTAGTTTTCACATCGAACAGCAAAAGGTGTTTCAAAACGAAATTACTATTCCACTGAATAACATCAGCGCGAGTGTAAAAAATTTTGAACTAGCTTTTTTAAAAGAAACGGCCGACTTTGTCAAGGACCACAAATCCCTGGTAAACGAAGCTAATGATGCTCGTGAAAACATGAATGTTTTGGAAAACCTAAATGATTCTCTCTTCGAAGCTGTTATGACCACTGACATTATGTCCATCATTTTACAAACATATTCTGGTCAAGACGATGAACGACTAAGAGCTGAGACCTCCGCAATTGTTTCAAAATATGAAAATGCTCTTATAAAGCTTGAAAAAGAAAATGTGTCATATTTTAAACAACTTGATCGAAAAAAGGAAGAATGCAAGTATGACAAATTGTCGTATGAGCGTGCCTTAAAGAACATAAAAGAGCAAAATGATCTTTTGAGGGCTCACCTTGAAAGTCAAAAAGGAAAGGGTGAGGAAACTAAGTTTGCAAAACCATTGACTTCGGAGAAACCAAATGTTTCTAACACGGTTCAAAAACCAAAAATGTCAATTTCAAGGTTTGCTCCAAAAGTCGATGAGAAAAAGGATTTGACAAAACCAGTCACTCCAACACCCTTGCCCAAGAAAAATGAAAATGTGAAGATTGTTGATAAAGGAAAAGCGGTTGTCGAAACACCAAAAGTGATAGCACCTGGCCTTTTTAGGATTAGTCCCACTAGTGCGTCTGCCTCCACATCTAAGACAAATGCGTGCAAGAAGGATAATTCTAAAGAGTCTAGGGATGCTAAAAAGGACAACAATATAAATCCTAATGTGTGTGCCTTACCTTCTACAGGAGTAGAAAGCACCTCTAGGAGCAGCAGACTAAAGCCTAGGAGCAATACAATGAACAATAGAGTCTCGCCTGTCTCTAAGAGTAGTTGCAAGAATAAAGCTGAAGAAGTAGAAGAACACCCTAGGAATTTATCGCCTTGTAATAAGAGACATGTTTCATCTGAATGTAATGTCGAAAGTACTATTTCTAATGCATGTAATGACTCTGTTTGTTTAATATCCAAGAAATGTTTAATTAATGATGTTCATGATGAATGTGTTTCTAAGAATGTGAATGTTACGCCTGAGCAGAAAAATGTTCCAAAAAGACCTAGTGCTAGATCCAGATCTATAGAATGACTAGTTGCACGATTTAGGACTACCACTATTAGTCGAATGCCTAGGAACTATCTTAAGTTTTGTATGTGGATTCTGACGGGTAGAGAGTTCACTCTTAAGGACGGTAAATTAGAAATAACTCAAGCTAAACAAGTAGCAACTGTCTATGAGTGTGATTCTGCTTTTACTCCTAACCCCATGGAACCAAATTCAACACGGTTTCCAAATACAAACTCTTCTGTTCTTGGCAGGTTATCGAAATATGTCTTTGGATCGTCGACTCGGGTTGCTCCAAGCACATGACCGGGAATTTGAAGCTGCTGATCAATTTCGTCTGGAAATTCATGGGAACTGTACGATTTGGAAATGATCATGTAGCAGCTATTCAGGGTTATGGAGATCTTCGGTTTGAGAATTTTTTAATCACTCGAGTTTACTACGTCGAAGGGTTGGGACACAACTTGTTTTCAGTCGGGCAGTTTTGTGATGCAGATTTAGAAGTGGCTTTCAGAAGAAACACGGTTTTTATTAGAAATTTGGTTGGTGATGATCTCTTAACTAGTAATCGTAGTACAAACTTGTATGCTATCGACATCAACCAAATGGCTTCTACATCACCAATTTGTCTTATGACAAGGGCAACCGAAACTAAGTCCTGGCTGTGGCATAGACGTTTATCCCATCTCAATTTCGACACCATCAACAAGTTAGCCAAAGACAACATCGTCACCGGTCTTCCTAAGTTCAAATACACCAAGGAACACCTATGTCCATCATGTGAACAAGGAAAAAGTAAAAGAGCATCATATAAACCCAAAACCGTACCCAGTTTGGAAGCAAGGTTACATATGTTGCACATGGACTTATGTGGCCCAATGAGAGTTGAAAGCATTAATGGGAAGAAATATATTCTTGTTATTGTTGATGATTATTCAAGATATACTTGGGTAAAGTTTTTGAGATCAAAAGACGAAGCACCAGGCATCATCATCACCTTTCTGAAGCGTATTCAAGTTCTACTTCAAGCTCCAGTAAGGATTATAAGAACAGACAATGGCACAGAATTTACAAACCAGGAGTTAAGAACTTACCTTGAAGATGTTGGAATCACACACCAAACATCAGTTGTTAGAACTCCACAGCAGAATGGGGTAGTTGAAAGAAGAAATAGAACTCTTGTGGAAGCTGCTCGCACAATGCTGATCTTTTCTAGTGCACCACTATTCTTATGGGCTGATGCTGTAGCCACTGCTTGTTTTACTCAAAACCGATCCCTAGTCCATCCGAGATTCAATAAAACCCCATATGAGCTAGTGAACAACCGTAAACCTGACATCTCTTACCTTCACGTGTTTGGCGCTTTGTGCTATCCAACGAATGACAGAGAAGATCTAGGGAAGTTAAAAGCTAAGGGTGATATTGGAATCTTCATTGGATATTCAGAAAACTCGAGGGCATTCAGGGTGTATAATAGAAGGACGAAAAAGATAATGGAGACGATGAATGTGAAGTTTGATGAGATTTCACAGATGGCTTCTGAGAGATACGCTCTAGAACCCACGCTTAATCCGATGGCTTCTAATCATAACGGATTAGGACCCGCACCAAACCAGCAGACTTCTGGACACATCAGTTCAGGACTCGTGCCTCAAGGAGCTCAATCAACAAACACGGATAAACCTTCAGAACAAGAACTGGAAAATTTCTTCGAGTTAATGTTTGATGAATACTATGGTGGAACTTCGACTAATGCATCTCAACAACATTCCGCTGCACCCGCTCAAAACCATCAACAACCACCACCATCACAAGATGCATCTACAACAATCGAAGCTGAAGCACCAACTACATCAACATCATCTACATCTACTCAAGCAACTCCAGTACTTGACACTGAAATACCAAGTGTTGATGAGCAAAACCAAAACACAAATTTTCAAGAAGAACCAACAAATAATTCAAACGATGCTGCGTTAGAAGAAGAAGAAGAAGTATTTGAAAACCCGTTTGCATCAGACTCTGCTGAATCTTCTTCGAGGTTACAAGAACCATCTAACACACATTCGTTCAACCAAAGGTACCCTTCTACGTTTCAATGGACAAAAGACCATCCGTTAGTACATGTTATTGGTGATCCTTCAAAGCCAGTTCAGACAAGGAGACAACTTGCCACCGATCTCGAATTGTGCATTTACATTTGCTCAATAAGCACCAAAGTACCTAAGAACATTCGGGAAGCAATGGCAGAAAACCCATGGATTGAAGCGATGCAGGAGGAATTTCTTCAATACCTGTTACATGATAGTTGGGAACTTGTTGAACGACCACTTGATAAACGAGTTCTTGATCTCAAGTGGTTGTGGAAGAACAAACTGGATGAGGAAATGACTGTCATTCGCAACAAAGCTCGTCTCGTGGCTAAAGGATATCCACAAGAAGAAGGGATAGATTTCGAAGAATCATTCGCGCCTGTAGCTAGACTTGAAGCAGTCCGGATTTTCTTAGCCTATGCAGCTCACAAAAATATCACAGTCTATCAGATGGACATTAAGACAGCTTTCTTGAATGGAACTCTGAAAGAAGAAGTGTATGTGAGTCAGCCTGAGGGATTCATCGACAAAGATCATCCAGACTACGTCTACAAGCTTAAGAAAGCAATTTATGGTTTAAAACAAGCTCCAAGAGCGTGGTATGACGAACTATCATCTTTCTTGCTTAAAAACAATTTCACAAAAGGAACGGTTGATGACACCTTGTTTATCAAAAAGTTCAAAGATGACATTTTGATCGTTCAAATTTACGTGGACGACATTATTTTTGGATCAACCAATCCTAACCATTCAAAACATTTTGAAAATCTCATGAAAAGCAAATTTGAAATGTCCATGATGGGGGAACTAAAATTCTTTCTTGGTTTACAAATCCATCAATCCCCTCGTGGTATTTTTATCAATCAAGCTAAATACACAATAGAGATTTTGAAAAAACATGGAATGGAAAATTGTGATTCTGTTGGTACACCAATGGTCACTTCACCAAAAATAGGTGCTGATTTGTTTGGGAAACCCATCGATCCGAAGAAATATCGGAGCATGATTGGTTCTCTCATGTACCTAACTGCTAGTCGACCAGATATTCAATTTGCTGTATGCTTATTAGCACGGTTTCAGGCAAAGCCTACCGAACTTCACCTCAAAGAGGTTAAACGGATCTTTCGGTACCTACGAAGCACCATTAACATGGGACTTTGGTATCCGAAGGATTCGGAGTTTAATCTAACAGCATTTTCAGATGCAGACCATGCTGGTGATCAAGTTACAGCAAAGAGTACATCAGGTGGAGCACAATTTTTGGGTGAAAAGCTTGTAAGCTGGTCTTCAAAGAAACAGGATTGTACTGCACTATCAACTGCTGAAGCCGAGTATGTGTCTCTATCTGCGTGTTGTGCCCAAGTTCTTTGGATGCGGACACAGCTCACAGATTATGGCTTTACTTTTGACAGAATACCTATGTATTGTGACTCAAAAAGTGCCATAGCCATCTCGTGCAATCCCGTACATCACTCTAAGACGAAGCATATCAAAGTCCGCTACCATTTCATCAAAGAACACGTGGAAGAGGGTACTGTTGAATTATTTTTCGTTAAGACTGATTATCAGCTCGCCGATCTATTTACTAAAGCCCTTCCAAAAGAAAGGTTTGACTATTTAGTTCGACGAATTGGCATGGGAAGCCTAACTCCTGAGGAGCTAGAACGTCTTCTCGAATCTTCTTGAAAAATGTTTTCAAAACCGCTTCGCTGTAAATATTTTTCAAAAACAAAATACAAAATTTGAAAAACCAACAAAAACAAAATACAAAAATATAAAATTTCAAAAAAAATCAAAAACAATATAAAATCAAAAAATACAAAAATATTCTTCTCACGACATGTCTCTCGTATAAATCAATATTCTGTACGTTTCTAGAAATGTCATTCAACAATGATACGGATATGTACAGATGCTTGAGCGGGAGTTCTTTTTTATGTTTTCCTAAAACATGTCGTTTCTCAAAATTTTCTTCCCAATGGCTTTCGTATACATCAGTACGAAACCCGTACGTTCAACGATGACTTCTGATTATTTTCAAATCAAGGACTCGTACGTTCAATGACGAACTCTTTTTCAAAAAGTTCGAGTCTAAACAAACGAAAAAGATTTCAAGCATAACCTCGTTTTCAAACAAAATTCTTGAGCACTTTTTCAAGATTGTTCAAAAGATTTCTCAAAATCAATCAAAATTTGTGCTCAAGATAACTCCCTCAAAACCCTTAATAAATTTTAAATATGCTATCATTAAGGGGGAGTATAAAAAGAAAAAATATTCCAAATTCATGCAGAATCTGTCTTTCTCTCCAAAAGCTTTTTATTAATCAGTTGATATCAAAAATATCACGATATGCTATTTTTGAGGGGGAGAAGACATGATTAAAATGTGATCAAAGATGTTTAAAGAATGTGACTGAATCTCAAAAGAGCTCGACTCAGATATAACCAATGAATTGACGAAGCATAAAATGTCAGTAATCGAAAAGACTTGTCCTGGACGGGTAATAATTTCAAGCTAGTCTAACTAGTGATGTAAGCGTGTCTCGAATAGGACTTGTCTGAGTAGAATGTACCGTATCGAGAGACTTTATTTGGACTTGACCAGGACGGGTAATAACTTCAAGCTAGTCTAACTAGTGATGTAAGCGTGTCTCGAATTGGTCATGTTCACTGAAAGTGGATCAATTCAAAAAGTGCAAACTCCTCCCGCATGTGCAAATTTCTTAAATATTCATGAGCACATGTGAAGGGGGAGTCCTTCAAAAATGCAAAACTCTCGAAGTGTCAACAATGTGTTTTATTATCATAAACACTTTGAGAGATTTTCAAACAAATGGTTTTATGGCAATGATAGGATAGTCATGGAGTTATAAGGTGACTAAGGTTAGGAAAAACCGTCCTATGATCCGCCAGAGCCGGAGGGATCTACCCAAGGACAAATCCAATAGATTAGAATTAGAAGTCCTTAGGTATGATTGAAAAAAGGAGAAAATGAGAAAGGAGAAAGAAGGGGTTGAAGAATTAAAAAGAAAAGTTTTGAAAAAGGGTGAAAAGAAATAGCCCTCAAAATGTTCAACCTTAGGGCAGACACCGGGTTCAACTCATATGCTACTGGTTGTTACTAAGGTGACACCGGTATTGAAGACAAGACGTCATGGACCCAGTGACGCACTGCACTAAACCTTCTTAACCACTCAAGTTCTCTTAAAAGAGCTTGTTTCATTCTCACGGGGAACCGGCATAATCTATCGACCTGTCTCTTAGAGATGGTTGATATTGAAGCAGGAGACCTCTCCCCAATCTCCGCATAGGAAACCAAATGTGCACTTATCGAGTCTAGAGCCCCGAGATTCATCAAAAGATCTCATAGGAACACATGATATCTCTACACTGGTTGTTCATCATTAAGGACGCCAGATGTAAACTTTAGAGTCCTACGCAGATCTTAGCAATCTGCCAGAACATTTATGAGAGAATTCACACAAGTGTTTCTCAATGATTGAATGGAAATTCCTGCCAGGGTCAACATCAAGCAGCCCTGACAACAGGTCACTTAGGTAATTCTTTATGGGTTACGCTTAGTGTTCGCGGTAGTTTCAAACGGTCTACAGTCGTAGAGTGATCCCCAGCGACTCACCCAGTCATTGAGCTACTTAGTAGGTCTTGTAAGCTCTCTCGAGAGTATCTGACATGGGAACGGCCTTGGTAAGGGTTAGAAGGAGTCTTCACACTATGCTGTTGATGATCTCTAATTCTTATCTGTAAGTACCGGATGTTTTATTGCTAACTGTTTATATGCAGGGACACTTCATCTCCATGGCGACAGATTCCACGTGCTCATACATACATCTGGAAGATAAAGAAAGCTCCCTCAAAGATCTATACAACACAAAGTTCAAAGAAAGATTCTACGCCAAAAAGAAGAATCTACAAAGTATAAAGGCTAAAGATCAAAGTGAAATAAAGGGAACTACGTGCATATGAATATCAAAGTCCAAAGATGTATGAGCATGTTGGAATGGCAAACAACCACCACAGACGCAGAAGTGACAAAAGGCAGATAATCCACATCGCAAAGGAACAAAGAACGATGAAAAATCAGTTATCAAAGATCACAAAGCATGAAGGAACAAAGACTAAAGACTATTCTACAACGACACACAAAGTTAAAGACAAAGAACACGGAAGACCCACTCACGTGGAGCATCATTCGAATGACCAACCCTTAGGGGGAGATTGTTAGCATTAAAAATATGTATTATGAAGTGATGGTCATTCTCATATTGTAACTTTGTGTCGTTTGTTAAGATTAGTAATAGTTTAGTCATTGGGCCTTGGACTTGGCAAGCTAATATGTTATATGCTATGTTTCATAAGCCTAGTTATCCAACCATGTAACCAAGTCCAAGCCCAAGCCCATAGAAAGCCCATAGGGCATCTCATGTTATGTACTATATAAACACCTCAAAGGCTCATTTGAGGTGTGTGCTTGTGTGTGTATTTGTGTGTGTTTCTTGAATAAAAGCTCTCATATTTCATCTCTCTCTCTACTCTACACGAATTACATATAAGTCACCAAGTCACCATCTTTCTTCTTCTAATCTTCTATATTTGTGATAAAGTTGGTATATCTAAGGTCCTACAGTAATGTTGCCCTTTTACGTTCAAAGAGTCGACATAATAGCCGTGACTTTGAATATTGAGGACAATATTCAATTCTAAGTGTGGGGGGGAAATTCTAGCGATTTTTATAACATTTTATCATCTAGTACCCTCGTTTTTGGCTAAAATTTAAAAAAATTTCACTTATGCTTCAAAATTTTTGTGGTTATCAGTCCGCCATGTCTAAACGACAAAAGGATTGGCTAATCCAGGAGCAAACGGCTCTTGGTAAAGATATATCAAATCCATTTATGGCTTACAATTTGCCCAAAATTGTATGGTATCTCAACTCGTCATATCCTAAAAAGTAAAAGAGTTGACTACCCGCAAGATTATGGCTTGTGGTAAAGGCAGTGGAAAACCATAATTGGTAATCAACTCACAAAGATGTTGACTATGTCCATCAAGAGTTGGCTAGTTCAGAAGCAAACGGCTTCTGGTAAAGACAAATCAAATCCGTTTATAGCTGGTGGTTTACTCAAAATCACATGGTTATCAGTGTATCATGGTTCTTACTTGAACTGAAACATTTGACTACTGCAGAAGTAATGGCTTTTGGTAAAGAGATTAAAATCCATTAAATTTTCAAAACAGTTTATTGCTAGGGACTAGCAATAGTTTAGTGTGGGGGATTGATGAGTGCTCAAACACTCATCATTTTTTATCAAATCTGAACTGCAAAACATACAAAAACACTCAAAAATGCATCAAAATATTGAAAATATTCCAAAATTGTGTTTTATATGTTTTAGATGTAAAATGAGTGAAAACAGTTGAAAAATGAACAAAGTTTGCATAACTGGCAGTTTCAGTCCCCCAACTTTCAAAACTTGTCAAAAATAGTCCCTGAGCACTTATTTTAAAAGAAAAGTCACCAAAGGTCCTTTTGAAATCATAAGTTGTCATATTTAGTCCTTTGGTGAAAAATCTCAAAAGTTTTGGAAATTTACAAGTTTGGTCCCTCGAGTTTCAATTTTGGCAGATTTGGTCCCTGGTGGGAAATTTTTGGTAGAAAAATCATTATTGGTCCCTGGAAAGTCACAGGTGTCAAATTTAGTCCTCAAAGTGAAGAGTTTGATGAAATTTCAAGTTTAGTCCTTCGACTTTGAAAATTGGCAAATATAGTCCTTGGAATTTCAAAAGTGGAAAAATACATTCATACACCTTGGACTATTGAAACTTGGCAGAAAAGACCTTGTGACTACTTTGGATAATGGACAATTGCAGCCCCTAACTTTTCAGAAAATTACAATTGGTCCTTGTTGTTATTTCATAAGCCAAGTGGATCCTTTTTGTTATTATCCAATCCATAAACCCAAAATCCACCCAAAACAAATCCTGGTCCACTCCCATTACCCTGGCCCAGCAAAACAAGCCCAACCCCTTAATATTAATCCTTTCCATTTTAAATAATAAACGGTCAACCCATCTTCGACCCTTCCACCTCCCTCTAAAATAGCCTGCCACCATCATCAAACCCCCTGCAACACTCCATCCTCCCATCCCTCCAGCTCAGCCTACCCATCCTTTGTCCCCCTCAACTCTCCACAACATCCAAGATACATTAAATATTCCTAATTTTGCTCCAAGTTATCTAAAACTGCCAAAAATCTATTTCCCGCCAAAAACCAAGCAACGGCCAAGATTAAATCCCCTCATCCAATGGTCCAAAATAAAAGTGGGAAAGTGCTAGGGCTACATTTGGAAGCTATAAAATGGAGAAAGAGAGAAAGAAGAGGAGTAGTTAGTGTAGTAGTAGCTAGTGTAGATTTTTAGTGTAGTTTTGTAATCGTAATTTCTTTTAAGTTGATTTCATCTTATGAATTTTAGTTTACAAATGTAATCTCAGTTTTCTTAGTGTAACACAAAGTCTTTTTAATCAGAAGTTCATGTTTCTTTATGTAAAATTCGAATTTGCACCATTTCATCGAATTTAACATTTTAGCTTAACTTTCGTTAAAAGGTGTTTCTTAATGTTCAATAAGCTCATCTGAGGTTGCTAATAAGTCCTTAGTAGTTTATTAATTGTTTGAGCTTGTTTTACTCAAAAACTAAAAAATACAAAAAAAATTAGGATTAAATCATTGAAAAATCAAAAATCAGTGTGTGAAGAAGATTGAAGCAAAGGAGCCTGTGGATTCTGGATTTTCATGGGTTTAGTGCCTCAAGGGAGGTGTTAGGATTGTTCTTGGTTCATGATTCTCAGTTCTATGCCTTGGATGCTCTTGTAAGCCTTTATCCAAATTTTTGCTTTTTACTGTTCCATAGCTTATACCTGCTTATCTTTGTGCTTTTCATGTTTTTTTTAGGTGTATCTCAGTAGTATTAGTACTTAATACATGGTATTTGTTCACTAGAATCCACTATTGCTCATTTTCTCATTTAACTGCCATTTTAGCTCTTTAGTAGTTCTTATGTATTTGTTGTTGGTATTGTTGTTTTTATTCTTAAACTAGCTTACTACATCTTATTAGAAGCTTTAGAATCAGTTTCATAGTTTAAAACAAACATTTGCTTTGAAAATCACAAAATCTCACCTTTTAAGGGGTGTTTGGATTTAATGAGTTCTCATAGCTGTAGCCTGTTCTTGTTGTTGATTTCAGTTGGAACATGTCATAATAGTGTCAATTAGGATGGTTCAACAATAAAAACTTGTGGTCATTGGGTAAAATAGTCAAAATCTCATTTTCCATTCCATTGTAGCTTACTGTTGGAATTTTAAAGGACCAAGTTCACTCACATTAGTTCATTAATTGTTATTTTAGCATAATCTAGTTTCTTTTCATCTTATTAACTCATATTCTGTAGCCTAAATTGAAGCAAAGTTCATGAAAGTCAAAAGTGGTTCAAAACTAAAAAGTCAAAACTTCATATTGTGCAGAAAATCTCAAAAATCCCAAGAACTGTTTTGATTTTTCTGTTAGGATCTAGGGTTTGTGCTTTTTACATGTTGTAGTGCTCCACCTCATCTTTGGTATCCCATCTTCAATACATTTTTGTGAATTGTTCTGTGGGCCCCACAAGCCCTCAAAGTAGCCCCACCAAGGCTGTTTTTCCAAAATTCCAGCAAAAAAGTTTTTGATTTTTAATTTCTTCGTTATAAGTCCTTTTTAGCTGAAATTTGGTTTTTAGCTTATTTAGTAGATTATTTAGTTACTGTTATTTTTATTTTATTTTTTAGATTTTTTTTACTAGTGTAAATAGCCCTTTTTCAGGCTGCAAAAAGTCATTTTTTACTGCAGAAAAAGTTTTTTATTTTTCATTTCTTCGTTATAAGTCCTTTTTAGCTGAAATTTGGTTTGTAGCTTATGTAGTAGATTATATAGTTGCTGTTATTTTTATTTTATTTTTTAGAATTTTTTTGGGTTGGTTTATGAGTTATGATATGCCGTAAATCGGGACTGTGTGGATTTGCTTATTTTATATGCTTGTTCTAGCTTATTTTGTGCTTATGGATTGTTCATTTGGTAATTTTTAGTTATTTTAAGAGTGACTCAGTACATTTTAGCTTATTCCTACCTAAGTTCTAGATTTTAGATTGTTTAGATAGCTTTCTAGTTTTCAAAAGTTTCCATTTCAAGTTTATCAGTAAACTGCTCATTTTTCCTCCTCTCATCTGCTTATTTATTGCATTTCAAAAATAGTTATAGTTTAAAAGTTTGCTTATTTTTATGTACTTAATAAATGTGTGCAAGAAAAATTGAAAAAAAAAATGTTTTGTAAAAAGGAGGGTTAATGGGATTCGAACCTGGGACATGGCCAACACACAGACACACAACATCACATAAACACCAAATGCCCTAGGGACTTTGTCATGTTTACTCTTACCTTTTATATTTTTATAGTAGTAGTAGTTTATTAAGCTTATGTGCTTATTTATGCTTATCACTGCTTATTAGATCTCCCCTCCCATGTCTTTTATTTTTCATAGGTTAGTTATAGCATAACTTAGTTTCCATAAGAATTTCAGATTTTTCTCATATGTTTTAGTATTTTTTTTATAATTAAATTTAGTTTATTTAGTAATTAATTAATAATAAATAATTAAATAGTGTAAAAATTAATTTTCTTTTTTCAAAAATTTTCTTTTATCATTAGGATTGTAAAAATATATTTTTCATATCCGTAGGATTTTAATTGCTCTTTTTTCACTTTTTATTTTGCGCATTACGTTATTTTTAACGTAAACGCGCGTTTTTAATTTTAAATACGTTTTTGGATAACTAGGTCTTACGTTTTAGTTAAGTTAGTTTAGTTAACTTGTTTTCACTTGTATTTTCTTAGCGTAATCATTCAAACCCCTATTAACCCTTTCCTGTCCAAGTTCACCCGATCACGAACCCGTTTTAAATACCATCCACACCTCGTCGGGACATAACGACCCGGGGAAACACTATATTTCACGGAGATTGACTCTAGGCTGTTTAACCTTGTTGACCATTCACTTGGTCGATTTAGGTTGACTGTTCGGAGCCAATCAATGAGACCGAGTCAAAAAGTCACGCAAAAAAGCAACTAACGTTACGCAAATTTGTAAAAAAGCCACCGAGAGCAATTTTTTGCTATCTTCCGTTAGTTTTTCCGTTAGTCAAGGGTATTACCGCCATTTCACTCGTTTCCCGCCTTTGACTACCCACACTTTACCTTGGAACGCGCTTACACACGAACCTTGATAGTCTAAGTATCGCGAATTAATTTTTATAACTAACGTTTATTAAGTTACATAATATATATATATATATATATATATATATATATATATATATATATATATATATATATATATATAGGGTGAGGATCAGGTACATTTTTGTCTTTTAGTGCGGATGGTACGGACGAATCTTAGCCCTCCATCTAGTCAACCATCTGAAAAAGGCGGAGTGGCAATATCGTAAATATCCCGTCTTTTTTTAAGATCGTTACTATCGTATTAGCTTTTTTTCTGAAAAAAATTCAAAAAAATCTGAAAAAAATTAAAAAAATAATGAGGACAACAAATAATTAAGAATCGCTGAAAAAAATTTCAAAAAAAAATCATTTTCATCGTTAAAGGTATTGTGATATCAGAATCTGATTTTGACTTTTTTACAAAAGTCAAGATCTGATCTTTTGACTTTTGTAAAAAAGTCAAAATCAGATTCTGAAAACTTTTTTTTTAATAAAAAATTTAATATCACAATAACTTTTTTAATATCGTAAAAATTTTTTCTTAATAAAAATTGTTAATATCGCCGTAACTATCATGCTTTCTTAATATCAAAGTTAATTTTTTTTAATAACACTTTAACTTTTTCTTAATATCGTAATATCACGGTTCATTTTTACATGTAAAAAAGCTTAATATCATGTTGGTTTTATAATATCACAGTAACTATCATGGGTTTTTAATATCACGGTTCATTTTTACATGTAAAAAAGCTTAACATCACGGTAGCACTCATAATATCGTTAATATCACATTAGCACTCATAATCAAAAAAGAAAAAAGTGCTCAGAAAAATCTGAAAAAATAAAAAAAATAAAAGAACACAACTAGAGTAAGGATCGCTGAGAAGGAAAAAAAATCAAAAAAATGGTTTTCATGATCAATTGGTACCGTGATATTAGCGTCAGATCTTGATTTTTTTACAAAAAGTCAAGATCAGATTCTGGAATGGGCGGTCCAGATCCATCCGCACATCCGCACTAAAAAAAATCATCCGCACGTGATCCTTTGCCTATATATATATATATATATATATATATATATATATATATATATATATATATATATATATATATATATATATATATATATATATATATATATATATATATATAATTAACCAAATACGTTCTATTAAATTCCCGAGCTCACGAAAATTTCCACGAACACTCCGCAACTACTCCTAACTTTGACACGACTTTCGAGACAAACCTATTGGGCCTATAAATCTCATTGGGCCTCGGCCCAATGCTGTTCCACACAACACTAGCCAAACGGACCCTTTAATCTTTTTTTCCCCCTTGGGCCTTGTCCACCCGTAAGCCCAAAACCAAAATCCAAGACCCAAAATCCTTTTTAATTATTTCGAAACATGTCTCACACTCGTTTACTTTGCCTCGTGTACTCGTGATTTTTACAAACAACGTATATATATATATTTATACCACTCATTTCTCTTCCTACCCAAAAATCATATGTGACAAGTATTTTTCCTAACGTGTACATTGAGTCCATGAAAATCAACCAAAGCTCAACCCCATTTTCACATATCCACAAGAACCAAAAATTCATTTTTGAGTCTACCACACCAAGTATCAACCTAAACTTGGTGCCTGATGAGGCGAAAAATGAACCATTTTTAGGGGGTCATTTTAGCCCGGATTCGAATTTATTTGATCAAATATTGCCCTAAATCGTTCCTTTTGTCATTTTAGGTACTTTTGGAGTGAATTATGGAAAAGGAAGCATTTTGGATGTTTTTAGAGCATAAAAGTGAAGAAAATGGCAAAGTCTTAATTTTCCTTGCTGGGAACAGTACATGACGGCGTCACATGCTCCTTAATGACGGCGTCAAGAGTAATACAAGAGGTGGAAGTGGATAAAGTCCGTGACGATCCAGAAGAGTTTTACACTATGGGCATGACGGCGTCACCATAGGCCGTCATGGTCCAAATACATGTGACGGCCCAAAGTAGAAGTACACATGACGGCGTCAAATCTGGATCTAGGCAATCCGATATCATTATGGGCGGCGAGTTGACGGCGTCAAGAATTCCTTCTTGACGACGTCACCCTGTAAAATCTATATATAGTTTTGCAATTTTCATTCATAAAAGAGGGACAAGTAGGGTGTAAATTTGGAAAAACCCTAGCACGAATATTACTGCTTTTTTAAGGTTTTTACCCTTTAAAACCTTTCATGTCAATTTGAGATAAGTACTCTTTCAATTCAATCAATATGTCTATGTGTTGCTTGAATATATCTTACGCTTGTCTTGAATTTAACATGCTAGGCTAGATCTATTGTGTGTTTGCTTAGATGTAGTGAAACCTAGATGTTAATTATGGGTTGATTGTTTGTTTATAGTTGTTACAGATGATTGTATTCGATGTTAGGCTTAAGAAAACTGGCAGACTTCCATAGGTGACATGCTTGAATGTCTTAAGAAACATGAACCAATGCGTACTAAGTTATTATGGTTGTATTTAATGCATGAGCGAATTCTAATGATCCCATGTTAGGAGCTTCTTAGCCGGCTCGACATAGGAGTGAAGTAGGAGCTTATAGAGTTGGGGAAGTACATACGCCACCCCACGACTGGTATTAAGGAATATAACCCGTCATCCATGCAATTGTAACAAACTATCAACCTGTAAAAGATATCTAGGGAGTAATGAAACCTAAGTAAACACAATTCTCCATATTATTGTTCACACCACTAGTTTAATTAGCTTTATTTTCATTTCTGTTATTTTATTTTGATTGCATCTTTAGTTATTGGGTTAGTTGACTAGCAACTAATTCCGCCCACTCTTCCAAAAACCGAGATTTTTAATTGCTTTTATAAAAATATAAAAATATAAAAATACAAAAAGAATCAACCCCCACCTCTAGATCTAGGTTTAGGCTTTCTAATCCTAGCGACACTATTCCTGAGTTGAACGATCAATCCCCCAGTACTTGTCACTATACTATACTACAACGATCAGGTACACTGCCTGGTAGGGGTTGTAAGCTTCTCGAGATCCCTCGAGAGGTAAAACCTGGTGATTCCCACGTATCAAGTTTTTGGCGCCGCAGCCCGGGGAATAGTTATTGTCTAGGTTATGATTTCTTTTTATTAGGTCTACTTGCTAGATTCCTTTCTAGTAAGATTTTATTTTTATTAGGTTCTCTTTAGTCTATCTTATTTCTTCGTGTCTTTGTTCGTAACCTTCACCATCCGCCATCATGGCAAATGATGATTCCTCTAACCTTAGAGTCACTAGGAGTCGTAGTTCTGCTAGAGACCTAGTTTTTGAAGACCGAATAATCTTAATACATTGCTTCATTTGTAAAAGTTAGAACATAAAGGACCAAACTCGTTAGTTAGAAACTTAATAACCGAAAAGTAGTTATGGTAGTTATTTCGGTTTGTGAAAGGTTGTGTCGGTTCAATATACGGATTCTAAACCTATATATATGTGTATGTATGGATCGAACAAAAGTTTACAAGATTAGACAAATAAAAACATAGTTTACTTATTCATTGTTTTGCAACTTTATATATATTGATCTAGTTTGGGACAACAATTGGCATCAAGAGCGAAGGGTTATACACATCGAAAACAATCTGTTAAACATCACAAAAAAAAAAAAACCTTAACGAGGAGGCCATTTGAACACGCTGAGAAAGAGACTCTCGCTGGTCTTTTTTCTTTGAGCGAAGGGACGTTTGTTTTCTTAATTCTTCCAAGGAAATAAACGAGTGTGAATAAGGAAAGCGTAGAAGAGATAGTGCACGATCTGTTTTGCATAGAAGTTGCAAGCGTACAACATCAAACGTTATTGGTGTTGAAGAAGAAGAGTGGAGACTTTGTGTGGACCGGTTGAGAAAAAAAAGAGACACAAAGCATATTGGGACGCGAATTCTAGAAGCGCGTGAGACATTGTTGTAAGGATAAAACGTATACGTTGGAATGAGGAGTGTGTGGAGTTTGTGTCGTAGGAACACAAGGACAACAACAACGTAGAGAGAAACAAGACGAAGGACTGATTTTGTTTCGTTGGAACGAACCGAGGAGCGCAGCAAACATTTTTGTTTTGGGTTCGGTGTTGTTACCAAGGTGTGGTAACACAAGGTTGTGTGTAGGAGAATGCGTGATCTCAAAATACCGAGATCAAACACAAAAAAGGAAATAACGTGTAGTGTGGTAAAATTTTGTTTACTTTAGTCGAATTCAAAAAAACAACAACAATTCGACAACAGCAGTAACAAGGGAAGCCGAGAGTTTTGTGAATCATAGAAAGGTTCGGACAAAGCGTGAAGGCAGCGGAACTAAGGAATATAGACTCGTTGGCAAACAAGAAATACAAGCAATTCGACAAGTTGGATTAGGAGGAAGTTGTGCGTTTTTCTGTTTGGTTCGAAAACAAGGACAACGACAACAACAAAAAGAAATCCGAGAAGTGTTGGTTAAGTTTGGAGTCGAATAGCATTTGGAAAAGGCAACGAGGCACTGAAATTTTAAAAGGAATTGGGCGCGGGAAAAAGGAACAAAGTTGGTGACCGATTACAACAAATCGAAACAATTGAATACATCTCGTATTCAATACAAATTTAACGAGGTCACAAGTTTCAAATTTTCTGGATTTCAATTTATATTAGAATAGTATAGATCTTATTAGTTTATACTATTAGGAAAATCCCTAAAACTATTAATTGATCCCCGTATTATTAGGAATTTCCGAAAACTATATATTCCATATTAGGAGATACCATACTAAGATAATAATCCCCATACGAATTAGAAAGTGAAAGTAATAAAGAACACTTTTAACATGGTCGGTGATGATACTAGCACATCTAACACACCAAAAACCGTAATACCGATTGCACAATATCAATGCCCAAAATTGAAAAACACAAATTACACGGTATAGGCTATACAACTTAAGGCAATACTAGGTGCACAAGGTTTATGGAAAACAATTGAATATAAGGATAAGGCGGACGTAGATGATAAGAAGGATAAAGTAACAATTGCTTTCTTATACCAAGCGTTAACCGAAGATGTGATCTTACAAGTAGCGAGTTGTAAGACGGCTAAGGAATTATGGGAATCATTAAGGAAGAGACACGTTGGAGAAGAAAAGGTGCAGCAAGCACGACTACAATCATTGATGATTGGATTTAACTCACTTCAGATGAAGGAAGATGAGACGGTGGATGCATTTGCAGACAAGTTGAATGGCTATGTCACGAAGGCAAAAGAACTAGGGAAAACACTAGATGAATCACTTTTAGTTAGAAAACTATTAGACTCCACACCAGATAGATTCATACAGATAGTAGCATCCATAGAACAAACAAATGATCTAGAAGACATAACCCTAGATGAGATCATTGGCAAACTCAAGGCGTTTGAGGAAAGGATAAAACTTCGAAAGGGAGGACAAGTTGAAGGCCAGGATAACTTACTTTTTGCACATGGCGAACACTCAGATAAAGGAAAGAGTTTTAACAAGCGTGGAGGTAGATCGAAGTATTCACGAAGAAACTAGCGTAAAAATAAAAATAGAAACAACTCGAATCATAAAGAAAACCAAAATAAGAATTTGAGTAAGTTTGATTATAGCCACGTAAGGTGTTATAATTGCAATAAACTTGGACACTTTCAATATAAATGTAGATCAAAACCAAAAACCCAGGAACAATCAAACCTTATCTTAGAAGATGATGAACCATCACTATTAATGACTATGCACGAAACCGAACACAAGGAAGTGTTGTTGAATGAAGGCCAAATTCAACCAGGGAAATATGCTTCAAAGGATGCAAGCATATGGTATTTAGATAACGGTGCAAGTAACCATATGACGGGAACTAAGAGTCATTTTAAGGATATAGATGAAAGCGTAACAGGTAGAGTACGTCTTGGAGATGGATCGTATGTACAGATAAAGGGAAAAGGCTCTATATTATTAGGTTGTAAAAACCAAGAACATAAGGTAATAACAAATGTATACTATATACCAAACCTTAAGAGCAACATACTAAGTCTAGGACAACTTACGGAGATAGGTTGTAAGGTAATAATGGACGGAGATAAATTGACTTTGTATGATAAGAGCATGAAGTTGTTGATGAAAGTAGAAAGATCTAAGAATAGACTTTACAGTATTAGATTACAAATAGACACACCTATTTGTCTCTTAGCAAACGTAGATAACCAAGAATGGTTATGGCATGCTAGATTAGGTCATCTAAATTTTCATGTTATGAACAAGATGACTAGGAAGGGTCTAGTGGATGGAGTACCTAGAATAAACCATGCTGGACAAATCTGTGATGCATGTTTATTAGGAAAACAAAGCAGAACACCATTTCCAAACCAAGCTAAATTCAGATTTAAGAACCCATTGGACTTGATATATGGAGACCTCTGTGGTCCTATAAGTCCAGTAACACACTCAGGCAAGAAACTAATATTCTTGTTAGTAGATGATTGTACACGTTTTATGTGGGCTTACTTTCTACAATCAAAGGATCAAGCATTTAGTACATTTAAGGAATTTAAGCAGAAAATAGAAATGGAATTAAGAATGAAAGTGAGGATGCTAAGAACAGATAGAGGAGGTGAATTTTCATCAAACGAATTCACACAGTACTGTAAGGATAATGGAATAGCACGACAGTTGACAGCACCTTACTCACCACAACAGAATGGAGTAGTGGAGAGAAGAAATAGGATAGTGTTATCAACAACTAGGAGTATGATGAAAGCAATGAAGCTACCCTTAATTTTTTGGGCGGAAGCAGTTAGACATGCTATTTACATACTGAATAGGGTACCTACAAGAGCCCTGATAGATAAAACTCCACATGAAGCACTCTACAGTAGAAAACCGAACTTAGAGAACCTAAGAATATTTGGATGCACAGCTTATGCAAAGATAACAATACCTCATTTGAAGAAGCTGGACGATAGAAGCATACCATTGGTTTACTTAGGAGTAGAGGAAGGATCAAAAGCATGTAGGTTATATGATCCACTGACACAGAAGAAACACGTTAGTAGGGATGTTAAGTTTATGGAAACAAAGCCGTGGGATTGGAATAAGATTGGAGAAGATACAAGTACACAAGACACATTTTGGGCTAGTTTTGTGAAAGAAGGAGTTGACATTGAGAATGTTACACCAGTCAACACAGTAATCAATGATGATATTGATTTTACGTATCTGGAACCAGATGCAATACTAGATCCAGTTTCACCACACACCCCACCAACATATACCTACGACCCTAACTCAAAAGAGGATGAACGAGAAGCTACTATTAGTTCATTAGAAAGCTCATATCATAGATTTGATGATACACTGGTACGAGGATTCAAGGAAGTAACTGAAATATATAAGGATGCACGTATAGTAGAAGCACCAAGCCTATTTTTCACAGAAGAAGAACCTCGTAATTATAAAGAAGCATCAGTAAATAAGAAATGGATTGAGGCCATGGAGATTGAATTAGATTCAATCAACAAGAATAACACATGGTTTCTTACTGAATTGCCAGAAAACCAAAAGGCAATAGGACTTAAGTGGGTTTTTAAAACCAAAAGGGATGCAGAAGGAAAGATCATCAAGTATAAGGCACGGTTAGTAGCAAAAGGATATGTACAAGAGTAAGGAATAGACTTCGATGAAGTATTTGTACCAGTTGCTAGGATAGAAATAGTACGATTGATACTAGCATTAGCAGCATATCATGGTTGGCAAGTACACCATTTAGATGTAAAATCGGCACTTTTACATGAAGATTTGAAGGAAGAAGTCTACGTTACACAACCTGAAGGATTTGTACAGCCAGAAAATTCAGGAAAAGTCTATAAGCTTATTAAAGCTTTATACGGCTTAAGACAAGCTCCGAGAGCTTGGAACATGAAGCTTGATCAAACATTAAAGTCATTAGATTTTAAGAAGTGTAATCTCGAGCAAGCAGTCTATACAAGGAGAAACAAGAATTCTACGATTATAGTTGGAGTTTATGTAGATGATTTGATAATCACGGGCACTCCAAAGAAAGAGTTAGATTTATTTAAATCTCAGATGGAAGAAAAGTTTGAAATGAGCGACTTATGATTGTTAGCTTATTACCTTGGGATTGAAGTTATACAGACAGGAGGAGAGATTACAATCAAGCAAACAGGTTATATTAACAAGATCTTAAAGGAGACAAGTATGACAGATAGTAATGATACGAAGATACCGATGGATCCAGGTACTAAGTTGGTCAAGGCGGAAGATGGAAACTCAGTTGACGCAACTTACTACATAAGCTTAATTGGAAGTATCAGGTATTTACTACATACAAGACCAGATCTTAGTTATTCAGTCGGACTACTCAGCAGATTTATGCAAGACCCAAAGGATCACCACCTGAAGGCAGTAAAGCAAGTAATTTGATATATCAAAGGAACAAAGGAGCATGGCATAGTTTACAAGAAAGAAGGCGGCTGCAAGATTACAGGTTACAGCGACAGTAGTTATGGAATCAACACTGATCAAGGAAAAGGAACTATTGGGATAGTATTTTATTTTGGAGAGTCACCCATTACCTGGTGTACTCAGAAGAAACCGACAGTGGTGCTATCATCATGTGAATCAGAATTCATGGCGGCTACTGCAGCAGCATGTCAAGCCTTATGGTTAAAAAGATTACTTAGTGAATTAACTGGAAGTGAAGAAAAGAAGATAACGCTGAAGGCAGACAACGTTTCAGCAATAGCACTTGTGAAGAACCCAGTTTTTCATGGAAGAAGTAAACACATCGACATTCGCTATCATTTCATTCGAGAATGCGTAGAGAATGGGCACATCAATGTAGAACATGTCAGCGGAGAACTACAAAGAGCAGATATTCTAACAAAGGCTCTACCAAGATTGAAGTTCACGACAATGCGACAGATGCTCGGAGTTCAAGATTTAAAGAGAAGCAACGATCAAGATTAAGGAGGAGAATGAAGACCGAATAATCTTAATACATTGCTTCATTTGTAAAAGTTAGAACATAAAGGACCAAACTCGTTAGTTAGAAACTTAATAACTGAAAAGTAGTTATGGTAGTTATTTCGGTTTGTGAAAGGTTGTGTCGGTTCAATATACCGATTCTAAACCTATATATATGTGTATGTATGGATCGAACAAAAGGTTACAAGATTAGACAAATAAAAACATAGTTTACTTATTCATTGTTTTGCAACTTTATATATATTGATCTAGTTTGGAACAACAGTTTTGCCCTATGCAGAACCTGAAAGGGAAATGCGTAGGCTAAGACGATCTCTCTCAACACCCGAACCATCCAGCATAGCTATCAATTTTGATGAGGCCCTTTCTGAAGAAAATTCTGACAATCACCTCACACCCCCTAGCTCCCAATCCAACAACGATTTGAGTACCCCTGAAACTCCCATTCCTAAATGCCTTAAGGACTACTCCTCCCAGAATCCTCGTGGCTTCTCAAATGCCATTGTCTTCCCAAACGAACACACCGATGAGGTCTTGCGTGCAAGCGATGTTTGGCTTGTCCAAAGTGTGGGATAAACACCACCGCACGATATTTCGTGATGTTAAAAAAATGATACAAGCATGCGATGCATGTCAATGGGCCATGAATATATCAAATAGAGATGAAGCACCTCAGAATTTTATACAAGAAAATAGAGAGTTTACTGTCAACATACAACGTGTAAAACATTACCAAAAAAGTAGTAGTGAGATGATTAGTGAGGAGGATGTAACATTTGAAGATGAGGTCACGTGATTGCCCATGACCTTGAGTCTAGCTACAAGACTCGTAAATAAAGAAAAACGCTTCCTAGGAGGCAACCCATGTTTTGTGTGATTTTTATTTGTTTGATTGTTATTTGTTTCCGTATGCATGCTTTATTTTTATTGTTGGTAGATCATGTTTCAAAATAAAATTGTGAAAATGTTTTATTTTGTCGTTTAACTTCATCTTAACTTCATACAGAGGTATTTCGCAAAAGATAAGTGTAAGGGGAAACCCCAAATTTGTTTTTAAGAACGAAATTGATCATGATTCTCCACAACATTAAATGGACATGTGTATTAGTAGGAATATATCAAATAGAGATCAAGTCATAATGATGTTTTGCAGGATTTTCCAGGAAGTAGGACATAAGTTTTTCCAGAAATTTTCCGGAAACTTAACATAAAGATTTCTGCAGGTCACTTCTGACGGCGTCAGGAGTTAACTCCTGACGGCGTCATGTGTAAAATTCTGGAAATTTTGCTGGTTTTGTTTTTCTAACGGAGTCTTAAAGTTTTTTTTTGTTAATTCTTTAGTTTTATAAACTCCAGGAAATCTGCAAACATTCATTCCACAAGCATTATATCTTAATTTGTTTTCTAGGACTTGTTAGTATATATAGATTGCCGCCGATTTTACTCGAGGCTGCCTTGTTTGTTTTCTCATGTTTAACAGGTTACATATGACAAGAAGATGATGTATATTTCTGGAAGGGAAGCTTTGATTGTTCATTTTCTTGGAGGAAGATATAACCTTGTTACCGCACTATCCACACCGAACGAATCAGGGGAGTATTTGATTTCATTCTTTTACCTGTTTCACTTTTACATTCTTTAATTGAACATTGAGGACAATGTTCATCCTAAGTATAAGGGGAGGGTAAATGATGATACCTTATAGGATACAATTGCACTTGAGTTTGTTTGTTTGATGGTAGGTGTGTAATAAAACTATGAGAAATACTTGTTAGTGTAATTTTAGCGCCAAATTTAAAATTTTTTACAACATTTAGGAGTGAAACTTTAGCCTTAGCAAGCGTCTCATGGATAGGAGTCGTATGACTAGCACAAAACTGTACTATTCAGAAAAATTTTTCACCCAAATATGTGAGGTTCGCCTTTAGATTGATAGGAAAAACATTTACTATTAGTGCTTATGAATGTACCGGTAGCATTTCAATTCTAGAACTTGCGTTAGTGATGCATCCCGAGACCGCTAGTGAGACTACATTCGTGTAGTAGGATTTACTACATGATAAGAGGCATTAGGATCACCCTTGTGTTAAACCCGTATCATAATTACTTGACCATTTAAGTCATATTACTTGGCTAGTTAAGTCAATTAATTTTTCCCACACCCTTAGCGTTGTACTCATTTTTAGTACACGAAACCCCTAGTACACCCCTCCGAGCCTATATTTTCGTTTCTAACTTTAAGCATCTTACTTAAAGGAAGAATTTGTTACAACCCACTTAAATATACACCCAAATCGCCTTAGCCTTCCGTGTATGCACTCATCTTTAGTGCATTATTGTTATTTGTTTAAACCCTTAGTTAATTATCTAATTGATTACATGGTTGCTAAGTCGAGTCATATCCTTGTACATATTATTTTGGGACGATTGGGACTCATGAGTAAAGTACTTATGTTATGGAGTAATGGGGAAGAACATTATATTATTACCCCCATATGTGCATTAATCTTAAAAAAGTACTCCAAGTGTTTTGATTATCTTGACTCGAGTCATTAGATTAGTTTATTGTAAAGTATGTAAAAATTCAAGTGTAAGGGGAATGTACATTCCCTATGATCTATTATTTTGGATGGTAGGGTAATAGTGTATGAAAAAAAATCGAAAAAAAAGAAAAAAAGAGAAAAAAAAAACATACGGACTACCATCCCATTTCATTCTATGTTTGTTTTATGTTTTTGTTATTTTTGATTTATAGCTTAAGTCGAGTCTAGTCTTGGCTTAGCAACACCATATTATACATGTAATTAACCAAGATGATTAACTCGCCACCAGTAAAGATTGCCTTTATCCAACAAAACCGTGTATTCCATATCCAACATGTGAGTTACTATGAAATTTTGTGTATTCATCTAACATCCAAGCCATAATCTGTCAGTATCACCGAAAGTTAGTACAAAACTTTGTACTGAATGTGTAACATCTTAATATACATGAACTCCATTTGGTTGTGTCGGCAAGTAATTGAAGTAGGTTCATAAAAACGACTAAAACATTTGACTGAAGCAAAAACATGTAAAAACGGAACCATATAACACGTGGACAAAAGACATAATGAAACACGCAGATTAGTAAAACATACCAAATGCTAAAACTTGTATCTGTAACTGAAGTACCAAACTGTGTCATTTCATCATCGAACAACTATTGTCATCCAAGAAAAATAACCAACCAATTCAAGATATAAACACATCAATTAAACTCCTCTTAACATAAATACATAAACTAACATAGATATTAAATTCAGAATCTAATTAACAAAATATAAGGGACAAAATAGAAGAAAAAAAAATATACTTGATTAGTGGTGCTTTGGGTCATTGCGGACATTAAACTAAAAGAAAACCTGATATAAAACACTCATGAATTCAAAAATCGAAATAAATGCAAAAAATGGATAATGGATCAAGCATACCTTCAAGCAGTAACAGCAGAAACACATCCAACGATGAATCATACCATGAATCATAAAACCCTATTTTTTGGATAATAATGTTTTATTTTTCGAATGAGAAGAATTATTTAAACGGGACTTCAAAACCAAACATAACTTACAATGGTCGTCAATAGTTAACTCCGAATAAACAATCCCATCAGTGAGTCATCAATCCAAACTACAAAAACCATAAACCTTATTAGTTACAACTCACACAAACATGATTATGTGATTAAATAATTGAAAATCATATGAACATGATATATGAAGTAATGAAACGGATTTGGAAGAATGAAATTGCATACTGGCATTGTTTATTTTGATTTCCGATGAGATTTCTGAGAATAAATTTGAAGAGGTGATAATGTGGATGGTGATTTTGAATAGATACACGCTCCTCTTATTTAATTTGTGTTTAATATGGCTACAATTAAGGGATTTTTAAAACCAATTGATTTTAGTTGCCATAATTAAGAGCCAAATGAGTAGGGTGGATGAATGAATGCAGGCAAATAGGAGAGTTATAACTGAATTTAATTTTAAGCATGTAGTTTTTGTTTTGAAAGATTTAACCAAAAATACTCAAGTGATCTAGTGGTTGTCATCCTTAAGTGTTGAAGGCGAGGTCAAGGGTTCGAGTCCCGTGAGTAGCCTTTTTTAATGTCCGAATTTTATTGTATGGGGTGTGTGTGCCATGTAGGCAATCCAATAGGCAATGACATGGCATTCACTCGCTTAGGTGTCGCTTCCATGGTAGGCTATTATATAGTGGAGGATTTTAAATAAAACCGATTCGATCAAACACTTTTCGTTAACTAAATATAATTTATATATATAGCGTAATAAAGAAAATAATAAATATAAAACCTTTAACAATTAGCACATTCTCTTAAACCTATTTCACTTTTCGACACCTATCTACCGTTGAATCAATCACACCGACCTCGTTCTTTTTTGTAAAATCTCTATACTACGTCAAGAACATGCTCACGAGTTATATTTTGAAATACAACTTTTGTTATTGAACTTCAGGCATTTAAACACGCACGTTTAAATTGCTACGAGTCAACTAACAAAACAATATATAATAATAAACAACTTTCGCGATAAACTGAACTTAGACTATCAAACTCTGAAAACTTGCCATATATTTTACTTAGGTTGTGTTTTGAAGCCATTTCCACCTATCGTTTGAATAACGATACTAGTACTACCGAGCTATCCAGGTGTGTGTTCATAGCCCGCTCTTTAAACTTTTAAACTCTTTTATGGGGAGATACATGCTTCAAACCCGAACACAAGCTTTTTAGTATGCTATGCTTGATGTTTTTATTGCTTAAGTAGCTATTGCCAAAAGCCCCTCGTTCATGAACCTTAATCACTTGCGAGTGAACGTGAATATATTGGAATAGATCTATTTGGGACTGACAATCCCCATTTAGTTTAGCTAGGATGAGCGACTAGGCGCACAATATTTAACAACTCATTGGTTACTGGCAAAGACCTATCCTGAGGGGACCCCTATTATATTAGTTTACATCACACATTGATTCCTGTCTAATCGTTGCGTGTCATGAGCTTAATGCAATAACAAACTTGATTTTTAAACTTGTTAACTGGTTATCGATACAATTAACACCCCTACTTGTGTTCAAACTTTAAATTAAAACCTATGGACATCACTCAACTTTTGTTGACTTTTAGCATGTTATCTCAGGTAATTAAGGCATGGATGATCAAGGCACGGAGAAGGGCATCAACCCGGGCACGGGTTTTCTAAAATAAACGTTTTCTTTATCATTCTACTAAATAAAACATATCTGCGAAGATATGACTAGTCTTTCTAAAACTATTTCTGTACTCAAATATTTTAAATGAATGATAAAATGTGTTTTCAAAACGTTTACTATGATTGTGACAAAGATCCACTACGTAATACCCCGTTAAGTCTTCCGCCGTGGTTAATCGATTTTAGGGGGTGTTACAACTTTTGAAAGTCTAAATGCAATGGGTGCAAACATAATGTTCTTGCAGTTTGATTTTTGTAAAGTCAAAATGCAATGGGTACAAGGGAATGAGTGTCTAGATCACTCCCATTCAACATTTGCAAGTTTGACTTTTGAAAGTCCAAATGCAATGGGTACAAACATAGTTCAAAACATTGTTCTAAAGACAATAAATTTAAACAAAGAGTACAAACATATAATCCAACAGACAATAAAGTGAAACATATTGTTCAAAGATCAGTGGGTAACACATTAAGAACTAGAAATTGCATGCTCATCATCTGACTTCTTCTTTTTAGTTGGCCTGTCAACATGAGGTATGTGATTGGGTGGTATTATTACTGTTGTAGACTCAATTCTTGTCCAGTATTTGCGGCTAGAACAACCATTGATCTTGAATGAGTACATACGCGCCCATGTTTCTAGTCTGTAAGCAACATGAACCCACTCTTCAGGTATACCAACTCCTCTTCCATCCTCATTCTTGTAGTTTATTGCAGCCACAACATGTTTACATGGTATTCCAGTCAACTCCCACTTCCTACAACCACACTCCTTCCTGTCCATGCTAACAACACACTGATCCTCTTTAGGCACAAACACTTTATATAAAGAACCTTCAATCCACTCAACAACGCAATCAATAGCTTTTTTTTATTGCATCAAACATGGCTTTCACAGTAGGAGTAAGTTGTCCAACATTATTTTCTATTTTTTGCTGAACTACCACAATCCTCTCCATCAAGTACTCTCTGATATATTCAAGACAACTGATGATGTTTCTATCTCTGACATCATTTAGCTGGCTATTGAAAACCTCACATATGTTGTTTAAGAGTAGTCCACATTGGGCTTTGCCTGTTAAACAAAAGACACATTATATATTACTATATGATCAATTAGCAGTATGCTTTTGTCCATTGAAACTTAATGAATTACCTAAAAAATGTGATCTGCTTCATTGTTCAGCTGGAATCTTCATCAACCAATCATAAGCAGCAAAATTGTAATACTTGAGATGATCCATCTCTTTGTTGAATTCAACAACAGTAGTTGCTTTAGCTGCCTTCCAAAGCATGTCCTTGTAAACACCTCCTTTAAAATGTGACTTCATCTCCTCATGAATATGCTTAACACATAACCTATGTCCAGCATTTGGAAACACACTAGCAACGGCTCGTATCAATCTCTGTGAACAGTTAAGGTTATGGATGGTGTTAAATCTTTACACGTTCTCACTATGCATAAAACACATGATTCATTATAGAATAGAAATGTGCACCTTTTGCCTTTCAGAAATGAAAGTGAACTTGCATTTGGTTTCTATACTAAGATCCACTCCTAGTAGTTTCAAAAACCAACACCAAGTTGCCTTATTTGATGCATCAACTACAACATATGCTACTGGATAAATCCCATTGTTTGCATCAATCCCAACTGCTGTTAGTAATTGACCTGGAAAAGGACCTGACATGAATAATCCATCTAATCTTAAGAATTCTCTGCCACAAGCTTTGAAACCTTGTTTCATAGCACCCAAACACATATAAACCCTTTTAAAAGTTCTTGTTGCATTCTCTGGATTTGGTTATAGCTGTACATCAATCCCAACAGTAGTTCATGGATTTTGATTAACCAACTCTTGGGCATACTCTCTAAGCAGTGCATAATGTTTCGTAAAAACAGGTATACTTGATTGAAGTTCACAGTCTTTATTGCATAGCAAATCATACTTACTTACAGGAACATCTTCAATTAGCTCACCATCATCATCATCATCATCATCATCATCATCATCATCATCATCATCATCATCATCATCATCATCAATCACTTCATCATCATTTGGATTATAATCCAAATCCTCTGAATCACTCCCACCACTCTTTCCTTCTGTTTCATTATCCACCTCTACTACTTTCACATTTCCCATATGACCACAGACCACCTACAATTGTAAGTTCACAACATTAACAACAAATACACCTTTTAATAAATAAGAAAAAAACAAAAACAAAAACCCCTGTTCAAGTACATAGGAAAATGCACTGTGTCTTACCGTATCGTTCAAAGGCACGGACGATCGATGTAATCTAACCGGAACTATACGTTAATTAGAATTGTATCTGAATATAGGTGTTCGGCTTAATTTGGTACAGAGTTGGCGGCAATAAACTACGTGAATGAGGATGGAAGAGGGTTATATCTGAAGTTAAAGGGGTATATTAGTCATTTCATGCGATAATACCCTTGACTAACGGAAAACTAACGGAAGTTAGCAAAAAGCGCTCTCGATGGCTTTTTTGCAAATTTGCATAACGTTAGTGGCTTTTTTGCGTGACTTTTTGTCTTGGTCCCATTTTTACGATTTTGTGATAATTTAAGGACTATTTTTGCATTTTAACCCTATTTTTATTTTTCTCTTTGTATTTCCATTTCTTACTTCTCAAGAAAACATAGCTTAAAAACTAGGCGCACCAAGGGCAAATTCGTCAAAAACAACAATAATTTGAAATCCCATAAATACCCACCCAAATGAAGAAAACACAACACTCTCCCAAATTCATAACCACACGAGTGACCTTCTTTTCCCTCACAATCAAAAAACACCTTTATTTCTCATCACTTTTCATCATTCAAATCACAAAATTCATAACCAAATCTCAATAAGATCTTCCAAAAATTAAAACCCATTTCCCAAATCAAAAACCCAAAAATACCCTTTAACCAATTTCAATACCATCCCCTAGATCAAAACCCCCCAATTTCTAGGGTTTCAAAACCCTAAAACACCATGTTTACAACTCAACAAAGAGTAACAAGGTCCCCATTGTCAATTACGCCAAGAAACGATGGGAATACGACTAGACACGTGTCAGGGAAGGGTAAGGCGGTGGCGTTTTACGACGGCCCACCACCACCACCGCCTTTAGGGTTGTTGAATGACGATGGAGGGAAGGTGGGTGAAGATGGAGGTGATTTGAATGATTGGGTTAGGTTTAGAGAAGCTGGGTTGTTGGATGAAGGTGTTATGGGGAGGAAAGATCACGAGGCGTTGGTCGAGAAGACGAAACGCCTCGAAAAAGAAGTATTTTTTTTGTTTTTCTCGTGTTTTTTGCGATTTGAGTTAATTTTATTGATACCGTTTATTGAGCACTTGTGATATTGTTTGTGTATTAGTTTTAATTGAATCTAATTGCTATGATAGAATGATAGGATTACTTGGCTCAAAAGGCGAAAAGATTTGACAAAAAGTATTTTGTTATTGTGAAATTTGTGACTCGAGTTTATTTTGTTGCTACCTTTTATTAATTAGTGGTATTATTGTTTATATGTTAATTTCAAAAAGACTCCGAGGAAAAGTATCTTCTTTAGATTTTATTGATAACCGTGTTAAGATTTTTGGATACTATGATAACACAATTATTGAACTATTGAGGGAAAATATTAGAATTAAGGATTATAGTAAAAGTTGTCATGCTATTAGTTAAAGGTGCAAAATAAAAAAATGCACTGGTAAAAATGATAACATGCAGCTTTTAGGATGCCACACAAGAATTTCGATTGTGATTCATTAAGGGTCAGCAACTTTGTTCCTTACGAGTATAGTCAGCATCTCCAGTTCATATGCGTGTAAAAGCTTACACATTTCAAGAATTTTTGGATGGAGGGTAGATTCGATATATGTCTAGAACTATCTTAAGTTGATGTTACTCCCACGGTGCCAACAATATTATATGTTACTTGTACTGAACCTAGTACCTTTACAACTGCAAACTTGATATGGAATTTGTATATTTGTTGCAGCTTTCTAGTAACATAATGGTCTGTGTGATAGTTATTTAGCTCAATATATTTGATATCCTTTGACCGTTCTTGTAATTTACTCAGACCCAATTAAGTTAGGATGTAGTATATGTTATGGTTCTTTCAGTTATCATTGAAATTCTACTTCTACACGCGTGTTGCAGATAATAATTGTGACGTCTAATCATATTTGTTGCTTCTTTGCACAGCTATTTGATTATCAGTATAATATGGGGCTCTTGCTGATTGAGAATGAGGAGTTGACTGCTAACTCTGAGAAACTTAGAGAAGCATTGTCAGAGACACAAGAAATTGTTAAACGTGAAGAGGCTGCTCATTTCATGGCTGTATCTGAAGTTGAAAAGCGAGCGGATAACTTGAGGAAAGCCCTAGATTTTGAGAAGCGTTGTCGGGCTGATGTAAGATTCTCTTTTTCAATCTTTAATGTGTTATATATCTGTTTATCATTTGTTATGCATATTGTAAGTTTCAAACATACATGTCGACTTTTATGCAGCTTGAAAAGGCGTTGCGCGAAATCGATGAAGAAAATAAACAAGTTCAACTTAGATCTCAAACTAAATTGGCCGATGCAAACACTTTAGTCGCTGGAATTGGTGATAAAGCTAGAGAGGTCGAAGAAAAGATGCTTCAAGCTGATGCGAAGCTCGCTGAGGCGAACAGAAAAAGTCTGGAATTGGAAAGGAAAATGCAGGAGTTGGAGTCCAATGAGAGCGTGCTGCAGAGTGAACGCCAATCCTTTATTGCGGGGTACAGTTGGTTTAACATAAGACTATTTGAATTAAATTTATTTAGAGATTGTCTCTAATGTTTTGATAAACCGAGTTTCCTTCTGATGTCTGTGTGGGGAAAACTACTAATATAAAACAGGTCCCCTACTATTTGTGGAGTTTTTACAAAATAAACTCTTGAATAACAAAGTATTTTGTGTATCACAAACCACCAAAAATTTGCTTAGAACATGCTTTTTGCATAATTATTCGGAACTTTGCAAATCATTTATTTATTTTTTATTTTTTATTTTTGCAAATATGACTTATAATCTATCCAGATCACCTAATAGTATATCATAGTATTCTTTTGGTCAAACTGTTTCACTGGAACATGTTATAATCCCATCTTTACAAATTGAATCAATAGAAGCACAATTAAAGACCTTTTTCAAATTCTATTTCTAAAACACGCGTCTGAACTGTAGACATCCTGTTAACTTGATGTTTTTTTACAGGAGAGATGCATGGGAAGATACGTACTCCAGACATAAAGAGGACCTGCGTGAATGGGAACGTAAATTGCACGAGGGTGAAGAAAGGCTGTGTGAAGGTCGGAGAATTATCAATTCAAGAGAGGAAAAAGTCAACGAAATTGAAAGGTTGGTCAAACAGAAGGAGAAGGAACTTGAAGAAGCACGTAGTAAGATTGAATCGAGCATTTTGGAATCAAAGAGAAAAGAGGAGGATATAAACAAGAGATTACTTGACTTATCTACGAGAGAGGAAGTATGTTTCTGACCTTTCTTTTCTTGGTGACTTCTATTTTTGATTTAAAAGTCAGTGATCTAATATTGCTTTTTTTGTTTTTTTTTTCTTCCTTATGTGGTTACAGCAAGCTGAGACAATTAAAAACAACCTGGAGAAGAAGGAAAAGGAACTGCTTGATTTGGCCGAGAAACTGACTGCAAAAGAAAGAGTGAGTTTTTACTTAAGTCATTAAGTGTTTGTGACCATATTTGATTTTTAGTGCTGGCCAAAACAAGTTGTTTGACCCGCAAATACTTCTTTGCATGGTTTATAAAAAGTTTATACATGATTATACTGTCAATTCTGCTTTACAAAATCAATATTATTACAATAACACTTCAATTTTTGAACAAACAATTTATGAGGTGTTTATTAAATTTTGGAATTAGAATTTGGGACTACTTTTGACCTATTTGACATTTTGATCCATTCCCCTATTAGCAAAGTTTTTTTTTTTGGTTGACCCACTTATCAGATTTTGAAATAATTGAATCCAACTCGAGCCATTCTTGTCTTGTCACAGGTGGAGCTTCAGAAGCTTATAGATGCACAGAAAGAAACCCTTGATTCCAAACGACAAGAGTTTGAATTAGAAATTGAAGAGAAGAGGAAATCTTTTGAGAATGATATGAGAGGTAAATTAGACGCTATCAAGCAGAAACAAGATGAAATAAACCATGAAGAGGAAAAATTGAAAAAACGAGAAGAAGCTTTGGGAAAGAAACTAGAAAGATACAATGAAAAAGAACTTGAAATCGAGTCAAAGTCAAAAGCACTGAAAGAAAAAGAGAAGTCTTATAAACTAGAGGTAAAAAGTTTGGAAGCTGACAAAGAACAATTTCTTTCTGAGATAGAAAGTCTGGAAGCTTTGAAGTCAAAGACTGAAAATATGAGAAATGAAATTACTTTAAAGGAGCGACATGTGAAAGAAGAGATCGAAAGCCTTAAAATTACAGAAGATGAAAGAGCAACTTTTTCCCGTTTACAGTCAGAGCTGAAAGATGAGAGAGAAAAATGTAGACTTGAAAAAGAGTCGATTATGACGGAACGTGATGATTTAAGGAACGATAGAGTGAAATTTGAGGTGGAGTGGGAGGCATTAGATGAAAATAGGTCGGTTATCGCTAAAGAATTAAGAGAATTAAATGAACAAAAAGAGAATTGGGAAAGAATGCAAGAAACAGAACTACGGAAGTTGGAAAAAGAGAAACATGACATGAAAGAATACATTAAGCGGGAGTTGGAAGCGGTTAAACTGGAAAGAGATACAGTTGCTACTACATTGAAGCATGAGGAATCCCTTTTAGTTGCAAAATACGACAACGAGCATAGAAATTTCCTTCATGAGTTAGAGCAAAGAAAACGAGATCTTGAAGTAGATTTTCAGAAAAAACAAACAAAAATGGAGACAGATATGCAAGAAAAAGATAGAGCGTTTGAGGAGATGCGTGAAAAAGAAATTAGTAATATTAATTACTTGAAGGAAGTTATAAGAAAGGATTTGGAGGAGGTGAAATCTGAAAGAAAGAGAATAGCCGAAGAAAAAGACAAAATTGCTGTGGCAAAGACACGAATAGAAGAAGACCAGCTTGGGTTGCATCAAGACATCAGCGATCTTGATGCTCTCAGGAAGAAGATAAAAGAACAAAGGGAAGAATTAATTAATGAAAGAAACCGCTTTCTTTCATTTGTTGAGAACCTCAAGAATTGTGGGAACTGTGGAGAGATTATTAGAAATTATGAACGGTCTGATTTGCATTTGCCTGAGGTTGTCAGGGATGATTCCCCTCCTCCAAGGACTAGGAGTGAAATCAATGAAAAGTCGGAGGGTATTCTTGGTAACAAATTAAAGTCTCCTGGTACTGGACGTCTTGTCTCTGCTCTCAAGAGGTGCGCGTCAGTGTTCAAGTCCCCTCAGGAAAGAATAGAGCATGAACATGATGAAATCCCGGAAACGCCCCTGCCTGAGACAACTACTAATCTAGATAGAAAAATTGAAACCTCAAACGTGCAAGCTGGTTTGGAGGGTAATAAGGTTGCTCAAAACGAACCATCGGAAACCGCAAATGATTCACTTGATCAGAGCTACATGGGAAACAAGAATCTTGAAGCTTCTGAAGATTCTCAGCAATCAGAGTTAAAAAGTGGAAGGCGAAGACCAACCCTGAGAAAACCGAAAGGTGGACCTCGTAAAAGCCGTTCTGTTAAAGCAGTGCCTGCAGATGATGTCTCAATTGAGCTTATTTCAGAAGATAAGATAGATGATTCTGTTAACGTAAATGATGGAAGTCCCCAAGCTTCTAGCTATGTTTCAACAAGAGGTCGACCCACCACAAGGAAACGGGCCCATGCTGAAACATCGTTAGTCAGTGGAAGTGAGATGGATGGTGGTGACACTGAAGCTCATTCGGAAAGTGTAACCACAGCTGGTGGTGGACGCAGGAAGAGGCGACAAACGGTTGCTTCAACAGCACAAACTCCTGGGCGGTATAATCTCAGACGACACAAGACGTAAGTTTTAAGCTTTTCGGATGAGTAACGACAAGTCAACGTGACAAGTGCTAAAATATCTTAGTCCTTTTTCTTTTTTATCTCAAAAGCATTGCAAACCAGTGTAGGAAGCTTACATGTTTCAAGCTTGAGTAGGTGAATACAAGCATTCAATGCTGTATTCTTTGTTTTTCAGTGGGTTAATTTATACTATAATACTTGTTTTTAACTTCGTCTATAGTTTCTAAATCTAGACGGCACAAAAGTTGATCAATGCTTGAACGAAAAGATATGATATTTGTGGTGTATAAGCATACAGATGGCAATCTTTGACACAAGAAATACCTTTCATCGATAACAAACCTAGGGTAGAATTGTGGCCGCAAATCAATATATTCATTCTCTTGTCATGACGAGAATGACCAAATAGGTAAAAGCTGTTTGAAAAGTTACTATGATAGCAAATGTTGCAATTTTATGTGACATCTAAAATTCTCAGCTTTCATCAGACAGTAGTACTATAGATATATCTTATGCCTTAACGTGCCCCTTGTTTCTTATTTTCTGCATGTTTTACTTTTACCTTTTGGTTTATATTGGATCCATTAAACTTAATCACAGACGAACCTTGAGTATTATGTTATAGGCTTGATGAATGTGAATTTCAAGCTAATCTAGATCTGGTTTGAATATCCAAGTCTAATGACCAGCATATTCACATCTCACCAAGTTCTTATTTTGTTAGCACTCAGTTTATTTTTTATGCAGGGTTTTTATATTTGTTTCAATTATAGTAACATTGTTTCGGTTTATGAGTTTAATGTCTTCCGTTAGTTGTGGGTTCAGAGTTTAACTGGTGCATTTACAAATAGAAGCAGTTTTGATATAAAGAGATAATTCCTTGATTATGAATTTCCAAAATTGAAAGTCTAGTCTGAGCTCATACTTATTCATTGTGAAATTAATGAATAGAGGGTTTTAATCTGCATATTATATTCCTGCATTTAAGTGCCCGATAACTTATGTTTATTATGCATCTTATGTGATCAGTGAAGATGCCGCCCCTCAAGCTAAACCTTCCGTTAATAATAGGAAAAAGAAGGACGTTTCTGGTACTCAAAAGGGTGAAACTGCTGCAGCTGTGGATACAGATGTTGCAAGTCAAGATGGCAGCACGGCTTTGGTGCATGTCACAACTAGTAAAACAGTTGAGACTCAGATAGTAGATACAGCTGTAAGTGTATCTAGTTACTGTTTTCAGTTAAAAGTAAGTTAAAACCACTAAATTTCAACCTTTTGGCGGGTTGATCCAAACTTCTTTTTCACATTATTTAGTTCCTCAACTTTTTGGGTTCATTTTTTTATATTTTTTTTCATTCTTTCACTGAATACAAAAAATACGCATGGGATTGAATCCTGACAGAAAAAGTTAAAAGAGTAAATGGATTTTAGGGTTTAGGGTTAAATAGCAATCTACTTACCTTCATGCACCGCCTTAATACCCGAACTAACAAGTGTTTCCAATTTTTTGTTACAAACTTTCAAATTCTGTTCCAGTATGCACACTGTAACTTTATTTTATTTTATTATTATTATTATTTTTTTAATACCATATACGTCTTCTTTTGTACTTATTTACTGTCCACGTCGTCTTTTTATCTTAGGTGGCATTCACGTCAGCCACAAAAAGTTTTATCGATAATAGATTGTAGCAAGATATGTTAGTATTTGCGCTTTTTAGACTTTGATTTGTTGATTTTAGCCCCAATACGTGATTCGGGTTTCGTACTTTAAAATAAGATTTGTTAAAAATACTAAGTTTTTATTTAATTTTTTTCTTCATAGAACGATGCAGTTAACAGTTAAATAGGTGACGTGTATGCCACATAAGATAAGATGATGACGTGGACGGTAAATAGGTAACAAACTGAAAATGTATATGGTAAAAAAATTGCGGTGTGCATATTGGGACATAATTTGAAAGTTTGTCACAAAAAATTCAACACTTTTTAGTTCAGGTACTAAGGCAGGGCATGACGGTAAGTACATGGCTATTTATGACTTAAAGTCTTGAACCCTAGATTTTATCGTGAAACTTGGTTAAATCAGACATAAAAGGGAACAAACATCTGCCATAATTTCTTCAGGGGTTAAACCGCTAAAATGGTGAAAGTTCAGTAGTTTTACTTTTACCCTTATTAACCATATTGTCTTTACCTATAGAAGTCATTTTATTTTGCTGTGCTATGCTGAATATGTTTGACGTGTTGCAGCTTAAAACACCTAGTCCCCCTGGAGATATTGTAGGCGGCAGTGGTGTGACGAAATTTGTTAAAAATACCGAAATAATCGAGCAAGTTAATGTTACTCATGAGATCGAGAACATAACTAACAATGAAGTTGATGATAACAATAGTGACGATGTTGATGATAGCAGTGATGACGATGGTGATGACAGTGAAGATGGTTCAGAGCAGCAACCTGGTGAAGCATCCATCTCCAAAAAGATATGGAATTTCCTCTCCACATGATCAGCTGTAGTTTCCTAGTTTTATGTACACCTTCATTTTAGTTGGTAAAAACAACTCTTCGGTTCATATCATATACAGGCTTGGAATGTTTTGTAGCTTGTGGTATAATTGTTTTAGTCGTTTGGTCCAGCTATCATACTTATACATGATTGAGATTTCTTTTTGCGCATTCACAAAACAACTCTTGTATAAGTAACTTTTGTTTAATCGCCTTTATTCATTTTCCATTCTTATCTATTTATTTTCAGTTAATCGATTTTCTTATCGGGTTTTTTTTTTTTTTTCCTGAAAATGTTCTCTTTCTCTATGATACATCTTATGGTGTCTGCGTTAAAATTGTTCGATGCTTATGCAGACACTGGTCTTGCACATTTGATCCTTGCAGAAGCGAGAACTTGTGAGCATCAGTGGTACTAAATGATGCTTTGTTTGTGTAGCTGATCAAATAAATCGATTTTTTATTAAGTAGCTCTTGCAGAAAAAAAGAAAAAAAAAAAAGAAAAAAAAAAAAAAAAGAAAAAAAAAAGAGAAAACGATGTGATTGAGTTTCATTTAGTGTCATTTTTTTAAATGAATATGTTACATAAACCATTACTAAAACAAACACTTTCAAAAGGATTTACAAAAATCGACGAAACGACCAAAACATTTGAGTTTTTGCTCGCCATGTTCTTTATTTTTTTTGGGTTTTTACATATACATCCTTCCGAAAATTCATAATTACATATATATCCAAAACATGCATAAAAACCATTGTACTATGTGCATAAAAAAATTGTACAAATGATATATATGCAATTATTCACTTTAGGAGGGATATATATGCAATTTTGGTTTTTTTTTTTTTTTTTTTTTTTTTTTTAGCGAAAAATGTGTCTTCTTCTGGAAACGGCGAGCAAAATCAAAATGCTTGATGTGTCGATTTTGGTAAATCTCTAAAGAAGGTTTTTTTTTTTTTTTTTTTTTTTTTTTTTTTTTTTTTGTAATTCTTGTTAAGTGTTCATTCTAATAAGAGTAAATTGTAGAAATGGTCCCTGTGGTTTACTCAGATTGCATGTTTAGTCCCTAATTTTTGAAAATTGCAGGCGATCTCCTTGTTGAGAATTTTTGGTTCCATTATGGTCCCTGGCCACTAACGAAGTTAGAGTCAGTTAGTATAATCCAACTACGTGACTAACACGAGAGGGTATAATTGTCTTTTTCTAAGTGGTCCCAGTTTACAAGAGGTGCACGAATTGTTCCATTAAAATATAAAACTCAACCCGATCCAAATTCAAAAGGGTTATATTAGTTTAACAAACCCCGCTAAAACCCTAATTAAAAACATAGTCACTTTCATCCCCAATTTTCTATTTTTTTAATGATTCTAGTTAACTCCTCATAATTTAACAACGAGATAAACATGAGTTCACCTATCTACACTTGGTTCATTAGAGTAGATGGGGAAAAGTTTGATGCACAAGCTGCTTATGGTAATGTATTTCCATAAAATGCATTCTTATTTACTGAAATATGGTGTCATTTTAAGTTACTAATCCTTGTTTTGAATATTGAACATGTGAATATAAGAACTTGTTTTCAATGAAGTTCCATTATGGTGGAAGGTTCACAGGGTGTCCAAATAGGAAGTATGTTGAAGATGAGGTAGCCTTTGTGGACATGATATACATTCAGCAATTTAACATTGATGTTTTGTATTCAGTATTGAACTCATTAGGTTATGATTCTACTGCCAATTTGTTTTTTTCACTATAAGATACCATTGAAAGGTTTAGACAATTTCTTGAAGCCTTTGGCTAGTGACAGTGATATTTGGAACATGTTAGAATATGTTCCTAAGCATAATTTATGTATGTGTATGTGAAGATAACCAAGACTTCAGCTAGCAGGTTAACTCCAGAAAAAGTACCCAAGTAATCCGTTGGCTTGTGTTTCTAGACTGTGTATTCATGTTATAACTGTGTTAAGTTCTGTGTTTGGTTTAAAGACTGTCATATGTTTTCAAGCTTTTGTTAAGTGTCACAAATATGTTGGGTTTCAAGACATTGTTAAGTGTTGTGTTATGGTTTCAAGACAATGAATGTATGACTGTCATTTTTAATCTATCTTTTCAATGTATGCATGACTGTGCTTTTTACCATATATTGATTATAGCTTATGGTTTCAATACTATGTTTGTGGTTTCAAGACTGTGTATGCTTGTGTCAAATGCCAATGAATTGGTTTCAATACTGTATTTTGGTCTTTTTGGTTTCAAGACTGTGCATGACCATGTATTGATTATACCTTATGGTTTCAATACTTGTGCAGCTGCTAAACAAGTAGTCTGCTTGTGTCCAATGCCAATTTGTTAAAAGCTTGTTTCAAATACTTGTGTCAAGTGCTTGTGTCAAAAACAGATTATAAGGAATAATACTTAACTAAACTTCATTAACATAACCAAACTTCATTACATATCACAAAATCAATTGACCATTACATTTATCTTGGTCAATTTATGAGTTCAGTTTTTGCATCACTAAAATAACATACATCAAATAGAAAAACATAAAAAAGATCCAATTGAAAATGAGCCATATCTTGAGCCTACGATTTCCAGCAGCCATTGCATTCAAAGCTTCCTCAAGTGCATTTCTTGAAGCTAGTAAACCAGGGATAATTGCCACTGCATGAGCACACACAGGTGGATCCACCAAAGAAAAGAAAGGACAATGCGAACCCTACAATGAATTACTTACAATAATTAGTAAAGTAAAGTTGACAAGTATAATTACCTTAAACTCACAACTTATAATTTGGGGACAACAACGAAATCGACGTCCAGGGTTTGTATTTGTCCATGAAGTACGTACAATTGATGGATTACCACAAAAACAATTCATTGGTTTAGGGGAAAACAATCTAGGGTTTATGTGTGTGTGAAGTTGTGTTGGATTTATTTAGGGGACAATGACCGAATGACGTTGGGGGTGGACTTATACACAGGGACGGACCCAGGATTTTTGAGAGGGTGTTGCACAATTTTTTTTTAATGACCATGAGTACTAAAGTTGTCCGATAAAGAATTTATTAGGTAGAATTGGGTGTTACACGAGCCCAAAAAAGACATATTTTATGAAAAATTTACACTTCATGACCTAACATTGGGTGTGGCCTGTGCCACACCCGGCTCCTATGTGGGTCCGTCCATGCTTATACACATCTGAGATTGGGACCACACGTAGAAAGACAAATATACCCTTTGGTTTAATAGAATATTCCCAAGATAACGGACTGATACTAACTTCGTTAGTGGCCAGGGATCAAAATGGAACCAAAAATTCTCCACAGGGAGGCTGCCTGCAATTTTCAAAGACCAGGAACTAAACATGCAATTTGAGCAAACCATAGGGACCATTTCTACAATTTACTCTTCTAATAATTGATTTTTTCATTTATATGAAGAGAAAAAAAGTTAAACCGAGACAAATAAAATTGTTTTCAAAGTGCAATGATGTTTTTAGTTGTACTATGTAGGATTGAGGAGTAATTGACAAACGCAGGACTGAAAATTTAGACAAAGTACATTCTATTTTGATTTTAGTTGTTTTGTTTTTTCTCAATACGTGAAATATTGTCTGTGTGTATCTCGTGAAATATTGATTTACTTTTGTCTTCATCTTTTTATTAGCAGAGTTTTGTCCCATGCAAAAAACGATACATCTGTCCCGGCAAATTACGTGCGCGTGCAAAAGTTTTCTTAGTTTTCATTTTTCAGTTTTTTAAGAATGAGAGAGCTATTATTTCTTTAGAGAATACTTAAAAACGTGTTTAGATGGAGTTCTCTAAAATAAAAAACCTATAGAGAACTCATAAAAGGAGTTTTTCAAAATTGAGTTATAAACTTAGAAAACAGGTTCTCCATTCTTCCAAGAAAACTTTTGAAAAAAAACTCAATTTGAACGCATTTTCTAATTTCTTAGGTTTTCTTGAAAAATTTTTCTGAAAAACATCCTGTTTTTTCTTTACTAAATGCACCATAAATGCCTCACCTTAAAATGATTTTCTTGGTATAGTTAAGTAAGGATTAAAACCCTCTCACGTTCTATTTGAACATGAGAGGCCATGTTAGGTTTGTGATACAAAATTATCTTTAAACAAAATAAAGGTCTAATAATAGATTGTTTATTTATTTCATCTGCTCACACAAATCTCAACATTACTTCTCATGTTCAAGTTGAACATGAGAGGATCACAATCCGTTAAGTAATAAGCTTTTTACTAGTAGTCTAATGTTAAACATTTTTTTTTACCTTTTTAGTAATAAATATTACTCTATCCGTTCTAAAATAATTGTCACGTTTTAACTTCTGAAGTATTTCTTTTTTCGACTTTAGTCTTAACTATTTTTTTGTGTTATATAATATTTGATGCAAAATATATAAATAAATAGGGTTTTAAGTTAAGAGCGCGAACTTGACGTATAAATTATAACAGTATATACGTTTCACCAAAAATGAATATGTTGTTTTTAACCCATCATTCAACCTAAAAACCGTAATAATTAGGAACTAAACTAAACTAGAAAAGGGATAATGGAAGAAAGTTAAGGCTTGATCCTAGATCGACTAATGTATCAAAAACTTTGGAATTCCCTATCTTACAAGGCAAAACGAATATACCCGGGTCATCTAACTTCTTAGGCAACTTGTTTTGAACAAAAGCGGTTCCATTCTTACCCAATTTAAGTTTTTCCTCATATTTTTCCAAAAGGGCATTATAGTAAGGAGCACGAGTTAAGACATCGATAACCGGACGTTCAAGATGAAGTTCCTTGAATTTATCATCGAGGTTTTGTTTGGAAGGTGTTTCAATTGCTTGGTTGACCGACATATTAGTGTATGTTTTATCATCTTGGTCTTTTTGAAAAACTTGAGTTTGTTTGAAACACATGTTAATAGCATTGACCGAGTAAAATTATGGACAAGAACTAGGGGACGAAACTGATGAAATGGAGTTAATGTTTAGTTTCGGGTTCTTGACGGTGTCACTTGGGAGTGCTCCCATTTTTCGGTCATGGAGAGCGTTCAACATGTTGTCAATTTTATTTGTCATCTTGCTTTTATTTTTGTCTAAATCGGCTTCAAACTTGATCAAATGAGCTTCTTGAGATGCCATCAAATTGGACATTAATCCCTCCAAATTCTTGGAGTTATTGGAATTGTTGGGAGGGTTATTGTTGAAGGTACGGTTCGAGGATGAACCGTTTGATTGGAAACGATTAGGTGGATTGGAAGAATTATCTTGAGAAGGGTTTTGGTTTTGTTTCCACCTAAAGTTCGGGCGATTTTTCCAAGATGGGTTGTAAGAATCACCATAAGTGTTTTGTTCGGGTTTGAAAGTGAACCACTTTTCTCCGCTTTGTCGTTACGCGAGGATGCGTAGTCCGCAAAAGCTTGTTCGGGGAGTTCCATGCAATCACGAGTGTCATGGGGACCACTGCAATATTCACATGAAGAAGTGATTTTGTTTACTTGGTTTGAAAGTTTTGGAGCTTCGTAAGATTTCATGAGAAACTTGACTTGGTCTTCAAGTTCCATGATTCGACGGTTGGGAATGCTTGAGTTATTTGAAGGCAAAGATATTGCCTTGATCATTTTGATCAAATCGCGGGGATCATTCCAACATTCGTTGTCATAGAGAGTAAGATCTTCTATAATTCCCCACAATTCCTCCGTATTCTTGTCATGTAGTTTACCACCGGCCGCTTGGTCAATTGTTTACATTGTGGATTGGTTAACATGATCGTAAAAGATTTGGACTTGAAGCCAAAGATCAATGCCATGATGAGGGACTTTTTGGAGTAAGTCAAATGAGTCCACACTTCATAAAGAGTTTCACCTTAACGTTGTTGGAACATCAAAATGTCATTCCTTAGCTTGGTAGTTCTTCCTGGTGTGAAAAATTGAGCGAGGAAACGAGAAGTGAGATAATCCTAAGAGGTGATGGATCCCGCGGGTAAACGCTGAAGCCATTGATTAGCTTGGGCACGTAGAGAGAATTAGAAGAGACGCAAGCGTGTCGTCTCTTGAGTTTCAACATCAAGGTCTATGGAATCAAGAGTTTTTAGGAAATCCTTGAGATGTTGGTTTCGATCTTCGGAATAAAGTGCATGGAATGCACATCCGCTTTGCACCAACCGGATGGTGTCGGATTGCAAGGGAGACACATTGGCTCTTTGGGGGGGAGCTCAATGGTGTTTCGATAGCCTTGGTGGCTAGGTCAAGAGTATTCACCTAAAGTGCGGGCATTAGGTTGTTCGGGTGGGTCTTGGTGGTTTGGTGGGTCTTGTGGTGGTTGTTGTGGCTGGACAATGGGATCAAAGATGCTGTCATTCACCATGATGGCAAATGAGGAGAATTACAAAACAAATGCACAAAGAAAAGATAGACTAAAGAAAGCTTAAAAAGAAAATAAAAATCTCACTTGATAAGAATCTATTGAGTAGACCTAAACGAGATAGAAATCTAACCTAAGCAATAACTATTCTCCGATAGCGGCGCCAAAAACTTGATGCGAGATATTGCAACCTCACAAGGAGTTTTACTTCTCGAGGGATCTCAAGAAGTTTTGCAATCCTCCAGGTAGTGTATCTAGGGGAATAGTGTCGTTTGGTTGAAGTGTAAGTCGAATAAGCCTAAATGTTGTAGTGTAGTATAGGTAAATCCGGGGGATTGATTGTTCTCTAGGAGAATAGTGTCGTTAGGTTGAAGTGTATGTTGAATAAGCCTAAAGGTGAGGGATGATTCTTTTTGTATTTTTATATTTTATGAAAGCAAGTAAAGATCTCGGTTTTGGAGGTAAGGGGGAATTAGTTGTTAAGCAACTAAAATAAAAAGGAAAGTAAATTTGGTGAACTCTTATAGTGAGAAAAACGTGTTTACCTAGATTTCATTACTCCCTAGTTATCTTTTATTGAATTGTTGAGTTGTCACATCGTTTGTTTTAGTTAAAGTGCTGTATTCCTTAATACTAGTTGTGGGGGTGTGCAACATTCCCTAACTATATGAATATCAATTTCTCCTACAACCTTAAGTTAATTAAGCTATCATAGGATCATCAACATCAATTCGTGCAGTAAATACAACGAGAAAAACCATAGTGCACCTACAATTACGTTTTCTAAGACGTCAAGCTAGTTACATAAAGGAATTAGCCAATTTTCTTAGCCTAACGTGAAGCAATCAACTAAACAATAGAAAACGCATCAATAATTAATAACTAGGCTTCATTAGATCTAAGCAAACACAAAGGAATTTAAGCTAGCATGTTAAAGATAAGAGAAGATAAACATGTAATCAAACAACACATAGACATATTAAATGATTAAAGGAATACTTAACTTCAATGAAACATGGATGAAAAGAGGCTGTAAAAGGCTTACAAGAGCTGCAAATTCGTCTAGGGTTTTGTCTCCAAAAGTGACACACTTAATGATTAAAAATTGAAAACTATATTTAGAATTACAAAGCTGACGACGTCAGGTTATAGGTCCTGACACCGTTAGACCGCCGTCTTTAGGGTTTCGTCTTGTGCAAGTAGCTGCTCTGACGCCGTCACTCTTTAACCACTGACGCCGTCAGCTTAGGGTTGACGCCATCCTTCATAAACCTTTCTGAGCCGTCTCTAACAAACTAAAAATGTAACTCCATTCCTTGAAATGCACCTTACGCCGTCAGGTTGTAATCTTCCAAAGTTGTCTGAAGTGATGTGCGTAAAATCTTCAAGCTCCAAATCTCCAAGTGACGGCGTCACAAAGTATAACGTGACGCTGTCAGGCCTTATTTCTGATGGTTTTTCGTGACTTTATTGTTTTCTTCACTTTTTCCCCCAAAAATGTCAAAAAAGCTTCAAATTCCAGCATTCGCGTCCCAAATACCTAAAATGCAAAAAGAAACGATTTGAGCCAATATTTGATCATATAAACATGATTTTGGGCTTAAATGACCCTTTAAAAAGGTATCAAATAAATCCTTATCACAACAACATAATAATCCATAATCCATGAATCATGCTAACTTGGTTTATGATCATCAAACATGAAAAACATGACTAAATCCATAACCAACATACTTACTAACCAAAACCCCCCAAATTCTTCATACGAACTTGAAATCAAACTTGAATATTAACACTTACCTTTGACGAGGATTAGTCAAGGATGCTTGTAACTCCATAGGTTTAGCCTAATCTGTTGGTCCCTTTTACTTGGTTATCAGTAACTAAGAAGCTAAAGTAACCAAGTTATATGACTTTAAACAAAGATGTAAAAATGATTAACAATAAAGTAACGTAAAAATAAGAGACAATATTTTCCAACGTTTAATTCTTTATTAGAAGTTAATCACAAAGAATCGTACCCAAGTGTTTGCGGAATAACACTTGGGGTTGAATTGACAAGTATTGTATGGACTCCTCACTAAACTCAACTATGTTGAGTGACAACTTAAATTACCCACTGAGCTATCTCAGGGGCTTGTGTTGTTCTTTGGAGGAGTAAAGTGGTTTGTGAATGCTTTGCATTAATTGCACAAACTTGTCAACTTTTACTCCTCACATTTGCTTCCTATTTATACACAAGTATAGAACAACTAAATATACATTGGACCTAAAGTTTCCTTAACAATATCTTGAAAGATATTATTCTTCTGGCAAGGAACCTTCATTGAGTTAGATCCAAAAGGCACTTTCTGATGACAGACTGGTTTTAACCATTTGGGGAAAGTTTGACATTAAAGTGATAAAGCACTTTAATAAAGCAGCTCAGACTTTCCCGCCTAGTCCCGCCAAAACTTCAGTCTTCATGTCATCAGTCTTCAGTACGATTAAGTTGTTGAGGAGTCATTGGGGTTCAGTGAGTTATTGTCATCCTCACTGAACCCATCACCTTCTTCTTGGCTTAGATCACACTTCACTGAGTTCCGCCTCACTGAATGGAGAACCTTTCTTCTTAGGCTCGGTCTTAGCATCCTGAAGGTGACTCACTGAGTTACTGTTCACTCAGTGACTTGTTTACACTTAGGTTATTTTATGTTCAAATCCTTGTTAGAAGATGTGGGGAATTCAGTGACCCAACAATCTCCCCCTATTTGAACATACAAATAGCCTAAGTGATACTTGATTCAGCATGAGTTGTCAGGGTACATCTTTTCTTACTGAATGTTTGTTGTAATTGTAAGTAGGACATAACTATTTAAACAAAACATCATTTTATTTATAGCTATTACATTTTTCCTACAAATTACAAACAAAAATAAAGATAGTTGTTGCAGATCAGATGTTCAGATGATAGCTAAGTCCCTTAATCTTAGCTTTCTTTGATCTCAGTAGGTGGTTCTCAGGATGCTTTTCAATCTTTTCCCGAAGGTCCTTACAGAACCTTTGGTTTGCACCACTATGTATAGGAGAAGCTAACATCAGGTACAATACCATTGCCGTGACCCCTGCCTTGTCTATATCAAACCACCCTTGGAAGGCAAGGTCTCCATATTCATCTGTAAAGCATAGACCTCGTTCAGGGGTTTCAAGCACAGTATTGTTCACGAAGGTGATTCCTTCAGGAACGGACCTATCACAATCCAATCCTGGGACCTTGACCTCAGGCTCGGATTCAATATGCTTCCTTTTTCTTTTGGTGGCTGTTGATGAAGCAGTTCCTGTTGTTGGAGCAGGAAGAAGGGAGGGAATGTTGAGGGCTTCAGGCATTGCTCTCAGTCTGTCATACCTTTCACTCAGTGACTTGAGAAGTTGATCAACAACGGCACCATTTTTCTTGGCGATGATGGGACGGAGTTCATCAAGTTCAGTGATCCCAAAGTCAGCGAATTTGAATGGGTTATGAGTGTCCATGATTCTTTTATCAGCCCCCTGAAGACAGTGACCATTGCGGGTTTGGTATTCCTGTGGATTTTGATGTCAGTGATGGTTTCAGGCTTCAATCTTTCCTTCATCACCCAATGATATCTTTCAACCCTGGTCTTTCTGATTTGAGCTTGTCTTTTCAGCTTTTCTTCCCTTTCCCTTTTCAGAGCATTCATTTGTTCTTCTTGAGCCTTTTTAAAGGCTGCACCAGCTTGCTCAGTAGCTAGTGCCTCAGTATCTAGACCGATCTTTTCAGCCTCCTCATGAACAACCTGTATCAGTTCAGGCTTGCTCAATTTCTCTTCTTCAGCTGCCTTTGCCGCTTTCTCAACTCTTTCCATGTAGTCTTGTATTTGGTCATGGGTGAGTTGATAGATTTTTCCATTAATTTCATACGGGACCCTGATAGGTTCATCAGGGTCAACTCTGACAATTTTGGAGGTAGGCTGGAGTCTTACTTCAGGTTCTGAGGTGGTGGCTATGCTTTTTCCTCTGTCCTGAAAGAGAGTGGAGGAGACTGGTTCCTCTTGTGGTGGAACTTGAGTGATCGGTGTGGCTTCAGTGACATGCTCCCCCTCAGTGTGAGAGGGCCGTCCAGCTTCTTGTTCATCAGTAATAGGGGTTTCAGGAACATTCTCCCCCTCAACAATTGCCGGAGCTGCAGTGATGGCAAGTGTTGGAGTTACTGAAGATGAAGTAGAAGTACCCTTGAAGGCTTGAAACATTTCCGTCATCATAGACTTGATCTCCGCACTATCCTGATGAATGAGAGATACCTTGGAGTCAAGTGAAGCCTGAGAATTTTCAAGGGCAGTCATCCTGGATCCCATTGTCCATGCCAGAGATGTGGACTTCAGGGATTGAGCTGTCACTGATGCTTCCAACTGATTGAAGGAAGACTTGAGGGACTCCACCGTGGAGCTGAGATTCTGAACATTTGAATCCCTTATCAAGCCAAGTAACTCAGTAAGAGCCGCCGAGTTGACCTGATACGTCTCAGATGCCTGAAGAATTTTCTTGTTGAGCTCAGGATCATCCTTGACTGATTCTTGAACTGACTTAACCCCTGTAGCCAGCTCCTTTAGAGATTTCAAAAACTGATTGATGTGTGAAGCCATTTGTGTCAGGGAGTGAGTGACAGTGGAATTTTGCTCCCTGACATCTTCATTGTAATCTTCAACAGCATCTTTGAGGAGGTGATAGTGGACTGCTTGCTCAGTATGCAGATCAAACACCTCTTCAGTGACCCCCCTGTATAAAACATTGGTCATTTTCTTGATGAACTTTTTGAAAGCTCTTTCAGTGAGAGGAGTTGAAGCGTCTTCTGAGGTTTCCGGCTCGGAATGTTGTTCATCTTCATCATGGTTAGAGGTTTGAGGAGACTGAGTAACAGGTTCAGGGACTGTCTCCTCATCCTCCATATCATCTCCGGCCGTGAAGACTTCCTCGTCACTGTTGAATTCATCATCAGAAAATAAGAATGCCTGAGCATCCGCCAGGGAGGTAATCTGCAACAAATGGAGGTTATCCGGCTCCTCTTCATAGGAAGATTTGCCTTCGTTTTGGCCAGGTCCTGACCCCTCAAATCCGGTAGGTTGGGTTTTACCTACCTGGTCTTTAAGGTCAGTTCCCGAGTAATGCGCACCTCCGGGAGTGGTTTTGGGTTCCATATCAGCAGGTGGTTTATATCCCTCTGAATCTTTGTCCCCCGTGACCCCTTCAGACACTGATGGGTGTTTCTTAGTGCCATCACGAGGAGCCGTGATTGTTGTGTCCCTATCAGTGGGTTGTATGTTTCCCACTGAGTCTTGGGGATGAGTAGGGGTGCCCTCAGACAAAAGCTTTGATTTGCGAATGTCCTCATCAGGCAAATGAGTGGTTGAGTCCCCCTTTCCAACAGGCTTGTTCTGGCCTGTCGAAGGTTTAGGAACATGAACTCCCTGATGCTTGGGTTGTGATTTACCCGAGCCTTTAGCAGGATGTGATTGTTTGTGGACCCCCTTCTCAGTGGAGTAGTGCTGCCCCACCGAGGATTTAGGATCCCTTACTCCCTGAGACTCTGGTTGTGATTTGCCAGAGCCTTTAGCAGGATGTGAAGGTTTGGTTTGTTTCGGCTCAACTGTCTTGTTTATGACAGTAGAGTCTTTGGAAACGGGTATGCCCGAGGACACTGAGTGTGATGTCTCAGTGCCCTCCGTTGGCTTTTGTTGCAGGCCTAGTGACTGGGTTATAATTCTCATGGTGTCAGCAGTCAAGGGCTGTTGTGGTTGCCTCATTGTAGGCTTGGGATCAGAGGTCTCAGTGTCGAGTGACTTGGGTTGAGCCACCTTCCTGGACCCCTGTCCCTTCTTCCTCTTCACCTTTTTGGTGGGAGAGGGGACTGGTGAAACTTTATTGTCACCCTGGATAGCAGTACGCATGTACAATGTCAGGGTGACAGGTGTAACCTCAAGAGGGTCACGTGAGTAATTAGCCTTGTGTAGGACGTCAGGCTCAAAACCTATTGCATCAGGCCTATCATACTCAGACCCAAGCAAGTCTTGTAGGGCACAAGAAACAAATCTAGGATATGACATATGTTTTTGCCTAGACTTCCCCCCTAACTTTGCTATGAGGTCCCTGAAGATGATTTCTCCAAGGTCTATCATTTTACCCTCAATGAGACAGAACACTATCATTGCCTGAGTAGTGTTTAATTGCTCAGTCGAGGATTTATTTCCCCAGAGAACCTGAATGACAAAAGTCATTAGAATCCTCCAGGGAGCTGGGAACCAGGTCTTAATTATTGGGGCTTTGGATAATAGGGACCCTGGTGTCACCTCAGGGTGATTTTTGTCATAGGGTCCCAATTCCAGTAAGACCTCCTTTACCTCTTTCTCAGAGGGTTGGACAGTGAAGGTCGTGGTGTAGTCAAGCCCAGTGGCTTTGACAAAAGTTTTATAGTCAAGAGTTAGGGACTTAGTTCCATTCTTGACTGTAAACTTTATTTTGGCCTCTTTTGGCGCATCAGGGTTTTCAACCACCGCTGTGCACCAAAATTCCCTTAAGTAGTCATGATAGATGACTGAGGGGGTCTTTGTGAATGAGGTGGTCAGGAAGCAGTTCTGAAGGAACTTCACCACATCCCTGTATTCAGGGTACCCAGCAGGGTAGGCAAAGTTCCCCACCACATTGTTCTTGGTAAGGTCTACGCTTTCCATTTGGAAATCCACATTGGGTGCGTATTTTACGACCTTAGAAGAAGCCATTTGGTAATAAAAGGCCTGGTTTTGAAAAAATGGTATTGGTGAGGGAAACACACGCAGTTTTGAAAACAATTTGCAAGAGTTTAGTTATGATTTTGAAAGCATGTGTGTTTTTCCCTTTTTGTGGGGGTATTTATAGTGGGAATTAAGGTAGTGATGTTGCGGATATCAAAAACTTATAATATTCAACCAAAACGGCATAATAATATAGGTTTGAGATCCGCATTAAATATCACGATTCCCACTACCCCCTTTTCTCTCACCCTTTGGGGTGCCTCTGCAAATAATGCACTTTTACAGAGGAAAAATCATCACACTTTTTGTGTGTGAGAGAGCATTTAATGCTCAGTGGTGTTAGGTGAAAGAGATGTGGGGGCCCACGATGTGGATGCCAGTTGTGTAAGTGACATATATTCCTATATTTAATAGGAATCAGTTACCTACCTGGGACATTTACTAACTAAGTATTCAGAACATTTAGTTAGGGTATTGAATGCCATTTTTCATCCACAGCCCCCTGAATGAAATATCATTAAAAAAAACTTTCAGGAAGGGATGTGATCAGGGACCTAGAGAATATACATCATGTTGGAACACTTTTGATCAGTTCCCTGATTCTATGTCCAACATGCCCAGTTCAGCTTTCAATCTTGTGAAAGTGGGTTCATCCAAAGGTTTAGTGAAGATATCAGCTAGCTGATACTCAGTGGGGATGAAATGTAGTTCAATTTCTCCATTAGAGATATGGTCCCTGATGAAGTGGTATCTGATGTCAATGTGTTTGGTTCTTTGATGAAGTACTGGATTGTTTGAGATGGCTATGACACTTGTATTATCACAAAAGATAGGTACCATCTTATACTGAATGCCATAGTCACTCAGTTGGCTCTTCATCCATAGTACATTTGCACAACATCCTGCAGCAGCCATATATTCAGCTTCAGCTGAGGACATGGCCACTGACTGTTGTTTCTTTGTACTCCAACACACAAGTTTACCACCAAGAAATTGGCAGGATCCTGAAGTACTTTTCCTATCCATGTTATATCCTGCATAGTCAGAGTCAGTGTACCCTTTGAGATCAAATCCTGAACATTTTGGGTAATACAAACCAAGGTTTGGAGTACCCTTCAGGTACCTGATGATTCTCTTGACAGCAGTGAGATGTGATTCTTTAGGGTCAGCCTGGTATCTGGCACACAGGCAGACTGAGAATTGGATATCAGGCCTTGAGGCAAGTAAGTACATCAGGGAGCCAATCATTCCTCTGTATAAGGTTTGATTCACTGATTTTCCAGTGAGATCAGGGCCAAGGTTGTTTGGAGGAACCATAGGGGTTTTCACTGAAGAGCAGTCAGTGAGCTCATACTTCTTCAGTAGGTTCCTGAGGTATTTTTCTTGGCAAATGAATATTCCTTTATCAGTTTGTTTGATTTGGAGTCCAAGAAAGTATGTGAGTTCACCCATCATGCTCATTTCAAACTTTGTGGTCATAAGTTTTTCAAATTGTTTGCAAAGTTTGTAACTTGTTGAGCCAAAGATGATGTCATCAACATATACTTGGACAAGAATGACATCATCCTTTGTTCTGTAGATGAACAGTGTGTTGTCAATTCTTCCTCTTTCAAACTTGTTTTGGATCAAGAAGGCTGAAAGAGTTTCATACCATGCCCTGGGTGCTTGTTTCAGTCCATAAAGGGCTTTGTTAAGATTGTAGACATGGTTGGGGTATTCACTACTTTCGAAACCAGGAGGCTGTTGCACATAAACATCTTCTTTGATGTTACCATTTAGGAATGCACTTTTAACATCCATTTGGTAAACTTTAAAGTTCATGTAAGTTGCATAGGCAAGGAAGATCCTGATGGCTTCCATTCTAGCAACAGGTGCAAAGGTTTCCTCATAGTCTATACCTTCCTGTTGATTATATCCTTTGGCAACCAGTCTTGCTTTGTTTTTGATGACTGTGCCATTCTCATCAGTCTTGTTCTTAAAGACCCATTTCATACCAATGATTAAAACACCCTGGGGGCATTCAACAAGGGTCATGACATCATTTCTGTCAAATTGTTCCAATTCATCTCTCATGGCCTGAACCCAACTTTCATAAGTCAGGGCTTCTTTGACATTTTTAGGCTCAATTTCTGAGAGATAGTCAGCATAAAGACATATATTGGCAGTGGCAGCCTTGAGTTTGGCAGCCTTGCTTCTTGTGAGCATGCCTTCAGTAGGTTCACCAATGATGTTCACAAGCTCAATGATTTTGGATCTAGTCCAGCTATCCTGAGGTTTGGGATAGGAATTTGAGCTTGTAGGAGCCTGATTAGGTTCAGACTCAGGAACATTAGGTAACTCATCAGTATGTACTTCAGTGACAACTGTAGGAACAATTTGTTCTGTTGGTTCCTGAACATTTTGTTCAGTGGTGTCAGTCTCATTTGAGACGGGCTGAGTTTCAATGAACTCACTGATAGGTGGTTGGGGTAGGTTGTGAGGGATGATGTAATAGGAGACATCAGCATCTGCTTGGTATTGAGTTGAGGGATTATTCTCAGGATGATACTCATCAGGAGGATATCTTGATGAGTCATCAATACCAATCTCTTCTACTGAGGATTTTGAGAACCTGATGGATTCAGTGCTCTCATTAACAGTAATGTGATAAGTTTCCTCAGTTTGTTGTCTCCTTGTGTTGAACACCCTGAAGGCTTTAGAGACCAGGGAATATCCCAGGAAGTATCCATCATCAGCTTTGGCATCAAATTTACCTAAGTGATCCTTGTGGTTATGTATAAACACAGGACACCCAAATACATGAAAGTAGCTGATGTCAGGAATCCTTCCTTTGAATATCTCATAAGGAGTCTTGTTATGCCTTTTCACAATGATTGACCTGTTTTGAGTGTAGCAGGCTGTTTTAACTGCCTCAGTCCAAAAATGTTTTGAGAGGACTGAGCCATTCAGCATTGTTCTTGCTGCCTCAATGAGTGTTCTATTTCTCCTTTCAGCTACTCCATTTTGTTCAGGAGTATAGGGAGAAGTGAAATTTTGAGAAATCCCTTTCTCATCACAAAAACACTCAAGGTCTTGGTTTTTGAATTCAGTGCCATTGTCAGTCCTGATCTGTTTAACTTTGACATCATTTTGATTTTCAATGTTCCTGACAAATGACATGATTGTTTTAGTTGCCTGACTCTTTTTGGTCAGGAAGTAAACCCAAGTATATCTTGAGTATTCATCCACTATGACCAGAGTGTACTTCTCATGGTGTATGGACACTGGACTGACAGGTCCAAAAAGGTCCATATGAAGAAGATGCAGGCAGCTTTTGATGGAAAAGGTTTGTTTGGTTTTGAATGATGCCCTGTGGTGTTTTCCTTTTTCACAAGCAGAACAAGGCTTGTCTTTGGTATACACCAGGGATGGAAGGTCCAGAACTTTGTTCTGTTTGGCCAGGTTGTTGATGTTTTTGAAGTTGAGATGAGAGAGTCTCCTATGCCATAGCCAGTTGATTGTCTCACTTGCCTTTGAGAATAGGCGAGTCCCATTTTGAGTCAGGGATGACATGTCAAGGACATATACATCATCCCTCCTGGGGGCAATCAACACAACTTCCTTATTGGCATTAAAGATGGTCCCTCTCTTGTCATCAAACTGAACTATGTATTTGGCATCACATAGTTGGGAAACACTTATCAGGTTGTACTTCAGACCATTAACATAAGCTATTCTTGTAAAAACTATACCATTGCAGTTTACTGAACCATAACCCTCAGTGGGAGCTGATGAGTTATCACCAAATACTACTTTGGGTCCTGGTTCTTCCACATATTTGTGCAGAAAACTTTTCACACCAGTCATACTTCTGGAGCATCCACTGTCTAGATTCCAGGTAGGATCCTTGATGTGTTTCTGCACAAACAGTAAACTGGGTTAGTTTTGCTTGTTGACCCACCTTCTAGTGGGCTTAGTCCTCAGGGACCTTTTGAACTCAGTTAGTGAATCATGGTCTGAAGTTGTGTGACCTGAGCTTCCACATGTTTTACATTTTGTGGATGTTGATGCATCAGGTGACTGAGAAGTGTTGGTATGGTTTTTCCTTCTGGACTGAATCACTTTGTCATGCCCCCTGGTTTCATGGGAGGGATCTCCACAGATGTCACAGCATTCTTTCATCATACAATCATCAGGAATATGATCATTGAAACCACAGTGAGGACATGGTGAGAAAGGCTTAGCCTTCAGTCTTTGTTTAGAAGGTGTGGCATACTGATAGCCTTGGGTTTTGTATTGACCCCTTGCCTTTAAAGAGGCAGTGTGGGGGATGTGATCACAAGTTCTGTGGTCCTCTTGTTTGCATATCATACAAAACAGGACCCTGTAGCATTTATCAGTGCTGTGATTTGGATAATTGCACAGTTCACATCTCCCTGAGGGTCTGGGTGTGGTTTTTGGTTTGGAAGAACCTGAGGATACTGAGGGCTTTGTAGATTTAGAGTCAGATTTTTTCTCAGTAGACTCAATTTTCTCACTCAGCATCCTGACAAGTTCAGCAAGCTGATCAACCTTTGAATCAGTGCTTTCATGCTTCACTTCAGTAGTTACTGAAGGTTTTTGGTGTTCAGTGGGTACAGGAGTAGGTCTTTTCAGTATAGTCCTTCCTAACCCTGATTTCTCTTTAGGAGAATGTGGTTGAAAGACTAATGGTGCAAGGTCAGAATTGGGTTCTGCTCCCTGAAGTTGTTTCAGTGGAGGGAGTGGTGAATCAGACTTAGACTCAGTGATGGACTAAGTAGGACTAAGTTCATCAGTGACTCCTAGCAGCTCCTTTATAGCCTGACTTTCAGGCTCCAGGATTCTTCCAGTGTTAAAATTTGGCAATTTACTATCAGGATTGTTTCTTTCAATCCAATCACTGGGTTTGGGAGCTAGTTCTTTGCTAGAGAGAATGTTGGTTAATAGAAAAGTTGTAGAATGGCTACTCTCCCCAGAAACTTCAGTGAGTTGGTCATCACCCAGACCAGCCTTTTTGGGGCTGGGTGAGAGACTCAGTGTTTGAAAAAGTTTGGGGTTTTTCTGAGTCCATTTCCAAATAGTTTCCTTTTCTTTCTTAAGTTCTTCCTGAAGAGCTTGATTTTGTTTTACAAGTTCAAAGTTTTGAATTTGAAGTGTAACACTTTCAAGCTTGGCTTGTTTTAAGACAAGTAATTCATCTCTACTATGATTTAATTCAAAACTCAGTTTGTTAAATTTTGAAAACAAATTAAGTCTTTGCTCTTCAACATACTTAAGATCAACATTAATATAATCTAAGTAAGATTTCCAATCATCATCATCATCCATAGAAAGTAAAAGATTTACCTTTCTCATAGTGATGTTGATTCACCATTTCTTGCATGACTCTTCCCCACAGCAAGTTTGTTGTCTTCTGACAGAGCCATCAGGGCGCTGATGTGAACTTCATCATCATCAGAGGACACTTCAACCTCATTCCAGTCATGTGTTTCAGCAACAAGCCCTTTGTTCTTGGCTTGAGTAGGCTTTGGAGCTTGAGGAGGCTGAGACACTGTTGAGGATGATTCAAGAAGGGCAAGCTTAGCTTTTGCCTTTCTGTACTTTGCTTCAAAGTCAATTTGAGGGACTTTTTCAAATCTTTGACTAGACTGAAGCATTTTTGGTTGAAATTTGCTGGGGCCTGAAAATGAGTTATTTCCTGAAAACTTGAAAGATGGTTCTGAGGTGGTTTTTGAAAAACAATCTTTAGCAAAATGCCTCATTTTGCCACATTTAAAGCATTCAGTATTGTCATTTGCTTTAGAAGGAATTTTGTTTTTCTTAAAAAACCTTTTTGAATTAGCAAGGAGTGCTCTTTCATGAAATTCAATTTGAAGATCATTAAGATATTCCTCACTGGTTCTTTGGTCAACCTCATCATCAGATCCATCCTGAAAATCCTGCACAACACCTTTTGAATAGAAAGCAGTTGATATGGGTGTAATTGTCAAGGCCTTTTTGGTCTCCTGAGCTTTACCAGGGTATCTCCTGGTGATAAGATTGTCTTCATAGACAAACTTCCTATAGATGGCAGGGAGCTCAAGGTTCTGAATGTGGTTTGCATTTCTCAATCCCTGAGAGAAGTTTAACCACTTCTCAGGGAGACTGTTGACAAAACCAACATTGATTTCATGTTTTGACAGTATAACACCATCATTGGTCAACTCATTCAGGAGGGTCTTATACCGAGTATAAGTCTCAGAGAGACTTTCAGAATCCTTGGCCCTGAAGGTATTGAATTCAAGCTTCAGGTCCATGATTCTATTCTCTTTGGTATCAGAAGGCCCTTCATAGCTATGAACAAGGTCAGTCCATGTCTGCTGGGCAGTGGGACAGTTAATCACTGATTCCATTATATCATCAGGAAGGCATGATATAATGATGCTTTTCAGGCGCTGGTCTTGATTGACCACCCTCCTTTCATCTGGGGTCCACTGAGCTTCAGGTTTGATTAAACCTTGGGCAGTTGTTGGGACATATGAACCCTCATTAATCAGTTTGATGTAATAAGGTTCCATCCCAGTTAAGTAGCAAAGCATTCGCTTTTTCCACTTGTTAAATTTTCCAGCTTCAAGTCGAGGGGCAGTTGCTGAATAACTTCCACCCTTTTTATCAACAAGCTGGGGAGCATCTATGTCAGTCATAGTAGGATCTTGATTTTAAAACTTGAGCACTCTTAAGTTTTGAAAACAGGTTTAAGTTTTACAAATCAGAGGCTTTAATACCACTTGTTGGTCCCTTTTACTTGGTTATCAGTAACTAAGAAGCTAAAGTAACCAAGTTATATGACTTTAAACAAAGATGTAAAAATGATTAACAATAAAGTAACGTAAAAATAAGAGACAATATTTTCCAACGTTTAATTCTTTATTAGAAGTTAATCACAAAGAATCGTACCCAAGTGTTTGCGGAATAACACTTGGGGTTGAATTGACAAGTATTGTATGGACTCCTCACTAAACTCAACTATGTTGAGTGACAACTTAAATTACCCACTGAGCTATCTCAGGGGCTTGTGTTGTTCTTTGGAGGAGTAAAGTGGTTTGTGAATGCTTTGCATTAATTGCACAAACTTGTCAACTTTTACTCCTCACATTTGCTTCTTATTTATACACAAGTATAGAACAACTAAATATACATTGGACCTAAAGTTTCCTTAACAATATCTTGAAAGATATTATTCTTCTGGCAAGGAACCTTCATTGAGTTAGATCCAAAAGGCACTTTCTGATGACAGACTGGTTTTAACCATTTGGGGAAAGTTTGACATTAAAGTGATAAAGCACTTTAACAAAGCAGCTCAGACTTTCCCGCCTAGTCCCGCCAAAACTTCAGTCTTCATGTCATCAGTCTTCAGTACGATTAAGTTGTTGAGGAGTCATTGGGGTTCAGTGAGTTATTGTCATCCTCACTGAACCCATCACCTTCTTCTTGGCTTAGATCACACTTCACTGAGTTCCGCCTCACTGAATGGAGAACCTTTCTTCTTAGGCTCGGTCTTAGCATCCTGAAGGTGACTCACTGAGTTACTGTTCACTCAGTGACTTGTTTGCACTTAGGTTATTTTATGTTTAAATCCTTGTTAGAAGATGTGGGGAATTCAGTGACCTAACATAATCACCCCAAAAGTTCTCATAAAATCATCATAGGGATAATTTCCACGGCTTGAAGGTTTCTAGCTTTTTCCCTCCTTTTTTATTTGATAATACACGTGCATAACACGTGTTAATATGGGACAAATTTATGGACATCAGGGTTTATAAGGAGCCAATGGCATTTATATAACTTTGGTCTTAACTAGACTTTTGCACCGTTAGTCCCTACCATTAAGTCGTGACGCCGGAGGTCCTTTTTCGATAAATATTTGCATTCTTGGTCCTTATTCGTGGTAAATATTGACCGTAAGGCTTTTCTAATTTCCCATAAACATTATAAAATATCTATAATTAAAACCATAAAAATTAAGGTGTTACAAAACCCCAATTCCAGCTGCAACTCAATCTTATTTCGTCAAACATACTCCAAATCTATATATAAGTTTACACATGGCCGTCCCTGAATTTTTGAAAATTTTTAGAGCACTTGACCGAATTACATAATGAGCCATTTCGAAAAGAAATGTTATATATAGAGCGTTATCATTTATAAGATATAATGCAATTAGTTATCTAAACGATTAAAATATTGCTCATTTAAGAAATTTTATCATCCAATACTTTTCTCTTCGTAAAAAATATATGTATACATACATATAATTGTTAACTTGACAAATTTTAGATATTTTAAAATTTTTAGGGCCTTAAATGACCGCCCACCTTACACGTCCTCAAAAACGGCCATGAGTTTACACAAAACATTAATATGAATCACACAAAGTCTTAATTTGATCATTTTCTTCATAAATTTTTAAGAAGCGAGTCTAGTACGTATTCAGTCCTCTTGGATGATTAAACACGACATCAGGGCTGCTTATAAAGCAAGACCAAGAACAAGACACACGCTGCTCATAAAGCAAGACCAAGACACGCTGACATATAATTGCCATGTTTTTTTTACAATCATGATATTTCACATTTAAGTGATTAGGTCAAATTCATCATCATATCATATATGTACGGACAAAGACTGGAACCAACCCCCCCTTCCTTTTTTTTTTCTTTTTTTTCTGTAATAAAATCGTACGAGCAGTTAAACCAGAATATAACATAATCCCATATACAATATACGTAACTGTTTAATACACATGCAAGTTGTTGTGTCACGATACAAAATTAAGTGTCGTGATCATTTCCCTAATAAAATTGATACAATATCACATGATAGTATAGAACATCAACGTATACCGCATTTCAAGATGATTGATGAGTATCATAGCGAATTTAATAGGTGAAAAGAGTAATGTGTGTGTGTTGTGTAGGTGTTTTATGAGTAGGATGGAGATGAGAGAGCAATTAAGTAGGGTGGGCTACATTGTATTATGATACTTCACTTTCCTACTCTACATGTCCATCCATCATATCTGCTTTTCAGTAAGGTCCAATAAAGTTTTTAAATATGTTTACATTTAGGGCATGTTAACCACACCCTCCCCTACATTTTAGTCACACCTCCCTATTTTTTTTTTAATTTTTTTTTAATTTTTATAATTTTATTTATATCAAAAAGCTATAAACTTGAAAGTGCGGAACATAAAATGTAAAGTTTAATATGTCAAACGCTTAAAACTGTCAAAAATACGAAACAGAAACTGACAAAAAGCGAAGTTATACTGGAAAAAAATAGGGGGACAAGGAGGAGACAAGGGGCCTGCCACCCTTGTCCCCCGTATGGTTAATAGATCCCTTACATTTTAGTGTGTGTTTGACATCCTCACGTTAGGTGTTTTAAGGTGTTTCTACTCGTTGTTCCAAACAAATGTTTTCTCTGAGGCTCAACGGAGTGGCTCTTTTTTGGAGCTTGACAAGTGAGCAACTCACTCCATCAGTTCCATTTCCCATCTCCAAGTCGCGCGTGACTTGGAAGAAAAAATAAAAAATAAAAAAATAAAAAAAAGGTGTGTACGGTGAGTAACTCACCAAGCAAAAAAGAGAAAAAATATAGTTTTTATAATTAAATATTTGGTTTGTGAGTGTGTGTGAGGTATTTAGTAGAATATATTTTTATAAAAGTGAGTGAGAGTGACTAGTACACTAGGGATGCATGGTGAATGGGAGTGAGTGGAAATAAGAGGAGAGAGAACACTTAGGTAGTGCTGAGTGAGTTGCTAACGCTACTTCTAGTCTAACATTGAAAAAAATGGCCAAGGTGGTAATTTGTGCTTTATTAAATCACACATAACAGCGTCAAACCTCATGTGCGAGAGGAGCAATTTTGGAGAGTGACGGTGTGCTTTATTAAATCGCATATAACGGCGTCCAACCTCAGGTGGTGCTGAGTGAGTTGCTGCTACCACTACTTCTAGTCTAACATTGAAAAAAATGGCCAAGGTGGTAATTTGTGCTTTATTAAATCGCACATAACGGCGTCAAACCTCATGTGTGAGAGGAGCAATTTTGGAGAGTGACGGTGAGCTGGCTGCCCGACTTACCGGTGAGACGGGCAACTCTTTATGTATGTGCGTAAGTGTGTGTTGTTTGTGATGTGCGTGTATGTGTTTGTAAGTGTGATTAGTGTAAATGGTGAGAAGAAAGCCACTGTTACAAGTGTTTTAGTGACGACTGAGTGAAAATAAGATAAAAAAAATATGGCGATGATATGAAAGTGAATGAAAATTAAAGTATATTACTACTTACTAGTAATCACTGTGGTGGTTTATGTTTAACATAAAGTTCATATCCGAATTGGATCAAATTATGTTATTCAAGATTTTGTTCACTTCTTATTTCATCAAAGAACAAAAAGTTGGCGATAATGGTTAACCTAAGCGTCTAGAAGAAACTTTAAGCTGTTTAAAAATGCACCATATAAAAGTAACACACATAAGTTTATGACAAATTAAAAATTTTCAACCCGTGTGAAAAGCTTTAAGATGGAGGAAACTAATATGAAAACTATATTGGAATAGAACTGAAATCTCGAGTAGACTACACCTACAGGACAAACTACACAAAATAACTTGTGTTGTTGTGCAAACGTAACTTGATGACTCGAACTTGTTTAAAGCTTTTTGATGAACCGACACGTAACCCTCCCTTGAAAGCTGGGGTGGAGCCAGAATTTTAAGTTGAGAGTGGCCGAACTTAACGTAAAAATTATAGCAATATATATTGCACAAAAAACGATTTTTTAATCCATCATACTCTAACACCATAATATAATGTCGGTTAATTTATTCATTTATGAATTTTTAACAAAATATGATAATGTCAGTTAAATTATTCATTTTTGAATTTTTAACAATATATTGATAGAATATAGGGGCTAACTACAAAAACTAGTAAAAAATAACTTATAGGCTTAATAATAATTATTTAACAAAGTGTGCTGATTAAGGGATGCTCAACACCACTAGTCATCCTACTAGCTCTATTTTTACTCGGAAAATAATGTCGGCCCCCTACCACAATATTTATTCATTAAAACACCATATCGTTCAAACTTTATATTATGAGTGTAAATTTATTTATGCATGCATATATACAAATTTTGATAGGTGGTAGAAGTACACTAAGAAATCATAATTGTAATAAACCTGCAAATAGTGTTTTTATATTGTATTTTTGTGTGTATTATGCATGTGGTCCAACAACACCATTATACTTCCTATCTTTTACGGCCTACGTCGGGCTATATGTGGTCCTCTCTAAACAATCATTATCGTATTCACAAGTTCTTTTTTTTGGAACGGTATCGTATTCACAAGTTTATTACATGTTTTCTTCTGTATTTTCAAATGCGTTTGTGATATATATATATATATATATATATATATATATATATATATATATATATATATATATATATATATATATATATATATATATAATAATGTATTTGAGACTATTCTATAATTAGAAAGACTTAAAATTCAGACTTTTACTTGCTTATTATGGAAGGATTTCAAAATTAATTGGTTAGAAAACAAGTTGTTAGAAAGTTTGTTAGAAAGCAAGTTGGTTAGGAAGTTTGTTAGGAAGCATGTTGGTTATTAAACTAAAATTTATTTGACTTAACCATCTCTACTTATAAAGCATAAAAACAACTAAATATGTAGCCAAATAACGCAAAATATAATCACAGGTACCCGCCGCCGCATTGCGCAGGTACCATTTTATTATATATATATATATATATATATATATATATATATATATATATATATATATAGACACACACACAAGTCATACAACCAAATATTCATTTTCATAATGGCATTATACATATATACATAAAAAAAAAAAAAAAAAAAAAAAAAAAAACCTAAACAACCCCTTAAAATATGTAACAAATTGTTGGAATATGAACATATTTTGTAAATGTACGTCTGGAAAGTACTCGAGCTTATGAGATCGCATGCGTTACTTTTAAAATTCAATTTGTATAATTAAAATATATAAAGTATTATATCAACTAATAAGCCTAACGACCATTATATTACTTAAAGTAAGTTACTAATGGTCGTTAGACGAAAGAAAAAGAACCTAAATGTAAATTAAAGAAGAGAAGGATCCAGAAATCCTTCCGTCCTCCAATATTCGGCCGACCCACTTCTTAGGGAGTTAGGGTTTTGTTTCTTGAGCTCTAAGCTTTGATAACTATATATATGGATCCATTATTCATTATTAGGTTATCTATTGGAATCAAAAAGCAAGTATTTTTTCTGTCCTTCTTCCCTCTCTACATAATCGATCAAACACCCCCTTTGCGTGCAAGGTTTGATTTGGTTTTGCAACCAAGTGATTTACTTGCTTATTGGTTTTGAAAACTAGCATTCTAATTGAATTGTTAGTAAAGGTATGTGTGAGAACATAAAGGGATCAAATCTTTTGAATTTTGTGGTTTGTTCTTGATCGATCCATAAATAACCATAATTAGGGTTCTTGATTAATTTGCACAAAAGGTAAACAAAGTAATTCAATTAGGTTAATTACTGCACAATGCGAACTTGTGATTATATATTTGTTTAGAGTATGTGATTAATATACTTAAACTTCAAGCCGTTAAATAGTATAGTATATTACCTAAAAAAGTGTAAAAAAATTTGGATCTTTATCAATTGTTGCATGGTTTTTACTGTTCTTGTAATTTAATAAGCTCTTAGGGCGATTTTATTGTAAAACGATTGGATCTTTATGATCTTTAAAATTGGTAGAACGAAAACCTAAGATGCATAAAATTTTTACGTGTTTATAACGTGTAATTTTTGATTATATGACGTTATTCGAACTTGTTTACTATTATTAATTGTTAATATGTTATCGATGATGAAAACATGCATGTTTTGTCGTGGTTCTTGATTTTTGATATTGGATATATGATTCTTGAATTAATTGTTAATGGTATATACATGCTTATTCGATGATTAGTCCTTTAATAAAATAATAAAATTAATTAAGATGTTTTAATTTAGTTAATTATTGTATGACACACAGTTACTAAAAATTTGTAATTAATTTTAAGATTGGGGAAGACTCATTCTTTAATGTTTTTACTCATTCTTTAATGTTTTAATTAACTATTTAATTTAGGGCTTACGCTATCGATCTTTTTCGGTGTATGTGGTCCACTTGATACCTTGCTCGAAAACCGAGTGGGAGCCTTATTTAAATATACACATATTACTTAATTGATTTTTATTAGGTTATCATCGGATTAAAATTATGCATGTTATTAATTGTTAATTGTTATGATAAGTGTTATAATGTTTTTAGTTGTTTGTTTATTTGTTTTTTCTTCGTTATGGATCATGTAAAAGAAAAGGGTGTTTTTAGAAAGAAATAAAATAAAATAAAATAAACATGAAATGAAATTTAATTTATTATAAGCTATTGTCTTCCAGAGTCTTATGTGTCACAAAGGTTTAAGTTTATACTCTAATTTGCACCGCGACGAGACTTGGAAGATAAATAGTTTATAATGTGTTTTCTAAATCAAAGTCTTAATTCTTTTGTTGATGATGTTTGTTGTTCCAGCCAATGGCTTATAAATTATTGAGAGTGTGGATCATTACTCGAAGCTATCAGGATATAATTTGTAAGTGAATGGTTGTTGCAAAATAAAATAAAATAAAATAAACATGAAATGAAATGAAATTTATTATAAGAAAAGGGTGTAAAAGAAAAGGGTGTTTTTAGAAAGAAATAAAATAAAATAAAATAAAATAAACATGAAATGAAATTTAATTTATTATAAGCTATTGTCTTCCAGAGTCTTATGTGTCACAAAGGTTTAAGTTTATACTCTAATTTGCACCGCGACGAGACTTGGAAGATAAATAGTTTATAATGTGTTTTCTAAATCAAAGTCTTAATTCTTTTGTTGATGATGTTTGTTGTTCCAGCCAATGGCTTATAAATTATTGAGAGTGTGGATCATTACTCGAAGCTATCAGGATATAATTTGTAAGTGAATGGTTGTTGCAAAATAAAATAAAATAAAATAAACATGAAATGAAATGAAATTTATTATAAGAAAAGGGTGTAAAAGAAAAGGGTGTTTTTAGAAAGAAATAAAATAAAATAAAATAAACATGAAATGAAATTTAATTTATTATAAGCTATTGTCTTCCAGAGTCTTATGTGTCACAAAGGTTTAAGTTTATACTCTAATTTGCACCGCGACGAGACTTGGAAGATAAATAGTTTATAATGTGTTTTCTAAATCAAAGTCTTAATTCTTTTGTTGATGATGTTTGTTGTTCCAGCCAATGGCTTATAAATTATTGAGAGTGTGGATCATTACTCGAAGCTATCAGGATATAATTTGTAAGTGAATGGTTGTTGCAAAATCATCTTCAGGGTGATTGACCGTAATTTTTCCACACCCCACTACATGCTTCGACATATGATGGAATTATCGAAAGAACTTGGGTCTTTGACTCATGCAGTAGTACGATATAGTGGTTAGTCTTTCTTTGAATTGGTTTACCAATTACCGTGATAAAAAGAATAGTATTTTAACTTATAAGTCACGTTGAATCGTGAATTTTTAAAATGATATGGCATTAAGTTTTATATTCACGGAATTTTGCATATAAATTTAAGTGACATACATTATAACAAATAACTTAATTGAGTAATTATTTTTTATTAAAACCTATGATACGAAGATGTATGTATGCTTCTTCGTACATATTTGATATTCACATCAACCTTTGAAAATTTAAGTTTATGCCATCCAATTGTAAGAATACTTGCAATTGCCTTTTACTCTGCGTGAGATGTACGTAAATTGCAACCCAAAGTAAATTACCACTCATCGTTAGACGATGGTGGAATTTTTTCAGTTCTTTATTGGACAACTTAATTGTGTTGCATGGTCAGACCCTTAATCCAAGGCATAAGATGGGATGAAACATGCTTACATGAAACTATGTGATTGTCCCTAGTGCCATTAGTAAGTCCCATAATGATCTAGGAATTGTATATGATTTGCAATTATTGTTCGACACTTACTTTCTTGAATAACACCATTACTAGCAGATCAGCTAATGTAATGGTGCTATGTCAATTAGGATCCTAGCCTTAAGAAAATTAATTGGTTTATGTGTATTAAACTATGGGTATTTATTTTTCTTAAAGGATTTATTATTAAAAGTACTAAATTTTGAAATTTTATCTGTTTTGTAGAATGGCACATTCCGAACAAAACTTGAACAATTCAGCTCCAGGTCGATGCTCGAAAGAGAAAAACATACTGGCCAAAACTTCAATGATTGGTTTCATTAACTTAGGATTGTCCTGAGAGATGTTTAGAGACTTGATGTTTTGGAACAACCTTTACCTAATGCTCCTGCTCCGGATGAACCTAATGCAGAGTTGGAGGCATGGAATACTCAGTATGATCGTCACAATGAAGTAGTATGTATGATGTTCGGTAGTTTGACTCCCGAACTCCAAAAGCAGTTTGAGAATCAGACGCCTCTTCAAGAACTAAAGTCCTGAAAATCAAACAGGTGTTGAATTGTTTGATCTTCTTCAAACTTTTCAAGCTTGCAAATAGGAGGAAGGGAAATCTGTTAGCTCATATGTTTTACAGATGTAGAGCAATCTAGATCAACTAGAACACCTCAACTATAATCTGCCTCAACGATCAGCTATACTGCCTGGATGATTGTAAAGCTTCATTTCGAGGTCTTACAAATCTCGCATCACTCTTCAAGAAAAGTACTCGAGCTTATGAGATCGCATGCATTACTTTTAAAATTCAATTTGTATAATTAAAATATATAAAGTATTATATTAACTAATAAGCCTAACGACCATTATATTACTTAAAGTAAGTTACTAATGGTCGTTAGACGAAAGAAAAAGAACCTAAATGTAAATTAAAGAAGAGAAGGATCCAGAAATCCTTCCGTCCTCCAATATTCGGCCGACCCACTTCTTAGGGAGTTAGGGTTTTGTTTCTTGAGCTCTAAGCTTTGATAACTATATATATGGATCCATTATTCATTATTAGGTTATCTATTGGAATCAAAAAGCAAGTATTTTTTTTGTCCTTCTTCCCTCTCTACATAATCGATCAAACACCCCCTTTGCGTGCAAGGTTTGATTTGGTTTTGCAACCAAGTGATTTACTTGCTTATTGGTTTTGAAAACTAGCATTCTAATTGAATTGTTAGTAAAGGTATGTGTGAGAACATAAAGGGATCAAATCTTTTGAATTTTGTGGTTTGTTCTTGATCGATCCATAAATAACCATAATTAGGGTTCTTGATTAATTTGCACAAAAGGTAAACAAAGTAATTCAATTAGGTTAATTACTGCACAATGCGAACTTGTGATTATATATTTGTTTAGAGTATGTGATTAATATACTTAAACTTCAAGCCGTTAAATAGTATAGTATATTACCTAAAAAAGTGTAAAAAAATTTGGATCTTTATCAATTGTTGCATGGTTTTTACTGTTCTTGTAATTTAATAAGCTCTTTGGGCGATTTTATTGTAAAACGATTGGATCTTTATCAATTGTTGCATGGTTTTTATTGCATGGATTTTACTGTTCTTGATGGCGACGCACTCTTTTGCGAAAGATGAGAAATAAATGTAAAGATAGACAATCCTCGGCAGCGGCGCCAAAAACTTGATGCGTGGGAATCGCACCTTGCTTTACCTCTCGAGGGATCTCGCGAGGCTTACAACCCCCACCAGGCAGTGTACCTGATCGTTGTAGTATAGTATAGTGACAAGTACCGGGGGATTGATCGTTCAGCTTAGGAATAGTGTCGCTAGGATTAGAAAGCCTAATTAATAGTTCTAGAGGTGAGAGATGATTATTTTTTGTATTTTTATAATTTTATGAAAGCAATTAAAATCTCGGGTATTGGGAGAGTGGGCGGAATTAGTTGCTAATCAACTAACCCAAAAGCTACTAATTAAACTACTTAACAAGAAAACTAAACTAAGGTTCTACAAGATAAGTGAAGCATGTCTACCCATGATATGTTACTCCTTGCTAGCTATCCAATCCTACCTATTGAATTGTAACCTTGTTTTAATTGACGGGTTGTATTCCTTAATACCATTCGTGGGGTGGCATACATAACTCCCCAACTCTATGAGCTCTTATCTCCTCCTACACCATGACCCAGCACAACTATAGGGATTGTAAACAGTGGCTCATGCATTAAATACAACCAATAAAGACCTAGTACGCCTCGGTTCATGTTTCTTAAGACGTTCAAGCATGTTACCATTTGGAGATCTGCCAGTTTTCTTAAGCCTAACATATAAATCATTCAATCAAAACAAGAATCAATAAGAAATAAGGATTATAAACTAAACCAATTAGATCTATCGAAGTGTCACGCCCTAATTGATGAAGATAGACACAAACATCAACAAGGAATCAATGAGATCTAATCAATTATATACAAGTTTCACATAAGCATAAGTAGACACAAGGTGAATTAGCAAACCATCATCAAAGAAGAGCAAACAACAATAATAATGGAAAACATAATTAAGATAGAATCATAAAACCAATACATGATGTTTATGGAGTGATTGAAACCCTCTAAGTTGCTGGAAAAACACCCACCTAAACCCAGGAATCGACTTTAGGGTTTAGGGCTTACAAAAAGTGAAGTTATGAAGTTATATTTATAGGCATGTTTTCTGTCGGCCCTTCGTGACGGCGTCAGCCCGTACTCTTGACGCCGTCAAGACCATTTTTTCACCAAATTGTAGATCTCTTCGTCCTCTTCGCGTGGGCTTTTGAATCACCTAAATCCGAGTTCGTATGCAAAAGTTATGACCAAAACAATATCAGCTACTCCGTGCGCAAGTTTTGACAAGTTTACACGTGACGGCCTTGGTGACGGCCTTGGTGACGCCGTCATCAACCACGGTATTTTATTCTTGCTATCTGACGCCGTCAGGGTGTAACTCTTGACGCCGTCATCAACTACGGTGTTTTAATCTTCATGTCTGACGCCGTCAAGATACTCTTGACGCCGTCACCTTGTATCTTCAGCATGGAAATTTGGTACTTTGCCGTTTTCTTCACTTTTATGCTCCAAAAACGTCCAAAATGGCTTCTTTTCCAGAATTCACTCTCCAAACACCTAAAATCACAAAAAGGAACGATTTAGGGCAATATTTGATCAAATAAATTCGGATTCGGGCTTAAATGACCCCCTAAAAATGGATCATTTTTCGCCTTATCATATATCCCTACACTTGGGATTTGCTTGTCCTCAAGCAAATGAGCTTTTCCACCAATCAAAATACAAGTTAGGGGTCATTTAACACTAATATAAAAGTAATTACAACAAATGATCGTTCCACCTTAGTCAAAACAAGCACGGAAATTATACACTAGCACCTCACATTAAGTATTTGGATACTCTCATCTCTCGGGTGTTGAAAATTTATATGTCATAATTGGAAATGGAGAAATATCACTCTCTACCTGTCATAGCAAACAGATTACCATAGGCTTGGGAAAGGATCAAACTTCCACCACTTGGCGTAAGCACCTAGGATAGACTATCAAAGAGGTCTTTTAAAGGGTTATAACGTTAGGTGTAGGGGATATGGAAAACACGGTTTTGTTGGATAAACGGATATTTTACTGGTGGCAAGTCAATTGTCTTAGTTAACTACATGTACAATGAGGCGTTGCTAAGCCAAGACTCAACTCAACTTAAACTAACTACGACTCTTTTTGGATTTTCAAGACACTATTTGACTTAAACATAAATAAAAGAAACGGATGGTAGCCCGTATGTTTTTCTCTTTTCTTTTTCTATTTATTTTATTTTTCTATTTTTTTTCGATTTATTTTTTTTTTATTTATTTTTTTTATTATTTTTTTTTTGCATACACTCTTACTCTACCATCCAAAACAATACATCAAAGGGAGCTCGTTTCCTCCCCACACTTGAGCTTTTACATACTTTACAATCAACTATTCTAATGACTCGAATCAAGATAATCAAAACACTTGGAGTACTTTTAAATATTAATGCACATATGGGGGTAATAATTGACATCATCCCCATTACTCCATTACAATAGTACTTTACCCATGAGTCCCAATCGTCCCAAAACAATATGTACAAGATATGACTCGACTTAGCAACCATGTAATCAATTAGACAACTAACAAAGGGTTTAAACAATTAACAATAATGCACTAAAGATGAGTGCATGCAAGGGAGGCTAAGGCGATTTGGTTGCACATTTGGGGTGGATTGTAAACAAATTCTTCCTTTAAGTAAAATGCTTAAAGTTAGAAACGAAAAGATAGGCTCGGAGGGGTGTACTAGGGGTTTCGTGTACTAAAAATGAGTACAACGCTAAGGGTGTGGGAGAATTACTTGACCTATGAAGTCAATGTAATTATATTACAGGTGTAGAACAAGGGTTATCCTAATGCCTCTTATCATGTAGTAAATCCTAACTACACGAATGTAGTCTCACTAGCGGTCTCGGGATGCATCGCTATCACAAGTTCTAGAATCTAAATACTACCGGTACACTCATAAGCACCAACAATGAATGCTTTTTCCTAAAGATCTAAGGGCGAACCTCACATATTTGGGGTGGAAATTTTTGAGTGGTATGGTTTTTGTGCTAGTCATACAACTCCTATCCATGAGACGCTTATTAAGACTAAAGTTTCACTCCTACATGTTGCAAAAAATTTTAAATTTGGTGCTAAAATTGCCCTAACAAATATTTCTCTCAGTTTTATTACACATTCACTATTAAACAAAACAAAAACCAAGTGGAGTAATAGTTTCTAATATACCCTCCCTACACTTAAACCGAACATTGTCCCCAATGTTCTAGATAAAAGATGTAAAAGTAAATAAATAAGAATGAAAGAAACTAATACTCCCCTGATTCGTTCACCGTGGATAACGTGACAACATGGTTAAATCTACCTCCAAGAAGATGAGCGTTGAAAGCTTCCCTCCAGAAATATAAATCATCTTCTTGTCCTGTAATCAACAAACACAAAAACCCAAGCATCAAACCGAACAAAGATCACAACTAGATGTAATTCCAGACTTAGAAATAGAAACAAGACAAAGCAACAAAAGGATAGGATACTTGTGGAATGAATTACAAATAGGAACTCATAAAACATATCCACAATTATTGACACACAAACAAGATAAAATATATGCTAATCATGAATTGTGAAGTTTTCATGTTCGAATTTAGTTCTTTTTAACAAAATATAAATTTCCCTACACTTATCTTTTTGTAAAATACCTTTATATGCAATTAAGACGAGGTTAAAAACAAAATAAAGCATTTTCACAAATTATTCGAAACATGAAAATTAAACAACTATGATTAAGCATATATGACACAAACAAACAAATAAAATAAAAACATCAAACAATTAAAAACATGGGTTGCCTCCCAAGAAGCGCTTGTTTTTGTTCGAGTCACGAGCCTGACTCTACCCTTATTTAATGGAAATAGGGGAGGTTTTCCCTACACTTAGGATTAAGTGTGGGTGGAAGTAGTGATACACACCCTTAGGGTGGAAATATGCCACGTGAGGTGAAGGGGGTGAGTGAATGGCTTCCTTCATCCTAAAACTACCCGGATAATATAGGTTGATGGGTGGGTCGGTTCCTCTTTTGTCTCCTAGAAATAAATCTAAGGATGGGAAGTTGTGTAAAGGTTGAGGTTCCGGTTCATCAACATTAGGAAATTCCCTAGAACTAGGAGTAAGGTTATCACTACAAGTGTTCAAACCTATATCCTCTAGTGGTGCTTGGTCCAAGGGTTCTACCTCAATTGGGGTTCCTATAGTCTCTTCTACTTCTTTCGGGTAAGTCACGGGCGTTGTATGTGCCTCAAATGATGGTAGGACTTGTGGGGTACTTTGTGGGCTTGGATTATCCACCTCATCCTCCATTGTACCTAGATTACCTATATGTTTGTTTTGTACTATGATATTAGGTGCCATCCAACTAGGTATCTCAACATGAGTATATTCATCCCCCAACAAACTTGTTCCATGATCCTTCAAATTTGTTGTCAAATGATTTGTTATGTTGTTTGTCGGGTTGTCTAATCTATAATAATATTGGGCACAATCTTCAATGGCATCCCATGCTTCTTCAGCATTTAATTCCCTAAAGTCCCCATTGGCAAAATCCTCAATGCACATTTGGTCATATCGGTTAACACGATAGTAAAAGGTTTGGGTTAGGGATGCTAAAGAGAAGCTATGATGAGGGACTATTCGAAGTAAATTTTTAAAACGAGTCCATGCATCATATATGGGTTCATCTCGATATTGTTTGAACATCAAGATGTCATTAGGGTAGAATGGGTTTCGTGGTCGGTAGTATGGTGTATTCGCATTCTCCATAATGGTGAATGGAAGAGTCAATGGAAAGGTTTCTACGAACAAATGCACAAAGAAAAGGTAGACTACAAGAAAGCTACAAAATAAAAAGAAAAAATCTCACTTGATAGGAATCTAATGAGTAGTCCTAATAAAAATCAAATTCAACCTAAACAATAACTATTCCCCGGGCTGCGGCGCCAAAAACTTGATGGCGACGCACTCTTTTGCGAAAGATGAGAAATAAATGTAAAGATAGACAATCCCCGGCAGCGGCGCCAAAAACTTGATGCGTGGGAATCGCACCTTGCTTTACCTCTCGAGGGATCTCGCGAGGCTTACAACCCCCACCAGGCAGTGTACCTGATCGTTGTAGTATAGTATAGTGACAAGTACCGGGGGATTGATCGTTCAGCTTAGGAATAGTGTCGCTAGGATTAGAAAGCCTAATTAATAGTTCTAGAGGTGAGAGATGATTATTTTTTGTATTTTTATAATTTTATGAAAGCAATTAAAATCTCGGGTATTGGGAGAGTGGGCGGAATTAGTTGCTAATCAACTAACCCAAAAGCTACTAATTAAACTACTTAACAAGAAAACTAAACTAAGGTTCTACAAGATAAGTGAAGCATGTCTACCCATGATATGTTACTCCTTGCTAGCTATCCAATCCTACCTATTGAATTGTAACCTTGTTTTAATTGACGGGTTGTATTCCTTAATACCATTCGTGGGGTGGCATACATAACTCCCCAACTCTATGAGCTCTTATCTCCTCCTACACCATGACCCAGCACAACTATAGGGATTGTAAACAGTGGCTCATGCATTAAATACAACCAATAAAGACCTAGTACGCCTCGGTTCATGTTTCTTAAGACGTTCAAGCATGTTACCATTTGGAGATCTGCCAGTTTTCTTAAGCCTAACATATAAATCATTCAATCAAAACAAGAATCAATAGGAAATAAGGATTATAAACTAAACCAATTAGATCTATCGAAGTGTCACGCCCTAATTGATGAAGATAGACACAAACATCAACAAGGAATCAATGAGATCTAATCAATTATATACAAGTTTCACATAATCATAAGTAGACACAAGGTGAATTAGCAAACCATCATCAAAGAAGAGCAAACAACAATAATAATGGAAAACATAATTAAGATAGAATCATCAAACCAATACATGATGTTTATGGAGTGATTGAAACCCTCTAAGTTGCTGGAAAAACACCCACCTAGACCCAGGAATCGACTTTAGGGTTTAGGGCTTACAAAAAGTGAAGTTATGAAGTTATATTTATAGGCATGTTTTCTGTCGGCCCTTCGTGACGGCGTCAGCCCGTACTCTTGACGCCGTCAAGACCATTTTTTCACTAAATTGTAGATCTCTTCGTCCTCTTCGCGTGGGCTTTTGAATCACCTAAATCCGAGTTCGTATGCAAAAGTTATGACCAAAACAATATCAGCTACTCCGCGCGCAAGTTTTGACAAGTTTACACGTGACGGCCTTGGTGACGCCGTCATCAACCACGGTATTTTATTCTTGCTATCTGACGCCGTCAGGGTGTAACTCTTGACGCCGTCATCAACTACGGTGTTTTAATCTTCATGTCTGACGCCGTCAAGATATTACTCTTGACGCCGTCACCTTGTATCTTCAGCATGGAAATTTGGTACTTTGCCGTTTTCTTCACTTTTATGCTCCAAAAACGTCCAAAATGGCTTCTTTTCCAGAATTCACTCTCCAAACACCTAAAATCACAAAAAGGAACGATTTAGGGCAATATTTGATCAAATAAATTCGGATTCGGGCTTAAATGACCCCCTAAAAACGGATCATTTTTCGCCTTATCAACGACGTCACCTATTTGGTCTTGACGCCGTCAGACCCCTTTTTCTATATATAGTTTTCTAGTTTTTCACATTAAAAGAGAGAAGTTTTGGGAGAAACCCTAAGTACGATTTTGTTGTAACTTTACAGGTTTTTCAAGGGTTCCAACCCCTTGATACCTTGCATGATTAATCAAGATAAGTGTTCTTCTAATTCAATCAATATGTCTATGTGTTGGTTGTCTATATCTTGTTCTTGTCTTAATTCCATCATGTTAGGCTAGATCTATCTTGTGTTTGCTTAGATCTAATGAAACCTAGATATTGATTATGTGTTGATTACTTGTCTATTCTTGTCTTGGATGAATGATTTATATGTTAGGCTTAAGAAAACTGGCAGATCTCCAATTGGTAACATGCTTGAACGTATTAAGAAACATGAACCAACGCGCACTAGGTCTTTATTGGTTGTATTTAATGCATGAGCCACTGTTTACAATCCCTATAGTTGTGCTGGGCATGGTGTAGGAGGAGATAAGAGCTCATAGAATTGGGGAGTTATGTGTGCCACCCCATGAATGGTATTAAGGAATACGATCCGTCATCCATGCAATTATAACAAGTAATTAAGTAGTGAAATCTAAGTAAACACATTTTCTTCAATTACTGCTCACAACCTTAGTATAAATTAGTTTATTTTCATTTCTAGTATTTTATTTTGATTGCATCTTAGTATTGGGTTAGTTGAATAGCAACTAATTCCGCCCAAATCCTTCAAACCCGAGATTTTAATTTGCTTTCCATAAAATATAAAAACACAAAAATAATCATCCCTCATCTTTAGAACTAGTATTTAGGTTTTCTAATCCTAGCGACACTATTCCTAAGCTGAACGATCAATCCCCCGGTACTTGTCACTATACTATACTACAACGATCAGGTACACTGCCTGGTGGGGGTTGTAAGCTTCTCGAGATCCCTCGAGAGGTAAAGCCTGTTGCGATTCCCACGCATCAAGTTTTTGGCGCCGCAGCCCGGGGAATAGTTATTGTCTAGGTTAGAATTTCTTTTTATTAGGTCTACTTGCTAGATTCCTTTCTAGTGAGATTTTTATTTTTATTTTTATAGGATTCCTTTAGTCTATCTTTTTCTTTGTGCCCTTTGTTTGTAAAACCATTTTCATTTGTCTTCATGGCGGATGAGATTCCATTTAGATCATTAACAATAGAGGAACAATTAGTTTACTCGGATAGATTTGCTTCCTGTTGTTCCAATGAATTTTTAAGTGATCTTAGCTATATACAAGAGGAGATGGGTGTAAAGTTTGATAGGTTTGATGAGTTATGCGCATGTGTGGCCTGTATTAAACAATCATTGTTAGGATCAATTCCTTTTAGTAAGACCCTTTGGAAAAATTTTGAGGAAAGCCTCCTAACCGTGAACCATGAGTTCAATGAATTGATGGGTTTGTATACATCACAACTTGAGGAAACAACTAAGGAGGATTTAGCCGAACATGATCATATTGAGCAAAAAGATGAATCCTTTAGGCAAATTAAACATTGTAATCAAGTTATTGAGGAAGGTTCTTATGAATCAGACTTAGAACTTGAAATGGCTAGAGAAGGATTTGAGATACTTAGGAACATGTTTAGGTTAGATTCTACAAAAACACGTGATGAGGATATAGATGATATTGAGATAAGGAAGGATGAGGTAAATAACAAAAACCTATAAAGTACCCCACAATCCCATCATCACTTGAGGAATACACACCACCCGTGACTTACCCGAAAGATGTAGAAGAGACTATAGGAGCCCCAATAGAGGTAGAGCCCTTGTACCAAAAACCACTAGAGGATATAGGTTTGAATACTTCTAGTGATAACCTTATTCTTAGTTCTAGGGAATTACCTAGTGTTGATGAACCGGAACCTCAATCTTCTCACAACTTTCCCCCCTTAGATATGCATCTAGGAGACAAAAGAGGAGTCGACCCACCCATCAACCCATGTAGTCCGGGTAGTATTAGGATAAAGGTGGTAGACTTTAAGCCATGTAGAGAGGAAGCCAATATAGGAGTGGAACATAACCTTACATACTTACATCGCCCATTCATGATTGATCACAAGACACATTATGGGTTTAAACCGGGTTTATTATGACAAGATGGGTCCCCAACTAGTAGTCTCTTGAAGTTGATAAAAAATGATCCCTTTCTAGGAGAAAATTTTAATCCACCCATTAACCCGATTGAATTTGGTAAGGTTATGATGATAGTAGCTCACCCCTTTGAGCATATAATTCATCCACCACACTTTCCTCACGAGGCATATTTCCACCCTAAGGGTGTGTATCGCTACTTCCACCCGCACTTAATCCTAAGTGTAGGGAAAACCTCCCCTATTTCCGTTAAATAAGGGTAGAGTCAGGCTCGTGACTCGAACAAAAACAAGCGCTTATTGGGAGGCAACCCAAGCTTTATTTATTTGTTTGTTTGTTATTTGCTTCCGTATGCATGCTTTATTTTTATTGTTGGTAGATCATGTTTCTAAACTAAAATAGTGGAAATACTTTACTTTGTTGTTTTGGCCTAGTCTTAACTCCACCTAAAGGTATTTTTGCAAAAGATAAGTGTAAGGGGAAACCCCAAATATGTTTTTAAGAAACAAACCGATCATGATTCTCCACAATATTAAATGAACATGTATATTCGTATTTGTTAGAGTCAAATGCTTGTATTGAGTCATAATGAAGTTTTGCAGGATTTTCCAGGAAGTAGGACCAAGTTTTTCCAGAAATTTTCCGGAAACTTAACATAAGAATTTCTGCAGGTCAATTCTGACGGCATCAGGGGTTTACTCTTGACGGCGTCAGGAGTAAAAATCTGGAAATTTTACCGGTTTTGTTTTTCTAACGGAGTCTTATGGTTTTTGTGAATTATTAAGTTTTATAATCTCCAGGAAATCTGCAAACTTCATTCCACAAGCATTATATCTTATCTTGTTTTCTAGGATTTAGTAACTTATATAGGATGCCGCCGATTTTACGCGAGGTTGTCTTGTCTATTTTGTCAGGTTTTACAGGTTATGTATGACAAGAAGATGATTTATATTCTGGAAGGGAAGCTTTGATTGTTCATTTTCTTGGAGGAAGATTTAACCTGGCCACCTTATTATCCATACCGAGCGAATCAGGGGAGTATTTGATTTCATTCTCTTTACTTTTTCACTTTTACATTCTTTACTTGAACATTGGGGACAATGTTCATCTTAAGTGTAAGGGGAGGGTAAAAAGATGATACCTTACATATGCACTTTCGCTTGAGTTTTTTTGTTTAATGGTAGATATGTAATAAAACTATGAGAAATACTTGTTAGTGTAATTTTAGCGCCAAATTTAAAATTTTTTACAACATTTAGGAGTGAAACTTTAGCCATAGCAAGCGTCTCATGGATAGGAGATTGTATGACTAGCACATAACCGTATATTCAGAAAAATTTTCCACCCAAATATGTGAGGTTCGCCTTTAGATTTGATAGGAAAAGCATTCATTATTAGTGCTTATGAGTGTACCGGTAGCATTTAGATTCTAGAACTTGCGTTAGTGATGCATCCCGAGACCGCTAGTGAGACTACATTCGTGTGGTAGGATTTACTACATGATAAGAGGCATTAGGATTACCCTTGTGTTAAACCCGTATTATAATTACTTGACCATTTGAGTCATATTACTTGGCTAGTTAAGTCAACTAATTTTTCCCACACCCTTAGCGTTGTACTCATTTTTAGTACACGAAACCCCTAGTACACCCCTCCGAGCCTATCTTTTCGTTTCTAACTTTAAGCATTTTACTTAAAGGAAGAATTTGTTACACCCCACTTAAATGTACAACCAAATCGCCTTAGCCTTCCGTGTGTGCGCTCATTTTTAGTGCATTATTGTTATTTGTAAGTTAACTTTCTAATTGATTACATGGTTGTTAAGTCGAGTCATATCCTTGTACATATTGTTTTGGGACGATTGAGACTCATGGGTAAGTACTTATTTTATGGAGTAATGGGGAAGAACATCATTTATTACCTCCATATGTACGTTAATTTTAAAAGTACTCCAAGTGTTTTGATTTTCTTAATTCGAGTCATTAGATTAGTTTAATGTAAAGTATGTAAAGATTCAAGTGTAAGGGGAATGTTCAACCCCTATGATGTATTATTTTGGATGGTAGGGTAAGAGTGTATGCAAAAAAAAAAAAAAAAAAAAAAAAAAAATAGAAAAAAGATAAAAAAAAACATACGGACTACCATCCCGTTCCATTCTATGTTTATTTTATGTTTTTGTTATTTTTCATTTATTAGCTTAAGTCGAGTCTAGTCTTGGCTTAGCAACGCCACATTGTACATGTAATTAACCAAGATTGTTAACTCGCCACCAGAAAAACTTCCTTTATCCAACAAAACCGTGTATTTCATATCCCTACACCTAACGTTACAACCCTTTAAAAGACCTCTTTGATAGTTTATCCTAGGTGCTTACGCCATGTGGTGGAGGTTTGATCCTTTCCCAAGCCTATGGTAATCTATTTTGCTATGACAGGTAGTGAGAGATATCTTCCGTTTCCATATTGTTATTTACACTTTATTACACCCGAGAGATGTGAGTATCTAAACACTATTTGTGAGGTGCTTGTGTATGACCTCCGTGCTTGTCTATTGGTCTTTAGTGGAACGATTATTTGTTGTAATTACTTTTATATTAGTGTTAAATGACCCCTAACTTGTATTTTGACTAGAATAAAAGCGCATTTGCTTGAGGACAAGCAAATCTCAAGTGTAACGGTATATGATGAGGCGAAAAATGATCCGTTTTTAGGGGGTCATTTAAGCCCGAATCCGAATTTATTTGATCAAATATTGCCCTAAATCGTTCCTTTTGTGATTTTAGGTACTTTGGGAGTGAAATCTGGAAAAGGAAGCAATTCGGACGTTTTTGGAGCATAAAAGTGAAGAAAATGCCAAAGACTTAATTTTCCATGCTGGGAATAGTGCATGACGGCGTCAAGAGTAGTTCCCTGACGGCGTCAAGAGTAAAATTCCCTGACGACCCAGAAGAGTTTTGACAGCGTCATGAAGGTAGGGCGTCAAGAATAAAAGTCATGACGGCCTGGAAATGTTTTGTACTTGACGGCGTCAAATGTAGATTTAGGCAGTCCGAGGATTGTTTTGGCGGCGAGGTGACGGCGTCACCTATTTGGTCTTGACGCCGTCAGACCCCTTTTTCTATATATAGTTTTCTAGTTTTTCACATTAAAAGAGAGAAGTTTTGGGAGAAACCCTATGTACGATTTTGGTGTAACTTTACAGGTTTTTCAAGGGTTCCAACCCCTTGATACCTTTCATGATTAATCAAGATAAGTGTTCTTCTAATTCAATCAATATGTCTATGTGTTGGTTGTCTATATCTTGTTCTTGTCTTAATTCCATCATGTTAGGCTAGATCTATCTTGTGTTTGCTTAGATCTAATGAAACCTAGATATTGATTATGTGTTGATTACTTGTCTATTCTTGTCTTGGATGAATGATTTATATGTTAGGCTTAAGAAAACTGGCAGATCTCCAATTGGTAACATGCTTGAACGTCTTAAGAAACATGAACCAACGCGCACTAGGTCTTTATTGGTTGTATTTAATGCATGAGCCACTGTTTACAATCCCTATAGTTGTGCTGGGCATGGTGTAGGAGGAGATAAGAGCTCATAGAATTGGGGAGTTATGTGTGCCACCCCATGAATGGTATTAAGGAATACGATCTGTCATCCATGCAATTATAATAAGTAATTAACGTGTAAAAGATATCTAGGGAGTAGTGAAATCTAAGTAAACACATTTTCTCCAATTACTGCTCACAACCTTAGTATAACTTAGTTTATTTTCATTTCTAGTATTTTATTTTGATTGCATCTTAGTATTGGGTTAGTTGAATAGCAACTAATTCCGCCCAAATCCTTCAAACCCGAGATTTTAATTTGCTTTCCATAAAATATAAAAACACAAAAATAATCATCCCTCACCTTTAGAACTAGTATTTAGGTTTTCTAATCCTAGCGACACTATTCCTAAGCTAAACGATCAATCCCCCAGTACTTGTCACTATACTATACTACAACGATCAGGTACACTGCCTGGTGGGGGTTGTAAGCTTCTCGAGATCCCTCGAGTGGTAAAGCCTGTTGCGATTCCCACGCATAAAAAATGAACTTTGAAAGCTTCCCTTCAGAAATATAAATCATCCTCTTGTCCAATGTAACCTGTTAAACCTGAGAAAACAATCAAGGCAAACCTTGCATAAAATCAGCGGCAATCTATATATACTAAAAATCCTAGAAAGAAAATTAAGATATAATGCTTGTGGAATGAATGTTTGCAAATTTCCTGGAGTTTATAAAACTAAAGAATCAACAAAAACTTTAAGACTCCTGTATAAACAAAATTTGCAAAAATTTTCAGAATTTTTTGTACCTGACGCCGTCAGGTTATAACTTCTGACGCCATCAAAATGTTCATGCAAAAATCTCATGTTAAGTTTCTGGGAAAAATTCTAGAAAAACTTATGCCTTACTTCCTGGAAAATCCTGCAAAACATCATTATGACTCGATACAAGCATTTGACTCAAACAATTACTAATACTCATGTTCATTTAATATTGTTGTGGTTCATGCTCAATTTCGTTCTTATAAATAAATTTGGGTTTCCCTTACACTTAGCTTTTGCAAAATATCTTTATATGTAATTAAGACGAAGTTAAAAACAAACTAAAGCATTTTCACAATTTATCTTGAAACATGAGCCATAAACAATAAAAATAAAACATGCATACAGAAACAAATAAAATCAAACAAACAAATAAATAAAGTTTGGGTTGCCTCCCAAGAAGTGCTTGTTTTTGTTCGAGTCACGAGCCTGACTATACCCTTATTTAACGAAAATAGGGGAGGTTTTCCCTACACTTAGGATTAAGTGTGGGTGATAGTAGCAATACAAACCCTTAGGGTGAAAATATGCCACGTGAGGGAAGAGTGGTGGATGAATTATATGCTCAAATGGGTGTGCTCCTTTTATCATAACCTTACCTAGTTTATTTGGGTCAATGGGTGAGTTGAAGTTTTCTCCTAAAAAGGGATCATCTTCTATCAATTTCGAGAGACTCCTAGTTGGGAATCCATCTTGACCTAATAAACCCGGTTTAAACCCATAATGTTTCTTGTGATAAATCATGAATGGGTGATGTAAGCATGTAAGGTTATGTTATACTCCTATATTGGCTTCCTCTTTACATGGCTTAAAGTCTACCACCTTTATCCTAAGACTACCCAGACTACATGGGTTGATGGGTGGCTCGGCTCCTCTTTTGTCTCCTAGATGTATTTCTAATGATGGAAAGTTGTGTGAAGATTGAGGTTTTGGTTCATCAACACTAAGAAATTCCATAGAACTAGGAGTTAGGTTATCACTACAAGTATTCAAACCTATATCCTCTAGTGGTGTTTGATACAAGGGATCTACCTCCATCGGGATTCCTAAAGTTTCTTCTACTTCTTCCGGGTAAATCACAGGTGGTGCGTGTGCCTCAACTGGTGGTGGGACTTGTGGAGTACTTAGTGGACTTGGATTTTTCGCCTTATCCTCCATCACATCTAGATCACCTATGTGCTTATTATGTATTTTGCTGAAGTCAATCCCCAACATGCACCTAGGTATCTCAAATCCTTTTATATTCATCTCAAATTCTTGGTCCGATTCATAAGAATCATTCTTAATAACTTGATCACTATGTTCTTTTTGCCTAAACGATTCCTCATGTTCATTATATGTCTTAGTGAAATCTAATCCAAGCATGCACCTAGGTGGTTTGACATTAACCATCTCACAATATCAGTCGGATTCATAAGAAGCTATCCTAGGTGAAGGCTTATATGGTGCATAGGTTTCACTAAGTGAGGTATTTTGAGGGTTTGATGGAACTCCTAAGGTGAATTTTTTAAAAGCTTTATGCACTTGGTCTATTTTCTCAAGGTACTCACTAAAATCAATGCAAGACCAATTATCATCATTTCACTCCTCCATCTTGAAAAGTCCAAATTAGTATAATTATATTTCTTCATGTAAGATTCTACTGTCAGATTTTGTGGATTTACGTTCTCCATAGTGGCAAACGGAAAAGTCAATGAAAATTACAAACAAACACACAAAGAAAAAGATGGACTAAAGAAACCTATAAAAAATTAAATAAAAATCTTTCTAGAAAGGAATCTAGCAAGTAGACCTAATAAAAAGAAGTTCTAACCTAGACAATAACTATTCCCCGGTTTGCGGCGCCAAAAACTTGATCACGCCGCACTCTTTTGTGAAAGTTGAGGAATAAATGTAAAGATAGACAATCCCCGGCAGCGGTGCCAAAAACTTGATGCGTGGAATTGCGCCCTCGCAAAAGGTTTTACATCTCAAGGGATCTTGAGAAGCATTCAATCCCTAGCAGGCAGCGTACCTGTTCGTTGTAGTATAGTATAGTGACAAGTACCAGGGGATTATTCGTTCAACTCTTGGAATAGTGTTCGCTAGGGTTAAAATTCTATTAGACTAGGTCTAAGGGTGAGGGATGATTCTTTTTGTATTTTTGTATTTTAAATGAAAGCAAGTAAAATCTCGGGTTTTAAAAGAGTGGGCGGAATTAGTTGCTAATCAACTTGTAACACCCCCATTTTTCACTAATCGCAGCGGATAAAGTGTTTGGGGTATTACTTTGGAAACAAAGACAAGATAATAGAAAACGACTCGAAAAGAGACGTTTTTGAAAAAGGTGTTATCATTCATTTATTAATCAGAGTTTTTACAGTAAAAGATGTACTTTTACCAAAAGAGAGGTCCCTAAGATACGTTTTATGACACAAAACTGATGAATTATAACTATTCTGGACGTCCTCATGTCTAGTGATTCTCCGTGCCAGGGTTCCTATAGTGCCTAATTACCTAGGATAACATGCTTAAAAATCAACACGTATGTTGAGTGAGAGTCATAGGTTTAAAATTTAAAAAGTTAAAGTATAAATACAAGTTCCACAGGGTTCAGACTAAACCCTATGTGTGGAAAAGTTTTAGTGTTAGAAGGTATATTGCACTAAGCTCATGAACCACACGTTAACGATCCGGGTCATGGGGTCTATAGACCAAACCATGAGGGGATGAGAAGGATAACTTGCCAAAGTTAAACCTTCAGTGGGTTCAAATATAGTACTTATTGGTACCACCTAGTGGGGTGTTAATACCAATGGGAGTTGTCAAACTCCAATAGATCTGTCAACCATATTCGCGTTCGCGTGGGTAAAATATCCCAAACGATTAGATTCATGAATTTTGGTTATGTAATGATGGCAGTTAGTTTACTCATGCAATAACCAGAGAAAAGACTTGTATTTGGTTTTAAAGCATGTATCCCCCTCACAGGGTTTGTAAAACATTTAGAAAGCATTTAAAAGGTGTGATGCTATGAAAACTCACCTGAGTCTCTAGATAATTAAAGTAGGGGTTTAGAGAACTCACTCATGTATCCTTGGGTAGTGTGGGTTTGCGTATGTCAAGTCTTAGTCTATGTTTGTTTAACTAATTACTATTAGGTTTTTATATATGACATAACACCGTTGGGGCCATTGTAATTCAGAAGTATATGACTCTTCACATGAAGCCCCCTACTATTGTATTATGTTATCAGCATAATACCGTTCGGGCCATCATAATTTAGAAGTTAATACTCCTCACACAAAGCTCCCTATTATTGAGTTAAGTTGTTATTAGGGTTTAGTTATAACATAACACCGTTCAGGCCATCATATCTCAGCAGTATATGCAATAATCGTTCGAGGAGTCAGGGCACTTTAATTCATAAACCCAACAAACTCGTCAAAACGAAATATCCACATAGTACTCCTCGCATGAAGCTCCCTAGTATTGTGTTATGCTTCTAACTTAAATATGTTTTTATATTTTTATGAAAATAGTCCATTTTTACCCCTTATATATATATATTTACGTTTTCTACCTTAAACTTATAAACTTATAACAAATAAGCATATAACTTTCTAACTATTGCATATTTAGTCCCTATACTTATAAATTTTAAATAAATGACACATATAGTTCCTAAATTATACTAATTTTTATTATTTACTCTATTTACCCTTATATTTATAATATTTGCAATTTTAGTCCTTTTAGTTTAATATTTGTTTTAATGATTTATTTTAAGGTTTAATATATTGCAAATCTAGTCCTTACACTATTAACTTCCAGGAAATGTCAAAAACAGTCCCTAGACTTTATAGTTTTAGGAATCTACAATATATACCCCTATGCATGTAATATTTTGCAAAACTAGTCCTAAATGTGTATAATTCTGATCCTAGCATGGCAATCTAGTTTCTAAGTTTATAACTAACTCATATAAGTTCAAATAAGCCACATAATTCAGATTATATCTAGTAGATAAGCTAGTTAACACATAAGCATGCAATTTGACTTATAACTAGGGTTACGAAAGAAAACATGCATGCAAATATGTTCTAGGTCCTAGCTAAAGGTTCTAAGGCATCTAAAGTCTATCTAAATCTTATTCTAAGTATATTATATGTAAAACAAAGGTTACCTAGGTCGGAGGAGGGCTTAACGATGGTATTAGGGTTTCTAGGGCTCGCTCGACTTCAAACCACAACACAACACAACCAAAGATTCGTTACTTGATTCCTATGGCTTCTAATGATCTTAGACTACAGAAGTGTGAAGTAGAGAAGAGAAGGAGAGGTGTGAAAAATAAATGAGGGAGGGAGTGGGTATTTATAGCTCGTGTAGGGCGTGTTGCCCAAGTTTCAGCTGCTAGATGTCACGAAGGGGGAGGGGGAGTAATCAAGGCTAGGTGATGGTGTGGTAGGTCTAGAGGGTGATGAGGATGGGCTATACTTGCTAGGGGCAGAACTAGGGCCGGTTGTGGTGGATAGAAGCCGATGGAGGCGGTTAGAGCAAAGGTGGTGACAAGAAGGTGCATCACCTGCTTGCTTGGGTGGTTAGTGGTGCTAGGGTGCTAGTTTAGTATTAGGGAGGTGCTAGGTTGGTTGCTTATTCAATTTAAGGTACTTAAGTAGTATAGTTTAGGTGTTTAGGTCAATTTTTAATCTAGTTTTGTTTAGTAAGAGTTTAAGGTTTTATCTATGTTTTAGTGTCTTATTTAAGGTCATAATGATATTTAGTAACTATTAGTAGCTTATACTAAGTGGGTGTAGGGGCTAGCCTATGGTGCGGTCAGCTATGATATAATTTCGTCTTCAGTAGGTTCATCTACAACATCTAGTGGTGCCCTCGTGGGCACGTTCCTCTCTGGGTCGGTCTGGTCTAATCGAAGTCAACTGACTCACATGGAATAAGGGGTGAGTTTTCACCGAGCTCGACGCTTGAGTCTATAGGCTACCTCTTCTATCTGCTTTTCTACAAGGTTGACTTTCTTTTTCCTTCAAACCGGGCCAAGCCTTTAGGTTGTTTAAGTAGGTTTGGGCTAGGTCGTTGCGCTCCTGCCACCTCTTGGCAAAGTAGGCTGCTGGGAAAGCCCCCTCCTGTCGCAACGGTGTGGGGCGTCAGAGGCTGTTGCCCCGTGGCCAACACGGAGGGGCTGAAGTTCGACGCAGAGCTTTTTGGTTGTTAAGTTATAGCAGCACTCAGCAACATCCAACAGCTCCAGTCCTTCTGGTTTGCACTAAAGTGGCTTAAGTAGCCCTCGAAGAGTCCGTTTATTCTCTCCGTCTGAGCTATCAAAGATATACCGACCTTAGATATCTGACCATAAAATACCGACCTTCTAACATTACTGTTGGATCGTGAACACCTTGAACTTGTGTTAATATGATACTTTGAGTAATACCACTAAGTATGCGGAATCTACTTAATGATACTTAGAAGATTGATTGTGAATGAAACAATTATATGTATGTAACAAACAAATAGCTCCAATATTTTTAATGATAATAATATGAGTGATCTATGATATCACTAGGGTTACACCTTGAAGCTCTAGGAAAAACGTATTAGAAAGATATATCTAACTATAACCTAGGATCTCCTTTTATACAACAAGGAGTCCTCTTCTACAAGATAAGTATAATGCTAATAGAATAAGATATACACAAGATCTATTCTATATTTATCTCTACGCATTTCTCTAACAGTTATCAAGTAAGCAGTGGTAATATTTGTTCTTGCAGTGGTAATGAGTTTCCACTGCAAGTACAATCTTCTGCAGTTGTAACATCTTCACTAGCCGTGGTAACTGTTAGTATAATTCCCAACAATCCTCCCCTAAACTTATGATTTATAGGTAAATCAACAAGTTTCTTCAAGTATACAATAAACCTGAGGATATGGGAATTCTTCCAAACACTTATCTTGTTCTTCTCAACACTTTATCAGCTCTTGCATATTGATCTTGAATCTTCTGAATCAAAGCTCTAATCTTTTCATTATCTGCATAAACTCTTAACTTTGATTTCAACATTGCAAAAAGAGTTTTAGCTCTAAGTGGATATTCCTTCTCAGCAAACATAAACACATCCACTTTATCTGTTGTAGAAACATGATGAACCTCACATTTATCATAATATGTCCATGTAGTATTCAATTATGATGAATCAAACTTCCAATACTTATCATTAAGATCTGGTTCATATAGTCTTCTTAAATCAACCCAGAGCTGCATTTCTTTCATATCCTTGAGAGTATTAGCCTTGAATCTTTCATTAACAAGCTTCCAAAGAGTATCAAGATCATCTCTGTCACATGCTTTAAGAAGATCTTCAAACTGAATGAATGATGAAGATTCTCCTCCCAGTCTTATAATTTTCCAAGTAGAAGCAAAATTCTTTGCTGCGTACACTTCCCAATCAATAATTGGATGTTTTGTTTGCAAAGGACCTGGGTAGAAATCTTCTTCTTCAACAATAATAATAGCACTTTGTAGATCTTCTGCACATTTTTCAGATTGAGATTCTTTCTCTTGAGGAACTTTCACCCTTTTTGTGACTTGATCTTCAATAGTTGAAGCTTTCCTTTTACTTTGTTTAAATCTATTAACTTCTTCAAAATCAATAGGTCTGAAGCTACTATCTTTCCTTTTAGTTCTGTAGTAGATACCTTCAATTCTTTCATGAGACATACCTTTGAAATCAGCCATCTTCCAAGTTCCAACATGACAGCAAAATACTTTCATCTCATGAATGATCTGTGCCTTTGTAGGTTGTCTCTGTTTCTTGTGACCTTTTCTAACTTTACCAATAACTTCATCCAGTGCTTGTAGATTCTTCATTTGAATAAAATCAGCCAATTGAGCTGTTCTTTGTTCTTCTGTCAAAGTCTTGTTAGCAACAAGCTCAATAGCTTTCTTCTTTACTACTGGATCATGATTAATCATTTGTTCAATCTCTTCTTCTGTTGGCACATATGAGAACATAGGAGGTTTCTCATGTAAGATAGTTGGTAGAGTCACTGAGAGTGGTTGTGCCATTACTGCTTCAAGTTTATCTAACCTCTGTGCTTCCATAAAACCAGCAACTTCATCCTCCTTTTGCTTTTTCATATTTTCAATATCCACAGCTTCAAATTGTTCTGCCAATCTTGCATCAAAATCAATTTGAGCTTGATCTTTCTTGGAAATCTTTCTTGTATGCTCTTGTTCTGAACCAAACACAATTGCTTTACCTTTGACTGATCTTTTTCTGGCAGCTTCTTCCTCTGCAGTGGTAACTAATGGAACATCAGTGGTAACTTTTTCACTTGTAGTGGAAATTATTTGATCAGTGGTAACATGTTCTGCTTTAGTGGAAATTTGTTGAGCAGTTCCAAGAACATCTTCAGAGTTAAAACCAGTATCAACAACCATATCTTCAAGATCCAATTTCCTCCCCTCAATCTCAGCTACATCATCTTTTGCTTGAGCATTTTCAGAATCATTGAGCTCAGCAACCATATCATCAAAATTAATACTCCTCCCCTTAATCTCTGCATCTGTTTTCCTCCCCTGTTTGGAAGAAGTTCCCAAACCATAACTAGAACCTGTAGAAAGGGCATCATGAGGTGATGATAATGGAGAAGAAACCACAACTTGAACATGTCTTTGCTTCTTGAGAGTCTCAACTTCATTCTGCAACTTTTGAATCTCAGCCTTCAATAGATTCAACTCTGTGGCATGTTGTTCTTTGGTCTGTGCCAGATCTTTCTCCAGAGTGTGAACCTGCTTGACTAATTTGGTACATAATGCCATCAATTCATTTAGTGTCACACTGCCCTCAACACTTCCAATTGTGTTACCTGTTGGGAGAGGTGAATCATAGGGCATTGATTCAGGTTCTTCCATAGTTGGACTAGGAATAGGCCTTGAACCACCACTGCTAGTTCCTAAACCATAAGGTGCAGCAACATGCAATGTTGTCATGGAAGGAGTTGGCTGTTTTTGCCTCCTTTCATATGTGTGAGTTACAGCAGGAGTATGTTGAATTTTTGGAACAGAAATAGTGGGTGTGTGATGGGATACAACTGGGATTGTTGCATCTTCACCCTGTACTTATGAAATCTTTGCAAGCATGTTTGGTAAAAGAGGATGAATCACTCCATTCCAAAGTTCTGAAGCCTTACACATATTTTGAAATACTTTTGGCTTAAGACATGGAGTTTCATAAATCCTATTATGATTTTGCAGTTGAAATTCATTTAACACTGCTTGCACAAACCTTGGATGCATCAAAAATTTGTATGAACTCGTTACATTGCCTTTCATGTTATTAAATATAAACCTTGAAAAATTGAAAGTCCTATCAGAAACCAAGCAAACTAAAGGGTAAGCCATGGTTGATCCAAATTGTTCATAAGAAGTTTTCTTAGGACTTAGGCAATGCAACAGAGTGTGTATCAAAAATCTCCAATGGGGACAAAAACATCCTTTCTTAAAAGTTACTTTTTGGTCAGATGTATCATACCCCATCAAAGCAATGTAGTTGAATATGTCTGAATTAGGTAATGTGATGATACCATTGAGATCATCTAATTGGAGAATTCTCCTTAAAGATGACTCAGTAACATCAATAGTTACCCCATCCACTGTGGCTCTAAGAGCTTCCACAGATTCATGTATGTCCCCCTGTTCAAGTGTTATGGACTCCACAGAGTTCCAAAACTGTTTGATTTGAGAAACAAAGATTGTGGGATTCATAGTTAAGGCATACCTTATATGAGTTGTGTTTAAGAAATCCACAATCTGATGAAAAACGGGTCCACTCTTGTCGTTTGACTTTTGTAGGTAAGCCACTTGATTGTGTTCATCTGCAAACTTGAGAGTCACCATGATTTTTTGATTTGTGAGATAAAGTGTTAGTAATCAAGATGTAAAAGCAAGCCGTATAATAATCAATTTATACTAATAGGGTTTTGAGGAAAACGCGTATAGTGAATTATCTATAGAAAGATTTATCTTTAGAAAAGAATAAATAAAGTTTGGTAAGTAGATAATTCCCTAAAATTTTACCCTATTAATAAGGAAAGACAGTTATATTTGCAACGGCTAGTAAAAATAGATTACTGACACACAGTTGTAACGGCTAGTTCACCAGTGGTAAAATTTTCACTTTTAGTGGAAACGATGAACTTGCAGTGGTAAAAAATCAACAAAATTTTCAAAGAGCAGTGGTAAGTAAAACATGTAAAATTAGCTGCTCTTATCATAGTTTTTAGCAAACTATCAGCTATCAACGGATTTGATAAGTCTTTACCAGAAGCCGTTTGCTCTTGGACTAGCTGATTCTTATGTGGGTTAGACATGGTGAATCAATAACCATTTGTTGTGTGTCTATGATACACACCTTATTACTCCAATGATATGGGTTGTATACTGCAACACAAAATAAATCTCATCTTAACCCATAAAGATTAACTCAAGTAACTTTTTAGCCAAATTACTATTCAGTAAAATATCTTCTCAAAAGTCAAAAAACATTTACTCCTTCAACCAACCAAAACAGATAGAAGTAAATGACCTTCATTAATTTGCATAACACCTATTCTTGGCTTATTTAATCACCCCCAAACAACACATCTCAGTCACCAATTTACCCCAAATAATCTTTCAAACCCAAATTTCCCAATCAACCCAATTCTCTTCCAAAACCATGTCATCAAACCCAGAAACCTCTGATCAACACTCTTCTTCTCCAACATTAGAAGAAGATGTACCACCATATCCATGGGGGCTTGAAGATTCTAACTATGAGAGAGAAATGGAGAAACGATGGGATGTACAAGAAAGACAATGGAATGCACATATGAAGGGTGAGCCAAGCCATGTTCCTAATCCTGCTGAGAGAGAGCTTGTCTCTCCCTTCATCTGTACCTCTGATGAAGAATCTTCATAGGAAGAAAATGAAAATCCAACCTTTCTTCCCCCTTCCACACCAGAGAGATCCCAACCAAGATCAAGTAAGAGAGATCCATCTCTTCCAACATCACCAAAATTGGTGTTGGATCTTCCTGCTCTAGAACCTGGTCTTCTGCATCAAGAACATATTGGATAGAGCAAGAAGGCTGAGATCATACATAAGGGAAAGGAGAAGTAGAAGTAGATGATTGAGGAATGTTGCCAAGGAACAAAGTTCTTGAGTATTTTCTTGACTTTGGTACTTGAGCATCTTCACAGTCTTCCTTCTCTTCTTTTTCCATTTTCATCTTCAGCTTCTTCATTATACTTGTCATAGCCTCAAGTATTTTGTAATCATTGATAGAAGCTAGTAGTACTCAATTAGCCAAATGTTTAGGAATGGTCTTTGTAATTCATTTGGAACTTTGAATGTAAGCTGTAACTTGTGTCTTTGAATGAATGAAAAGATCATCTTTAATTAATCAATTGTGTAAGACCTTCATCATTATTATCTTTGCAGTAGAAACCATGTTCAGCTTATTTGACCACATTCCCTTGGCTACAGCTCTTGGTGACTTTAACACACTACTTGCAATCTCTTAACATTTGCAGAACAGACATATACCGAACAACTTGCAAACATATTTGTGAGTCACTGTAAAACTCAGAAAGTATATAATAATCAAGTCATTCATAATCATTAGTAGTCTTTGACTGTCCCTGCACACAACATAAAGGAATTAGTTCCTTTTGGGGACCCAAGCCACAAATGACTTGGATCTGCCTCGTGTATCAATATAATTGTATCTATCAAAGGTCATTGATACACCATTGGGAGTGTTTGAGGTTGTTGTTCCTTTTGGTTTCCATTCCCAATGAGCTGAGGCCTTAACAGCATTACCCATGTTTACCCTTTTCTTATTCACATAGACACCAGTGGAAACATTTGGTCTTGCAGTGGTAACTGTAGGCCTAGCAGTGGAAACTGCTAGATTAGTAAATTTGGGTCTCCACATGTGTTTCTTGTGAACATTCTTTTCAAATTGAGTCTTTTTCCCTGTTTGATAAGATTTAACAAAAGTAGTGACAGGGGACTTAGGATAAACTCTGTTTTTACTACTGGCAGTGGCAACTGCTAGTCTAGCAGTGGAAATAGGTTTAATGCCAGTGGTAAGCAAAACAGACCTGGGAACCATCTTGCTTAGTGAATTTGGGTTAGTTAAGTTGTTAACATTATGTCCATTCACCCTTGTATTCCCAAAAACTTCCCTTCTTCCCATGTGGTAGTTACAAGTATAGGAAAGATGATCAAAGCTACCACAAATATGACAGGCCTTATTGTTAAAAACAAAATCACTACCAAACTGCCTAGTTTTAACATGATTCCAACTTCTCATGTTCCCTCTAGGAGATTTAGACCTATCCCTGTACATCTCTGCATACCTAGTAGTAGGCCTAGTGTAATTTGACTGTTTCCTAGGCTTCTCTTTGACTACTTCAGGAATACTTTTTCTTTCCTCTACTCTAACATTTTCAGGAACACTAGATTTAGACTCAACATTTAAACATTCATCTTTAAGAGATGAGTCACTAGCACTATCAAAAGTCTCAACCTCAACCTGAACCTTTTCAGTTTCAACTGGTTTAACAAATTTTGGTCTAGGTCATAGGTGGATCCTGAAACTCTTCTAAACTTGTGTGAGCTAGGTCAATGCCAGGAGGTGCTGGAACACCTCTTAGAGGTGGTGGAACTGATTTGTATCCAAGACCTGATTTGGCTTTGCTCACAACTTGAGCTTCCCAAATTTTGCTAATGCTCTTAGATTGGTGGTCTAGTGTTTGATTAGTTATCTGAATATTCTCACTAGCCTTCTTAACCTTTTCAATCTCTTCCCTAAGAGCTTTATTCACTTCAACATGAAAATCTAAGTCTCTTTTTAAAACAGCAATGTCATCATTAAACTTAGATTCATTTGCCCTATAATGCTCTAATTGTTTTTCTAAAACACCTAGACCTCTTTTATGATTTGCTAAGTTATAATTAGTATGATGTAAATCTAGCATCAGTGCATCATATTGTGCTTTTGAGGTCTCTAACTCTTTTAAGGCCTTACAGTTTTTAGAACAAGCATTATCAGTATGTACCTCAGAGTCTGAAAAAGCCATGAGAGCATGGTCAGTAGCAAGCATTGCAGATTCTGAATCATCTTCTTCATCCTGAGTCATAAAGCTCCAATCAAAGCTCACTCCATCAATAGCCAGTAGCACCTTTGGCTCTTCAGTTGTAGGTTCTTTGTTCTTGTCCTTTTTGTACCAAGTTGACCTGTTGTCAGATTTCCTTGGTTTTCTACATTCTCTTGCAAAGTGCCCCATCTTATGACAATTATAGCACTCCACCTTCTTTTTGTCAAAACCTACAGTCTCATTGCCACTTATATTTATCTTTCTCCCTGTCTTCTTCCAGAACTTCTTTGTTCTTAAGCTTAGTAATGCCACCTGCCATTTAATGTCCATCTCCTCCATATCATCTTCATCAATTTGATCCAAATCCTCATGATTGAGAATTGAACCACCCACTTGGCTTGATATAAAGGCATAGAAAGTAGCATCACTTAGTCCTGCAACCTGTTTCTTTGAGCTCCTTGTGGAAACACTTCCATTACCAGTGGAAACAATCATGTTACCACTGTCATCATCACTATCACTTTCTTCATCTGAACTATCATTAATTGATGATGATATGAGTGCTACACTTGCAGAACTTGTTCTTAATTTGCCAGCTTTCTTTAATCTTTGTTCAATAACTTTGAAGTTATTGTACACATCATTAAGCTTCATGGTCTCTAGATCTTACTTATCTTCCTAAACAGCAACATTGGTGTCAAACTCAGAAGGTAGGCTTCTTAGGAATTTAAGATTGAGGTCTTCCTTTTCCACCTCAATTCCAAAAGCAGTGAGTTGAGTAACAATCTTTTGTAGCCTTGTGAATATGCTATCAAGAGATTCATTACTTGTTGAACCAAAGTTTTCATAAGTCTGCTTCAGTAAAGTCTTTTGAGTCTTCTTGGTGGAATCATTACCACCAAACACTTCACAGATCTCATCGAAAAGAGTCTTTGCAGACTTGTATTTGCTAAAACCCAGAACCTGTTCTCTGGGTAGAGCCATCAATAGCAAACCTTTAGCCTTCAAATAATTCTTCAGTTGACTTCTTTCATTATTAGTGACAGGACCAGTATTAACTTTTGTTACTGTCTTGTCACCAACCTGCTCTACAGTTGTACCAGGTTTGAATGAAGTTCCACACATAATGATCTCCCATAATGTGTAGTCTTGAACCATAAAGAATTGTTCTATCATAAGCCTCCACATCTCAAAGTCATTTATCTTAAGCTTAGGAAGCTTTGCAGCAATGTTTGATTGGCTTGTTTCTGTCTCCATTGTTTCTTTTGAGTCTGCCATAGGGTCTTCTAAATCAAAATATCAAAGCCTTGCTCTGATACCACTTGTTGGATCGTGAACACCTTGAACTTTTGTTTATATGATACTTTGAGTAATACCACTAAGTATGCGGAATCTACTTAATGATACTTAGAAGATTGATTGTGAATGAAACAGTTATATGTATGTGAGAACAATGTATGTAACAAACAAATAGCTCCAATATTATTAATGATAATAATACGAGTGATCTATGATATCACTAGGGTTACACCTTGAAGCTCTAGGAAAAACGTATTAGAAAGATATATCTAACTATAACCTAGGATCTCCTTTTATACAACAAGGAGTCCTCTTCTACAAGATAAGTATAATGCTAATAGAATAAGATATACACAAGATCTATTCTATATTTATCTCTACGCGTTTCTCTAACAATTATCAAGTAAGCAGTGGTAATATTTGTTCTTGCAGTGGTAATGAGTTTCCACTGCAAGTACAATCTTCTGCAGTTGTAACATCTTCACTAGCCGTGGTAACTGTTAGTATAATTCCCAACAATTACCGACTTTGAAATCTCGGGTTCAGATAAAAAAAGAGAGATTGTTCTTGTGACTCAGAATGAACCTTTCTCGGTGGAGGAAAGGAATAGTAACTTATGGTAATGATTTAACCTAGTTTAGACCTAGTTTCGGGAAGTTATGACCTAATTAAGGTTTTGGGCTTATATGACTTGTACCTAAGTTCTAGGGGTTGTACTATATCCTAAGGGTTCGAATATATCCTAAGGTAACTATTATAACTAATATCAAAGTCCTAAGCACTTTTCATGTAAGACTATCTTTATTGGTGTGGGTTGTGGGTTGGGGTCACGACCGATTCTCCCCTTTCAACCAATCACAAATTGACATGTGACAATCGGTTGTGACTTTAGGTCACCAAGTGACCACAAGTTGGCAATCTCTTGTGACCGGTTGTGACTTTAGGTCACCAATAAACATAGTCTAAGTTCAGATAAGCAGTTTGGGTTTTAAAACTAACCGGGATCATATAGGTGTATTTAGGGTTTTCAAGCAAGTATGGAGTATTATAGTACTAGTTTTCTTAGTGAAAATATGTTTATTACCTTGAATTGACATACCAGGATGTTTACCTCAAGTAAACATAGTAGTTGTTGGCATAGATGGATACGTGAGCTTGTCTAAAGGTTAGTTAGGTTATAATAATATATTAAAGAAAAATTTAGCTCGGGAAAATCCTATAGGAATTTCTAATCCTAGTGTGCTCTTATAAGGGCCTAAGTTAAGTTAATAAGGCATTTCTAACCTAATGGGAAGTTAGTGGGTTGTGACAGTATCCCATCCTAAAAGAAAGTCTCGCCCTGAGATTTAACAATGATTAGTATGTGATGGTGAGAACAGATGGGGATATTAAGCACGGATTTGATCCTCTCGTTCCCAAGTACACTCTGGTCCTCTTTGGGAGTCCCAACGTACCTTAACGATAGGAATCCGGTGATGTTTTAGATTTTTGATCTCTCGGTCCATAATTTCCACTAGTTCTTCAGTGAAATTGAGGTTATCATCCAATTGAAGCTCGTTAATAGGAACAACAAGTGACTCGTCCGATAAACACTTCTTAAGATTTGACACGTGAAACGTGTCGTGTATATTACTTAGTTCATCCGGTAATTCAAGTCGGTATGCCACTGGACCAATTCGTTCTAAAACCTTAAAAGGTCCAATGTATCTCGGACTAAGCTTTCCTTGCTTTCCGAAATGAAAGACACCTTTCCTAGGTGAAACTTTCAACATAACCCTATCTCCGACTTGAAATTCTAAATGCTTACGTCTTATATCGACATAACTCTTTTGCTGATCTCTTGCAGCTTGTAAGCGTTGTCGGATTTGAACTATTTTCTCATTTGTCTCATGGATTATCTCTGGACCCGTGAATTGTACTTCTCTAACTTCAGCCCAACAGACCGGAGATCTACACTTTCTCCCATAAAGTGCCTCATACGGTGCTACTTTAAAGCTAGCGTGATAAATATTGTTATATGAGAATTCTACCAATGGTAAGTGTTTCTCCCATCCTTTTCCAAAATCTATCACACACGCTCGAAGCATATCCTCGAGTGTTTGGATATTTATTTCACTTTGACCATCGGTTTGTGGATGATATGCCGTACACATGTCTATCTGAGTACCCAAGGCCTTTTGCATAGATTGCCAAAATCTCGACGTGAAACGAGAATCACGATCCGATATAATAGATATTGGCACTCCATGTCGGGAAACTATTTCCTTGAGGTACAACCTAGCAAGGGTTTCCATATCATCTGTTTCTCGTATAGGAATGAAGTATGCTGATTTCATAAGGCGATCAACTATTACCCAAATAGCATCATGCCCGTTGAATGTTCAAGGTAGTTTGGTGATAAAATCCATCATAATTCTTTCCCACTTCCAAATGGGAATATCAGGCTGTTCCAATAAACCAGACGACTTTTGACATTCAGCCTTTACTTTAGAACATGTTAAACACCTGCCCACATATCTGGCAATGGATGCCTTCATGTCAGGCCACCAATAGTGTTTCTTTAGATCCTGATACATCTTGTCAAAACCTGGGTGAATGAAGTACTTAGATTTATGGGACTCGTTCATTATTACGTTCCTTAAGTTACCATGATAAGGTAACCATTTTCGACCCTTAATACAACGAGTTCCGTCTGAACTTATCTCAAAAGCCTTATACATCCCTCGTAAATTCTAAAGTTTACGATCCTTCATTTCGAGAGCTTCTTTCTGGGCTTTGAGTATTTGAGAAGGTAGATTCGAATGAAGTGTCATTACTAATGACCTAACTCTAAGTGGTTTGATTCGTTCCTTTCGGCTCAAAGCATCTGCTATGATACGTGGGAATTACGCCCTCGCAATAGGTTTTACCTCTCAAGGGATCTCGAGAAGCTTACAACCCCCACCAGGTAGTGTACCTGATCGTTGTAGTATAGTATAGTGACAAGTTCCAGGGGATTGATCATTCAACTCAGGAATAGTGTCACTAGGATTAGAAAGCCTACTAAACTAGGTCTAGAGGTGAGGGATGATTCTTTTTGTATTTTTATATTTTTATGAAAGCAATTAAAATCTCGGGTTTTGAAGGAGTGGGCGGAATTAGTTGCTAGCCAACTAACCCAAATAACTAAAGATGCAATCAAAATAAAGTACAAGGAATGAAAATAAAACTAATTTACTAATGTGGTGGAAACAATAATGAGGAAAGTTGTGTTTACTTAGATTTCATTACTCCCTAGATATCTTTTACAGGTTGATTAGCTTGTTACAATTGCATGGATGACGGGTCATATTCCTTAATACTAGTCGTAGGGCCGTGTACAATATTCCCTAACTCTATAAGATCCAACTTCACTTCTATGTCGAGCCGTTAGAAGCTCCTAACATGGGATCATTAGAATTCTCTTACGCATTAAATACAACCAAAAATCGTAGTACACCTCCGATCATGTTTCTTAAGACGTTCAAGCAAGTTACCAATGGAAGTCTGCCAGTTTTCTTAAGCCTAACATCGAATACAATCATCCGTAACAATTATAAACAAACAATCAACCCATAATTAACATCTAGGTTTCACTACATCTAAGCAAACACAATAAAGATCTAGCATAGCATGTTAAAGAGAAGACAAGCGTAAGATATAATCACACAACACATAGACATATTGAATGATTTGAATGAATACTTATCTTCAATTGAACATGAAAGATTCAAGGGGTTGGAATCCTTGAAAAAGCTGTAAAATTTGGCCTAGGGTTTATTCCCTAAAAGTTGCACACTAATGAATGAAAATTGGAAAACTATATATAGATTTTACATCGTGACGGCGTCATGTATTAACTTGTGACGCCATCAACTCGCCGCCATGATAAAATTCGTATTGCCTAGATCCATTTGTGACGCCGTCATGTAGAAGAATACTCTGGGCCGTCACTAGTAATTGGACCCTAACGGCCTTGGTGACGCAGTCAGGCCATAAGCTTGAAAAACTCTCTGGGCCTCACGTTATAAGTTCCATATCCACCTCTTTTGTAACTCTTGACGTCGTCACATGTAAACCTTTGACGCCGTCAGGTACTGTTCCACCAAGGAAATTTGAGACTTTGCCGTTTTCTTCACTTTTATGTTCCAAAAACGTCCAAAATGCTTCCTTTTCCAGATTCTTCCTCAAAAGTACCTAAAATAACAAAAGGAACGATTTAGGGCAGTATTTGATCAAATAATCTCGAATTCGGGCTTAAATGACCCCTTAAAAGCGGTACACTTTTCGCCTCATCAAATACCCTTACACTTGAGATTTGCTTGTCCTCAAGCAAATGCGCTTTTATTCTAATCAGAATACAAGTTAGGCGTCTTTTATCACTAATATAAAAGTAATTACAACAAATAATCGTTCCACTAAAAACCAAAAACAAGCACGGAGGTCATACACTAGCACCTCACAAATAGTGTTTAGATACTCACATCTCTCGGGTGTAAAAAAGTATATATCACAATATGAAAATGGAAAACATCTCTCACTACCTGTCATAGCAAATAGATTACCATAGGCTTGGGAAATGATCAAACCGCCACCATGTGGCGTAAGCACCTAGGATAAACTATCAAAGAGGTCTTTTAAAGGGTTATAACATTAGGTGTAGGGATATGGAATACACGGTTTTGTTAGATAAAGGCAATATTTACTGGTGGCGATTTAATCATCTTGGTTAATTACATGTACTATATGGCGTTGCTAAGCCAAGACTCGACTCAACTTAAGCTAATAAATCAAAAATAACAAAATCATAAAACAAACATAGAAAGAAACGGGATGGTAGTCCGTATATTTTTTCTCTTTTTCTTTTTCTATATTTTTTTTCTTTTTCTTAATTTTTTGATTTTTTTTTCTTTTTTTTTTCTGCATACACTTTTACCCCACCATCCAAAATAATACATAATAGGGAATGTACATTCCCTTTACACTTGAATTTTTACATACTTTACAATTACCTATTGTAATGACTCGAATCAAGATAATCAAAACACTTGGAGTACTTTTTAAAATTAATGGACATATGGGGGTAATATATGATGTTCTTCCCCATTACTCTAAAACACAAGTACTTTACCCATGAGTCCCAATCGTCCCAAAACAATATGTACAAGATATGACTCGACTTAGCAACCATGTAATCAATTAGATAATTAACTAAGGGTTTAAACAAATAACATTAATGCACTAAAGATGAGTGCATACACGGAAGACTAAGGCGATTTGGGTGTACATTTGGGTGGGTTGTAACAAATTCTTCCTTTAAGTAGGATGCTTAAAGTTAGAAACGAAAAAGATAGGCTCGGAGGGGTGTACTAGGGGTTTCGTGTACTAAAAATGAGTACAACGCTAAGGTGTGGGAAAATTAATTGACTTTACTAGTCAAGTAATATGACTTAAATGGTCAAGTAATTATGATACGGGTTTAAACACAAGGGTGATCCTAATGCCTCTTATCATGTAGTAAATCCTACTACACGAATGCAGTCTCACTAGTGGTCTCGGGATGCATCACTAACGCAAGTCCTAGAATCTAAATGCTACCGGTACACTCATAAGCACTAATAATGAATGCTATTCCTATCAAACCTAAAGGCGAACCTCACATATTTGGGTGGAAAATTTTTCTGAATGGTACGGTTTTGTGCTAGTCATACAACTCCTATCCATGAGACGCTTGTTAAGGCTAGAGTTTCACTCCTAAATGTTGTAAAAAATTTTAAATTTGGCGCTAAAATTACACTAACAAGTATTTCTATTAGTTTTATTACACACCTACCATCGAACAAACAAACTCAAGTGCAATTGTATCCTATAAGGTATCATCATTTACCCTCCCCTTACACTTAGGATGAACATTGTCCCCAATGTTCAATTAAAGAACGTAAAAGTAAAATAGGTAAGAGAATGAAAACAAATACTCCCCTGATTCGTTCGGTATGGATAGTATGTTAACAAGGTTAGATCTTCCTCCAAGAAAATGAACGTTCAAAGCTTCCCTTCCAGAAATATAAATCATCTTCTTGTCATATATAACCTGTTAAACCTGAGAAAACAATCAAGGCAACCTCACGTAAAATCGGTTGCAATCTATATATACTAACAAATCCTAGAAAGCAATTTAAGATATAATGCTTGTGGAATGAATGTTTGCAGATTTCTTGGAGTTTATAAAACCAAAGAATTAACAAAAACTTTTAAGACTCTGTTAGAAAAACAAAACCCACAAAATTTCCAGAATTTTACACGTGACGCCGTCAGTTGTTAATTCCAGACGCCGTCAGAAGTGACCTGCAGAAATCTTTATGTTAAGTTTCCAAAAAATTTCTGGAAAAACTTATATCCTACTTCCTGGAAAATCCTGCAAAACATCATTATGACTTGATACAAGCATTTGACTCTAACAAATACTAATATACATGTTCATTTAATATTGTGGCGAATCATGATCAATTTCATTCTTATAAACAAATTTGGGGTTTCCCCTTACACTTAGCTTTTGCAAAATACCTTTATATGAAGTTAAGACGAAGTTAAACAACAAAATAAAGCATTTTCACAATTTTGTTTGAAACATGATCTACCAACAATAAAAATAAAACATGCATACGGAAACAAATAACATCAAACAAATAAAAATCACACAAAACATGGGTTGCCTCCCAAGAAGCGCTTTTCTTTATTATCGAGTCTTATAGCTAGACTCAAGGCCATGGGCTACGTTTTCCTTTCCCATTTTTGTGCTAATTCAAAACATTTAACCCAATTTTCATCACACTTGTACTCAGGGCCTAGATTCATGCAACCTGAATAGTATGTTCGCCTCCTCTCATAGTAAACATCATCATCAATTCCGTTATCCTTAATCTCATAAGGTTGAATCTCATCAATTGGTAAATTCTTGATGTACTTTAATTCTTCCCTCATGTGGGGCATCATAAAAGTGATCTTTTCTATCCCATCAGTAAACTGAACTATTCCCTCCCCATGATCACAATACATCTTAGTCGTCTCAATGAAAGGTTGCCCTAGGACAATTTCTCCTAAGTGTAGATCTATAATGCCTCTAACATCTTCTAGGATTACAAAGGCGCATTGATAAGTAAAATTTCCTACAAAGATGTGTACCCCTTTCACTCTCCTGATAAAATTACATAGTCGATTAGGGTTGTAGGGGTCTTTTCTGAGGCCTAACCTTTCATTCATAATCCAGTTGTAGTTGAGCCTAGACATAATATTCATGGGTGCTTTTAAATCAATGTATGTATGCTCTCTAGACATGTACCAAATCATGCAAGGAATTTTTATGTTCCTATAGTTATGCTTCCTAATCTATGGCATTTTCCTATGTTTTGAGGGGCAGGGGTGTTGTAAAAGGAATATATGGTAACTCAATTCCTCAGGGGTTGGAGAGAAATCTGTAAACTCAATTTTCATCTGGAGGGGTTTATTAAATTCATTAAATGTGTTAACTTCCCTCTTTCTTCTTTTACGTGCTATGCCTCTTGCTAACTTCTAAATGGCGATTCTCTAAATCCATAAAGACAAACCTTATACGAACAAAGACACAAAGAAATAAGATAGACTAAAGGAGACCTAAAAATAAAAATAAAAATCTTGCTAGAAAGGAATCTAGCAAGTAGACCTAATAAAAAGAAATCCTAACCTAGATAATAACTATTCCCCGGGCTGCGGCGCCAAAAACTTGATACGTGGAAATTGCACCCATGCAACAGGTTTTACCTCTCAAGGGATCTCGAGAAGCTTACAACCCCCACCAGGCAGTGTACCTGATCGTTGTAGTATAGTATAGTGACAAGTACCGGGGGATTGATCGTTCAACTCAGGAATACTGTCGCTAGGATTAGAAAGCCTACTAAACTAGGTCTAGAGGTGAGGGATGATTCTTTTTTTATTTTTATATTTTTATGAAAGCAATTAAAATCTCGGTTTTTGAAGGAGTGGGCGGAATTAGTTGCTAGCCAACTAACCCAAATAACTAAAGATGCAATCAAAATAAAATACAAGGACTGAAAATAAAACTAATTTACTAATGTGTTGGAAACAATAATGAGGAAAGTTGTGTTTACTTAGATTTCATTACTCCCTAGATATCTTTTACTGGTTGATTAGATTGTTACAATTGCATGGATGACGGGTCATAGTCCTTAATACTAGTCGTAGGGCCGTGTACAATATTCCCTATTTCTATAAGATCCTACTTCACTCCTATGTCGAGCCGTTAGAAGCTCCTAACATGGGATCATTCGAATTCTCTTATGCATTAAATACAACCAAAAATCGTAGTACACCTCCGATCATGTTTCTTAAGACGTTCAAGCAAGTTACCAATGGAAGTCTGCCAGTTTTCTTAAGCCTAACATCGAATACAATCATCCGTAACAATTATAAACAAACAATCAACCCATAATTAACATCTAGGTTTCACTATATCTAAGCAAACACAATAAAGATCTAGCCTAGCATGTTAAAGAGAAGACAAGCATAAGATATAATCACACAACACATAGACATATTGAATGATTTGAATGAATACTTGTCTTCAATTGAACATGAAAGATTCAAGGGGTTGGAACCCTTGAAAAAGTTGTAAAATTCGGCCTAGGGTGTATTCCCTCAAAGTTGCACACTAATGAATGAAAATTAGAAAACTATATATATATTTTACATCGTGACGGCGTCATGTATTAACTTGTGACACCGTCAACTCGCCGCCATGATAAAATTCGTATTGCCTAGATCCATTTGTGACGCAGTCATGTAGAAGAATACTCTGGGCCGTCACTAGTAATTGGACCCTGACGGCCTTGGTGACGCCGTCAGGCCATAAGCTTGAAAAACTCTCTGGGCCGTCACGTTATAAGTTCCATATCCACCTCTTTTGTAACTCTTGACGCCGTCACATGTAAACCTTTGACGCTGTCAGGTACTGTTCCAGTATGGAAATTTGAGACTTTGCCGTTTTCTTCACTTTTATGCTCCAAAAACGTCCAAAATGTTTCCTTTTCCAGATTCTTCCTCAAAAGTACCTAAAACAACAAAAGGAACGATTTAGAGCAATATTTGATAAAATAATCTCGAATTCGGGCTTAAATGACCCCTTAAAAGCGGTACACTTTTTGCCTCATCTTGCTCCTACGTTAGCTTTGCCAGGATGATAACGAATCTCACAATCATAATCAACAAGTAGTTCTACCCATCGACGTTGTCTCATGTTCAACTCTTTCTGATTAAGAATATGATGTAGGCTTTTGTCATCGGTGAAGACCGTACACTTAGTGCCATACAGATAATGTCTCCATATTCTTAGAGCGAACACTACTGCTCCTAATTCTAAATCATGTGTAGTGTAGTTTTCCTCATGTGTCATGAGTTGTCGTGATGCATAAGCGATTACTTTATCCATTTGCATTAACACGGCTCCAAGACCTCTTCGAGAAGCATCATAGTAAATGACAAAATCATCGTTTCCCTCTGGTAATGCTAAGATCGGAGCTTCACACAACTTTCTCTTCAAAAGTTGGAAAGCGATCTCTTGATCTTTTCCCCAGTCAAACTTCCTGTTTTTCTGGGTTAGCTCTGTCAAAGGTTTAGCTATTTTTGAAAATCCCTCAATAAACCTTCGATCGTAGCCCACAAGTCCTAAGAATTGTCGTATCTCAGTAGGATTCTTAGGTTGCGACCAATCCTTAACGACTTTAATTTTTGTTGGATCGACATGAAGTCCTTGTTTATCTATCATGTGTCCAAGAAATTGCACAACACTAATCCAGAATTCACACTTAGAGAACTTTGTATAAAGTTTCTCTGTCTTAAGTAGTTATAGGATTATTCTCAAGTGTTTAGCGTGCTTTTCCTCATTACATGAATAGATAAGGATATCATCTATGAACTCTATAACAAATTTATCCAAGTATGGTTTACACACCCGGTTCATGAGGTCCATGAAAACCGCTGGTGCGTTTGTCAAACCAAATGGCATAACTTGAAATTCATAGTGCTCATATCCTGTTCTGAAATCGGTCTTAGGGATATCTTCTTCCCTCACTCTCAGTTGATGATAACCTGATTGTAAGTCAATTTTTGAGTATATACTCGAACCTTGTAGTTGATCAAACGGGTCATTAATCCGGGGTAATGGGTATCGATTTTTGATAGTAAGTTTATTTAATCCACGATAATCGATACACATCCTCATATATCCATCTTTTTTCTTTACGAATAGGACAGGAGCTCCCTAGGGTGATGTACTTGGACGTATAAAACCTCGATCAGTTAATTCCTGGAGTTTTTCAGAGAGTCCCTTCATCTATGAAGGGGCTAACCTATAGGGTGCTTGGGCTATAGGTGCCACTACGGGGATTAAGTCAATTTGAAATTCAATTTGACGAATCGGAGGTAGGCCAGGTAAATCCTTAGGAAAAACTTCTGGGTATTCCCTGACTACAGGGATCTCCTCCAATCTTTTTTCATATGGCTTAGTCTCCGTTACTTGAACCACAAAAACTTGACAACCTCGTGACATGTATCATTTTGTTTTGATACATGAAATGAAGTTAAGTCTAGTTCTACTTTGATCTCCTCGGATAGTTAAAGTCTCACCGTTGATAGGTACATGGATGATTTTCTCGTCACAAAGAATCTTTGCATGATTCTTGGACAACCAATCCATTCCCACAACAACGTCAAAACTACCGAGTCTAATAGGTATGAGATCAATCTCAAAGTGGTGGTTAAGTAAAGTTAGGGTACAACCCTTAATGACCGTGTTAGTACTAACTAAGTTTTCGTCGGCCATTCCTATCTCATAATAATTATCTAAAGCTATGGGTTTAATCCTAAGTCTAGAGGCTAAGGGTATGGATACGAAACTTCTATCGGCTCCAGAATCAAATAATATTTTAACTAAATGATTATTTAAAAGAAACTTACCCGTGACTACGCTTGGATCTTGTAGATCATTCCTATCCCTCAACATATATGCTCTACCCTGGGCACCATCAGTATTTTTCTTTGGGCATTTATTCATATAATGTCCCTTTTCTCCGCAAGTATGACAAATGACTATTACTGGTGCTGGATTTCCTCCAGTAACTGGTCTTTTGTTCTTGCAATACCTTGGGTAATGGCCCACCTTCTTACATATGTTACATTTAATGACACAAGGCTCTGTGTGATGCCAACTGCATCTCCTGCACAGAGGGGCACTTCCAGCATACCCACATTTCTCATTTATAGTGGCGGCATAAGCTCTTGCATTATCTTGCCTTGGTTGAGGATAGGGATTTGTATGATTACCCTTGGTGTTATTACGGTTGTTACCGAAAGCTCTCCCATCGTGGAACTTTCGTTTATTATCGTAGGGTACTGGCACAGAGTTGTGCTTTGTTACTTGGTCCATTAACCTTAAGGTTATGTTAATGGCCTCCTCTAACATTTGAGGTTTAGAGGCAGTAACATTCCCTTCGATACTCCGGGGCAAACCTCCGATGAAAACTTTTATCGTCTTTTCAACAGTTGGTACCATTGTAGGACACAAAGTAGCCAACTCTTGAAATCTCCTAATATAAGTTTTAACATCGTTCCCCTTCACAGTCAAGTTATAAAATTCATCCTACATTTTCTTGACTTCTGTCCGAGGGCAGTATTTTTTAATCATGAGTTTCTTAAACTCAACCCAAGATAACTTATATGCCTCTTCTATTCCTATTGGCTGGGCATACGAGTTCCACCAGGATAACGCTTCCTCAGTAAGCGTTCCCGTTGCAAACTTAACTCTACAATCCTCTGTACAATTACTACGGGAAAATACCAATTCACATCTCTCAAACCAGTGAATTAATCCTATGGCCCCTTCTATCCCCTTGACATTGAAGGGTTGGCAGCTTATAAATTCCTTGTAGTTACTCTTCTTCACTACAGGGATTTCGGGGTTTCTAGCCATGTTTGCATCCCTAGCTTCTAGTGCTGCAGTTACACTGTCAGTCACTAGTCGTTGGATATCTTCCTTAGTCATGGCGGGAGTGGTGGGAGTAACAGGTGTGGTAGTTCTTGTACGTGCCATTCTAAAGGTAAGATGTGGTAAGAATTTTGTTATAGTTTATGTTTTAAGTGCTGAAAGGACTTTCTGATACCGGATGGGTATAGAATCCTAACATTGAAAAGGGCAAGTTCCTAGCAAGAATCGTTACAGTTCACCGAAAATAGTTTCCCCCTCCGTCTAAAGGCATAGTGATTCTAAGGAATCATAAGTTTTTACTATTCCTAGGTATGTCTACTTGTTTTAATTTCCTATTTGTTTTAGTTTTTAAGTCCTAAGGCAATCTATAGTGTGTCCTAAGGCAATGGGGAATCCTAATACAGGATACGAGTTTTATGATTTATTTTATTTTATTATTTTATTTATTTTTTTTAAAGTGAAACCTAGCAAGTACCTGCTTACCTAAGTTATCTACCTATAACATATATTATCTAAGCCTATAACCTTATTTTAGTTCTATGTTATTCTTAAGATCCTGAATGGCCTCCAAGAGTTCATCTATTTCAGACCTATGATTATCCCTAAGATCCTCGATAATCATTTCGATAGTGGAAAGTCTAACATGTGCGATACTTACTTTGTCAGAGTGTCCTTCATATTTTGTTTGTAACCTAAAGATTTGATTGCAAGTTTTCTCTAATTCATTTTCTAACCTATTTTGACCTATTCCTAATTCCCTAATCCTAATTTCTACTTCTTCCATTCTTTCTAAGGATAGTTATCTAAATGACTAAGTATTTCATCTATTTGGGCATCATGCCTTTCTAAGGGTGTTTTATATGAACTACTACCTATGTTAAACCTAGGGGAAGGTGATGGTGGTATAAAACGTATTCTCTTAAGGGGAGGTGAATCTATTTTGGGAACATAACGATCTTGACTAGTATAGTGAGGTATAGGTGGGGTAGGGGTTATAGTAGGTACAATAGGAATGTTTCCACCATATGCCTGCATATACCCATTATATGCTTGCATATAGGGATCATTCGGGGAAAGTTCTAATCCTAGGTTAGTTAAGATATTCTGGGCTAATTCTTCTGGAGAATTAGAACCAGTAGATGAGTGAGTAGGAGTAGCCGGAGCATACTCATAACTATCGGATGAAGTATCTGATAACGCTCAAAATTAACATGCTTTTATAAGCGTTATTGTGGATTTTATGATCACTTTTATGAAATTATGGTACTTAATTGAGCATAATTCGTGTTTTAGGTTCATGGAAGCGAAAGTACAAGAAAATGATGAAAAAGACAAAGAAATGAGTAAAAACGAAAATTTATGCATGTACGAAGAATTTGCGACAAATGAAAGTCTCTCGAAGTATGTTCGAGAAGATAAAAGTCATGAAGTTGTCACTCAAAAGACTCAAGAATAAAGTACAAGAGGGAAAACGAGAAAAGAAATGAAGAAAATAAGCTCAAACGAAGAATTATTGGAAGACTCGTTGTTCCCGACACACCTTCACCATTTTGGCCATAACTTGAGCATACGGACTCCGTTTGACCCGCCGTTCATGGCCACGGAAAGCTAAGAGAAAGATCTACAACTTTCGTGTTTATGACTTTTGCCCAACCGATCGGATGGAGGACCAACCGATCGGATGGAGCTCTCGTACAGATTTTGCAAAAACTCATTCTACCTCATTCTACCCGATTCTAGGCCATTCTATTTGGTATTCTAGGTCCTTCTAAACTACTTGGAGGCCAAGTTGATGTATTAATGAGCCTAGGCCTTGAGAGGAGTATAAATAGAGATCTTTGCAAGCTTTTCTAATCACCACTTACCATTTCTCTCAATTCCAACTTGAGAGAACATCTCTCCTACCACCAATACTCCCTCTCAATACCAAAATTCGTCCATAAAATCCCAGGAAACTTTGGAGGTCCAAGAAGTCATCATTTGGAGGTCAAAACATCAAGAAGTCATCACCAATACTTGAGGCATCATTACTACATCATTTTTAATCTTATTCCAATCATTGTAAGACTTTTAATCATGGTTTCTAATGTTCAAAATTATGAGTTTATGTTCATGTTTACTATGAGTGGCTAGTACCTTTGTGCACTTGCTTAGATGATGTTTATTATTTAATGGTTTGCTTATGATTGTGATAACATGTTTTAATTCAATTTCAAGTCAATCCTAAGAACCAATTGTACCTTAAGTTTCATAGTGACATTTGTTGAGTCAAGGTTAACTAATTGATAATAGTTTCAAGGGTCGAAAGATTTGTTATTATTCAACTAGTTATAATCATTTGTCTATGAATGATTGTTTTTCACCATAATTATTCTTGACTAAACAAAGAAATAAGAAGTATGATTGTAATGAGAATGCTTTTATAACATCAAATCGGATTGTTTGTAAACCTTTAGTTGGACGAAAGTTTAGATGTTTATAAACAATTGTAACCTTTTTGTCTATGAATGGGTTACCTTTTGTAATGACCATTTCCTAAGAGTATTTGATTTGTAATAAGAGTTTGTTCTTGTGTTTAAGATATTCACCATACCTTATGAACCTTGGATGGATCTTGAATTGATTGGTTCACACCTAAAGCTTGTTTTTATAAACTAAGATCTTGGCCAAGTTTTAATTTGTAAGAACAATAGATTAGACCACCATCTAATTATCACAACCAACATGTTATCAAAAGTTATCACAATCATGTGTGTCATTAAGTAGTAAACTAGTCTAAGCAAGTGTAGTTTTTAATCTTATTGAATTTACATAACCATCATTTTCGTGTTACTTATTGCTTATATGGTATTTTGGATCATGACAACCAATTACCATCTTTTTATTGCTTACTATTATATAGATTCCTCACAATTGAAAACACCCAAATCCCTGCGAACGATCCCGACTTACCATCATATCTTGCTATAACGGACGAGTACACTTGCTCGTATGTGTTGTTTCTAGATTTGGTAATTCACCCTTATAAATTTAAAACTTGTACTAATAAAACGCACATCAGTATCCGTATCATCGGTATCCAAAACGATGATAGGATTGTTAAAGGATGACATATCTAACTGTAATTCTCGAAGGAGTATCTTAGCATAATTCTAACCTAAATAGGCATCTAAAAGGCAATTCTAATAGTGGGGATTCTACCCTAAGGGCAATAGTGAGATATCTAATCCTAAAGGCAAGTTAGGGATTCTAACCTAAAGGCAGTTGGGGATTCTAATCTAAAGGCAATTGGGGATTCTAATAGCACTGAGGACCTTTTTTTTTTTTTTTTTTTTTTTTTTTTTTTTTTTTTTTTTTGAAAAAGTGGTTATAGTTTTAGGAAAAATCCTTTTGTTCTCTATAACCAAGGCTCTGATGCCAATCTATAACACCCCCATTTTTCACTGATAGCAACGGATAAAGTGTTTGGGGTATTACTCATGGAAACAAAGACAAGATAATAGAAAACGACTCAAAAAGAGACGTTTTTGAAAAAGGTGTTATCATTCATTTATTCATCAGAGTTTTTACAGTAAAATACATACTTTTACCAAAAGAGAGGTCCATAAGATACGTTTTATGACACGAAACTGATGAATTATAACTATTCTGGACGTCCTCATGTCTAGTGATTCTCCGTGCCAGGGTTCCTATAGTGCCTAATTACTTAGGATAACATGCTTATTAGTACAAGTTTAAAAAGTGCCTATAACTGTTCTGGACGTCCTCATTTATTCAACACGTATGTTGAGTGAGAGTCATAGGTTTAAAAAGTTAAAGTATAAATACAAGTTCCACAGGGTTCAACTTAAACCCTATGTGTTGAAAAGTTTTAGTGTTAGAAGGTATATTGCACTAAGCTGATGAACCACACGTTAACGATCCGGGTCATGGGGTCTGCAAACCAAACCATGAGGGGATGGGAAGGATAACTTGCCAAAGTTAAACCTTCAGTGGGTTCAAATATACTACTTATTGGTACCACCTAGTGGGGTGTTAATACCAACGGGATTTGTCAAACTCCAATAGATCTATCAACTTTATTCGCTTTCGCGTGGGTAAAATATCCCAAACGATTAGATTCATGAATTTTGGTTATGTAATGATGGCAGTTAGTTTACTCATGCAATAACCAGAGAAAAGACTTGTATTTGGTTTTAAAGCATGTATCCCCCTCACAGGGTTTGTAAAACATTTAGAAAGCATTTAAAAGGTATGAGGCTATGAAAACTCACCTGAGTCTCTAGATAATTAAAGTAGGGGTTGAAAAAACTCACTCACGTATCCTGGGGTAGTGCAGGTATGCGTATGTCAAGTCTTAGTCTAGGTTTTTTTTTTAACTAATTACTAATAGGATTTTATATATAACATAACACTGTTTGGGCCATTGTAATTTAGAAGTATATGACTCCTCACATGAACCTCCCTACTATTGTATTATGTGATCAGCATAATACCGTTCGAGCCATCATAATTCATAAGTTAATATTCCTCATACAAAGCTCCCTATTATTGAGTTATGTTGTTATTAGGGTTTAGTTATAACATAATACCGTTCAGGCCATCATATCTCTAAAGTATATGCAATAATCGTTCGAGGAGTCAGGGCACTTTAATTCGTAAACCCAACAAACTCGTCAAAACAAAATATGCACATAGTACTCCTCGCATGAAGCTCCCTAGTATTGTGTTATGCTTCTAACTTAAATAAGTTTTTATATTTTTATGAAAATAGTTCATTTTTATCCCTTATATATATATATATATATATATATATATATATATATATATATATATATATATATATATATATATATATATATATATATATATATATATATATATATATTGGTCAGCCAGTGTTGCCTAGGTAATTTACCGGGATATGCCTTCCTTGTTGGGTGGGGGGCTCGGTACCAAAAAGGTACACGGACTTGAGATGGTTCCACCAAATACATACACACACACACACACACACACACACACACACACACACACACACACACACACACACATATATATATATATATATATATATATATATATATATATATATATATATATATATATATATATATTTACGTTTTCTACCCTAAACTTATAACCTTATAACAAATAAGCATATAAATTTCTAACTATTGCATATTTAGTCCCTATACTTATATATTTTAAAGAAATGACACATATAGTTCCTAAATTATACTAACTTTTATTATTTACTCTATTTACCCTTATATTTATAATATTTGCAATTTTAGTCCTTTTAGTTTAATATTTGTTTTAATTATTTATTTTAAGGTTTAATATATTGCAAATCTAGTCCTTACACTATTAACTTCCAGGAAATGTCAAAAACAGTCCCTAGACTTTATAGTTTCAGGAATTTACATTATACACCCCTATGCATGTAATATTTTGCAAAACTAGTCCTAAATGTGTATAATTCTAATCCTAGCGTGGCAATCTAGTTTTTAAGCTTATAACTAACTCAGATAAGTTCAAATAAGCCTCATAATTCAGATTATATCTAGTAGATAAGCTAGTTAACACATAAGCATGCAATTCGACTTATAACTAGGGTTACGAAAGAAAACATGCATGCAAATAAGTTCTAGGTCCTAGCTAAAGGTTCTAAGGCATCTAAAGTCTATCTAAGTCTTATTCTAAGTATACTATACGTAAAATAAAGGTTACCTAGGTCGGGGAGGGCTTAACAATGGTATTAGGGTTTCAAGGGTTCGCTCGACTTCAAACCACAACACAACACAACCAAAGCTTCGTTACCCAATTCCTATTGCTTCTAATGATCTTAGACTACAGAAGTGTGAAGTAGAGAAGAGAAGGAGAGGTGTAAAGAAGAAATGAGGGAGGGAGTGGGTATTTATAGCTTGCGTAGGGCGTGTTACCCAAGTTTCAGCTGCTAGGTGTACGGAGGGGGAGGGGGAGTAAGCAAGACTAGGTAATGGTGTGGTAGGTCTAGAGGGTGATGAGGATGGGCTATAGTAGCTAAGGGTGGAGCTAGGGCCGGTTGTGGTGGATAGAAGTCGAGGGAGGCGGTTAGAGCAAAGGTGGTGACAAGGAGGTGCATCACCTACTTTCTTGGGTGGTTAGTGGTGCTAGGGTGCTAGTTTAGTATTAGGGAGGTGCTAGGTTGGTTGCTTATTCAATTTAAGGTACTTAAGTAGCACAGTTTAGGTGTTTAGGTCAATTTTTAATCTAGTTTTGTTTAGTAAGAGTTTAAGGTTTTATCTATGTTTTAGTGTCTTATTTAAGGTCCTAATGTTGTTTAGTAACTATTAGTAGCTTATACTAAGTGATGGTAACTTATGGTAATGATTTAACCTAGTTCAGACCTAGTTTCGAGAGTTATGACCTAATTAAGGTTTTGGGCTTATATGACTTGTAACTAAGTTATAGGGGTTGTAACTATATCCGAAGGGTTCTAATATATCCTAAGGTAACTATTATAACTTATATATAAGTCCTAAGCACTTTTCATGTAAGTTCAGATAAGTGATGAGGCGAAAAATGATCCGTTTTTAGGGGGTCATTTAAGCCCGAATTCAAATTTATATGATCAAATATTGCCCTAAATCGTTCCTTTTGTGATTTTAGGTACTTTGGGAGTGAAATCTGGAAAAAGGAAGCAATTCAGAAGTTTTTGGAGCATAAAAGTGAAGAAAACGTCAAAGTCTTAATTTTCCATGCTGGGAACAGTAGGTGACGGCGTCAAGAGTAATTTCCTGACGGCGTCAAGAGCAAAATTCCGTGACGGTATAGTAGAGATTTGACGGCGTCATGAAGGTAGGGCGTCAAGAGTAAAAGTCATGACGGCCTGGAAATGATTAAGTCTTGACGGCGTCAAATGTAGATCAAGGCAGTCCGAGAATAGTTTTGGCGGCGAGGTGACGGCGTCACAAGCTTTGTCTTGACGCCGTCAGACCCCTTTTCCTATATATAGTTTTCTAATTTTTCACATTAAGGGAGAGAAGTTTCGGGAGAAACCCTAAGTACGATTTTGGTGTAACTTTACAGGTTTTTCAAGGGTTCCAACCCCTTGATACCTTGCATGTGTAATCAAGTTAAGTGTTCCTTTAATTCAATCAATATGTCTATGTGTTGGTTGTCTATATCTTGTTCTTGTCTTAATTCCATCATGCTAGGCTAGATCTATCTTGTGTTTGCTTAGATCTAATGAAACCTAGATGTTGATTATGTGTTGATTACTTGTTTATTCTTGTCTTGGATGAATGATTTATATGTTAGGCTTAAGAAAACTGGCAGATCTCCAATTGGTAACATGCTTGAACGTCTTAAGAAACATGAACCGACGCGCACTAGGTCTTTATTGGTTGTATTTAATGCATGAGCCACTGTTTACAATCCCTATGGTTGTGCTGGGCATGGTGTAGGAGGAGATAAGAGCTCATAGAATTGGGGAGTTAAGTGTGCCACCCTATGAATGGTATTAAGGAATACGATCCGTCATCCATGCAATTATAACAAGTAATTAACGTGTAAAAGATGTCTAGGGAGTAGTGAAATCTAAGTAAACACATTTTCTCCAATTACTGCTCACAACTTTAGTATAATTTAGTTTATTTTCATTTTTAGTATTTTATTTTGATTGCATCTTAGTATTGGGTTAGTTGAATAGCAACTAATTCCGCCCAAATCCTTAAAACCCGAGATTTTAAATTGCTTTCTAAAAAATATAAAAATACAAAAAGAATTTTCCCTCACCTTTAGAACTAGTATTTAGGTTTTCTAATCCTAGCGACACTATTCCTAGCTGAACGATCAATCCCCCGGTACTTGTCACTATACTATACTACAACGATCAGGTACACTGCCTGGTGGGGGTTGTAAGCTTCTCAAGATCCCTTGAGAGGTAAAGCCTGGTGCGATTCCCACGTATCAAGTTTTTGGCGCCGCAGCCCGGGGAATAGTTATTGTCTAGGTATAATTCTTTGTATTAGGTCTACTTGCTAGATTCCTTTCTAGTAAGATTTTATTTTTATTTTTAGGTTTTCCTTAGTCTATCTTATTTCTTTGTGCCTTTGTTCGTAACCACCCAACATCATGGACAACGGGAACATCTTTGAACCCGTCATCCCACCACAACAAAACCCACCATTAGAACCCCTTAGGCCCCGAACCTTAGGAGAGTATTCCCGACCTAGCCACCAAGGCTACCGAAACACCATTGAGCTCACCGGAGCCAATGTGACCCCCTTGCGATCCGACACCATCCGGTTGGTGCAAAGCGGATGTGCATTCCATGGACTTCGTTCCGAAGATCCAAACCAACATCTTAAGGACTTTCTCAAAATCGTAGATTCCATAGACCTAGGTGTTGAAACTAGAGAGACTACCCGTTTACGCCTATTCCAATTCTCTCTATGGGATCAAGCTAGTCAATGGCTTGAGCGCTTACCCGCGGGATCCATCACCACATGGGATGATCTCACCACTCGTTTCCTTGCTCAATTTTTCCCACCGGGGAGAACTACTAAGCTTAGAAATGACATCTTGATGTTCCAACAACGTCAAAATGAATCTCTTTATGAAGCATGGACTCATTTCAAGGACTTACTCCAAAAAGTCCCTCATCATGGCATAGATCTTTGGCTCCAAGTCCAAATTTTTTATGACCATATCGACATCTCCACGAGGCGAGCCATTGACCAATCGGCCGGTGGTAAGCTACGTGATCTTAGTGCGAAACAATCATGGGAACTCATAGAAGATCTTGCTCTCTATGACAACGAAAGTTGGAATGATCCCCGTGATTTGAACAAAACGGTCAAGGCAAAATCTTTGCCTTCGAACAATTCTAGCACTCCCGACCGTAGGATCATGGAACTTGAGGATCAAGTCAAGTTTCTCATGAAATCTTACGAAGCTCCTAAGCCTTCAAGCCAAGTGAACAAAATCACTTCTTCATGCGAATTATGTAGTGGTCCCCATGACACTCGTGATTGTGTGGAACTCCCCGGAACAACTTTTTCGGACTACGCATCCACGCGTACCGACAAAGCGGGAGATAAGTGGTACACTTTCAAGCCCGAGCCAAACACTTACGGTGATTAATACAACCCCTCTTGGAAAAATCACCCAAACCTTAGGTGGAAACAAAATCAACCCAATTCTTCTAATCCGCCTAACCGTTACCAACCAAACGGTCCACCATCCAACCGTACTTTCAGCAACAATCCTTCTAACAACTATGGTAGTACCAACAATCTTGAAGGGTTGATGTCTAAGTTCATGGCATCTCAAGAAGCTCGCATATCTAAGTTTGAAGCCGATTTCAAACAAAAGCAAAGCGAGATGACCACTAGAATTGACGCATTGTTGAAAGTTCTCAATGACCGAGAAATGGGAGCACTCCCAAGCGACACGGTCAAGAATCCAAAACTAAACGTTAATTCCATATCTTTAGTTTCGTCACCAACTTCGTGTCCACAATACTACTCGGTTAAATCAACGAGCACATGTTTTAAACAAAACCAAATTCTTCAAAAGGACCAATCAAATAAGACACCCAATATAAAACCAGTCAAAAGTATAGTTGAAACACCTCCTACGCAAGACCTTGACGATGAATTCAAAGAACTTCACCTTGAACGCCTCGTCATTGATGTCTTAGCGTGTGCCCCTTACTATAGTGCCCTCCTAGAAAAATATGAGAAGTTTAAACTAGGTAAAAATGGGACCACCTTCGTTCAAAACAAGTTGCCTAAAAAGCTCGATGATCCGGGTATATTTGTTTTGCCTTGTAAGATAGGAAGATCCAAAGCTTTCGACACACTAGCCGATTTAGGGTCAAGCCTCAACTTGATTCCCATATCCTTATTCACCGCTCTTAAGTTAGGAAAGCTAGAGGAAACGGAGGTATTGATAGGGCTAGCGGAGGGGAGTATTGCCCACCCGTTTGGAATGATTAAGGATGTAGTTGTTCACGTAGGAAATTTAACTATATTAGCGGATTTTCACGTCCTAGACATGGTTAGTGACACCACATGCCCATTATTGGTAGGGAGAGGATTTTTAGCAACCGCTAGTGCCATGATAGATTGCAAGGAATCTAAGATAGCGGTAGGTGAAGGCGATACTTGGTCGGTGTACGATGTAAAGAAGCATAGTTATGATTGTGATGATGAACCGACACCGCATTGGGTAGAGATGAATAGGAGACCGTCTAGATATGGACCTTGGATAGAAAGGAACTTCATAGGACCTCAATGCCCATTTTATCTAGAGAAAGATTTCGTTGAAAAGACACATTCAGTAGAACAACTCATAGCTAGAGATGAAGAGATAGACCCCTTTGAGGACCCCTTAGTATTTAGGAAGATGATTGAGTTCTTAAGCGTAATGCCTATTAACATAGAGATGAATAAGTGGAAAAGAGAGGGAGACAAGTGTAAATGGAGGTGGGACAAGCCACCTAAAGAAGGTGACGGATCATGGCATATGAGAATGACTTTGTATGATCCGGATGGAGAAAAGTTTGAAAGGTCATACCATACTAAGGAAACCGATAGGAAGTTGAAACCTAAGTTTGACCCCAAAGATGTCCTCAATGAGGAACTCACCCGTATCACGTAGTAACCCATGACCTTGAGTCTAGCTACAAGACTCGTAAATAAAGAAAAGCACTTCTTGAGAGGCAACCCATGTTTTGTGTGATTTTATTTGTTTGTTTGTTATTTGCTTCCGTATGCATGCTTTATTTTTATTGTTGGTGGATCATGTTTCTAAACTAAATAGTGGAAATACTTTACTTTGTTGTTTAGCCTAGTCTTAACTCCACCTAAAAGTATTTTTGCAAAAGATAAGTGTAAGGGGAAACCCCAAATATGTTTTTAAGAAACAAACCGATCATGATTCTCCACAATATTAAATGAACATGTATATTCGTATTTGTTAGAGTCAAATGCTTGTATTGAGTCATAATGAAGTTTTGCAGGATTTTCCAGGAAGTAGGACCAAGTTTTTCCAGAAATTTTCCGGAAACTTAACATAAGAATTTCTGCAGGTCAATTCTGACGGCGTCAGGAGTTTACTCTTGACGGCGTCAGGTGTAAAAATCTGGAAATTTTACCGGTTTTGTTTTTCTAACGGAGTCTTATGGTTTTTTGTGAATTATTAAGTTTTATAATCTCCAGGAGATCTGCAAACTTCATTCCACAAGCATTATATCTTATCTTGTTTTCTAGGATTTAGTAACTTATATAGGATGCCGCCGATTTTACGCGAGGTTGTCTTGTCTATTTTCTCAGGTTTTACAGGTTATGTACGACAAGAAGATGATTTATATTCTGGAAGGGAAGCTTTGATTGTTCATTTTCTTAGAGGAAGATTTAACCTGGCCACCTTATTATCCATACCGAGCGAATCAGGGGAGTATTTGATTTCATTCTTTTTACTTATTTCACTTTTACATTCTTTACTTGAACATTGGGGACAATGTTCATCTTAAGTGTAAGGGGAGGGTAAAAAGATGATACCTTACATATGCACTTTCGCTTGAGTTAGTTTTGTTTAATGGTAGATGTGTAATAAAACTATGAGAAATACTTGTTAGTGCAATTTTAGCGCCAAATTTAAAATTTTTTTACAACATTTAGGAGTGAAACTTTAGCCATAGCAAGCGTCTCATGGATAGGAGATTGTATGACTAGCACATAACCGTATATTCAGAAAAATTTTCCACCCAAATATGTGAGGTTCGCCTTTAGATTTGATAGGAAAAGCATTTATTATTAGTGCTTATGAGTGTACCGGTAGTATTTAGATTCTAGAACTTGTGTTAGTGATGCATCCCGAGACCACTAGTGAGACTACATTCGTGTGGTAGGATTTACTACATGATAAGAGGTTTTAGGATTACCCTTGCGTTAAACCCGTATCAATATTACTTGACCATTTAAGTCATATTACTTGGCTAGTTAAGTCAACTAATTTTTCCCAAACCCTTAGCGTTGTACTCATTTTTAGTACACGATACCCCTAGTACACCCCTCCGAGCCTATCTTTTCGTTTCTAACTTTAAGCATTTTACTTAAAGGAAGAATTTGTTACACCCCACTTAAATGTACAACCAAATTGCCTTAGCCTTCCGTGTATGCACTCATCTTTAGTGCATTACTGTTATTTGTTAAACCCTAAGTTAACTATCTAATTGATTACATGGTTGCTAAGTCGAGTCATATCCTTGTACATATTGTTTTGGGACGATTGGGACTCATGGGTAAGTACTTATTTTATGGAGTAATGAGGAAGAACATAATATTATTACCCCCATATGTGCGTTAATCTTAAAAGTGCTCCAAGTGTTTTGATTTTCTTAATTCGAGTCATTAGATTAGTTGATTGTAAAGTATGTAAAAATTCAAGTGTAAGGGGAATATTCATTCCCTATGATGTATTATTTTGGATGGTAGGGTAAGAGTGTATGCAAAAAAAAAAATCGAAAAATCAAGAAAAAGAAAAAAAAATAGAAAAAGGAAAAAGAGAAAAAACATACGAACTACCATCCCGTTTCATTCTATGTTCATTTTATGTTTTTGTTATTTTTCATTTATTAGCTTAAGTCGAGTCTAGTCTTGGCTTAGCAACGCCATATTGTACGTGTAATTGACCAAGATTGTTAACTCGCCACCAGTAAAACTTCCTTTATCCAACAAAACCGTGTATTTCATATCCCTACACCTAACGTTACAACCCTTTAAAAGACCTCTTTGATAGTTTATCCTAGGTGCTTACGCCATGTGGTGGAGGTTTGATCCTTTCCCAAGCCTATGGTAATCTATTTTGCTATGACAGGTAGTGAGAGATATCTTCCGTTTCCATTTTGTAATTTACACTTTATTACACCCGAGAGATGTGAGTATCTAAACACTATTTGTGAGGTGCTAGTGTATGACCTCCGTGCTTGTCTATTGGTCTTTAGTGGAACGATTATTTGTTGTAATTACTTTTATATTAGTGTTAAATGACCCCTAACTTGTATTTTGAGTAGAATAAAAGCGCATTTGCTTGAGGACAAGCAAATCTCAAGTGTAAGGGTATATGATGAGGTGAAAAATGATCCATTTTTAGGGGGTCATTTAAGCCCGAATTCGAATTTATATGATCAAATATTGCCCTAAATCGTTCCTTTTGTGATTTTAGGTACTTTGGGAGTGAAATCTGGAAAAAGAAGCAATTCGGACGTTTTTGGAGCATAAAAGTGAAGAAAACGCCAAAGTCTTAATTTTCCATGCTGGGAACAGTAGGTGACGGCGTCAAGAGTAATTTCCTGACGGCGTCAAGAGCAAAATTCCATGACGGTCCAGTAGAGATTTGACGGCGTCATGAAGGTAGGGCGTCAAGAGTAAAAGTCATGACGGCCTGGAAATGATTAAGTCTTGACGGCGTCAAATGTAGATCAAGGCAGTCCGAGAATAGTTTTGGCGGCGAGGTGACGGCGTCACAAGCTTTGTCTTGACGCCGTCAGACCCCTTTTCCTATATATAGTTTTCTAATTTTTCACATTAAGGGAGAGAAGTTTTGGGAGAAACCCTAAGTACGATTTTGGTGTAACTTTACAGGTTTTTCAAGGGTTCCAACCCCTTGATACCTTGCATGTGTAATCAAGATAAGTGTTCCTTTAATTCAATCAATATGTCTATGTGTTGGTTGTCTATATCTTGTTCTTGTCTTAATTCGATCATGCTAGGCTAGATCTATCTTGTGTTTGCTTAGATCTAATGAAACCTAGATGTTGATTATGTGTTGATTACTTGTTTACTCTTGTCTTGGATGAATGATTTATATGTTAGGCTTAAGAAAACTGGCAGATCTCCAATTGGTAACATGCTTGAACATCTTAAGAAACATGAACCGACGCGCACTAGGTCTTTATTGGTTGTATTTAATGCATGATCCACTGTTTACAATCCCTATAGTTGTGTTGGGCATGGTGTAGGAGGAGATAAGAGCTCATAGAATTGGGGAGTTAAGTGTGCCACCCCATGAATGGTATTAAGGAATACGATCCGTCATCTATGCAATTATAACAAGTAATTAACGTGTAAAAGATGTCTAGGGAGTAGTGAAATCTAAGTAAACACATTTTCTCCAATTACTGCTCACAACTTTAGTATAATTTAGTTTATTTTCATTTTTAGTATTTTATTTTGATTGCATCTTAGTATTGGGTTAGTTGAATAGCAACTAATTCCGCCCAAATCCTTAAAACCCGAGATTTTAAATTGCTTTCTAAAAAATATAAAAATACAAAAAGAATTTTCCCTCACCTTTAGAACTAGTATTTAGGTTTTCTAATCCTAGCGACACTATTCCTAGCTGAACGATCAATCCCCCGATACTTGTCACTATACTATACTACAACGATTAGGTACACTGCCTGGTGGGGGTTGTAAGCTTCTCAAGATCCCTTGAGAGGTAAAGCCTGGTGCGATTCCCACGTATCAATAAGCAGTTAGGGTTTTAAACATATACGTGCATTTAGGGTTTTCTAGCAAGTATGTGGTATTATAGTACTAGTTTTCTTAGTGAAAATATGTTTATTACCTTGACTTGACATACCGGGATGTTTACCTCAAGTAAACATAGTAGTGGTTGGCATAGATGGATACGTGAGCTTGTCTGAAGGTTAGTTAGGTTATAATAATATACTAAAGCAAAAATTTAGCTCGGGAAAATCCTGTAGGCATTTCTAATCCTAGTGTGCTCTAATAAGGGCCTAAGTTAAGTTAATAAGGAATTTCTTATCCTAGTGTACTAGTGAGGGCCGAAGTTAAGTTAATAAAGCATTTCTAACCTAAGGGGAAGTTAGTGGGTTGTGACACAACTAACCCAATTAACTAAAGATGCAATCAAAATAAAATAAAATAAATTTAAACTAAATTGTAGTGTAAACAATAATGAGAGAAAGTGTGTTTACTTAGATTTCATTACTCCCTAGATATCTTTTACCGGTTGATTAGCTTGTTACAATTGCATGGATGACAGGTTATATTCCTTAATACTAGTCGTAGGGCTGTGTACGATCTTCCCTAACTCTACAGGCTTCTACTTCATTCTAGGTCGAGCCGACTACTAGCTCCTAACGTAGTATCACTAGCAGTTGCCTACGCATTAAATACAACCAATAAATTGTAGTACACCTCCGATCATGTTTCTTAAGACGTTCAAGCAAGTTATCAATTGAAAGTCTGCCAGTTTTCTTAAGCCTAACATCGAATTCATTCATCCACAACAATTATAAACAAACCATAAACAAATAATTAACATCTAGGTTTCATTACATCTAAGCAAACACGAAAGAAAGCTAGCCTAAGATGTTAAAGAGAAGAAAAGCATAAGATATTATCAAACAACACATAGACATATTGAATGATTTAATAAAGTGCTTATCTTCAATTGAACATGGAAGAAACAAAGGGTTGAAACCCTTCAAAAAGAAGGAAAATTCGTCTAGGGTTTTATTCCATCAAAGTTGCACACAATGAATGAAAACTAGAAAACTATATTTAGATTTTACAATCTAACGGCGTCAAGAGTTAAGTATGACACCGTCAACTCGCCGCCAAATTAAACTCGTATTGCCTAGATCCACTTCTGACGCCGTCACTCTATATGGGTTCTGGGCCATCACTCTTTACAATTACTCTTGATGGCCTTGGAATATTTGTTCATGATGCTGTCAGACCCGCTTCACAAAACATTCTAGCGCGTCATGTGTATTTGATTTATCCACCCTTTTGTCAACTCATGACGCCATCACTAATACATTGTGACACCGTCAAAAGCAATTTCCAGCATGCTTTTGAGACTTTGTCGTTTTCTGCACCTTTTCACTCCAAAAACGTCCAAAATGCTTCATTTTGTAAAATTCGTCTCAAAAGTACCTAAAATGATAAAAGGAATGATTTAGGGCAATATTTGATCAAATAATCTCGACTTTGGCCTTAGATGACCCCCCAAAAGCGGTACACTTTTCGCTTCATCAGTATGGTACACACCTATGAGGCTTGTCTTGTAGCAAAGGGTTATACTCAACCTTCGGGGTTGATTTTGAAGACATTTTCTCCTGTAGCAGACATTAGAGCCATTAGGATTCTTATAGCCATAGTTGCGTACTATGAATATGAGATTTGGCTGATGGATGTCAAAACTGCCTTCTTAAACGATAGCCTAGATGAGGACATCTTTATGTCGAGACCTGAGGGGTTTGTGAATCCAAAATATCCAAAGTATGTATGCAAGCTTAAAAGATCTATTTATAGATTAAAGCAAGCATCAAGGCAAAGGAATACAAGATTTGATAAGGAAATCAAGAAATTTTGTTTCACTCAAAATCTTGATGAGCCATGTGTATATCAAAAGGCTAGTGGGAGTAATGTTACTTTCTTTATCCTATATGTTGATGACATATTGATTATGGGAAATCACATTCCATGTTTACAAGATGTAAAATCCTACCTTGGAAAGTGTTTTGCTATGAAGGATATGGGAGAGGTAACATATATTCTTAGAATCAATATCTACAGAGAGAGATCTAGGCGGTTAATTGGACTAAGTCAAAGTGTTTACATTGATAAAATCTTGAAAAGATTTAGAATGGAGAATTCAAAGAAAGGATATCTTCCAATGCAAGAAAGACTTGATTTAAATAGTACACAATGTGCATCTACACCTGCCGAGGTAACGCACATGTAGAATGTTCTTTACACTTCGAATGTAGGATTAATCATGTATTCAGTAAGATGCACAAGACCTGATGTGGCATTTGCCCAAAATACAACAAGCCTATTTCAACAAAATCCTGGTGAAAGTCATTAGACTGCTGCAAAAAATATCCTCAAGTATCTAAGAGCTAATCGAGATATGTTCTTGTCTACAGTGGGAATCCTAGAGCAAAGCTTAAAATGAATGGTTACTTAGACGTCGGATATCAAACCGATAAAGACGATACAAAGTCTCATATGGGATATGTCTTTGTTGTTAATGGAGGCGCAGTGGATTGGAAGAGTACCAAGTAGACCACTACTGCCATGTGTGCAACATAAGCTTAGTACATAGCTGCTTCAAAATCTGCGATGGAAGCTATCTAGATTATGAAGTTCATTTCAGGGCTGGGTGTTATGCCCTCAAATGAAAGACCTATGGAGATGTATTGCAACAATTCTGGAGCAATCATTATCGCCAATGAACCTAGAGTTATGAAAGACGGCAGCCACTATCCTAAAACATATCACTATGTTCGAGAACAAATTGAAATTGGTGAAATCAATCTACTAAAAGTTCACACATATGACAGTCTAGCTGATCCTTTTACGAAGGCTTTACCTAAGGCAAAGCTTACTCAACATGCTGAGAGCATTGTACTTTGTTTAGCTGAAAGTTTCATGTAAATTTGTGTTTAGTATTTAGGTAAAGGACGTTTAAACAATTATTATTTTTTAATGAATTAAAATACTTGGTATGTGTATTTTCATTTTATAATAAGTTGTATCATGTATTTGCATGTTTAAATACATAAATGACTTATGTTATTCTAAACTGTCCATTGTCAATCAACTATGTGGGAATATGGTTGAATTAAGACTAATATGAGAGATTGGTTATATACTTTGTATATTGAAGGAAAGTCCAAACTCACATGGTATTCAAAAGATTGCATACCGGACTATCCCAACTAACAAGATTTTACTTTATGGATCTTAGTCATTAAGTAAATCTTGTATATGATTTCATTGTTTATCTTTAGACTTGAGACGCAAGCTGGAATGGCATAGGTGGATCCCATTTCTTGAATATAGTCTAATGCTATATGTAACTTGTAGTTATAAGGGCTATTTTCAGAAGTGTTTTGAAGCACACAAATTACGCTTGTAGTTAATACAAAATTTGTTCCTTCAAATTATTTTTGATGTATGATACTACTGGGCTCCTCGTGGGGTTGATCAGATGTTTGTATAACCATACCCAAAAGAGATCTGGATATGTCCCGATGATTTTGGTAATCTAGATCAATAGATGAAATGAGAAATAGAATTGTTAAATTATGGAATGGCTTAGATCTATATCCATATTTAATACGGTGTTGGAAACAAAAGGATAGTTAAATAATATATCATTTTACTGTGACTTTATAAAACCACACTCAAGGATTTTTGGGAGCTTTGGCGTGCTGCTAGACACTTACCAATGCTATTACGTTTAATTGAAACATATCGAAGTGGAAGCAGTTGGAATATGACATATTTTGTAAACGTATATCTGGAAAGTACTCGAGCCTATGGGATCACACGCATTATGTTTAAGATTCAATTGATATATATATATATATATGGAGAGGATCGGGTGAGGATTGACATTTAAGTACGAATGGTACAGATTAATCACAGCCATCCATGTAGTCAGGGGAGTGGCAATATCGTAAATATCCTGTCTTTTTTAAAAATAGTTAATATCATATTAGCCTTTTTTTTTTTGAAAAAAAATCTAAAAAAACTAAAAAAAGAAAGAGGATAACAATTTATTAAAAATCGCTGAAAAAAATTTCAAAAAAAAAAATCGTTTTCATCGTTAAAGGTACACTACTAGAAACTGGACTTTCGGCGACAGATTTTCCGACAGATACTTTCTATCGCTATTTTACCGACCATATCCCAATGAAACAACGAGAAGTGTGATTTTCCGAGTAACTTCCGACGGAATTTCAAGGGATTCACTTGCTGTCGGAAATCCGTCAGAAATCCACATAACCTACCGTCGAATTTCCAACGCCATTCCTACACCTATATTGATCGTCGCTAATCTGTTAGAAATGTTTTAATTTCTAGTGATTTTTTATTTTTTAATATTTCCATCGGAAATCCATCAGAAATAAATAATATTTGTGACAGATTTCTGACGGAAATATTAAAATTTATTATGTAAATATACTGTATATTATATGTTAAACTATGTCGACTCATGTTTCAACTTAACCAATTTTGGGATTACACTATTCGGTGTAAATTCAAATCAAATTATGAGTACTAGTTATAATCTAATAGTGTTAAAACCGTTTTCTATTTCTCTAAATTTGCTAATTGTTACATTACTCGTATTTTGCTAGAACTATAAAAAAATCTAGAGGAATATAATACCGGTTTGACTCATTGGTTTTATTTGTTTTTCTCTACGAACTCTTCAAATTTGGTTATTTTTTCATTTGTCATAACACCGGTTTGATCCGGCAGTTCAACTGGTTAAACTGGTAACCCGATGAACCGTTGACTCGACCGGGTATACTAACCCAATCCCAATCCATTTATCTTTAACTTATTAACAACAAAATTATCAAAAACTTTTTAAAACTTATTAAAATCTTCAAATATTTTCAAAATTCACTTTTATTTTCCCATAACACACATTTATTACAATTAAAACTTCACTTTTTTTAAAACTTATAAAATATACATACACTTATTAGAATTAAAAGTTCATTTTTAAAAAAAAAAACTTATAAAATACACACACTTATTACAATTAAAACTTCACTTTTTTAAACAACTTATAAAATACACACACTTTCAATATCCCTCTAAAACGTGATTTCACTGTTCCATCTATCCGCCATCCACCGCTGCCGTCCGCCGCCGTCTGCCACCATCGTCCAATTACTTTCATTAAGGTTTAACTTGTTTCTGCCCTAACTTTTGCCCTAATTTTTACTTGTTTCTGCTGTATGTGTTATCAGATTTTATAATGTTACAATGATTTCAGTTGAGCTTATGTATTGTGGTTGAGATATGATATCAATTGAGCTTATATGTTATAATGTCTGACTGATTGGTTAATTGGTTAAGTTATTTTAAGAGCTGATTGATTGATTGATTGGTTAGGTTATTTTTAGAGCTGATTGTGGTTGAATATTGTGGATTGCATGTGCAGACCTAGTGATAGATGAAATTCCCGACTGAGTTACTTTCAGAGTTGATTGTGATAACCTAGATTGAATGAGTACTTTGATGTTACTTGATAAGCTTCTGATTGTGGTCTATGATAACAGCCTTATAGTCTCCTATTGAGCTAGCTAATGATTTGTTTTTAGTGCGACTACTAAGAATATATTGTGTATATGATAATTAATTTTTTCATTTTATCGGAATACATTTTGTAATATTTGGAATATTGAGAGATGTGCGGAAGAAAACAAAAAATTGCATATGGTGTTTATTGATTTAGAAGTAAATATGACCACATGAAGTGTTATAGTGGGCCAGTTAGAAGAACAAACTTTCTAAGGTCTATGGGAATGGGATTTTGTAGTACTTAGTATGTTTATATAGTATTCGTTTTTTCGTGGTAGGAACCTGAGTTCTACACTAGCCACATCAGTTCATCAAATGTCGTAATATGAGTTTACAGGATACCTTTTTGCTTCCTTATGTTCCATCAATTTCCTTGTGATATATAATCAGCTTGTAGCCTTCTTTTTTCAATAAATTTGTGTTATCAACTATGTTGTAATGTTGTTCAAGTACGATTGGTTTGAACCTGTTCAAAGGGTAAGGGTTAACTGTAAGCATAATTTGGTTGACATCAAGTACAAGTCAAATGGATGCCAAGATGACCCGTTTATCCTCGCATCACAAGCAGAACAATTGTACTACGCACCATATCCGTCAATGACCAAGGAATTGAAAGATTAGTGGGCTGTTGTTAAAGCGACATCGAGAAGCATATATGAAGTAACGCAATGTACTAGTGAGGTTGTTGATGATAATGTGGATGTTGAAGAGTTCTTTCAAGAAAAAGAAATGCCGATATGTTCAAATACAACAGATACAAATGAGAATTCTGAAATAATTTCTCTTGTTACTCAAGGAGAAATAGAAGAAGTTGGTGATTTAGATATTGACGATGCATATATGGAAGTTAGTGAGAATGAAGAAGACTTTGTAGATACATATGATGATTCAGATGATGATACTGAACTTAATTTATCTGATCATTCTTCTGACGAGGAAGAAGTTAATTTATCTAATCATTCTTTAAATGAATAGCACGTATTTTATTTAATTGTTTTCTTACCACTGATGCAATATATTGTTTGCTCATATAAATGAGGTGTACTGATTATTAATTGCGACTTGTATAAATGCATTTTGCTAATTTTTATTTATTGGACACGTTATGCAGGAATCATGGCTAGAAATAACAATAGCAGAGCTAGGGGAAGAGGCAGGTGAAGGGGTAGAAGTGGAAATATAGGCATGATAATGGAAGGATATGATAATGGCACTAGAGGTAATCCGGATGCAGACTATGATAATGTCAGCAGAGGTAATCCAGATGATGAAGATAATGATAATGGGATCACAAGCAGGGGAAGGGGAAGGGGAATAAGTAGAAATACAACCATTGGTGGTGGTAGTAGTAGTACACTCGGATGCGTTAATCCTGATGATGCAGTTTATGATAATGGGATCACAAGCAGGGGAAAGGGAAGGGGAATAAGTGGAAATACAACCATTGGTTGTGGTAGTAGTAGTACATTCGGACGCGTTAATCCTGATGATGCAGTTTATGATAATGGGATCACAAGCAGGGGAAGGGAAATTGAAATAAGTGGAAATACAACCATTGGTGGTGGTAGTAGTAGTACATTCGAACACGCTAATCATGATGATGTAGTTTATGATAATGGGATCACAAGCAGGGGAAGGGGAATAATGATATTGGTGGTAATATTGGTGGTGGTAGTAGTACATTTGGATGCCCTAATCCATTTGATGCAAATCATGATAATGGGATCAGAAGTAGGGGAAGGGGCAGAAGTGGACATATTGGTGGTAGTAGTACATTTGGATGCGGGAATCCAGATGATGCAATTTATGATAATGGGATCAGAGGTAGGGGAAAGGGTAGAAGTGGAAACATTGGTGGTAGTAGTAGTATATCCGGATGCGGTAATCCGGATACAAATTATGATAATGGGATCCGTGGTTGTATTAATAACAATGAAATAGAGACGTTACAACATGTACGTGGTTCAAACTTACCACAATGAATACCTAATCATCCATCACAAAGGCCGATGGTTACACTCTATTATGGCATGTATGTATATTAATATATAATGAATGTGATGTTACTATCTTTTTTACCTAATATACATTGTTTCAATCTTGTAGTTTTGCAGATGGCCACATTACCCGTGATATTATTAGTATCTTCAAGATCATGTTTTATGAACCTTGGGCGATGTGGAGAGGGGTTGACCAAGAAAGCAGAGATTTGATGTTTGAGAAATTCCAGGTTTTTACTTAAATTGTTTTACTTAATATAACTCATTATAATATGAACATGTTAATACCAGTTAACCCAAGTTAACTTCCAATAGTAATGATACATGTTGTTGTTTTGATAACTTATTGTAGCAAATGATGTATATACATAATCTATATCAATGGCATCCTTCAGATAATGTAGCTATATATAGAGCTTGGGAAAGGGTAATGGCAAAAAGGTTTTCAGATATATTGTGTGAATGTCGAATGGATACTGCTCTTAGAGCCAAACAGGACTCGATCACGGTTGGAAATGATTTATCTATTCTAAAGCCATAAACCCCATGCTGGATAGATCAAGCCCATTGGGAGAACCTGATTGACAGGGTCTGGAATAAACCAGGATGGAAAAAAAGGTCAAATGTGGCTCGACAAAATAGATTAACTGAAGCAGATGGTGAAGTGTCAAAACATACTGCCGGATCTATTACCATTTTCAACACATGTACAAAATGGTAAATATAATATCAATTAATTGATATTATATCAACTTTATACATTAAATTTATAAGCATATAAATAATGACAACTTTTGTAGAAAAAATAAAAAAAATGACCTGTTAGTTTAATAGAAGGTTACCACCAGTGTCATACACAAAAGTTGACTGAGACGTTGGGGAACGGGACAGATGAGGGGTCAAGGAATGGGACAAATGAGGCGTTGGGGAGTGGAACACGGAAGTACATCACACGTAGATCAAAACGAGTGGCACTAATTTCTTTTCATCTCCTTTAAATTACATGATAGCTGTTTATGTCAATAAAATTTTATTTACACATTTTTAACGAATCCTGGGATGCTGTTGAGGCTACTATGGAGAAACATGGACCAGACGCTAGTCAACATCCGGCTGATGACTTTGGTACATGGGAGGAGGCCATTGGGGGGAAGAAGAAAGGTAATTTAGTTGGTTTGGGTACACGGGGGGGGGGGGGGGGGGGGGAGGGATCCAAGGCTCATGTGACATCAATAACATCAAGCTCTTCTAGTTCCTCGTATGCTCATCACACCGGATCCGAACCTAGCGAACAGGTATGCTATCTCTCTAATTTTATGAAGAAAACATGCTCTACAATTTGTTGCAGATGATAGGTAAGTAGTCTTATATTGCTTAGGGAAAATAATGAGTGATGGGTATACAAACTTGCAATAAGAGTGTTGGTGTATATATAATTATAGATTACACATATAGTTACAAATTTGCAACCCCTCTATTTCTCCATGTAGCTCTGCCAGTGCTTAGTTATTAGTTATTATACTTTAAGCTGTTGTTGTTGATTTATAGAAAGTCTTATAGTTGAATGTGTTTGGGTTTGAAAAATAGGAGAAGATCTTGTGATTTTACGTTAATACAATGTGTTGCTAAGTTTCGATTTTAGATAACTATAGGAGATTGTTAATGTGGTGCAAAATAATGTATCTGTATAATATTTGTGAGAGGAATCAAATGGCGTAAAATAAGGATTGAATGTGAGCATTATTTTAATGCAGAAGTGATTTCGTTATTTTCTGATGATAATAGGTAGTGTGCTAATGATTCAAGTTTGATTACTACAAACTGATGAGTACATAGAACGAGAGTAGGAAAAAAGTTTGGTCACACATCTGACTTGGCTATTAACCAGAGACAAGATCCGTGACCTTCAAATGTGTGTGGGTAGAAAACTATGCAGCCAGGAAGTTGAATGTCAAGGGATAGTTTATAGTTTTACATAAGCCTACAGTCGTGTATGGTGGATACACATATCTGGTGGCTGTTTTTGTATGTGTGCGAACATCAGTAACTATTTTAGTTCATGTTACTTGACTTGTCTGAGTTCTAGGTTGAGACCAAAAGGTATCCACCTATAGTTTGGGAATTTGCGTTATGATGCTATTTGTTGAAACAGAAATGGAAGGTATAAGATAATAAAGAAATAAACTAACATTTTTGTCAAGTTTGTATAGACATTGGTGTTAACACCCAATGGACGAAAGTGAACCTTGCGGTGTTTTTTCTCAGCAAAATATGATTGTTTCATCTTCAAATCAAAGTCACGTCTATGCTTAATGCATAGTTGGACAACCTATCAACGTGACAACTATTTAACTGGTTAACATGTCAGATACATTTTTGCTTAGCTTGAAAGTTAGTTTGGTCCTCCACAATTGACATGGAAACTACTTGTCAACTCAGATCTCAGACGTAGGTTTACATAACTAGAGGTTCCTGTATACTCCGGCTAAATCTCTCAATTATAAGCGTAACCATTAAATAATTTTACCAAATTTAGTTGGTTTCAGTAAACCTGTTATATGGTAATATCAAGTTTTTATGATTATGTGTGTATTGCGTTTGAATGTGCAGTATGGTATGAGTATTAAAAAATGTCAGATCTGTTTGTATTTTTTAAGTATTGCACAGGATATGGTCTTTTTTGTACAAGTATGTTTTGAATTTACAAAATTGTGTTTAGTATCACTGATCAAGTTGCGCATTTTAGTGTTATATATAAGTGTACAGCGGAATTAAAAAGTGATTTAGTGCACATGTAATGTGTCATTTGAGTCATGTCTGTTGTTTTAGTGTTATATTTAAGTGTACAACGGAATTAAAATTTCTCACAAAATGTTGTATTTTTAAAAGCCATTATATAAGTTTGAAGCTTTTTAATGCGAACTTGGCACAATGTAGGTGCGAATCTTGGAAGAGATGGTAAGAAAATTGCAAGAGGATAACGCACAAATGAGAGCAAGAGAAATTGAGATGCAAATCCAGTTACAACGACAGATAGAACATCAAGTGCAGGCACATTTGCATCAACGGGAATTAGAGGATAATGCTCGTGAAGAAGCTCGAGAGAGAGAGTGGCAACAAAAGATGAACGACATTAACTCGGTGATAAGGAAGTTTAACAATCTAGGCCCCCCAAAGTAGTCGGATATTGTCACATCATTATGAATATGGATTTTATATTCTAATTTCTATCTTTTATGTTTTTGAATGCTTTCGTTTGCATTTTGAAACTTTACCGATGTGACTAATGCATTTTGTAATATATTTATGATTATCATTTCAATGGTTCTTTAATTATGAATTATCATTTTAATTAACTGGTTTCATTTAAGCTATATAAATACAGGATTACATGAATTGAGCTTTATTAGGTCCAATAATTCCGACAACTATTCCTACAGAATTGTAACCCTCTACTTTTTCGACTGATTTGTGATGGAATTTTTACCGATGACTTTCCAATAGAAAATTTTCCGACTGACTTCCGACGACCACATCACCAACAGAATTCCGACAAATGTCCTTCCTCGCTGTTTCCGACGGAATTTCGGCAGATACTAATTACCGATCATAGAAAATGCGGCGAACTATTTTTGTCACAGATCCGTCAGAAACCACTGTTACCGACATATTTCCGACAGAAATTTCTATCGCTAATGACATGCCATGTAGTAGTGGTATTGTGATATTAGCGTCTAATTTTGACTTTTTTACAAAAGTCAAAATCAGATTTTGATATCACATAAACCTTGTTTTTAATAAAAATATTAATATCACAATAAGTTTTTTGATATCCTAGAAACATTTTCTTAATAATATTGTTAATATCACCCTAACTATCATGTTTTTTTTAATCACACGGTTCATTTTTACATGTAAAAAAGCTTAGTATCATGGTTGGTTTTACAATATCACCGTTTTATAAATATCACCGTATCATAATATCGTTAATATCACCGTAATTATCATCCTTTTTGATGCGTGGATTGCGGTCAACGCAAAAGGTTTTACCTCTCAAGGGATCTTGAAAAGCTTGCAATTCCCACCAGGCAGTGTACCTGACCGATGTAGTATAGTGAGTAGCAAGTACTGGGGGATTGATCGTTCTCTCGGGGAGTAGTGTTCGTTAGGATTGAAACTAATCTCGGGTATTGGAAGAGTGGGCGGAATTAGTTTCTAGTCAATTAACCTAAATAACTACTTAAACAAATAAATAAATAACAAGAAAATAAAATGTGAGAACTTCTAATATGGAGAAAAGCGTGTTTACTTAGATTTAATTACTCCCTAATTATCTTTTATTGATTAATTGGTTTGTCACAATTGCATAGGTGAAGGGTTGCATTCCTTAATACCATTCGTGGAGCCGTGTACGATCTTCTCCAATTCTATAAGCTTTTATCTCTTCCTATGACGACACGTTTAGTATCCTATCATGGCCTCATTAATAGTCATTTATGCATTTAATACAACCAATAAAACCGTAGTACACATTTGATTATGTTTCTTAAGACGTTCAAGCAAGTTACCAATTAGGAGATTAGCCAGTTTTCTTAAGCTTAACGTGAAAATCAATCACCCACAACAATTAATGACGAACCAACAACCAACAATCAATAACTAGGTTTAATTAGATCTAAGCAAACACAAATAAATCTAAGCTAACATGTAAAAAGAAAGAAAAGCAAACGATATAATCAAATAACACATAGACATATTGAATGATTAAAGGACAACTTATCTTTAATTGAACATGGAAGAAAAGAGGGTTTGGAATAAAAAAATTGCTGCAAAAGTTGACTAGGGTTCGTACCCAAAAGTTCCCTACTAAAAAGTCCTCTCCAATGAATAAAAAATCAAAAAGTATATATAGATTTACAATGGTGACGGCATCCCCTTTTAATGGATGACGCTGTCATCTCACCATGTTTAGGGTTTCTTGTCGTCCAATCCAACTTCTTAACGCCTTCCCCTTGTAAGACTTCTGGGCCGTCATGCCTTGGGAAATACACGTGATGGCCTACATTTTGTATAACGTGACGCCGTCACGCCTTATGCTTCAACTTTTCTTCTGGCGTGTCAAGTGCAATTGTGATATGCACCTCTTATTCTAATGAGTGACGCCGTCCCTTTGGAGTGCTTGACGCCGTCAGGTACAATTTCGAGCTTGGATTCTTGAATTTTTCGTTTTCTTCACTTTTTGCTCCAAAAATGTCCAAAATGCTTCCTTTTCCAGAATTCTTCTCAAAATACCTAAATTGACAAAAGAAATGATTTAAGGTAATAATTGATCATATTATCACGACTTAGGGCTTAAATGACCCCTTAAAGCGTAAAAAATTTCTCCTTATCAAATACCCTTACACTTGGGATTTGCTTGTCCTCAAGCAAATGAGCGTTTATTCTAATCAAAATACAAGCTAGAGGTCATTTAACATAAAAGTAATTACAACAAATGATCGTTCTACCTTAATCAAAATAAGCACGAAAATTATACACTAGCACCTCACAAATAATGTTTGGATACTCTCATCTCTCGGATGTTATAAACCTATATACAACTATTGGAAATAGAAAAATATCACTCACTACCTGTCATAGCAAATAGATTACCATAGGCTTGGGAAAGGATCGAAAACCTCCACCACTTGGCGTAAGCACCTAGAAAAACTATCAAACATGTCTTTTAAAGGGTTGACGTTAGGTGTAGGGATATGGAAAACACAGTTTGTTGGATAAAGGGATAGTTTACTGGTGGCAAGTTAATTATCTTAGTTAATTACATGTACAATGCGGCGTTGCTAAGCCAAGACTCGACTCAACTTAGGCTAACCATAAAATAACAAAAACTTAAAATAAACATAAAAGGAAACGGGATTGAAGTCCGTATGTTTTTTTCACTTTTCTTTTTCTAATTTTTTTTGTTTTTCTTGATTTTTCGGTTATTTATTTATTTATTTATTTTTTATTTTATTTTTTTGCATACATTCTTGCCCCATCATCCAAAACAATACATCATAGGGAATTTAAATTACCTTTACACTTGAACTTTTAAATACTTTACATTTAACTATTCTTATGACCGAAGATAATTAAAACACTTGGAGTACTTTAAAACGTTTACGCACATATGGGGGTAATAATTGACGTTCTTCCCCATTACTCCATTACACTAGTACTTTACCCATGAGTCCCAATCATCCCAAAACAATATGTACAAGATATGACTAGACTTAGCAACTATGTAATCAATTTGACATTTAACTAAGGGTTTAAACATGTAACAGTAATGCACTAAATATGAGTGCATACAAGGAAGGCTAAGGCGATTTGGGTGTACATTGGGGGTGGATTGTAAACAAATTCTTCCTTTAAGTAAAATGCGTAAAGTTATAAATGAAAAAGATAGGCTCTGAGGGGTGTACTAGGGGTATCGTGTACTAAAAATGAATACATCGCAAAGGTGTGGGAAAATTACTTGACCAACGAAGTTAATGTAATTATATAAATAGGCTTAAAAACATGGGTTATCCTAATGCCTCTTATCATGTAGTAAATCCTAACTACACAAATGTAGTCTCACTTGGGGTCTCGGGATGCATCGCTATCACAAGTACTATAATCTAAGTACTACTGGTACACTCATAAGCATTAAAGATAAATGTTTTTCCCTAAAGATCTAGGGGCGAACCTCTCATATTTGGGGTGGAAATTTTTGAGTGGTACAGTTTTTGTGCTAGTTATATAACTCCTATCCATGAGACGCTTATTAAGACTAAAGTTTCATTCCTATATGTAGCAAAAAATTTTAAATTTGGTGCTAAAATTACCATAACAAGTGTTTCTCTCAGTTTTATTACACATCTACTATTAGACAAGACAAAAAATCAAGTGCAATTGTAATCTCTAAGGAATCTTTATTTACCCCCTCCCCCCTTACACTTAAGCTGGACATTGTCCTAAATGTTCAATTAAAAGATGTAAAAGTAAAGAAAATGAAAGAATGAAAAAAATACTCCCCTGATTCGTTCGGTGTGGATGATGTAGTAACGTGGTTAAATCCTCCTCCAAAAAAATGTGAAAACTCCAAGATTAAAGCAGCGCTAAAAGTTTGATTATCCACGTACATCTTCTTGTCCAATATAAATTGTTAATTAGCTGAGAAAACAAACAAGAAAATCTAGCGTAAAATCGGCGGTAAATCTATATAAAATAAAATCCTAGAAAGAAAGTAAAGATATAATGCTTGTGGAATGAATGTTTGCAGATTCAATACAGATTTTACGAAACTTTACAATTTCGGCAGAAAAACAAAACCTGAAAATTTTCAGAAAACTATACCTGACGTCGTCAGGTGTTACCTGACGCCGTTAGAATTGATCTGACATAATTCTTATAGTTTGTTTCCGAAAAATTTCTAGAAAAACCTATGTTCTAATTCCTGAAATCCTGCAAAACACTCATTATGACTCGATACAAGCATGTGACTCAAACAAATACTAATATGCATGTTTATATCTTATTGTTATCGTTCATGTTTAATTCATTTTTTAAAAACAAATTTGGATTTCCCTTACACTTATCTTTTTGCAAAATACCTTTATATGTAGTTAAGACGAGATTAAAAACAGAATAAAGCATTTTCACAAAATGTATGATACATGAATAATAAACAATAAAAACAAAACATACATACGTAAGCAAATAAAATCAAACAAACAAACAAATAAAACATGGGTTGCCTCCCATGAAGCGCTTTTCTTTATTAATGAGTCTTGTAGCTAGGCTCAAAGTCATGCCTACTTTTTTTCATTATTGCTCTCAAGCACCTCTCTAATTCTCATAGCAAGTTCCCAATCTACTTTGTACTTAGGGCCAAGGCTTAAGCAATCCTTATAAAAAAGACTCCTTTTTTTCCATACGTAATCCATGCCCTTTTTCCTATCCTCCTCGTTAATATCCTCAAAAGCACCAATGTTATCTTTGTCTAATTGAGATATGTAACGGAACTCCTTCATTCTATTAGGCATCTTGTATGTTATTATATCATTCTTATATGAAAATTGAACTGCGTTTCTAGCCTATCGTATATTGATGAGGCGAAAAATGATCCGTTTTTAGGGGGTCATTTAAGCCCGAATCCGAATTTATATGATCAAATATTGCCCTAAATCGTTCCTTTTGTGACTTTAGGTACTTGGAGAGTGAATTCTGGAAAAGAAGCCATTTTGGACGTTTTTGGAGCATAAAAGTGAAGAAAACGGCAAAGTCTCAATTTTCCATGCTGGGAACAGTAGGTGACGGCGTCAAGAGTAATTTCCTGACGGCGTCAAACCTCAATAATAAAATACGAGAGTTCATGAAGGCGTCAAGAGTTTTCCTGACGGCGTCAAAACCCCAAGAATTAAAATCCGTAGTTGATGATGGCGTCACATACAGGGCGTCAAGAGTAATTTGTGTGACGGCCTAGGCCTTGACGGCGTCAGAAGTAGATCAAGGCCGTTCGAGAAAGTATTTGGCGGCGAGATGAAGACGTCACACCTTTGTTCTTGACGTCGTCATCCCTATTTTCCTATATATAGTTTTCTTGTTTTTCACATTAGAGAGAAGTTTTGGGAGAAACCCTAAAGACGATTTTGGTGTAACTTTACAGGTTTTTCAAGGGTTCCAACCCCTTGATACCTTGCATGATTAATCAAGATAAGTGTTCTTCTAATTCAATCAATATGTCTATGTGTTGGTTGTCTATATCTTGTTCTTGTCTTAATTCTATCATGCTAGGCTAGATCTCTTTTGTGTTTGCTTAGATCTAATGAAACCTAGATATTGATTATGTGTTGATTACTTGTTTATTTTTGTCTTGGATGAATGATTTATATGTTAGGCTTAAGAAAACTGGCAGATCTCTAAATGGTAACATGCTTGAACGTCTTAAGAAACATGAACCGAGGCGTACTAGGTCTTTATTGGTTATATTTAATGCATGAGCCACTGTTTACAATCCCTATAGTTGTGTTGGGCATGGTGTAGGAGGAGATAAGAGCTCATAGAATTGGGGAGTTATGTATGCCACCCCATGAATGGTATTAAGGAATACAATCCGTCATCCATGCAATTATAACAAGTAATTAACATGTAAAAGATATCTAGGGAGTAGTGAAATCTAAGTAAACACATCTTCTCCAATTACTGCTCACAACCTTAGTATAATTTAGCTTATTTTCATTTTTAGTATTTTATTTTGATTGCATCTTAGTTTTGGGTTAGTTGAATAGCAACTAATTCCGCCCACTCTTCTAAAACCCCGAGATTTTAATTGCTTTCTAAAAAATATAAAAACACAAAAATAATCATCCCTCACCTTTAGAACTAGTAATTTAGGCTTTCTAATCCTAGCGACACTATTCCTAAGCTGAACGATCAATCCCCCGGTACTTGTCACTATACTATACTACAACGATCAGGTACACTGCCTGGTGGGGGTTGTAAGCTTCTCGAGATCCCTCGAGAGGTAAAGCCTGTTGCGATTCCCACGCATCATATATCAACTTGGAGTTCTCGACAAACACACTGGTACAAAAAGTTCTATTGGTCAAGCATGGTCGATTTTGAAATGTCGCATTGTAACATTTATACATGACTAAATGTACCAGAATAAAATAAACAGCCACACTAGATCCGACTTGTGTGACCATTTCGAAATTCTATTGTCACACATTTGAATATTTATGTGACTAGAGGTAACTGGAAAAAAAAAATTGGATTATTTAGTCACTTTTAATTCGGGACGTGTGACATATACAAATTAGCTCGAAACATTAGCCACACTATAGATATACATATGTGACAAATATATGTCACACAATTTAAAAGTGACCAAAATAGATATATGGTCACATGAGGTAATTGTGTATGTGGCTAAATTATAGAGTCAAGTTTATCACACATTATTTAAACTTGACTGCTATTCTTTGCTGAATATTTAGCCACATAGCGTTTGAAATGTGTGACAATGGAAAAGTAAGTTTGAAGCGTTAGTCACGATATGCATTTAATAGTGACAAATATATGTCACACACTTGACGAGTGTGACCAAATGTCATATATGGTCACAATAAACCATAGAAACATGATTAAGTGTAACGAAAATTCGATACATATGGTCATGTTAGTTAATATGTGTGTCTAAAGTTTAGTGTGTGTTTGCTTGCCAAATCCTAATGTGTATAGTCACACTTAATTGAAGCACGATCATGTGACTATAGGCTTTACAATAGTCACAGCATATCATAAATGTGTATCTAAATGATGTTTATGGCCACATTATAAGGGTATTTTATGTGACCAATATATTCAAAATAGTCACATTGTGAAATATTCATGTGACTATTATTTATAGCAAAGTGTGAAGTCATGAGTTGTCATTAACCTTGATATTAGTCACATTGAGTTTTTTTGTGACTAAATCATAGTCATATTTTGTCACACATTACTTAAGCGTAGTCACAATTCGATAAATATGGTCACACATTTCTGATAACTTATGTAATTTGATATTCACTTAATTGAGTTCAGTCTATTAGTCATGACTGCATATTGACTACTTTTTCAACCGCTGTTTTTTCAACAAATTGTGCCTGAAATTGAGAATCTTTCATACCAAACACTGTTTTTTTTCAACTCTGCACTATATAAAGGCATAACCACATACATGAAAACTGCATATACAAGACAACTGTAAAAAAAAATGCAGGGTGTTTACTACTGCTAATACATAGTTAATACTGCTAGTACACAGTTTATGCTGCCAGTAGTTATAGTTTTGTATAATCTGGAATCCTTTAAAAGAGTTTTCGTAAGTACGAACTAAACAATTAACACAACAACAACAACAACAACATAAATCCTTTAAAAGAGTATTTGCAGCAAAACAAATGCTTAAATAGGTTCGGCAGACAAAAATAAATCCCTAAACAGAGTGTTACAGCTTGAGAATGACACGTGCTTCACTTTGAATTTCGTATAACAATACCTTCGCAGTCGGTTCGATAGTAGGCATCTTTGGCTTGTGGATTTATTCGCGGCAATATGTTATCATTTTGCTCGTGAATGACAGTACTAAATTCCTCATCGACATCGTCATATGTATCTTTGTAATTCTTGGTAGGTGTTTTAAAGACAATAGACAATTTTTTATCTGCCTGGTCTTTCAAATAAAACACTTGTCGTGCTTGTGAGGCTAATAAGACCGGATCATTCTTATGGACTAAATTATTCAGGTCTACCAATGTGTAACTAAGAGTATTGTGTTTGACCCCACCATGTTTTGAATTAACCCAATCACATTGGAAAAGAGGAATTTGCCTGAAATGGTAATCTAGTACCCATATCTCTTGTAAAATCCCATAATAAAATGCTTTTCTTGTGGTTGCAACTTCTTTGGATATGTGAAGATCTGCTACCTCAACACTAACCCCACTGTTCTGGTAAACTATGCCATCATTACTTCTTTGGATATGTGAAGATTTGCTGCCTCAACACTAACCCCACTGTTCTGGTAAACTATGCCATCATTACATTTCGTACGAAATGTATACCCATTGATGTTATATGACTCGTATTTCACTACGTTGGCGCGTGGTCCAAATGATATCCACCTCACAGTTTCTGATACACTATCTTTGGATATCGCTAACTCTCTCTCAACCTGAATTTCATTACAAGTATATATTACCTTTAAATTGCAGGAACAACTCACTTATATTTATCAACAAACAAACAGGTAGTATAAACAACATACGAGTAATTACCTCTTCGTGTAACCACTTAGCAAAAGATTTAGTGTGCTCATTCTCCAGCAATGCCATTTTTCTACCCGGGTATTTTGTTTACAAAAATCGCTTGTGTCGGCTGAAACAAGACAATGTATTTGATTATTATATTTGATACAACATTTTAAGCAACGAAATAGACATGTGTTAGTAATACTTACTCGATATACGACACAATTTCATTTGTATTATGTATTACATACAAATGTGCTTTCAAAAAGACATCTCTGGTAAGTACATTTGTTTTGCCGGCCGACAATGGCTTTCCATCCTCATTTTCATTGGTTACATGTTTATCAGGTGGGATACCAATAGTTTTCATGGTTTTATGATACTCGCTAAAAAACTCTATTGTTTCTTCCGCGATAGTCTCCTCAGCAATGCATCCCTCTGGTCTATTTCTGTTTCACACATGTCCTTTAATAACCTTCATACATCTTTCGAAGGGATACATCCACCGAAAGCATACGGGACCACATAATTTTACCTCCCTAGTTAGGTGCACTGTCAAGGGTATTTTATGTGACCAATACATTCAAAATAGTCACATTGTGAAATATTCATGTAACTATTATTTATAGCAAAGTGTGAAGTTATGAGTTATCATTAACCTTGATATTAGTCATTTTGAGTTTTTGGGTGACTAAATCATAGTCATATTTTGTCACACATTACTTAAGCGTAGTCACAATTCGATAAATATGGTCACACATTTCTGATAACTTATGTAATTTGATATTCACTTAATTGAGTTCGGTCTATTAGTCATGACTGCATATTGACTACTTTTTCAACCACTGTTTTTTCAACAAATTGTGCCTGAAATTGAGAATCTTTCATACCAAACACTTTTTTTTTTTCAACTCTGCACTATATAAAGGCATAACCACATACATGAAAACTGCATATACAAGACAAATGTAAAAAAAATGCAGGGTGTTTACTACTGCTAATACATAGTTAATACTGCTAGTACACAGTTTATGCTGCCAGAAGTTATAGTTTTGTATAATCTGGAATCCTTTGAAAGAGTATTCGCAAGTACGAACTAAATAATTAACACAACAACAACAACATAAATCCTTTAAAAGAGTATTTGCAGCAAAACAAAAGCTTAAATAGGTTCTGCAGACAAAAATAAATCCCTAAACAGAGTGTTACAGCTTGAGAATGACACGTGCTTCACTTTGATTTTCGTATAACAATACCTTCGTAGTCGGTTCGATAGTAGGCATCTTTTGCTTGTGGATTTATTCGCAGCAATATGTTATCATTTTGCTCGTGAATGACTATACTAAATTCCTCATTGACATCGTCACACGTATCTTTGTAATTCTTGGTAGGTGTTTTAAAGACAATAGACAATTTTTTATCTGCCTGGCCTTTCACATAAAACACTTGTCGTGCTTGTGAGGCTAATATGAACGGATCATTCTTGTGGCCTAAATTATTCAGGTCTACCAATGTGTAACCAAGAGTATCGTGTTTGACCCCACCATGTTTTGAATTAACCCAATCACATTTGAAAAGAGGAATTTGCCTGAAACGGTAATCTAGTACCCATATCTCATGTAGAATCCCATAATAAAATGCTTTTCTTGTGGTTGCAACTTCTTTGGTTATGTGAAGATCTGCTGCCTCAACACTAACCCCACTGTTCTGGTAAACTATGCCATCATTACTTCTTTGGACATGTGAAGATCTGCTGCCTCAACACTAACCCCACTATTCTGGTAAACTATGCCATCATTACTTTTCGTACGAAATGTATACCCATTGATGTTATATGACTAGTATTTCACTACGTGGGTTATTAGACACAAAAGTTACTAAAGTTTGCCAAAAAGTGCGATTTGGTTACTAAAGTTTTTTTGGTTACAAAGAGGTAACTTAAGTAAACGGGTTTGTCATTTAGGTTACTCAAATATTAAAAATGTTACATAAATGTTACTGCGAGGGTGGGCAACCGGCTAATTACCGGTTCCCCTTGTCCACGTCAGCACCAAAGTTTAAAATGTTACAAAGAAGTTACTATAGTTTACGGGTTTATTAAATAGGTTACTGAACTTTAATAAAAAGTTACTATGCGTTTTTTTTTTCTTTTTTTCTTTTTTTTTTTTTTGTAAATTTTTTTATTATAATTTTTTTTTTACATTTTTCTCCTTCGTATGCCTTTTTATATTTTATGTTTTATACTTGTTATGTTTTATGCGTATGTAAAAATGTGTATAAAAACGTGTATAAAAAGTGTATAAAAATGTGTGAAAATGTGTAACAACAAACAAAAACGTATGAAAACGAAAAAAACGTAAGAAAAAATGTCTGAAAATGAAAAAAAGTAAGAAACGCAGATAAAAACGTAAGTAAAACATACGAAAACGTAATAAACTGGGCGAAAGGTATAAAAACGGACAAAACGTAAGAAAAAAGGACAAAAACGTATGAAAACGGAAAAAAACGTAAGATAAACGGGCAAAACGTAAGAAAAACGGATGAAAGTGTAAGAAAATTGGCGAAAACGTATAAAAACGAACGACAACGTATAAAAACATATGAAAACGGAAAACCCGTAAAAAAAGGATCAAAGAACGTAAGAAAAACGGACAAAAATGTATGAAAACCAAATTTTGAGTTAAGTATAAACGGTCGTTAGGATAAAGGACTAACAGTGCAAATGTTTGTTGCAAACGACCGTTAGCTAACGAAAAAAAAAAACTGTAGTAGAAGGTTAAAACATACAAAGTAACTTATATAACCGGTTACCAAACTTGAGTAACCTCTTTGTAACCAAAAAAAACTTTAGTAAGCAAATCGCACTTTTTGGCAAACTTTAGTAACATTTTTGTCTAATAACCCTTCACTACATTGGCACATGGTCCAAATGATATCCACCTCACAGTTTCTGATACACTATTTTTGGATATCGCTAACTCTCTCTCAACCTGAATTTCATTACAAGTATATATTACCTTTAAATTGCAGGAACAACTTACTTATATTTATCAACAAATAAACAAGTAGTATAAACAACATACGAGTAATTACCTCTTCATGTAACCACTTGGCAAAAGATTTAGTGTGCTCATTCTCCAGCAATGCCATTTTTCTACCCGGGTATTTTGTTTTCAAAAAGCGCTTGTGTCGGCTGAAACAAAACAATGTATTTGATTATTATATTTGATAGAACATTTTAAGCAACAAAACAGATATGTGTTAGTAATACTTACTCGATATACGGCACAATTTCATCTTTATTCTGTATTACATACAAATGTGCTTTCTGAAAGACATCTCTGGTAAGTACATTTGTTTTGCCGGCCGACAATGGCTTTCCATCCTCATTTTCATTGGTTACATATTTATCAGGTGGGATACCAATAGTTTTCATGGTTTTATGATACTCGCTAAAAAATTCAATTGTTTCTTCCGCGATAGTCTCCTCAGCAATGCATCACTCTGGTCTATTTCTGTTTCACACATGTCCTTTAATAACCTTCATACATCTTTCGAAAGGATACATCCACCGAAAGCATACGGGACCACATAATTTTACCTCCCTAGTTAGGTGCACTGTCAAGTGTATCATAATATCAAAAAATGAGGGAGGAAAGAACTTCTCGAGAAGGCACAATGTCACAACAAGTTCTTGTTGCATCTTATCTAGTTCTTGCAAGATGATTTCTTTTCTACATATAGCTTTAAAGAAAAAGCGAAACCTGATAACAGCAAATCATGTGGGTGGGTGCATGATTGAACGTATAGCGATGGGCAAAAACTCTTTCATTAGCATGTGATAGTCATGCAATTTAATGCCAATGAGCTTTTTATCATTTTGGCCGACCAAACTAGAGAAATTTGAACAATAGCCTTGTGGTACCCTGATGTTGCTTAACTTTCACAAAAGATGTCTTTTTCAGCATTCGTTAATGTGTAACCTGCTAGAGGTAGTGTTGTTTTGTCTGCTTCTTTCCTAGCAAACAACTCTTTTTTTATCCCCAAGTCTTCCAGATCCAATCGAGCATTCATTCCATCTTTTGTCTTTCCAGGAACATTCAGCAAAGTTCCGACTAGACTCTCAGCAACATTCTTTTCTACATGCATGAAGTAAATAAAATGTGGAACATCATTATGTCTCCAATACCTTAGCTTTCGATACCAAATGTTGAATTTTTTCCAATATGGTTCATTTACTTGGCTTGCACTACCCTCTGCTTCTATTGTTTTCCTTTTCTGCGTTGTAATCTTCCCACCACTGCCTCTTATATCTTCTTGGTTATTCGAGGTGTTATTGTTTGTTCATTTTCCTTTTCCCCACTTATTTTCAATTAGTTGTACCTCGTTGTATATTTGTTCCCCAGTCAATGGAGTTGGAGCACGCTGAAAATCTTCTTTTCCATTAAACGCTGTCGTTTGCTTTCTGAACACATGGTTGTATGGTAGATATCGTCTTTGTCCAGCATAACTTTGCTTGGATGAGGCGGAAAGTCTAACACAGTGTGTATCTTTCCTACATACTACACAACCTTTGAATCCACTGTATGGGCAGCCACATAATGTACCAAGTGCAGGGTAATCATTTATCGTCCATAACACAACGGCTCGCAGTTTAAACATTTCTTTTGTAAAGCATCATATGTATCAACCCCATCCTCGAATAAGGTATGCACATCATTAACCAACGGTTCTAAAAATACATCGATATCATTTCCCGGGTATCCGGATATCAATACCGAAAGCATGATAAACTTTCTTTTCATACACAACCATGGAGGAAGGTTGTATATGACAGATAAAACTGGCCATACACTGTGATGCCTAGTTCCTGAGTTGACGTCAACCCCATCAGCCGATATTCCTAGCCGTAGATTTCTCGGATCTTGAGCAAAGTGGGGGAATTTTTCATCTATGGTACGTCATGCCTGTGAATCTGCAGGGTGACGTAAAACACCATCTGTTACCCTCCTTATGACGTGCCATCTTAGATCTTCTGAAATACTCTCTAACTTAAAGAGTCGTTGCAGTCTTGGTATAATTGGAAAGTACCACATGACCTTTGCCGGAATGTTTTCATACACTTTACGTGTCTTATTATCCACCTTCCATCTTGATATCCCACAAGTTGGACAAACAGTCAACTCCTTGTTAGTCTTACAGTAAAGAATGCAGTTGTTGCTACATACATGTATCTTTTCGTATCCTTATCCCATCATTCTCATTAGTTTTTTGGACTGATAAGTTTTTTCAACCATTTTGTTACCAGCAGGTAGCATTTTTTTTTATCAATCCTAGTAATTCAGTAAAGAACTTATCGGAAGCTCCATACTTTCCCTTCAAGTTGAGTAGTTTAACTATTGCGGACATCTTTGTGAAGTCAGGACATCCTTTATAAAGTGGCTTCTCCGCGTCTAATAATAGTTTTTGAAACTTGGCAAGGTCATCCTCGTCAAAATTTTCTTTCGTAGCATTAACCATTTCTACTGTTGTTGGGCCATCTGTTGGAATTTCTGAATGTCACTCCGATGAGGCGAAAAATGAACCACTTTTAGGGGGGCATTTAAGCCCGGAATTGAATTTATTTGATCAAATATTACCCTAAATCATTCCTTTTGTGATTTTAGGTACTTTGGGAGAGAAATCTGGAAAAGGAAGCAATTCGGACGTTTTTGGAGCACAAAAGTGAAGAAAACGCCAAAGACTTAATTTTCCATGCTGAGAACAGTACCTGACGGCGTCAAGAGGAAGATCCTGACGGCGTCAGGAGTAAAACTGGTGACGACCCAGTGCAAACCTGACGGCGTCACAACAAGGGCGTAAAGAGTTAAAATCATGAGGGCCTGCATAAGGTGTACAGATGACGGCGTCAGACCCAGATCTAGGCAGTCCGAGGAACTATTTGGCGACGAGATGACGGCGTCAGCCCTTTGTTCTTGACGCCGTCACCTCCTAAACTCTATATATAGTTTTCTATTTTTCATTCATTGAGAGGAACTTGTGTGGAGAAACCCTAGGGCCGAACTTTGTGAACCCTAGCTCGTATTTTACAGTAATTTCAAGGGTTTTCACCCCTTGAATCCTTTCATGTGCTATTGAGATAAGTCTTCTCTTAATTCAATCAATATGTCTATGTGTTGGTTGTCTATATTTTGTGCTTGTCTTAATTTCAACATGCTAGGCTAGATTTATCTTGTGTTTGCTTAGATCTAATGAAACCTAGATGTTAATTATGTGTTGATTACTTGTTTATGGTTGTATTGGATGAATGATTTCAATGTTAGGCTTAAGAAAACTGGCAGATCTCCATTGTGTAACATGCTTGAACGTCTTAGGAAACAAGAACCGATGTGTACTAGGTTTTATTGTTGTATTTAATGCATGAGTAAATTCTAATGATCCCATGTTAGGAGCTTCTTAGCCGGCTCGACATAGGAGTGAAGTAGGCACTCATAGGATTGGGGAAGTAAGTACGCCACCCCATGAATGGTATTAAGGAATACAATCCGTCATCCACGCAACTATAACAAGTAATTAACGTGTAAAAGATATCTAGGGAGTAGTGAAATCTAAGTAAACACATTTCTCCCACATATTGCTCACAACCTTAGTTTAATATAGTTTATTTTCATTTCTAGTATTTTATTTTGCTTTCTAAAAAATATAAAAATACAAAAAGAATCATCCCTCATCTCTAGACCTAGTCTTTAGGTTTTCTAATCCTAGCGACACTATTCCTAGCTGAACGATCAATCCCCCGGTACTTGTCATTATACTATACTACATCGATCAGGTACACTGCCTAGTGGGGGTTGTAAGCTTCTCGAGATCCCTCGAGAGGTAAATCCTGGTTCAATCCCTACGCATCAAGTTTTTGGCGCCGCAGCCCGGGGAATAGTTATTGTCTAGGTTAGAATCTCTTTTTATTAGGTCTACTTGCTATATTCCTTTCTAGTAAGACTTTATTTTTATTTTTTAGGATCTCTTTAGTCTATCTTATTTCTTTGTGTTTTTGTTCGTAACCCTTCACCACCCGACATCATGGACGATGGGAACATCTTTGAACCCGTCATCCCACCACAACAAAACCCACCACTAGAACCTCTTAGGCTCCGAACCTTAGGAGAGTATTCCCGACCTAGCCACCAAGGATACCAAAACACCATTGAGCTCACCGGAGCCAATGTGACCCCCTTGCGATCCGACACCATCCAGTTGGTGCAAAGCGGATGTACATTCCATGGACTTCGTTCCAAAGATCCAAATCAACATCTCAAGGACTTCCTTAAAATCGTAGATTCCATAGACCTAGATGTTGCAACTAGAGAGACAACCCGATTACGCCTATTCCAATTCTCTCTACGTGATCAAGCTAGTCAATGGCTTGAGAGTTTACCCGCGGGATCCATCACCACATGGGATGATCTCACCACTGATTTCCTTGCTCAATTTTTCCCACCAGGGAGAACTACCAAGCTTAGAAATGACATCTTGATGTTCCAACAACGTCAAAATGAAACTCTCTATGAAGCATGGACTCGATTCAAGGACTTACTCCAAAAAGTCCCTCATCATGGCATAGATCTTTGGCTCAAAGTCCAAATCTTCTATGACCATATCGATCTCTCCACGAGGCGAGCCATTGACCAATCGGCCGGTGGTAAGCTACGTGATCTAAGTGCGGAACAACGTTGGGAACTCATAGAAGATCTTGCTCTCTATGACAACAAAAGTTGGAATGATCCCCGTGATTTGAACAAAACGGTCAAGGCAATATCTTTTCCTTAGAACAACATGAGCACTCCTGACCGTAGAATCATGGAACTTGAGGACCAAGTCAAGTTTCTCATGAAATATTACAAAGCTCCTAAGCCTTCAAGCCATGTAAACAAAATCACTTCTTCATGCAAATTATGTAGTGGTCCCCATGACACTCGTGATTGTGTGGAACTCCCCGGAACAGCTTTTGCGGACTACGCATCCTCGCATACCGACAAAGCGGGAGATAAGTGCTACACTTTCAAACCCGAGCCAAACCCTTACGGTGATTCCTACAACTCCTCTTGGAAAAATCACCCAAACCTTAGGTGGAAACAAAATCAAGCCAATTCTTCCAATCCGCCTTATCGTTATCAACCAAACGGTCCACCCTCCAACCGTACTTTCAACAACAATCCTTCTAACAACTATGGTAGTACCAACAATCTTGAAGGATTGATGTCTAAGTTCATGGCATCTCAAGAAGCTCGCATAGCTAGGTTTGAAACCGAATTCAACCAACAACAAACGGAGATGACCAACAAGATAGACAACTTGTTGAAAGCCCTCAACAACCAAGCGTTAACCACACCTAGGAAGGACACTAGGGACGCCAATAACGGAATCCAAATTAAGGACCCCTCATCATCCAAACATGTTCATTTTGTCAATGTTGTCACCTAATAGATAAGGAGATAGAAGAAAGTGACAAAGATGAAATTGGAGTAGAAACCGAGACTAGGGATGAAAGTAGGGAAGTTGAGGTTAATAGGGGAGAGGAATTAGAGGAGGTAGAGACTATAGAAAAGCACTTTGATAAGTTGCCCACCAAGGAAAAACGGGAATACCATAAGGATTTATTCGATGGCCACGAGACACCATATATCCTTGGCACACCCCTTATCAAAATGGGAGACCCCTCTAACATCAACATACCATGCAACATCGGGCACATGCATATATGGAAAGCTTATATCAATTCTAGATCTCCTGTGAACATCATGACTAGGACTTATTACAATTGGGTGATGAAGAAACAACTTGATTATAGGATGATGCCCAATAAGAATTTGATAAGTAATTTTGTAGGAAGAGTGAAGGGATTGCATGTGATTATAGGTAATTTCACCTATGAGATCGATTTTATGATAGTAGAAGACACGCGTCCGGTGATAGATGATTGCCTAAGCTAAGTAATATTCGGAAAACCATTTGTTGAGGCCACTAGGATGAGTTATGATCCGACTTTAGGGATATTTAGGTTCAAGGAAGATGATGATGAGATTGCCTACCAAATGCCCAACAAAATTGAGCAATACCGCCTTCTCTCTAATATAGAAAAGGAACACAAACAAGTGGCTTATTATAGGAATGATGAGGATAGACGTAGAGGAGTAGAGTATGTGAAGAATAGGATGCTTGGTTTCTACAAAGAATGCTTGCAACTAGGTCTGGAGTACAAAACTGGCTTAGAAGACGACCTAGGGAGTGAAACCAACGATGAGGTCACGTAGTAACCCATGACCTTGAGTCTAGCTACAAGACTCGTAAATAAAGAAAAGCGCTTCTTGGGAGGCAACCTATGTTTTGTGTGATTTTATTTTGTTTGTTTCTTATTTGCTTCCGTATGCATGCTTTATTTTTATTGTTGGAAGATCATGTTTCTAAACTAAATAGTGGAAATACTTTACTTTGTTGTTTGGCCTAGTCTTAACTTCACCCAAAGGTATTTTTGCAAAAGATAAGTGTAAGGGGAAACCCAAATATGTTTTTAAGAAACAAACCGATCATGATTCTCCACAATATTAAATGAACATGTATATTCGTACTTGTTAGAGTCAAATGCTTGTATCGAGTCATAATGATGTTTTGCAGGATTTTCCAGGAAGTAGGACCAAGTTTTTCCAGAAATTTTCTGGAAACTTAACATAAGAATTTATGCAGGTCACTTCTGACGGCGTCATGAGTTTACTCTTGACGGCGTCACGTGTAAAAATCTGGAAATTTTACCAGTTTTGTTTTTCTAACGGAATCTTAAAGTTTTTGTTGAATTATTAGTTTTATAATCTCCAGGAAATCTACAAACATCATTCCACAAGCATTATATCTTATTTTGTTTTCTAGGATTTAGTAACATATGTAGATTGCCGCCGATTTTGTACGAAGTTGCCTTGTCTGTTTTCTCAGGTTTTTACAGGTTATGTATGACAAGAAGATGATTATTATTCTAGAAGGGAAGTTTGATTGTTCATTTTCTTGGAGGAAGATTTAACCTGGCCACCTTATTATCCATGCCGAGCGAATCAGGGGAGTATTTGATTTCATTCGTTTTACTTATTTCACTTTTACATTCTTTACTTGAACATTGGGGACAATGTTCATCTTAAGTGTAAGGGGAGGGTAAAATGATGATACCTTACAAATACACTTTCGCTTGAGTTTGTTTATTTGATGGTAGATGTGTAATAAAACTATGAGAAATACTTGTTAGTGTAATTTTAGTGCCAAATTTAAAATTTTTTACAACATTTAGGAGTGAAACTTTAGCCATAGCAAGTGTCTCATGGATAGGAGATTGTATGACTAGCACACAACCGTACCATTCAGAAAAATTTTCCACCCAAATATGTGAGATTCGCCTTTAGATTTGATAGGAAAAGCATTTATTATTAGTGCTTATGAGTGTACCGGTAGCATTTAGATTCTAGAACTTGCGTTAGTGATGCATCCCGAGACCGCTAGTGAGACTACATTCGTGTAGTAGGATTTACTACATGATAAGAGGCATTAGGATCACCCTTGTGTTAAACCCGTATCATAATTACTTGACCATTTAAGTCATATTACTTGGCTAGTTAAGTCAATTAATTTTTCCCACACCTTAGCGTTGTACTCATTTTTAGTACACGAAACCCCTAGTACACCCCTCTGAGCCTATCTTTTCATTTCTAACTTTAAGCATTTTACTTAAAGGAAGAATTTGTTACACCCCACTTAAATGTACAACCAAATCACCTTAGCCTTCCGTGTATGCACTCATCTTTAGTGCATTATTGTTGTTTGTTAAATCCTAAGTTAATTATCTAATTGATTACATGGTTGCTAAGTCGAGTCATATCCTTGTACATATTGTTTTGGGACGATTGGGACTCATGGGTAAAGTACTTATTTATGGAGTAATGGGGAAGAACATAATTTATTACCCCCGTATGTACGTTAATCTTAAAAGTACTCCAAGTGTTTTGATTATCTTAATTCGAGTCATTAGATTAGTTTATTGTAAAGTATGTAAAAATTCAAGTGTAAGGGGAATTTCCATCCCCTATGATGTATTATTTTGGAAGGTAGGGTAAGAGTGTATGCAAAAAAAATAAAATAAAAATAAAAAAAAAATCGAAAAAATCAAGAAAAAGAAAAAAAAAGAGAAAAAGAAAAGAGAAAAAAACATACGGACTACCATCCCGTTTCATTCTATGTTCATTTTATGTTTTTGTTATTCTTCATTTATTAGCTTAAGTCGAGTCTAGTCTTGGCTTAGCAACGCCATATTGTACATGTAGTTAACCAAGATTGTTAACTCGCCACCAGTAAAGACTGCCTATATTCAACAAAACCGTGTATTCTATATCTCTACACCTAACGTTACAACCCTTAAAAACACCTCTTTGATAGTTTTTCCTAGGTGCTTACACCATGTGGTGGAGGTTTGATCCTTTCCAAAGCCTATGGTAATCTATTTTGTTATGATAGGTAGTGAGAGATGTTTTCCATTTCCATAATGTGATATTACTTTATTACACCCGAGAGATGTGAGTATCTAAACACTATTTGTGAGGTGCTAGTGTATGACCTCCGTGCTTGTCTTTGGTCTTTAGTGGAACGATTATTTGTTGTAATTACTTTTATATTAGTGTTAAATGACCCCTAACTTGTATTTTGATTAGAATAAAAGCGCATTTGCTTGATGACAAGCAAATCTCAAGTGTAAAGATATATGATGAGGCGAAAAATGAACCACTTTTAGGGGTCATTCAAGCCCGGAATTGAATTTATTTGATCAAATATTACCCTAAATCATTCCTTTTGTGATTTTAGGTACTTTGGGAGAGAAATCTGGAAAAGGAAGCAATTCGGACGTTTTTGGAGCATAAAAGTGAAGAAAACGCCAAAGACTTAATTTTCCAGGCTGAGAACAGTACCTGACGGCGTCAGGAGTAAAAGTGGTGACAACCCAGTGCAAACCTGACGGCGTCACAACAAGGGCGTCAAGAGTTGAAATCATGATGACCTGCATAAGGTGTACAGATGACGGAGTCAGACCCAGATCTAGGCAGTCCGAGGAACTATTTGGCGGCGAGATGACGGCGTCAGCCCTTTGTTCTTGACGCCGTCACCTCCTAAACTCTATATATAGTTTTCTATTTTTCATTCATTGAGAGGAACTTGTGTGGAGAAACTCTAGGGCCGAACTTTGTGAACCCTAGCTCGTATTTTACAGTAATTTCAAGGGTTTTCACCCCTTGAATCCTTTCATGTGCTATTGAGATAAGTCTTCTCTTAATTCAATCAATATGTCTATGTGTTGGTTGTCTATATCTTGTGCTTGTCTTAATTTCAACATGCTAGGCTAGATTTATCTTGTGTTTGCTTAGATCTAATGAAACCTAGATGTTAATTATGTGTTGATTACTTATTTATGGTTGTATTGGATGAATGATTTCAATGTTTGGCTTAAGAAAACTGGCAGATCTCCATTGTGTAACATTCTTGAACGTCTTAGGAAACATGAACCGATGTGTACTAGGTTTTATTGGTTGTATTTAATGCATGAGTAAATTCTAATGATCCCATGTTAGGAGCTTCTTAGCCGGCTTGACATAGGAGTGAAGTAGGCACTCATAGGATTGGGGAAGTAAGTACGCCACCCCATGAATGGTATTAAGGAATACAATCCGTCATCTACGCAACTATAACAAGTAATTAACGTGTAAAAGATATCTAGGGAGTAGTGAAATCTAAGTAAACACATTTCTCCCACATATTGCTCACAACCTTAGTTTAATATAGTTTATTTTTATTTCTAGTATTTTATTTTGATTGCATCTTAGTATTGGGTTAGTTGACTAGCAACTAATTCCGCTCAAATCCTTCAAAACCTGAGATTTTAATTTGCTTTCTAAAAAATATAAAAATACAAAAAGAATCATCCCTCATCTCTAGACCTAGTCTTTAGGTTTTCTAATCCTAGCGACACTATTCCTAGCTGAACGATCAATCCCCCGGTACTTGTCATTATACTATACTACATTGATCAGGTACACTGCCTGGTGGGGGTTGTAAGCTTCTCGAGATCCCTCGAGAGGTAAAGCCTGGTGCAATCCCTACGCATCAGACTCCATGTCGAAATCCGTCTCGTCAACTAACTCTGTTTCTGCATTATTAGGTATATGGGCTGTTGTTGCTTGCTCATCCTTTTCTCCATGTTTATCCCATTATCTGCATATAAGATTAATCCCGTAGTAGAATAAATGGTACTCCACGTCATCCACTGTTTGCTCTATTTTGTTTAAACATGCGGTACACGGACATGGCATCTTAAGCTGTCGTATATTAACTCATGGGTCGATGTTCTCATCTTCTGAAAGTTGTGTAGTGCATACTTAATAAATGCTGCTACTCCATCAATATATTCTTTGTTGGTCCTACAAGTTATCATCCAAGACTTGTCCATGCTATTATTATTGAGGTCAAATGATAACGTATATATCCTACAAGTTACAAGTTAAACCAATATAAGCATATATGAAGATTTAGATTGATGAAGTTCCAATGTCAAGTCACAAGTGTCTAGCTAATTAATAAACTAGGTTTACAATAAGAATTGCAACAACACAATGGAATGAATGTATTGGGCATCAATCTAATTAAGCTTCAAATGTCAAATATGAAAACGTGTATTAAGAAAAATGTGTAAATTACAACATGTTATCTTTATTGTGTTGTTGGTTAATTAAATGATTCGGCCAAAAACACGATAAGTTAACATTACCAAAGAAACAAGAAACCAACAAATCCATAACAAATAAAATATACAATGAAAATGAATAATAAGTTAAATTCCAACATAATGAATTCTTAATTCAAGAAAGTACCTAATTTATATCTAAATGAACCTCCCTCCATTGTTGATGGCCGGACCGACAAGTGATATGATGGATGGTGACTGGTGAATGGTGGTTGTGATGTGACTGGTGACTGGTGATTGGTGACTGGTGATTGGTGATTGGTGATTGGTGGCTGTGAGTGGTGATTGGTGAGAAATGTGAGAAACGTGGGTGGAGATAGAAATGGGTGGAGGGAGAATTCAAAATTTGGTGAAAAAAATATAGAGGGCTTTTCAAAAATTTTGGGGAAGACATACCAAAAAAGGGAGCCACAGGTATTTTATATTCCTCTTATAGACTATTTTTATATTCCTCTTATAGAATATTTTTTCATTTTGTTACAAAATCTAAACAACTAAACTATAGAAACTGACTAGGATGGAATTAGGAAGGGTGTTTGTTTAGTGGAAATGTAGCCAATAAGGGATATTTCTCCATGGTTGCCTAGATGTTAGCATATAGTTGCTAAGTCTAGAAGAATGGTTGATATTGAATCAGCTAGTTTCGTGATTCATGAATGATTGTGTAGAATGTATCTGTTATATTGTATCAGTCAAATGAGTGTGTTCAATTTGACTGCTTGTATAATCTTTGTAAGTTGCTGGTTCCTTAATTAATAAAATTGACTATTTCAGGAAGGAAAAAAAAAGTGTAGAAACTGATATGGGCATTCCCAAGATCAGATACAAAGAAGAACATACAATCCAAACCTCTACAGCAGTTGTAGTCTATCAAAAGGTGAACTATATTACTTACCAAAAGTTTTTTTACAAAATTAACAATTGCTGATATGGGCATTCCCAAGATCAGATACAAAGAATAACATACAATCCAAACCTCTACAGCAGTAGAAACTTGGTCTTGTTGTACCACCTTAGCCATTTCTTCAACATTACTAGTAGCATCAGTTTCTCCCAAAAGTGGGGTGAAAGTTTTATATGCAGACTGGCTTGAACCTTCACAACATCTTCTGGCCAATCATGATCCATTGGGACGAGCATTTGCCAGGGATGAATGATTGACCTGAAGAAATCTACAAAATTTCGTAGTACAGTTGTGCAATGTTATCACAACCTGAGTACTAACTAAACAAGCTACTTAAACACAAATAATCTAATTAACTTGCAAACATATCCATACATCAATTTCAAGCAACCCTTAATAATCCATCCGAACCCTTAATAATCCATCCCAAACACTCTGTAACATCTATAGCAGACAATAAGAATCAAGTAACCCTTAATAATCCATCCGAACCACACAAAAAATCGTAACCTAATCAACTTAAAAATCTTATTAGCATACAATTAAAAAACTAATACGTGAATGACTTGACAAACACCCAAATGGATGTTTGTAATGATGATAAAGCAATCAAGCTCTTATATAGATCGTTTATTTTGATTATTTATTGCTTGATTTCATTTTTGTTACTTCATTTTGAAACCCCTAAATTCGCTGAAGATACCTATTTCACCAATATGTGTTTCTTATGTGTGTAATATTTCAGAGTGTGAGATATAAGGTAACTCAACCGCTTATAAATAAAGTATACTTAAAATAAAAACACAAGATTATGACATAATTAAAAACCTAAATCATATTTATTACTATTAAAGATTAAGGAGGCTGATTACATATACCAGTTCTTTCAAAACAACAACCAAAAACATAACAAGCTAAGGAACCACCAAACCTAACCAAAAAGACCCTACTTAAACAACCATTCAACTGGAGCTCTGATCATAATAATCCATATCGTCAATGGCTTCCTCCTTCTTGGATACCAGAGCACGAAGGTCAACCAAAATGGCCGAAAGGGACTCCAGCAAACGATGCTCCATCACTTAAACCTCCTCAAGGGACTCATAACCATCAGCAGCAGCTTCTTCTTCATCAAAGTTAAGATCTAAAAGCTCAGCCACTCTCTCGGTGCGCTTATCAACACTTATCCGCAGCTCATCACGCTTCTCACCTAAACACCGGATCATTACTTCATTTAGAGGAATTTCTTGACTGAAGAGGAACTTGAGACATTTGTGAAGTTTATCAGACCCACACAAATCTTTCAGTTCATCGCGATTAGGAGATCCAGACATGTTTTTAAATGATGATTTGATAATGGTTAAGTAAGAAATTGTGTTTTTTGATGATGATTTATGTGGCTATGGATGAAACTAGATACAGTAATTAATTAATAATCTACTCTCCAAACATATATATGTGGCTGTGTAAACTAAATCATTGCAAAAAGTAATTACAGAGTACTAATTCAAAGTATTGAGTCTTCCCATGTAGTCTTTTCATGCTCTCATGCAAATCAATCAAATCACTATTTAAGTTTTTAATATGTAAGTGTTAATTAATGTATAATTTAGTCCAAATTATGACACTCTAGTAATTAAAGGTAATTTGTGCGTTATTTGATACAACATACAAACTCAAAATATATATAACATGTTAAAAAGATTATGATATATGAATAACTATATTTTAAATAATCACTACATTTAATACTTATGATAAAGATGACTAAAAAAAAGATGGTGGTGGTGGTTGCTGGCCGGTGGTGGTGCTGGTGATGGCTGGTGGTAGTAGTGGTGGTGGCTGGTAGTGGTGGTGGTTGCTGCTGGTGGTGGTGGTGATAGTGGTGGTGGTGGTAGTGGCTATTGGTGGTGGTAGTGGCAATTGGTGGTGGTGGTGGCTGGTGGTGGTAGAGGCTAATGGTGGTGGTGGTGGTGGTAGTGGCTAATGGTGGTGGTGGTTGCCGCTGGTGGTGGTGGCTGGTTGTGGTTGTGGTGGTGGTGGTGGTTTTGGCTGGTGGTGGTAGTGGCTGATGGTGGTAGTGGTGGCTGGTGGTGGTAGTGGTGGTGGTAGTGGTGGCTGGTAGTGGTAGTGGCTAATGGTGGTGGTGGTGTCTGGTGGTGGTAGAGGCTAATGGTGGTGGTGGTGGTGGTAATGGCTAATGGTGATTGTGGTTGCTGCTGGTGGTGGTGGCTGATTGTGGTTGTGGTGGTGGTGGTGGTTTTGGCTGGTGGTGGTAGTGGATGATGGTGGTAGTGGTGGCTGGTGGTGGTGGTGGTGGTGGCTGGTGGTGGTAGTGGCTAATGGTGGTGGTGGTGGCTGGTGTGGTAGTGGCTAATGGTGGTGGTGGTTACTGTTGCTGCTGGTGGTGGCCGGTGGGTATGGTGGTGGTGGTGGTGGTTGCTGCTGGTGGTGGCTGGTTGTAGTTGTGGTGGTGGTGGTGGTTGTGGCTGGTGGTGGTAGTGGCTGGTGGTGGTGGTTGTGGCTGGTGGTGGTAGTGGCTAATGGTGGTGGTGGTTGCTGCTGGTGGTGGTGGTTGGTTGTGGTTGTGGTGGTTTTGGCTGGTGGTGGTAGTGGCTGATGGTGGTAGTGGTGGCTTGTGGTGGTTGCTGCTGGTGGTGGTGGCTGGTGGTTGTGGTGGTGGTGGTGGTGGTTGGTTGTGATTGTGGTGGTACGTGGTGGTGGTGGTGGTTGTGACCCGAATAAAATTATAACCGATTTAATGAGACCGAACTAATCCAACAACACGATTTACACGTTTAGTCCCTTTTCATCCGTTTCTATACGTTTTTACCCATTTCTGTTTGTTTTTGCACGTTTTTTATGCATGTGTTATGACCCGAATAAAATTATAACCGGTTTAATGAGACCGAACTAATCCAACAACACGATTTACACGTTTAGTCCCTTTTCATCCGTTTCCATACGTTTTTACCCAATTCTGTTTGTTTTACACGTTTTTATCCATACATGTGTTATGACCCGAATAAAATTATAACAAAATTAATGAGACCGAACTAATCCAACAACACGATTTGCACGTTTAGTCCCTTTTCATCCGTTTCCATACGTTTTTACCCACTTCTGTTCGTTTTTACACGTTTTTTATGCATGCATGTGTTATGATCCAAATAAAATTATAACCGATTTAATGAGACCGAACTAATCCGACAACACGATTTACACGTTTAGTCCCTTTTCATCCGTTTCCATACGTTTTTACCCATTTCTGTTTGTTTTTACACGTTTTTTGTGCATGTGTTATGACCCAAATAAAAAAATAACCGATTTAATGAGACCGAATTAATCCAACAACACGACACGTTTAGTCCCTTTTCATCCGTTTCCATACGTTTTACCCATTTCTCTTTGTTTTTACACGTTTTTTATGCATGTGTTATGACCCGAATAAAATTATAACCGATTTAATGAGACCGAACGAATCAAACAACACGATTTACACGTTTAGTCCCTTTTCATCCGTTTCCATACGTTTTTACCAATTTCTGTTTGTTTTTACACATTTTTTATGCATGTGTTATGACCCGAATAAAAATATAACCGATTTGTTAGAAACTTTTTAAGTCTTTCTTTTATAACTTTGACCTTAAATATTTTTTTTTTGTGTTGTATAATATTTGATGAAAATACATTTAAATTAAAACACAATCCATCAATCTAAAAGTATTATATAACACAAGATAGAAAACTTAAGGTGAAAGTTGTAAAAGAAAGACTTAAAGGGTAAAACAACAATAACAATATTGGGACTTAGTATTTATCATCATCCATGATTACTGTTTTAACTTTTAATTACTCTCCTCGGTTTTCTGATCGAAGAAGCCTCCTGACTCAATAGTACTCATGATCTTGGAGAAAAGAAAAGTATTTTGTGTTCATAAGCGAAATTTTTTGAAAATAATTTACAAGAATTTGGAGCCAAAATTTTGATCCCAAATTTTTAAATCACCTAATTATTTGGCATTTAACATAAATAAGAGCCCATATTCATGATAATACCCTGTTTTGTCTCCTAATTAAACTAAACACTTCAACCAAAACACAAAAATCAAATCTTCAATCACCATTACTCTCTAAGCCAGAATCATTTTCTTGTACACATTGTTGCTCAAGAGTCGTCATGGAAATGGTTGAAGACATTGATACTGATATTTTGCTTCCAGATAATGAAGTTGATGTTAACACAATACAGTATGAGGACGAAATATATGCTTCATCTGATGAAGAAAATGACAACCAAGTAAATCGAAAACTATCTAATAAGGGCATAACCAGGCTAGCTAAGTTTCATCGTCAATATGGCCATCCTGGTCAAGTAAAGCACAATGTAACCATCGATGCGTTGAATAGGGTTACAGGGTTAAACAGAGCACTGTTTGCGAGTTTTTTAGGAGATGTGGTTCGTGAGCACATAGGTTTGAAGGTTCTATCCTGAAAGAAGGTGGATAAAGAATCAAGACAAAAATTATAGGATGAAATCACGGTACATATATACTAATTTTTAACCCAGTATATAAGTTTAATTTATCAATTATCTACAACTAATTAAAAACATTGTGTTAATCTTTGCAGCGATATTTTGATGTTGATGTGACATTCAAAAAGTTGGTAATGAATCGTCTTGGTCAAATGCTAAGGAATTACAGAATGAAACTCAGGGAAAAATACATATTGCCCAACCTAGATACACCTGAGAAAATGAATGAAAGGCCGGAAAAGTATAGTACAATTATGACACAAGAACAATGGGTTGAGTTTGTAACCTACACGACCACCAATGAATACAAGGTTTTAATTAGTCATCTTTATTTAGTTTATATGTCATTTCATAATTTTTAGTTTGCAGCATTACCGCATATCTAAATGCCTTATGATTTTGTGTTTTTTAGGAGAAATCAGATAAAGCTAAACTGCCGCGTTCCAAAAATATTTATCAACATAAAATGGGACAAGGTGGATATGTTTATGTTAAAGAGAAAATGGTAAGGTTATACATACTGTTTGTTTTACTAATTGATCAGAATCGATTATCTTGCTTTAACTTTACATATATGTGTATGCACTTGATGTCCATTAGATCGAAAAAAAATTGAAGCAGATGTTGAACCGTCGCGTGGTGTATTGTGGGTCAAAGGAAGGCAAAACAAAGACGGAGAATCTCCAGATGCTGAGATTAGTTCGGTGGCAGATAAACTTGTAAATTTGAGTGCAAATTCTATTATTATGCTTATATACTAGCAACATTAACTTTGTACTATCCGTACTAACTTGTATACTAGCAGTACTAACTTTTAATACCAACAATTCACATATTTTTTTACAGAAAGAAGCTGATGAAAAGATCAAGGAAGGAACCTTGGCTGTTGATGATGGCACTGATGCCATGACAGTTGTGTTTGGTAAGGAAAAGGGAGTTTATGCAAGAGGAGTGGGAAATGGAGTTACATATAACAGGTATTTTAATCTTCCTCGAACCAGAAAAGAAACTGATGAAAGAATTGAGTTACTTCAAACTCAACTTGATAATGAGAGAAGCGAGCGTAAAAAAAAGATCTAATGCTCAAGAAACTATCCATCGAGATGACAGAAAAAGATGACCAAGTCAAGAAATTGTCCGCTGAGATGGCAGATACAAAAGGAATGGTTTCTAAAATGCTGAGTCTTTTGAGTTCACAAGGGATTAAGTTGGATATGGCATCTCAATTGCCATTAGACTCAGATGTAAACCATTTTTTATGTTGTTAACAATTTCATTTTCTAATGCTAACACCAATGTATTTCTTAATTTAATTTAATTATATTGCAGGTGACGACTCCAATGGCCATTGATAATATAGATATCAGCACTAATGATCATCAGGTGGTCGACGGAACTCAGTCCAGTGTTGGTGTACGTGCACGTGATAAAGATGTGATAATTAAGAAGAAGCCTACAGCTGGGATTGAAACTTTGAAACCGGTAATGGAAACAATGGTAAGGAGTAAAACATTATCCCCCTTTGATTTTTTAATTTTACCTACATGACTAATGTACCGTGTTTTATATATACATATAGGAACGTGTTAACAATGTTAAGAAAACACCAAAGACACGACAAAACGGGTCTGCAGATTCCCAATCGCAAGGAGATGCATCTCCAACAAAAGAACTACCAAAAGTATGTATTTCATGCAACATGTTTCTTGTTATTTTATTTTTAAAATAATGTACCGTGTTTTATATATACGTATAGGAACCTGTTATAAATGTCGTACCTAAGAAAATGGGTAAGTCACGACGAAACGGGTCTCCAGCTTCCGTATCGCAGGATAATGTGTCTCCAACAACACAAGCACAAGTATGTATATTTCAACATGTTTCTTCTTGTTTTTCTTAATTTTGTTTAAATAATTTCTGATATATACGTATGCAAAAATTCTTTTTTTTTAGACAATCAATTGCAAACTGTGGCACATAAAGAAATCAAATATTGTTGCTTTGGGTCGCATACACAACATTCCAGGAAAACAAATGCTACATAACAAACCACTCCCAAATGATTGCTACAGAGTCTCAATTGATAAATCGTTAGTGGATACAGCATGCATACCGAACATAGGGAATATTGGGTTAAAAACAGTTAGGGAAGGCGTAGGTTGTTTCTTTGCATGGCCAAAGGATCAAGTTATTCTTGCTGATCATGAGGAGGTACATACATGTGTTTTTTCAACCTACACACACACACACACACACATATATATATATATATATATATATATATATATATATATATATATATATATATAATTCTTCATATTAAATTCAATGTTTGATACAAGCCTCTTTTGTTTACTACAAGTTACACCACCAACTACGAAACCAAAAGTTAGTGAACCGATTCCTGGACCAAAACTACAACCGAAGCGCAGAAATTATGTCTCTAGTGCAGAAGTGCAAAAGCAAGCTAGGGGTCCGAGGAAGATTTAAAAGGTTTTAAATTATAGTAGTTCAGAATTTCATTATATGCGACATTAAAATTCTATATATATTTTGTTCATTTATATACATTCGAGTTGTATGAAATTTGAAATTGCTTTTTGTTTTTAATTCTGTTTTATTTATATACTAGCAGTAGTAACTCTGATCCAGCAGTAGTAACTTAGTACTAGCAATACTAACATCATTGGTCACTCTTTTCTTTAATTTGATGTGTGACAAAATATTACCAAATGCCACACGAATTAACAATTCATGTGACAATTGGATTAACATTAGTCACACAGAACATACATGTCTGCATTTTAAACAGCATATGGTCACACTTATTAACACTTTTGGCCACTGTTTACTTAATTGTATGTGACTAAATACCCAAAAAAAACATGCATTGTGTGATTAAATATTACAAAACGCCACGCAAACATAAAATTCATGTGGCCATTGGATTATCAATAGTCACACAAAATACACATTTCTTCATTTTAAATAGCTTATGGTCACACTTATTAACGATTTTGGCCACTGTTTGCTTAATTGTATGTGACTAAATACCCAAAAAAAAACATTGTTTGTGTGACTAAATATTACAAAAGGCCACGCAAACATAAACTTCATGTGACCATTGGACGATAAATAGTCACACAAAATACACATTTCCTCATCTTAAATAGCATATGGTCACACTTATTAACGCTTTTGGCCACTGTTTACTTAATTGTATGTGACTAAATACCCAAAAGAAACATGCTTTATGTGACTAAATATTACAAAAGGCCACGCAAACATAAACTTCATGTAGCCATTGGATGATCAATAGTCACACAAAATACACATTTCTTCACTTTAAACAGCATATGGTCACACTTATTCACACTTTTGGCCACTTTGTGTTAAATTGTATGTGACTAACTCCAAAAAAAATAACACCCATTGTGTGACTAAATCATCACAAACGTCACATTTATTGTATATTCATGTGGCCATTGGATTATCAATAGTCACACAAAATACACATTTACTTGAATATATCATCTCAAATGTCACATATATTATATATTTATGTGGCCAAAGGACGAACAATAGTCACTCTCAAAAAATATTCGTGTGACTATAAGGTGTTTACGGTAACTGATAATGACTAATCCAACAAAACTTGTGCCTAATTTGTCACACATATTCGGGGTTTTAGTCACTCTATTTTGATGGAAAAGACCACGAACTCAACAATGTGACCATATGCCACCTACGGTGGCGGGACCTTTAGTGACACACAACGAAAAAAACGTGTGTGACTATATGCATATCGTCACACATTTTTGGCGTGACCAATACAACTTTTTTTACCAGTGACAGCTTACCTAGTACAACATGAGATAAGCGACAATCTATAACACTTGCTAAATCCTCTAAAATCATAAAGTCGGTGACATAGGTAAAATTCCCAGTAAAGATATGCACTCCTCTAACTCTCTGAACAAAGTTACAAACTCCGCCGGGATATCTGGGATCTCTCCTAGGCTCAAGTTGTGTATTCATTATGTCGTTATAAACGTTTGAGGACATCACGTTGATTGGGGATTCACCGATTCATAGTTAATGTAAGCTTGTTCAATGTACTTGTACCTAATCATACTTGGTATTTTCACATTCCAAGGGTCATCCTTCTTTATTTTTGGATCAATTTTGACAAAGGGTGGTCGAGGGTTATCAATTATATGGTTGTAGTAGGCGATTTCTTCCTTAGTGGGGTATAAATTAAAGTATTCATGATCTGATTCCCCATCTCCCTGTTCCTCAACAAATTCAACAACTGTAAAATCATCAAATCCTAAGTTCTCATTTGAATACATGGCGATTGCTACGTCATTAAGTGCACTATCAAGCTCAATATCAATCAACCTATTAATCTCCCTAAGTTCTCTAATTTCGATTTCAAGGGGCGGATTCGCGTTTTCCGTAATGGCAAACGGAATAGTCAATGAATTTAATTTACTAACAAGGGCACAAAGAAAAAGATAGACTATAGAAAACCTATAAAAATAAAAATAAAAATCTCACTACAAAGGAATCTAGTGAGTAGAACTAATACAAATTAATTTCAACCTAAGCAATAACTATTCCACGGAAGCGGCGCCAAAAACTTGATGCGTGGATTGCGGTCTACGCAAAAGGTTTTGCCTCTCAAGGGATCTTGAGAAGCTTGCAAACCCCACCAGGCGGTGTACCTAACCGATGTAGTATAGTGAGTGACAAGTACCGGGGGATTGATCGTTCTCTCGGGAAATAGTGTTCGTTAGGATTGAAACTAATCTAACTAGGTCTAGAGGCGAGGGATGATTCTTTTTGTGTTTTATGTTTTATGGAAACCAAGTAAAATATCTCGGGTATTGGAAGAGTGGGCGGAATTAGTTGCTAGTCAACTAACCCAAATAACTACTTAAACAAATAAATAAATAATAAGAAAATAAAATGTGAGAATTTCTAATATGAAAAAAGCGTGTTTACTTAGATTTCATTACTCCTTAATTATCTTTTATTGATTAATTGGTTTGTCACAATTGCATGGGTGAAGGGTTGCATTCCCTTATACCATTCGTGGGGCCGTGTACGACCTTCCCCAACTCTATAAGCTTCTATCTCTTCCTATGACGACATGTTTAGTATCCTATCATAGCCTCATTAATAGTAACTTGTGCATTTAATACATACAATAAAACCGTAGTACACATCCGATTACGTTTCTTAAGACGTTCAAGCAAGTTACCAATTAGGAGATTAGCCAGTTTTCTTAAGCCTAAAGCGAATATCAATCACCCACAACAATTAACGACGAACCAACAACCAACAATCAATAACTAGGTTTCATTAGATATAAGCAAACACAAATATATCTAAGCTAACATGTAAAAAGAAAGAAAAGCATACGATATAATCAAACAACACATAGACATATTGAATGATTGAAGGATAACTTATCTTTAATTGAACATGGAAGAAAAGAGGGTTTGGAACCCTAACATTGCTGCAAAAGTCGACTAGGGTTCGTACCCAAAAGTTCCCAACTAAAAAGTCCTCTCTAATGAATGAAAAATCGAAAATTATATATAGATTTACAATGGTGACGGCGTCCAATTTTAATGACTGACGCCGTCATCTCGCCGTGTTTAGGGTTTCTTGTTGTCCAATTAAACTTCTTGACCCCGTCTCCTTGTAAGACTTCTGGGCCATCACGCCTTGGGAAATACACGTGACGGCCTACTTTCTATATAACGTGATGCCCTCACGCCTTATGCTTCAACTTTTCTTTTGGCGTGTCAAGTGCAATTGTGATATCCACCTCTTGTTCTAATGAGTGACGCCGTCCCTTTGGAATGCTTGACGCCGTCAGGTATAATTTTCAGCTTAGATTCTTGAGTTTGTCGTTTTCTTCACTTTTTGCTCCAAAAACGTCAAAAATGCTTCATTTTCTAGAATTCTTCTCAAAAGTACCTAAATTGACAAAAGAAACAATTTAAGGTAATAATTGATCATATTATCACGACTTAGGACTTAAATGACCCCTTAAAAGCGTAACAAATTTCTCCTTATCACTTTCTTAATATCAAAAGTTAATTTTTTTTTTAATATCACCGTAACTTTTCTTAATATCATAATAAAAAAAACAGTGATACTTAGTTTTTTTTAGAAATATCAAAGTAACTTTTTAAGGAAAAATTGTTAATATCACAGTAGGACTCATAATATTGTTAATATCACGGTAGGACTCATAATCACAAAAAAAAAATGCTCAGAAAAATCTGAAAAAAATAAGGAAAATGAAAGAAGACAACAATAGTAATGAGCGCTCAAAAGAAAAAAAATAAAATAAAAAAATCATTTGCATGGTCAATTGGTACCTGAAAGGTTGCGTCAGATCTTGACTTTTCACAAAAGTCAAGATCAGATCTGGAATGGGTGGTCCAAATCTGTCCGTACTTCTGCACGAAAATAAAAAATCCGCACGTGATCCTCAATATATATATATATATATATATATATATATATATATATATATATATATATATATATATATATACATACATATATATATATATATATATAACAGGAGGCGTTTGACCATTGACTGCCAAATAATCATGCATTAAGTCCATGTCATCATGTTTAGTGCCATGTCATCAATGTATATTGTACAGATTTGCTATTTTCCATTTAGAAAATTCGGATGTATTTTCCTAAAAAATCATGACATTTGATGGGGACAAGGATCGAACCTTATACGTTTTGCACAAATAACAAATACCTCAACCACCAGATCATTCCAATATTTGATTTAAATGTTGGAAAACATACTTGATAAACTATACAAATTAAAACCACTAATTAAGGAACTAGGAAGTCATATACCGATATAGAATTGCATGTTTAAACGTTTTTACAATCATCCGAACCCTAAAAGATCAATCCAACCTTCACTGCGCCGATCTTCATCTTCATCCCCATCATACAATATTCATCTCCATATTCATCACACAATAGCCAACCCTAATCCCATATGCTCATCAAGCGGCTTTATTTTATTCTTCCTCCAAAAAAAACTGAACCTCCACAGCTGCTTAAAACACCATAATCGATCTCTTAAAGAAAACCCTAATGCAAAAGATTACATCATTAAATGAAAAAAGAATTTACGACACGTTCGGTTCATATCCAGGTAATCACTCTGATATTGTGTTAGAGTTTTTTAACGTTTATGTATTATATGTATAAGAATATTGATTGGCTGTGTTTGGTCACAATGACCTGCTTATGTGAAATTTACTATATTGCAGCAGTACTCTAATAAAGAAGTTAGGTTACATTCGGTTCATCTCCAGGTAATCATTGTAATATTGTGTTGGAGTTGTGTATCCAGGTAATCACTCTGATATTGTGTTAGAGTTTTTTAACGTTTATGTATTATATGTATAAGAATATTGATTGGCTGTGTTTGGTCACAATGACCTGCTTATGTGAAATTTACTATATTGCAGCAGTACTCTAATAAAGAAGTTAGGTTACATTCGGTTCATCTCCAGGTAATCATTGTAATATTGTGTTGGAGTTGTGTAAGGTTTAATTCGTTTGTGTATTTACAGATTATTCACAAATATATTTGAAGGTAGCTTCTATTATGTTTTTTTATATGCAGATTTGTGTTTTTATTTTTATATTATCATAATCATAAAAACATAATACATGTGTACGTTAATGTTATTTTGTGTATTTGTGTTATTTTGTGTATTTGCAGATTTGAAGATGAAGTGTGCATGTGCTATTCCGATCCAATCTGCACTTGCTGAAATTAATGCTAAAGATGAGATCGCAAATAGGCAGACTAACATTGACCAAGAAGCCATTCAAGGTCTTTTATAAATTTGTTTATAGTGGTATTTATACTATTAGGTTTATCAGTCTTTGAGTGCGTTTATAATTCGTTTATTCTGATTAAAATATAGGATGGGAAAAAGCCGAAACATAGGTGTTAACGTTAAAGCAAGAACTACATATCCTGAATCATCACTATCGATGACGGAGGTAAAGTCACATCTATTATCCATAGAATGCACAGTGTCGAGGTTGATAACCTTTTTCTTTTATGTTATGTTTATAAATTATTACTGTTTATGTGATCTTCTTTTAAAAATAAAGAACTTTATAAATAGGTTAGAAGGATGGTAGTGAATGATACTCGCACATACAAAAGTAAATGATTATAAGAAATAAAACGGGTTGGAGTCCAAACATAAAACTTGAAACAGTAAATGAGCAAAAGTTACATTTTCTTAGTAATAGGTATTTACGTTTTCTTATTAATAGGTATTTTATTTTAAAAAATTACTTTAAAATCAGTTACAGTGTTACACTACCTTTTATGTCACGAAATTTAAGCTTAAAAGATTTTGTATTTTTAAGGGTGTTTGGATATGTTTTTGCGTTTGAATCTTGATGTACCACTGCACCAAAAGGCATTTGGTTGCTGTAACAAGACCGATTTCGTATTGAGTTGCACAAGGTTGCTGCAGCGAAGAGGGGTTTAGGATTGCTTATTGTTTCTGTTAATCTAACTGTGTCGACACTAGGAATGGCATGGTTTTGTTTGAACTCAATCGAGAAACCAAAATCTGAAGTTCGGGAAGCAGCACTGAAGAACCTTAAAAGTTCTCATTAGTGCACGTAGCAAGGTGAGTTCCTTTGTTAAAGATTCAAATTGCAAAATCAAAAATCATGTGTATGTGTATTCATATGCATGGGTGAATATGATCAAAAGTTGAAATTTTATATGATGTTATTACAGGTTACTTTAGCAATCCGTGCTCTATACTCGACTGGATGGTTCAGAATCGGAGACCTTTGCTACATTGATGTAGACGGGTTCATCTTCGTGGTCGATAAGTTGAAAGAGCTCATCAAATATAAGGGCTATCAGGTATTTAACTACTGTAAATCTTTCTTACTTATATATTGGTTAACAAACATTATCATTGTTATTACTTATTATACTACTATATTACGTACATATACTATAATATATACTTTCATATTTTGAAACGTAAAGGTGCCTCTTGATTGATGCATAATCCAATCACTAAAGATTAGCATCTGATTAAATATAGATTGCTCTTGCCTTATTGAGAATGTGCTATATATGCTTATAGTTGAGAAACTGTAACACGATGGGCAACAATGTTTTTCATTTATAGCAAATGTCAGTATTATTATTTAGAGGTAATAGGAAGAATATGTACTTTAGTTTTGAATCTCGCCAGGCTAAAAAGATGATATAATGAATAATATTTTTAATTCCTAGACATGCCAAAAATCCATCTTACAAACGCGTTGATTTGGTTTCTCCTACTTTGCTACATGCATCCATGAAGGCTTTACGGAGCTTTAAGGTGAAGTTAAGCTATATGATGACATTTTCTCAATAAGATTAGAATTTGGAAGTCAAGATATTTTACAACTTAAACACTATATTCTTTCAAACACAAGAAGTTGGAGGTGCAATAGTTTTAAACACGACTTCACCATCATGGACAGGGTACGTTAACTATTCTTTGTGAACTATACAGTTTGACCTCATACTAATAAAATAATCACATTGTGGCTTACAGGGTATACGCAAATCGGTTACATTGAGTAGAGAAGGTTTTTTTGATGGATTGAACATGCTGATCCCTGGCTCAAGAAATAAGTCATATGGCAATGAGAAAGTTGCTATAATGCTTTCGATAACTGTATTCATTTCATGATAACTTTACATTAACTTAAGCTTCTTACGCCATCTTAAACATGAAAATGTTATTGCTTTGAAAGATGTAATGGTGTATGTTCATAGAAGAAGTCTCAAGGATGTTTATTTGGTTATGAGCTTATGGATACTAAACAAACGTCCTAAAACATAATTTTACGTTAACTAAAACCACTATAATTACAAGTCATGCCCGCCCATCGGGCGGGCTTAGAAGTCTAGTATATATATATATATATATATATATATATATATATATATATATATATATATATATATATATATATATATATATATATATATATATATATATATATATATATATATATATATATATATATATATATATATATATATATATATACACACACACACACACACACACACACACACATATATATATATATATATATATATATATACAATTTTATATTAACTGTATATAACTAATAAGCTGTAATGACCATATATTAATAGTTACTTTTTTTTTGGTAAAGGGTTTCCCCGGTAAATGTATTACTCCAAAAAATATTTAAGTACAAAGGATATGGGTGAAGTCTCATATTTTATCCCGTTACATAAGCGGTAAAGCTAACATAACAAGACACTTCCTATCCTTTGTAAAACCAGAAAAAGAACCACTACTCACTAGATTACATCTGACATAAAACCAAAAATAAACTAACGTCTATAGTTCTTAGGAATCCTTATGTCAAAGGAATCACAAAATGCTATTTGACTAGCAGAAAGTTCTTCATGGACTTCATCATCATCCTCATAAGGATCATAATCATAGGGGTAATCTCCGTAACTCTCCCTCCAACTTTCTAATAAACTCTTCTTCCCCCCACCTCCGTTTTCACTCTTAGAAGAACTAGTAACAGCAGGCATACCATACGCTAAAAAATTAGCCATATCGTTATCAACATATTCAACCTCATCTTCACTATCATGATCACCCAGATAATCAACCTTTTATAGAGGCTTTCCATCATTATCCACAAGAGTAGCTTTTCCATTAATAATAAGCTTTTCAAACTTCTCAAATTTTTTAACAATAGGAGTAGTACATGGATTACCATTCTCATAGTCCATATCAAGAGCATCAAATGGGTTTGATGTAGCAATATTCGTCCCACTCATACTTGCCTCATTAGTCTTTTTTTTCCTTAGTAGCATCCGGCCTCTTCGACACAGCTACATACTCCTGCTTAGGTTTAGAAAGGCTAAATTTAGCCCCTTTACCCACAATAATACGACAAAACAACTTTCTCTGAGGCATTTGAACCCCAACCTTCTTACTTTTTGCCTTTCAATTCTTTACCTTAGTGAAATCATCATCCGTCTTTTCCAATGTAGTAGAAGCTACAACTGCCACATTATTGTCACTAGGGGTGAGCAAAATGACCGAGAACTGAACTGGAACTGAGAACCAAACCGGAACCGACCAAGCCCTAACTAAATTTTAGAACCGCGGTTCGGTTCTCGGTTTTTTAATATAGCAAATTTCGGTTCTTGGTTCGGTTCGGTTCGAAACCGCGGGTATCGCATCCGAAACCGAAGAACTGTCTAATTTTCAAATATATGAAATGTTTATTGGACGTTTAGTTTTTTAAGTTCACATTTATATCTTTATGCTCCCGATTACCACCATTAAAGCAATTTAAAAATAAAAACTACTATTCAATTAAATTGATCAACAAACAATCGTATGTCTAATTAATAATATTACACCATTTAGCAATGTTTATCTCTTTGATTTAATCAACAATATCAGTGCTCTGATTATAATTTTCTTTATTAGTTATATATTTTTAACCATTTGTGATACTTGAAAACTTGATATATTTATTGCCTGTATCATATTTTTTTCATTAACAATATCTGGTAAGCATTGGTAAGCATTATACTAACTGTGACTTGCAAATGTGTTTTTTGAAAAAGATAATCATGTAAACATGACAGTATGTCATATATGATATATCAATTTAATTAACTACACAAAACCACAACGTTATACTTCAAATTCATATATATGATCTACAAATTTTGGTTCCAATCGGTTAGACCCACAAGGAACCGAACCGGAACCAGAACCGAGACATGCTACTCGGTCCGGTTCTCGGTTCCTTGGCCATCCAGTTTTTGGTTCTTGGTTCTCTCGGTTCCTGTTCGGTTCCGTGCGGTAACGGAACCGAGCTCACCCCTAATTGTCACTACGAACCGCCTCCTTAACACATTTTGGACAATCGATACGATCATGCCCATAAACTTTATACACATCACAATGAAGAGGCTTCCACTCATATTCAAATTTAATGATCTCCATAGTATAACCATTATCCTCCACAGAAAATCGCTAGATATTTGATAAATAAGGTTTCTTAAATAAAAGTTGTAAGTAGCTAAAAGTATAGGGTAATTTTCGTATCTTGCCGCATAGTTTGAGGACGTTTAGTAAATAATTAATTTTTTCTTATAAAATGTCATCGTTTTGTTTTCTGACTAAACGACTGAACGTAAATGTAGAATATGGTAATAAGTTTACAATCGACTGAACGTAAATGTAGAATATGGTAATAAGTTTACAATTTATTGCAAACACATAAGCAACATAACTAAAGCTACAAATAGATAGTTGAAATATTATTAGTTACTAGTAGGATACCCGCGCGTTGCAGCAGCGGGTATCCTGAAATAAAATTTTTTGATTAAATTAATAAAAATGTCCCGGAAAATTATTTCGACACCTAAATTTGCCTCGAGAACGAAATACTAAAAGATTTGGTAAACTACACTTCCCACCCAAACATATATTTACAATCTTAGTCCATAAGGGTGCAATAGGATTCACACAAGGTCCAAAATACTTTCCTATATAAACCTCATTATACCCTCACTTAGGGTTTGCCACCCTTTCTCTCTCAAACCAGCCGCACCCTATTTCTTCTTCTTCTCCAGTCATTTTTCCGGCCAAATAAACACCACTTCCGCCCACTTAAACTCACCGCCACCACCACCACACTCCTTACAACCTCTCCATCATTTTGACGTACATCACGCGCCTAGAAACACCTCCCAACACCACAATTAACACTACCACAGCTCGAGTTCATCACCAAAACCATCTCTCTCTCATTTTGTTGATACCGACGGTCGAAGGTAGGAAAACCCACCACCCTTTTTATTGTTCTAGCGATGGTGGGGATAAGTATATGAATTTTCAAGAGTTTTTGATTAAATAAAGATTAAAACTAATTAATATGAAGCTAAATAATTGTTTTGTATAATTTTTCTTTCTTTTTGTTGTTGTCGTTGTTTTTAAGTCGCGAAAACAAGGGATGCCGTGAGCTTGAGCTCACAGCCTTGTGTATCGAGTCGAGTTTTATTGAGTCGAGTCTTGGTCACAGGTTAATGTCTAGGTTAAGATTGTGGGTTGTACATTGTGTTTAAATGATTGTAATATTGGATGTAGGGGTGTTTTAATGCTATTAATATAAAATGAGGGTTGTACATTGTGTTTAAATGTTTTTAATATTGGGTGTAGGAGTGTTTTTAATGCTATTAATGTAGAATGAGGGTTGTACATTGCGTTTAAATGATTGTAATATTGGGTGTAGGGGTGTTTTTAATGCTATGTATAATGAGAGTTGTACATTGTGTTTAAATGATTGTAATATTGGGTGTAGGGGTGTTTTTAATGCTATTAATGTAGAATTCTAAGGAAAGTGGTCTGAATTTCGATTCATGCTTGTTTTTGTTGTACACAATGCTTTGGTTGTTGTAATTATGAAAATAGCTTGCTTTAAAGTGTTGTAAACTATGCATCATTTTTTGTGCATCTGAATTTTTTGAAGAGAGAGTCATTCCTCCGTTATAAGTAGTATAGATAGTCATTATCCAGATTTAATCAATGTTTAATAATCTTTGTGTAAACTAGAATGTGGATAACGATAATTTAACTGTAATACCAAAATTTTGTAGATACACAAGACTATGAGTATCAGAATGAAAGCACAACTTATAAGTACGCACTAAATAATTTTTGTTACATTATTAGTATTTGTTGTACTTATAATTTGAACTCTGTTGGCGTAATATCACATTTACAAAACATTAAACACTGTCTTAACTAAAAATTTAAAAATAAATTGAATTCATGTGCAAATTTTGTACATGCACGAGACTTATAACTAGTAAAGATACGATATATATATATATATATATATATATATATATATATATATATATATATATATATATATATATATATATATATATGAGAGGATCACTTAATTTTGATCACACAGTATGAGGTGTTGGACCTTTGTAATGTGTATTTGTGATACTTTGAGTGAATATGATTAAGTATGCGGAATCTACTTAACCACACTTAAAATGATTATTGGAAATGGAACAGTGATACTTGAATTTATTTAACAAAGAACAATAAAAGTATTTTACCGAATGATTCAATATTATTCAAGATAATACGAGTGATTTTCTCAGTCACTAGGGTTACAAAAACCTTGAATCTTGTGATTTGTTCTATGTCTATGTGTATGTGTGTTTCAGTTAAGTATATCACTTAGTAAGTCATATCTAAGATCTTCCTTTTATAGTCCAAGGAAAGATCTTTTACAATCTACATGACTTATCTAACCACTAGCTCTAGCTTATGACTTATCTTAATTTTAGCTAGATGATGACTTATCTTGTCAGTCATTAAAATACAACATGTATCTAGGAATACACCTCACTTGGAGTGTTCAATTTAATGACTACAAAGAAGATATTATCTAGTGACTATGCACATAATATCTTTGTACACGTATTAGTAGAATAAGTAGTACTTATCTACTTAGCAGCTGTATGAGAAATAGTAGCAGCAGAATCCGTCTATCAGCAGTAATATTTTATCAGCAGAAACATGCTTTGTGCTTTATCAGCAGGAACATACTTGATGTATTTCCTTGAGCCTTTATGCTGATTCTTCTGTTTATTTAATTCCCAACAATCCTCCCCTAAACATGTGAATTACATTCAAACATGTTTTTCTGAATTAAATGAGGACTTTGTGAAGATCTTTCTAACACTTCATTGTCAGACTGTTGATCTGAACTTTGTTCTCTTTTGAGTGATTGAATGTCTTTCTCTGTAACTCATATGCTTTCTGTTCTTTGCTCCAATCTTGGACTAAAAGATGGTGCAATTTCCATGAATGAAAAATTATAAGAGGCAATGATGCTGTGTATCTTGGATGCTTGTTCCAAGAAGTAGAAATCATCTTTCAGCATGTCTTTGGAAGTGATGAACAAACGTAGTGAACTGAAATTGAAACCTTTCATCTTTTGATCTAGATAGAACTTTCTCCTATCAGCTCTGTTCTTGTTCTTTATCAGTAGAAACCATGTCATCATCTTGTATGCTCTTATCTTTTCCTTCTTTTTATTTGTATTAACTTCCTTTAAAGGGCTTTTGTAACCTCCCTTGAGATTTATTTCTCTCCTGAGCAATTTCCTCCCCTGTTTGGAAGATCTCTCACAATCATATCATATCACAATCATCTGATCTAGCAATTTCCATGTTTTCAGACAATTTTTACATAAAGCCATCAATTCCTTAAGAGTTTAAATGCTGCCCTCATCACTTCTAGGTGTGTAACCTCCTATGAGTGGTGAATCACTGAGCATTGACTCATAATCCATCATTAGATGATTTGTTGAGCCTCTTTTGAAAATCCCTTTTTATGAAATATTTGACTTAGCAGTATGAACATGATTTTATGATTAAAAATCATACTACTTCTAACCATTTTGAAGGGATTAAGTATGGTAACTAACACTTAATCAAAATTTCGGTTTAAAGCAACCTCTGGTTGTATGAGAACCAATGTTTTCAGTTATAAATAACTACCTATGTACAGATAAACCTATTCAAAAGGCTTTCTTTATAGGGTTTCTAGCTCGTGGCATTTGTTACCTCTAACACAAGTGTTAGATTCACTTTTGCTCGCTGTTCTTTCTATCAGATATCCGTAGATTAGTCACATAATACTTGAGAGTATAAAATGATAGAAAGTGAGTTGTATCAGTTAAGTACTGATCAACTAAATCATCAATTCAATGTGAAACAACATAATAAGGTTTTAAGAAAGAAGTTTTAAGGAGTTTTGAAGTCCCTAACTCTTTCTATCATGAACCTATTATATCAGCAGCAATGATCAGCATTCAGCAGCAATGATCAACGGAAATTTGTTGCTCACAGATTTCACTCGAAATAGCCTTTGAGCTCAAACATTCATACCTGAAATTGTTAGTCTAAAACCAAATGAACAAAGTACAAAGTACTTGTCTTGAATTAGAATAATCATATAACTAACTGTATGAATAGCTTTAAATTGCTAATAGTAGTTTTAAATGACAAAGTTAGATGTATTAACAAAATCTATATACAAGAACACATTATATTGAAAAATTTAAAGATTAAGCATTCCAATACTTGCTACCAAGTACTGAAATCTTCCAACATCAAAAGCTTTTATAAGAAGATCTGAAAAGTTTTGTTCTGAAGCAATTTTAATTACTTGAATTAACCTCTTTTCGTTGCAATCTCTAATAAAATGATGTCTTATTTCAATGTGTTTTGTTATAGAATGTTGCACTGGATTTTTAATAATGCAAATTCTACTACTATTATCAATATGAATAATGGTATGTAAGAAATTGTACCCATAGTCAAGAAGTTGGTTTTGAAGCCATAGGACTTGACCACAACAATTTGCAGCAGCTACATATTCAGCTTTAGTTGTTGAAGTAGCCACCATTGTCTGCTTCTTACACTGCCATGAGATAAGTCTACACCCAAGGAATTGACATGCTCCTGTTGTTGACTTTCTGTCCAAGCTAGCACCAACATAATCACTATCTGAGTATGCTACTAAGTCAAAAGATGACTCCTTAGAATACCATAGACCCAACCTAGGTTGACCCTTGAGACATCTAAAAATTCTCTTGACTGCTGTTAAATGAGAAATGTTAGAAGTTACTTGATATCTTGCACAAGCACAGACAGAGAACATGATATCAGGTCTTGATGATGTGAGATACATCAATGAACCTATCATAGATCCGTATGTGTGTACATCCACATTAATTCCTTCTACATCTTTAAGAAGTGGCTTCTTAGGGTCCATTGGTGTGCTTGCTATTTTGGAATCAGCAAATTGAAACTTTCTAAGAATCTCTGCAACATGTTTGTCTTGACTAATAAAGATTCCTTCTCTTGATTGTTTAACCTGCAGATCCAAAAAGAATGTAAGTTCCCCCATGGAACTCATCTAAAACTTATTGTGCATAAGCTTCTCAAACTCCAAACACATCTCCTTCCTTGTAGATCCAAAGATGATATCATCCACATACACTTGAACTAGCAAAAGATCCTTCTTATGCTTCTTGGTGAAAAGTGTCTGATCTATCTTGCCTCTTTGAAATCCATTTGAAATTAATTAGGAAGCCAGTGTCTCATACCAAGCTCTTGGTGCATGATGTAGGCCATATAGAGCTTTAACAACCTTGTACACTTTGTCTGGATGGTCAGGATCAACAAAACCAGGAGGTTGTGAGACGTATACCTCCTCATCAATAGTACCATATAAGAAAGCACTCTTAACATCCATTTGATAAACTGTGAATCCCATAAATGAAGCATAAGCCAAAAAGAGTCTAATGGCTTCAATCCTTTGTATTGGAGCAAAAACTTCTTCATAGTCTATCCCTTCTTCTTGTGTGTACCCTTGAGCTACTAATCTAGCTTTATTCCTTATCACTATGCCCCTTTCATCCCTTTTATTCCTAAAAACCCATCTAGTGCCAATTACCCTTACACCACTGGATAAATCAACTAGCACCCATACCTTTTGATTTTTAAACTGAAGAGGTTCCTCTTGCATAGCCTCCAACCAGCTTGAATTCTCTAGAGCTTTATGAATATTCTTTGGTTCATCTTGTGAGAGAAAACATACAAATAAGCAAGAGTTTGAAAACGCATGCTGTTTTGAAGCATAAAGGGCATCAAGAAGCCCTTGTTGATCTGAAGACATCAATTGTTGTCTTGTCTTTACTCCTGATTGTACATCCCAATCACATTGTCCAGGGAGTGGACTTTGTGAATCCTTGAGTGTGGAGTAGAAAGAACTTGATAATCAGGTGGAAGGTTGTTGAAATCCACCTCATTTTTTGGGAGATTTGCTTGTGTTTCTTCTGATGGACCATCAGCAGAAACATTTTGCTCATCAGCGGGAACGATTTACTTATCAGCAGAAATAGCAGTGTTACTTCTGACTTGAAACTCTTGTTCCTCAGATCTATCTTCCTTGCATTCATCTTCAACATCTTCTTTAGATTTACCAGAAGAAGATTCACCATTTATTGAAGTTGAATCGACACTTGAATTTATCCATATTGGCATCATCACATAATCTTGATTTGTCTCCTTCTCTAACCCTTCTTCATTTGTTGCATCAGCAGTTTGTGAACCTGAAAATTCATTAGTTTCTGCAACAAAAGGCATATAATTCATTGATTTGGATACGGATTCAAGATCAAATAGCCATTTGGGACCTTGACCTTCTACATTGGATTTATTTTCTAAAAATTCCACATGCAGATTTTCTTCTACTCTTTTAGTTCTTATGTTGTATACTCTAAATGCTTTGCTATTGATAGAGTATCCAACTAAGAATCCTTCATCTGCTTTACCATCAAACTTACCAAGATGGTCTAAGGTAATCAGAATTGTCACATGACATCCAAAAGGTCTAAGAAATCCTATTTCAGGAGTTCTACCTCTAAAAAGTTCATATGATGTCTTATTATGAGGTTTTACAACTAAAACTCTATTTTGAACATAGCAAGCAGTGCTGACTGCTTCTGCCCAAAAAGTTATAGGCAACTTAGAGTCAGCTAACATAGTTCTAGCAGCTTCTATTAGTGTTCTATTTTTCCTTTCAGTAACTCCATTCTGTTGTGGAGTTCTTGCAACACTAAATTCTCTTTTAATACCTTTTTCTTTGGAGAAATCATCCATAACTCTGTTCTTAAATTCTGTCCCATTATCACATCTAATGACTTTTACTCTTTTGCTTACTAGGTTTTCTATCTCTGTACTGAAGGTCTTAAGGATGCTAGAAGTCTCATCCTTAGTACCTAAAAAGAATACCCATGTAAATCTACTAAAGTCATCAGTAATAACTAGACAATATCTCTTATGCAACAAACTTCTAACATTTGTAGGACCAAATAAGTCCATATGCAGCATAAACAATGATTGATTCATAGAGTTAAAAATTTTGGGCTTACAAGTGGCTTTATGTTGTTTGCCTTTAAGACAAGCAATGCATGTTTGATCATTTTCAAATCATTTTTGAGGTAAACCTCTTACCAAACCATCTTTGACAATCTTATTTATGGTTTTAACGTTAATATGACCAAGCCTCCTATGCCATTTCATAGATTCATCCAATGTGGCCTTAGCAATAAGACAAGTAAGGAAATCTTTTTGAAGAATCTTCTTCATATCAACACTATACATGTTACCTTTTCTTTGAATTCTAAGAAGTGCTTGACTTTTATCAGGCATCTTAAAATCAGAAGAAAATACAAGACATTCAGTGTCAGTAAAGAGAACTTTGTTCTTTTTGTCACACATTTGTGAGACACTAAAAAGATTATACTTAAGCTCTTGCACATAGTACATATCTTCAAAATCTAATTTACCGGTTTTAATAGTACCTTTACCAGTAATTCTGCCTCCAATTCCTCCTCCAAAGGTAACATAGCCTCCATCTATTGATTGAAAATCTGAGAGATAAGACTTGTTGCCTGTCATGTGCCTTGAAAATCCACTATATGAGAATCCTTGATCTTCATCATCTGCTAATGAATGTCCCTGCACATAAATAAAGGAATTAGTTTTGTTTTGGGATCCAAACCATTTCTGACTTGGATCCGCTTCTTTCATCAATGAAATGTAATCTTTTGAGAATAGTTGATGCAACATTGGATTTAAGAATCCAACATGCTGAGGCCTTAACAGCATTTGCCCTGTTTCCCTTAGCAGTGATATAAACTGTTTGGCTATCAGCAGAAACTGATGGCTTTGCAGTTGTATCTTTTGGTTTCCAAACTTGTTTTTGGACTACTGCCTTTGTTAGAATGGGTCTTTTAACAACATTTAATGCATATTTGAAAGTTATTTTAGCACTTTTAACTGTTGTTTTTGGGTAAATAGTCAGATATGGTCTATCAGCAGAAACCATTTTCCTATCAGCAGGAACTGAAACTGTTTTGGGTTTTGTTCTAGTAAAGTTAGAGTGACTTTTAGGTGTTTGCCTTTTTAGATTCACCCTATTGTTTGTATACCCAGATACCCATTTATTACAGAAAGCTGCAAGATGGTCAAAACTACCACATGTATAACAAGCTTTGTTATCTCTTTGTTGGAGAGATTTGAGGCTATACCAATTTCTTTGGTTGCCTCTGGGCTTGTTTATGGTTCTATATGGTTCACAATATCTTACTGGTTGCCTAACATGTTTAACATTGTTTTTATGCTTTTCAGTACTATGTTTGACTATCCTAGGAACACTTGTTCCTGCTTTCTTAACGACTTCAGGTTTAGACATAACCTGTTTAACCTTTTTATCATCAGATATTAAGTCCTCAATGATTGGACCATATGACTTTCTACATGAACACACCTTGTCCTTAGGAAGTGAAGTGTTACTCAAACTTTCACTCTCTTTCAAAGGTTTATTAACAACTACATTAGTTTTTGGTTGAACTCCATATTTTAATTTAGGTAATTGAAATTCAGGTAATCCTGTGTGTTCTAGGTCAATTCCTGGGGGAGCAGGAATACCTCTATATGGTGGAGGAACAGATTTGTATCCAACACTAGACTTAGCTTTATTAATTACTTGACATTCAATTAAGTTGGTCATACCTTTAGATGCATAATCTAGTGTTTCTACACTCATTTGAATGTTTTCTTTTGCCTTACTAAGCCTATCTACTTCAGCTTTCAAGTTACTAATGTCAACATCTTTAAACATTATTTCTCTTTCAAGAAGAATCTTGACATCAATTAAGGTAGATTCATTTGTTTGAAAATGTATGACTTGTTCCTCTAGAATAGCTAAACCTCTTTTATGATTAGTTAAGTTATGAGCTGTATTGATTAGCTCTGTCCTTTGATTCTCATAACGTTTGATTAAGATTTCTAAACTTTTAAGAGCAGAACAATTATCTGAACAAACTGTATCAGATTGTACCTCTGTAGAGAAAGCCATAAGAGCTGTCTGAGGAGAAGCTTCTTCTTCATCAGCTGTAAAGCTCCAATCAAATCCTAATCCATCAATAGCTACCATAGCCTTTGGATTGGTTGATTCCCCTATTTTGGACTTGCTTCCAAAACCTCTATTCTTGCTATCTTGCTGCCTTGGCCTTCTACATTCTCTTGAGAAGTGCCCCAACATATGACAGTTATAGCATTCTATCTTTGACTTGTCAAAACCAGCAGTATCATTGCTGCTAATGGTGAGTTTCTTCCCCGTCCTCTGATAGAATTTCTTAGCCCTCATGATAAGAAGAGAAATTTTCCAGTTTAGGTCCATCTCTTCTAAATCATCATCATTGATTTCTAGAAGATCTTCATGAGTGAGCATGGGCCCATCATTCTGACTTGTGAAAAAGGCACAACAAGCCTTTTCATTTAATATACCAGAAGTACTGCTTGATGAACTAGCATCACCAATTCCATTATCAACCGTTTCATCTTTAACTGGGTTTGAGATACTGGGTTTGAGATACTAGGAGATGACATAAAAGCCATGTTCTCAGTATATGAACTAGAGACACCAATTTTCTTTACTTCTTGTTCCACAATTTTAAAGTTGCTATACAAATCCATAAGATCCATAGTGTCTATGTCTGGTTTATTCTTCCAGACAACAACATGCATAGCCCACTCTTCAGGTAAGCTTCTCAGAAATTTTGAGTTTAAATCTTCTTGAGGTATGTCAACCCCAAGAACAGCAAGTTGGCTCACAATTTTCTGTAGCCTTGTAAACATGTGGTCAAGAGATTCATTAATGGTTGATGAGAAATTTTCAAACTGTTGCTTAAGAAGAGTTTTCTGGGTCTTCTTGGTGGCTTCATTCCCTCCACACCTTGCAACAATTGCCTCAAATAATGACTTGGCATCTTTGAATTTTCTAAAGTTTATAAGTTGATCATTTGGAATGGTCATCATCAGCATACTTCTGGCCTTGAGGTCATTCTTCTTCTTTATTCTTTCATCAGCAGTTGTAGGGATGGTTTGAATAGTTGTTATAGCCTTACCTTCAACTGTTGATGTAGTGGTTGTGGGTTTGAAAGAGTTTCCTTCTTCAATAATTTCCCAGAGAGTGTAATCCTGCACCTGGAAAAATTGTTCTATTCTTAACCTCCACATTTCAAACTCATTCTGTTTGAGAACTGGCAACTTTGCAGCAACATTTGTTTGAATAGATTCTGTGTCCATTTCTTCTTCTTCTTCTTCTTTTAAATCAAAGATATCAACCTGGAAGCTCTGATACCAACTGAGAGGATCACTTAATTTTGATCACATACTATGAGGTGTTGGACCTTTGTAATGTGTATATGTGATACTTTGAGTGAATATGATTAAGTATGCGGAATCTACTTAACCACACTTAAAATGATTATGGGAAATGGAACAGTGATACTTGAGTTTATTTAACAAAGAACAATAAAGGTATTTTACCAAATGATTCAATATTATTCAAGATAATTCGAGTGATTTTCTCAGTCACTAGGGTTACAAAAACCTTGAATCTTGTGATTTGTTCTATGTCTATGTGTATGTGTGTTTCAGTTAAGTATATCACTTAGTAAGTCATATCTAAGATCTTCCTTTTATAGTCCAAGGAAAGATCTTTTAAAATCTACATGACTTATCTAACCACTAGCTCTAGCTTATGACTTATCTTCATTTTAGCAAGATGATGACTTATCTTGTCAGTCATTAAGATACAACATGTATCTAGGAATACACCTCACTTGGAGTGTTCAATTTGATGACTACAAAGAAGATATTATCTAGTGACTATGCACATAATATCTTTGTACACGTATCAGTAGAATAAGTAGTACTTATCTACTTAGCAGCTGTATGAGTCATAGTAGCAGCAGAATCCATCTATCAGCAGTAATATTTTATCAGCAGGAACATGCTTTGTGCTTTATCAGCAGGAACATACTTGATGTATTTCCTTGAGCCTTTATGCTGATTCTTCTGTTTATTTAATTCCCAACAATATATATATATATATATATATATATATATATATATATATATATATATATATATATAGAGAGAGAGAGAGAGAGTAAGGATCATGTGAGAAGAAAACTTGAAATGAGAAGAATGAGAAATAGCTATAACCACATATTTGAGATGTATCGACTTGAATTAGATGCACCTCTATTCATTTATATGCATCCCAATTAGTTTTGAAAGTGATTTTGAAGTGAAAAAGATGAAAAGTAGTACTAGCAATAAATTTCACCCGTATAGAACGAAAAATACATAGGATTCTTCTAACTTGATGAAATGCATCTAATATACGTATATGCATCTAATTTTTAGCTAGAAAATATATTATGTTGCATCTAAAAGATTAAGGATGCATCTAATTCAAATCGATGCAGCTCTAATGTGTAGTTATAGTTATTTCTCATCCTTCTCATTTTAAGGTTTCTTCTCATTTGATCCTAAGTCTATATATATATATATATATATATATATATATATATATATATATATATATATATATATATATATATATATATAATTTTATTATCTGTTTTATAAAAATAAATTGGATTGATGTGTAATAGCATAACGTGGTGGTTGAGGGAGACAAAGGTCTTTGGGTTTTCTATCACACTTAGGTGTTGTTTCTTTTTTTCTTTAATGGAAAGAATGAGTCAACTAAATAATTTAATATTAGGGTAAACTACAAAAATAGTCACTAACGTATCGTAAAAGTGCAAAAAAGACACCGAGTCATAAAGGCGTGCAAAAAAGCCAGTAGCGTTACAGATAAGTGCGAAGAACCCACCGAGTCCATTTTTTGCTAACTTCCGTTAGTTATCCCGTTAGTCAAGGGTATTATCGCATGAAATTACTAATATACCCTTTATCTTTAGATACAACCCTCTTTGGCTCCGCCACTGTAACTCTTTACCAAATTGATCCGAACACCTATTCAGACACAATTCTAATTTACTCTTTACCAAATTGACATTGCACGGTACGATAAGAACACATTGCATTTTCCTATTTTCTTCAACATTATTTTTGGTTTTTTTAAAAAGGTACATTTGTTGTTAATGTTATAGACTTACAATTGTAGGTGGTTATATGGGAAATGTGAAAGAAGTAGAGGTGGATACTGAAACAGAAGAAAAGAGTGGCGAGAGTGATTTAGAGGATTTGGATTATAATCCAACTGATGATGAAGTGTTTGATGATTATGATGAGCATATACTTTCAGATGTTCCCGTAAGTAATTATGATACGGTATGCACTAAAGAATGTACAAATCATTTTGTCTTTACGGAACATTATGCACTGCTTAGACAGTATGCCTAAGAGTTGGTTAATCAAAATCCAGGCACCACTGTTAGGCTTGATGTACAACTAGAACCAATTCCATATAGTTCTGCAAGAACTTTTAAAAGAGTGTACGTGTGTTTGGGAGCTCTTAAACAAGGTTTCAAATCTTATAGCAGAGAATTCTTAGGATTAGATGGATTCTTCATGTCAGGTCATTTTCTAGGTCATGTCAGGTCATTTTCCAGGTCAATTACTAACAGCAGTTGGGATTGATGTAAATAATGTGATTTATCCAGTAGCATATGTTGTTGTTAATGAACTAAATAAGGCAACTTGGTGTTGGTTTTTGAAACTACTAGGAGAGGATCTTGGTATACAAACCAACTACAAGTTTACTTTCATTTCTGATAAGCAAAAGGTGCACATTTCTATTCTATAATTAATCATGTGTTTTATGCACAATGAGAACATGTAAAGTTTTAATACCATCAATAACCTTAACTATTCACAGAGATTGATACAAGCCATTGCTAGTGTGTTTCCAAATGCTAAACACAGGTTTTGTGTTAAGCATCTTAATGAGATGCAGTCACATTTTAAAGGAGGTGTTTACAAGGACATGCTTTGGAAGGCAGCTAGAGCTACTACTGTTGTTGAATTCAACAAAGAGATGGTTCATCTCAAGTATTATAATTCTGCTGCTTATGATAAGTTGATGAAGATTCCAGCTGAACAAAGGAGCAGATCACGTTTTTCAGGTAATTCATTAAGTTGCATTCGACATAAGCATACTGGTAATTGATCATATAGTAATATATAATGTATCATTTGTTTAACAGGCAAAGCCCAATGTGGACTATTGTTAAACAACATATGTGAGGTGTCCAATAGGCAGCAAAATCATGTCAGAGATGGAACCATCATCACTTGTCTTGAATATATAAAAGAGTACTTGATGAAGAAGATTGTGGTAGTTCAACAACTAATAGAAAAGAATGTTGGACAACTTACTCCTGCTGTGAAAGCCATGTTTAATGCTATAAAAAAAGAAGCTACTGATTGTGTTGTTGAATGGATTGAAGCTTCTTTATATAAAGTATATGTGCCGAATGTGGATCAGTATGTTGTTAAAATGGATAGGAAGGAGTGTGGTTGTAGGAAGTGGGAGCTGACTGGATTACCATGTATACATGTTGTGGCTGCAATAAACTACATGAATGAGAATGGAAGAGGTGTTGGTTTACCTGAAGAATGGGTTCATGCTGCTTACAGACTAGAAACATGGGTACGTATGTACTCATTCATGATCAATGGATGTTGTGGTAGCAACTTCTGGCCAATAATTGAGTCTACAACAGTAATAATACCACCCATTCACAGAACTCAGGTTCACATGCCAACTAAAAAGAAGAAATCAGTTAATGAGCATGCAATTCCAAGTTCTTCATGTGTTAGCCATTGATCTTTGAACAATATGTTTCACTTTATTGTCTTTTGGATTCTGTGTGTGTACTGAATGTTTAACGTTATTGTATTTTGAACAATGTTACATGTTTGTCTTTGTTTAATCATGTTATATGTATTGAGAAGTTGTGATGAAACTGTTAAAATGGGTCAAAATCCAAACTGACCCAAACAGCTCCACCACTTACTTTCATTTTGACTTTTCAACTACAACAACACTCCCTTTTACCCATTACATTTTGACTTTTCAAAGTCAAACTGTAAATGTTAAATGGGAGTGACGTATATACTCATGCCAAACAGCCCCTATATAATAGTTTGTGCATAAGTTGTAGTCCAATGTCACAGTTCCCTAAATGGGTGTTTGGGACAAGGAGATAAGACAACTCTGCACCAAATTATCTCCATGTTTTGGTGTATCTGAGGGCCTTGTACATTGTGGTTGTTGCAAGGCTGAATGGATAACATTATGTCTTTGTATCTGAATTGGGTTATGTCCAATTTCAGTTTATTGTTACTTTCTTGATGTAAACTTTGGTATCTAATACATGTTGACTTTACTAGTCAAATTCGGTTATTCCAACACTACTGAAACATAAAAATTGAAACATAAAACATCTAAACACAAACATATGCATTGATGAAAATTATAGGTGTTCACAAGATTACAAATAATAATAATAATAATAATAATAATAATAATGATAATAATAATAATAATAATAAAATAAAACTTTCTAAACATACAATTGTTTAGAAGTTTGACCCGCTACCTTCCGCACCATCATTTTTCTTCCTTTTCTTCACCTCCTTTTCTTCCCTCTCCTTCTTATCCTTGAGATGCTTGAACACATATTCAAGATGGAAGATCCTCTGTTCAAACCCATCAAACTGTGGTAAACCCGTATCCACAGTCTCTTGCTTCTTCTCCTCCTCTTCCTTCTCCGTATCACCCAAAAGCATCTCATAGTAACTATCTTGTTTCCTCAGCCAAGTAAGCATCTGTTTCCTCAACTCCTTTGGTACCTTCCTTTAAGAACCATACTCGTCAACTGGTACAGCACCAAAACCATCAAGGAGTAAATCCTTCAGATAATAGTTCTTCAAAACTTTTTGGTACTCCTCTTCCTTGGAACCAATGTAGATAGCCATCTGCTTCAGTGTTTTTTTGTCCTTATGCAATCGTTTTGGTTGCCGTGTTACTTTGGGAGGGAAAGGTTTGACGATACAAATTTACTCATTGAAATAAAATCCCCAGACATTCTCCTCGTTTGATACGTGTGTTTTTGCTGCAAACTAAAGTTATTATTTTGCAAATTTGGTCATTGAAATAAAGTGTTGCTAGTTAAAGGCGGGAAACGAGTGAAATGGCGATAATACTTGATGAGGCGAAAAGTGTACCGCTTTTAAGGGGTCATTTAAGCCCAGATTCGTGATTATTTGATCAAATATTGCCCTAAATCATTCCTTTTGTCATTTTAGGTACTTTTGGAGAGAAATCTGGAAAAGGAAGCATTTTGGATGTTTTTGGAGCATAAAAGTGAAGAAAACGGCAAGTCTCAATTTTCCTAGCTGGAAAAGTACCTGACGGCGTCAAGACTCTCGACATGACGACGTCAAGAGTTACAAAAGAGGTGGATGTGGAAAATACACGTGACGATCCAGAGAGTTTTTTAAGCTTAGAAGATGACGGCGTCACCCAAGGCCGTCATGGTCTAATTATTAGTGACGGCCCAGAGGAAAATCCTACATGACGGCGTCACAAATAGATCTAGGCAGTACGATTTCATTATGGCGGCGAGTTGACGGCGTCACAACTTAACACATGACGCCGTCACTATGTAAAATCTATATATAGTTTTCCAAATTTCATTCATTAGCGTGCAACTTTGAGGGAATAAACCCTAGGCCGAATTTTACAGCTTTTTCAAGGGTTCCAACCCCTTGAATCTTTCATGTTCAACTAAAAGATAAGTATTCTTCCAAATCATTCAATATGTCTATGTGTTGTTTGATTATATCTTACGTTTGTCTTTTATTTAACATGCTAGGCTAGATTTCTTTTGTGTTTGCTTAGATGTAGTGAAACGTAGATGTTAATTATGGGTTGATTGTTTATTTATAATTGTTATGGATGATTGTATTCGATGTTAGGCTTAAGAAAACTGGCAGACTTCCATTGGTAACTTGCTTGGACGTCTTAAGAAACATGATCGGAGGTGCACTACGATTTTTGGTTGTATTTAATGCGTAGGAGAATTCTAATGATCCCATGTTAGGAGCTTCTAATGGCTCGACGTAGGAGTGAAGTAGGATCCTATAGAGTTAGGGAATATTGTACACGACACTACGACTAGTATTAAGGAATATGACCCGTCATCCATGCAATTGTAACAAGCTATCAACCTGTAAAAGATATCTAGAGAGTAATGAAATCTAAGTAAACAAAACTTTCCTCATTATTGTTGCCACCACATTAGTATAATTAGTTGTATTTTTATTTCTTTTACTTTATTTTGATTGCATCTTTAGTAAATTGGGTTAGTTGGCTAGCAACTAATTCCCCCACTCCTTCAAAACCCGAGATTTTTAATTGCTTTTATAAAAATATAAAAAATACAAAAAGAATCATCCCTCACCTCTAGACCTAGTTTAGTAGGCTTTCTAATCCTAGCGACACTATTCCTGAGTTGAACGATCAATCCCCCGGTACTTGTCACTATACTATACTACAACGATCAGGTACACTGCCTGGTGGGGGTTGTAAGCTTCTCTAGATCCCTTGAGAGGTAAAACCTGTTGCGAGGGTGTGATCCTCACGTATCAAGTTTTTGGCGCCGCAGTCCGGGGAATAGTTATTGTCTAGGTTAGGATTTTTTTTTATTAGGTCTACTTGCTAGATTCCTTTCTAGTAAGGTTTTATTTTTATTTTCTAGGTTTTCTTTAGTCTATCTCATTTCTTCGTGTCTTTGTTCGTAACCTTTACCATCCGACATCACGGAAGGTGGTAATATCTTTGAACCCATCAACCCACCACAACAAAACCACCCACAAAACCCACCACTAGCAAAACCACCTCCTATGCCCCGAAATTTAGGAGAGTATTCCCGTCCAAGCCACCAAGGCTATCAAAACACTATTGAGCTCACTCAAGGAGCCAATGTGTCCCCTTTGCGATCCGACACCATCCGGTTGGTGCAAAGCGGATGTGCATTCCATGGACTTCGTTTCGAATATCCTAATCAACATCTCAAGGATTTCCTTAAAATCGTAGATTCCATAGACCTTGATGTTACAAGTAGAGAGTCGACCCGATTAAGCCTATTCCAATTCTCTCTATGTGATCAAGCTAGTCAATGGCTTGAACGTTCACCCGCGGGATCCATCACCTCATGGGATGATCTCACCACTCATTTCCTTGCTCAATTTTTCCCACCGGGGAGAACTACCAAGCTTAGAAATGATATCTTGATGTTCCAACAACGTCAAGGTGAAACTCTATATGAAGCATGGACTCGTTTCAAGGACTTACTCCAAAAAGTCACTCATCATGGCATAGATCTTTGGCTCCAAGTCCAAATCTTCTATGACCATATCGATCTCTCCACAAGGCAAACCATTGACCAATCAGCCGGTGGCAAGCTACGTGATCTAAGTGCGGAAGAATCATGGGAACTCACAGAAGATCTTGCTCTCTATGACAACGGAAGTTGGAATGATCCCCGTGATTTGAACAAAATGGTCAAGGCAATATCTTTGCCCTCGAACAATTCTAGCACTCCCGACCGTAGGATCATGGAACTTGAAGACCAGGTCAAGTTTCTCATGAAATCTTACGAAGCTCCTAAGCCTTCAAGCCAAGTGAACAAGATCATTTCTTCATGCGAATTATGTAGTGGTCCCCATGACACTCGTGATTGCGTAGAACTCCCCAGACAAGCTTTTGCGGATTACGCATCCTCGCGTACCGACGAAGCGGGAGACAAGTGGTACACTTTCAAACCCGAGCCAAACCCTTACGGTGATTCCTACAACCCTTCTTGGAAAAATCACCCGAACCTTAGGTGGAAACAAAACCAAAACATGTCCCAAAACAATTCTTCCAATCCACCTAATCGTTACCAACAAAATGGTCCATCCTCTAACCGTACTTTCAACCACAATCCTTCCAACAACTATGGTAGTACCAATAATCTTGAAAGATTGATGTCCAAGTTTATGGCATCTCAAGAAGCTCGCATATCTAAGTTTGAAACCGATTTCAAATAAAAGCAAAACGAGATGACCAACAAAATCGACACATTGTTGAAAGTTCTCAATGACTGAGAAATGGGAGCACTCCCAAGCGACACGGTCAAGAACCCGAAACTAAATGTTAATGCAATATCATCGGTTTCGTCACCTACTTCTTATCCACAATACTATTCGGTCAAAGAAATGAGCACGTGTTTCAAGAAAACCCAAATTCTTCAAAAGGACCAATTGAATAAAACATCCGATATCAAACCGGTCAATAACATAGTTGAAACACCTCCTACACAAGACCTTGACGATGAATTCAAGGAGCTCGACCTTGAACGCCCCGTCATTGATGTCTTAGCCCGTGCTCCCTACTATAGTGCCCTCCTAGAAAAATATGAGAAATTTAAATTCGGTAAAAATGGGACCGCCTTCGTTCAAAACAAGTTACCTAAGAAGCTTGATGATTCGGGTATATTTGTTTTCCCTTGTAAGATAGGAAGATCCGAAGATTTCGACACACTAGCCGACTTAGGATCAAGCCTCAACTTGATTCCCTTATCCCTTTTCACCACTCTTAAGCTAGGAAAGTTAGAGGAGACGGAAGTACTAATTGGTCTAGCAGATGGAAGTATGGCCCACCCGGTCGGAATGATCAAGGATGTAGTTGTTCACGTAGGAAAGTTAACTATTTTAGCGGATTTTCACGTCTTAGATATGGTTAGTGATTCTACATGCCCATTTTTAGTAGGAAGAGGATTTTTAGCAATCGCTAGTTCCATGATAGATTGTAAGGAGTCTAAGATAGCTGTAGGAGAGGGTGAGACTTGGTCGGTTTATGATGTTAAGAAGTATAGCTACGATTATGAGGACAAGCCGACACCACACTGGGTAGAGATAAATAGGAAACCATCTAGATATGGTTCTTGGATAGAAAGAAACTTTATAGGACCTCAACGCCTATTTTATCTAGAAAAAGATTTCATCGATAAAACACATTCGGTGGAACAACTCATAGCTAGAGATGAGGAACTAGACCCTTTTGAGGATCCCCTAGTCTTTAGGAAATTGATTGAGTTCTTAAGCGTAATGCCTATCAAACTAGAGATGAACTAGTGGAAAAGGAAGGGGATAAGTGTAAATGGAAGTGGGACAAGCCACCTAAGGAAGGTGACGGATCATGGCATATGAAGATGATTTTATATGATCTGGATGGAGAAAAGTTTGAGAGGTCATACCGTACCAAGAAAACCGATAGGAAGTTGAAACCCAAGTTTGATCCCAAAGATGTCCTCAACGAGGAGCTCACACATATAGGATAGCCCATGACCTTGAGTCTAGCTACAAGACTCGTAAATAAAGAAAAGCGCTTCTTGGGAGGCAACCCATGTTTTGTGTGATTTTTATTTGTTTGATTGTTATTTGCTTCTGTATGCATGCTTTATTTTTATTGTTGGTAGATCATGTTTCAAACTAAAATTGTAAAAATGCTTTATTTTGTTGTTTAACTTCGTCTTAATATCATATAAAGGTATTTTGCAAAAGCTAAGTGTAAGGGGAAACCCAAATTAGTTTTTAAGAACGAAATTGATCATGATTCGCCACAATATTAAATGAACATGTATATTAGTATTTGTTAGAGTCAAACGCTTGTATCGAGTTATAATAATGTTTTGCAGGATTTTCCAGGAAGTAGGACATAAGTTTTTCCAGAAATTTTTCGGAAACATAACGTAAAGATTTCTGTAGGTCACTTCTGACGGCGTCAGGAAAATTAACTCCTGACGGCGTCATGTGTAAAATTCGGGAAATTTTGCGAGTTTTGTTTTTCTAACGGAGTCTTAAAGTTTTTGTTAATTCTTTAGTTTTATAAACTCCAGGAAATCTACAAACATTCATTCCACAAGCATTATATCTTACATTGTTTTCAAGGACTTGTTAGTATATATAGATTGCCGCCGATTTTACGCGAGGTTGCCTTGATTGTTTTCTCAGGTTTAACAGGTTATATATGATAAGAAGAGGATTTATATTTCTGTAAGGGAAGCTTTGAATGTTCATTTTCTTCGAGGAAGATCTAACTTTGTTGACACACTATCCACACCGAACGAATCAGGGGAGTATTTGTTTTCATTCTTTTATCTGCCTTTACTTTTACATCCTTTAATTGAACATTGGGGACAATGTTCAGCTTAAATGTAAGGGGAGGGTAAATGATGCACTTGAGTTTGTTTGTTTGATGGTAGGTGTGTAATAAAACTAAGAGAAATACTTGTTAGTGTAATTTTAGCACCAAATTTAATTTTTTTTACAACATTTAGGAGTGAAACTTTAGCCTTAGCAAGCGTCTCATGGATAGGAGTTGTATGACTAGCACAAAACCGTACCATTCAGAAAAATTTTCCACCCAAATATGTGAGGTTCGCCTTTAGATTTGATAGAAAAAATATTCATTATTAGTGCTTATGAGTGTACCGGTAGCATTTAGATACTAGAACTCGCGTTAGTGATGCATCCCGAGACCGCTAGTGAGATTACATTCATGTTGTAGGATTTACTACATGATAAGAGGCATTAGGATCACCCTTGTGTTAAACCCGTATCATGATTACTTGACCATTTAATTCATATTACTTGGCTAGTAAAGTCAACTAATTTCCCACACCTTAGCATTGTACTCATTTTTAGTACACGAAACCTCTAGTACACCCCTCCGAGCCTATCTTTTCGTTTCTAACTTTAAGCATCTTACTTAAAGGAATAATTTGTTACAACCCACCCAAATGTGCAACCAAATCGCCTTTGCCTTCCGTGTATGCACTCATCTTTAGTGCATTATTGTTACATGTTTAAACCCTTAGTTAATTATCCAATTGATTACATGGTTGCTAAGTCGAGTCATATCTTGTACATATTATTTTGGGACGATTGAGACTCATGGGTAAAGTACTTGTGTTATGGAGTAATGGGGAAAAACATCATATATCACCCCCATATGTGCGTTAATCTTAAAAAGTACTCCAAGTGTTTTGATTATCTTGATTCGAGTCATTAGATTAGTTTATTGTAAAGTATGTAAAAATTCAAGTGTAAGGGGAATGTACATTCCCTATGATGTATTATTTTGGATGGCAGGGTAAGAGTGTATGTAAAAAATAAAAGAAAATAAAAAAAAAAATCGAAAAAATTTAGAAAAAGAAAAAAAAAAAGAAAAGAGAAAAAAACGTACGGACTACCATCCCGTTTCATTCTATGTTTGTTTTATGTTTTTGTTATTTTTGATATATTAGCTTAAGTCAAGTCTAGTCTTGGCTTAGCAACGCCATATTATACATGTAATTAACCAAGATGATTAACTCGCCACCAGTAAATATTGCCTTTATCCAACAAAACTGTGTATTCCATATCCCTACACCTAACGTTATAACCCTTTAAAAGACCTCTTTGATAGTTTATCCTAGGTGCTTACGCCACGTGGTGGAGGTTTGATCATTTCCCAAGCCTATGGTAATCTATTTGCTATGACAGGTAGTGAGTGATGTTTCCATTTCCATATTGTGATATATACTTTATTACACCCGAGAGATGTGAGTATCTAAACACTATTTGTGAGGTGCTAGTGTATGACCTCCGTGCTTGTTTTTGGGTTTTAGTGAAACGATTATTTGTTGTAATTACTTTTATATTAGTGATAAAAGACGCCTAACTTGTATTTTGATTAGAATAAAAGCGCATTTGCTTGATGACAAACAAATCTCAAGTGTAAGGGTATTTGATGAGGCGAAAAGTGTACCGCTTTTAAGGGGTCATTTAAGCCCGAATTCGAGATTATTTGATCAAATATTGCCCTAAATCTTTCCTTTTTTCATTTTAGGCACTTTAGAGGAAGAATCTGAAAAAGGAAGCATTTTGGACGTTTTTGGAGCATAAAAGTGAAGAAAACGGCAAAGTCTCAATTTTCCTTGCTGGAACAGTACCTGACGGCGTCAAGACTCTCCACATGAAGGCGTCAAGAGTTACAAAAGAGGTGGATGTGGAAAATACACGTGGCGATCCAGAGAGTTTTCAAGCTTAGGAGATGACGGCGTCACCCAAGGCCGTCATGGTCCAAGTATTAGTGACGGCCCAGAGGAAAACCCTACATGACGGCGTTACAAATAGATCTAGGCAATACGATTTCATTATGGTGGCAAGTTGACGGCGTCACAACTTAACACATGACGCCGTCACTATGTAAAATCTATGTATAGTTTTCTAAATTTCATTCATTAGTGTGCAACTTTGAGGGAATAAACCCTAGGCCGAATTTTACAGCTTTTTCAAGGGTTGCAACCCCATGAATCTTTCATGTTCAATTAAAAGATAAGTATTCTTCCAAATCATTCAATATGTCTATGTGTTGTTTGATTATATCTTACGTTTGTCTTTTATTTAACATGCTAGGCTAGATTTCTTTTGTGTTTGTTTAGATATAGTGAAACCTAGATGTTAATTATGGGTTGATTGTTTGTTTATAATTGTTACGGATGATTGTATTCAATGTTAGGCTTAAGAAAACTGGCAGACTTCCATTGGTAACTTGCTTGGACGTCTTAAGAAACATGATCGGAGGTGTACTACGATTTTTGGTTGTATTTAATGCGTACGAGAATTCTAATGATCCCATGTTAGGAGCTTCTAACGGCTCGACATAGGAGTGAAGTAGGATCCTATAGGGTTAGGGAATATTGTACACGACCCTATGACTAGTATTAAGGAATATGACCCGTCATCCATGCAATTGTAACAAGCTATCAACCTGTAGAAGATATCTAGGGAGTAATGAAATCAAAGTAAACACAACTTTCCTCATTATTGTTACCACCACATTAGTATAATTAGTTGTATTTTTATTTCTTTTACTTTATTTTGATTGCATCTTTAGTAAATTGGGTTAGTTGGATAACAACTAATTCCGTCAACTCCTTCAAAACCCGAGATTTTTAATTGCTTTTATAAAAATATAAAAAATACAAAAAGAATCATCCCTCACCTCTAGACCTAGTTTAGTAGGCTTTCTAATCCTAGCGACACTATTCCTGAGTTGAACGATCAATCCACCGGTATTTGTCACTATACTACACTACAACGATCAGGTACACTGCCTGGTGGGGGTTGTAAGCTTCTCGAGATCCCTTGAGAGGTAAAACCTGTTACGAGGGTGCGATCCCCACGTATCAATACTCTTGACTAACGGGATAACTAACGGAAGTTTGCAAAAAAATGGACTCGGTGACTTTTTTGCACTTATCCGTAACGTTAGTGGCTTTTTTGTATGCCTTTATGACTCGGTGTCTTTTTTGCACTTTTGTGATACGTTAGTGACCATTTTTGCAGTTTACCCTTACTATTATTTCTTTTTTAAATAGACCTCATTTATTTATTTGTTTTGTTTCCTTGTATCGTTAGTAGAAGAAATGTGAAGACTTCCCCATACAGATCAACTAAGAGATATATATGGACTCACATGAACCACACATATCATTTAATGTAGAAAAAAAGAAACGACACCTTAGTCTTAGCTTTGATTACATAATATTATGGATAGTTAAATGGCACTTGTGCCATGATCTCTTGGTTAGACGTCACCGCCTCCAACTATCGTCCTATCAAGCCTTCCTACTGCTACCCTTTATATTTTAGCATAATCATCTTCTTTAAATCGTAGTTGTCGGACACCTTGAATCCAACCTACACCTAAATTTAATCTCCTTCTTCACAAAGTTTAAAATACGATCAAATGTCAACCACCGATTTCATTTTTAACTCTTTCAAAAACCATTCAAGATAGCTAAAAGATATGAGTTACTGTATCATAACCCTTAAATCATTGAGATTTAATAGCTGTCGTCAACGCACTGGTTTCGTATTGAAAATATGAAGAAGACTGCACCGGATGCCAACCAAAATCTCTTGAAAGAAAAAGTTTAATACTACCTCCGTCCATAAATAAGTGTCCACTATTGACTTTTTAAGTCTTCTCTTTTTAACTTTGACCGTAAATTATTTTATTTGTATTATGTAATACTTGATACAAAATATATGAACGAATTTGGTCTTAAATGTATTTTTATTGGTATAATTTTCATCAAGTATTACATAACACGAATGAAATAATTCAAAGTCAAAGTTGGAACAAAAAGACTTTGAAAGTCAACAGTGTACATTTATTTAGGGACGGAGGGAGTAAACTTTTTCATATTTTTGAAAATAAGAAAAAAAAATCAAAATCATTTTCCTTTTTCAAATTTAACTCGCATTTCTTCTAATTTCACTTTCTTTTATTGCTTTTTTCAGAGATGTATCATAGTTCAACAAATATCACTCAATAAAAAATCAAATTTTCTCAAAAAAAAATAATAATAATAATAATAAAAAAAAAAAAAAAAAAAAAAAAAAGTTTACAAAAGTCTTCTATCTTTTCCATTTTCTAAAAATAAACATAAACTAAAGATGTTCATTGTAGTGTATACCTATACTACACATAAAAGAAAGATAATCACATGTTTGAATTATTAAAAGTTCAACACATTAAAATGATTAAAAGTCTAAACTACCCCTTATGTTGAAAATAAAATTAAGATTAAGAATATTCATTGAATAGTTTCCAAAGTTAAAACACAACAACAACTAATTCATTATATGGTTTCTTTTTTTACTCTCAAATTAATTCGTGATTTTAATCGTAATTTGTTTCTATGATAACTTGTATTATATTCCTAAGTTTTGTAATGTAAATGTATTCTTTTAAGCTTTTACTAAATAATATCATGTGTGACTCTTAAACATAATAGAAAATTAAATGACATATCATTTTGTTCATCTTTCTCGTAGTTTAAAATGAGATCGAGGGAGATGAAAATTTGAATCTTAACATACTTCATGTAATTTATTCTTATTGTATGTATTGTTATGTAAAATGCAAAAAGAATAAAAATTGAGTAAATTCTTTAAGAGAGTCGTCTCTTAATCCGTTATGGATAATGATAAAGGCGTGATTACTTTATAAATAGGATAAAAGCCGATTTTAATGTTACTGAAGGTTGAATGAAGCTTGTTCTAAACAATATGAAGGATAGTGTTGAATGAATGAAACAACTGGAACTATATTTTACTCAGTAAATTAATTATGCATATTGATACTTGTCATTTGTATATGTATCTTATACTATATCTGATTTTGAAATGACATTTTTATTTTAATATATTGTTTGTAATGATGGCGTAACTTTACTTAATATTAAATGGCAAATAAATTAAATTACAGGATTCCTGTTGTCGAAACTCACAGTTACCCGACTTGTATTAATTAAAGTATGCAACCCATATGGGTAACAACTCAGAATATAAAAAGAAGTTTCTGTAAATCCATTATCTGTTGAGATTTGAATTTCCCATTTCCATTAAGATGATTGGTCATGTACTTTTGGGCACATTAGGGTTCCTCACAATAGTCAGCCCCCTTTGTACTCTTTTTCTTGAAACCTTTTCTGTGATTGCAGGACCATTTACTTCTCTTCATAAGTATTGCCTAAGCAACCCTATGGTACAACTATTATTGTACATGGTACATATAGTCAATGGACACAAAGTTGTGAAAATATGTACTTGCAAGTTGCAAGTTCATATGCATGGAACCAAAATTTGTCAATAATATAACTCATATTGCTACAAGTGAAAGAACAAGATCTAAAATTTAAATACTGTTAAATATATTGAACTACCCTTTGTACTAGATTTTTTCACAGAATTTAAAGCTTGGTTAATTCGTCGGATATATATAATATATTGAAAAGATGAATAATAAGTGTTGTCCCATTTGAGAAGTATATTTGTGTATGTCTATTATTGATGATCCTAATCAATGATAGATTGAAAGTGAGACGTGTTGCATTATGCATAAATTTATCTTTGTGAAGGAAATGTTTTACTGTCAATCTTAAAACAGAAAAGTGACAATTCGTTTGTTGATGCATTTGTGTCTCATTTAACGTTCTAGTAATGCAATCAAGTTGATCTTTTTATTTGATCACAAAATATAAACCATCTTGGCCAGAGTATCTTTCTATTCTAAATATCAGTTTTGAATTTTGATTAGCTATAGTACTGTAGTATATGTGAAGCATTGGATAGATTCTTTGATTTGTTTTTGCAAGTTCTGGAAATTGACAATGATATCTTTGACTTGGTTCATATGATTTTCTTTGAAGAAAGAGGTAATCAACTAATCATGCTTATATGATTAATTAAGACTACATAATTTCTTGCAAATTTAATGTGATATATAAGGTTTTTGTAAAAACAAATTTGTTTAATTACTTTTATATGCAAAACATATCCAAGAATTAAAAAGATGCATAGAATAATGAAAGTAGCTATGAATGTTTGTAAAAAAAAAAAATAATAATAATAAAATAAAAAAAAAAAAAACTCTCTATTTTTTCGTAATCATAGTTTACGGACTTTTAGCCTACTCATTTATGGAATTACGAGGCTTAAAGCCTACGAACTCACATACTCAAACTGTGTAAAAGCTCTCCGTTGTTCCCGAAAGAGGAGGTTGACGATCACCTCATAGAAAACTAACTTCAAAACAACTAGAACTTCGCCTTGACCATTCTCTTTGGTCGTAATGATATTTGAATTTGATTCCTTAGTTATTTCGGCAGCTATGAATGTTTGTAAAAAAAAATAAAAAGAAACTCTTTTTTTTCGTAATCATAGTTTACGGACTTTTAGCCTACTCATTTATGGAATTACGAGGCTTAAAGCCTACGAACTCACATACTCAAAGTGTGTAAAAGCCCTCCGTTGTTCCCGAAAGAAGAGGTTGACGATCACCTCATAGAAAACTAACTTCAAAACAACTAGAACTTCGCCTTGACCATTCTCTTTGGTCGTAATGATATTTGAATTTGATTCCTTAGTTATTTCGGCAAGCCTCCTCTTACCATCTTGTGTTCGTCTACATGAGTCCTATTCAAATCAACTGTAGTAGGTGCAAGCTGTTGCATGTTGGTGTTCGAGGAATGGTTTCAAATTCAAGTTTGTGTGTAGAACCATTTTCATCTTTTCACGAGATGTTCTCCCATTTTTGTGGTCAGGACTTAGGTATATCTAGTGGTTTGGTCACTACTGCACAAAAGCTTAAAAATATCACTTCAAATATAGTGGTTTTCTTAAAAACCGATCTAAAAAATGAAAAAGAGGGGGAAATGTAATAAATAGATCGGTTATTTGGATATTGACTGATCTAACAAACTTCTAGTTGTAAACAAGATTACATAGATCAGTTTTTTGGATAATGACCGATCTAACTAACTTCTAGTTGTAAAAATGAGAAAATAAATAGATCGGGTATTAATGAATAAATGATCTATTTAACTCCAATAGTTTTAGCAGTATACAAACTTTCACCTGCCGCTTTACCAAAATTCCAACTTTTCATTTTGGCGCTACACCAAAACTTAGACACAAAAGTGACAAAACCCCATACCATTTCCCCAAAATCACTCACCACTACCAGCGCCTCACCTAAATAATAATAATCAAAACCCAATCATCATCATCAATCATCATCATCATCTATTTCTCTATCACTTGAATAACTAACAATGGAGCCAGCAGCAATCGACAATCTAATCGAATGATTAATCCAAGTGCGATAGAATAATAACAAATCAGGAGGGGGGAAACAGTTGGAGATATCTATGACATTGAAAAGTTTGTGAATAGCCTTGATGGAGTGGTTAAAGTAGTCCGGTAAACCACAATGAGTCCCCTTCTCCATGACATCCCAAACTTCAGAGTTATCATCAAAAAATCTTGCTGTTCTTAAGGTTCCTAATCGAGGCATTGAAGACTACATTGCAGACAACATTGAACCAGCTTTTAAAAGCAAGGGGAATGTAAGGCTAGTGTTGATACAAAAGTTGGGCGTTCCTTGTTTGGGTTCCTGCTCTCGTATCAATTAGATCTTAATGCTTGAGACCTGCGCACTAAAAAAGCAAACAAACACCGTTAGGCTTATCGTGGGATTATCTCCCACGATTATCCTCCGGCGTGAGAGTAAGTAATCGGTTTTAGGTTTATGTATGCGAATGAGGGTTATGTAAACCGTACCTTTAATGAGAATCATATCATTCTTTATATAGGCACGAAATTCTTGTAGATTTCATGCTCCTCGCTCTTCGCACGCGTAGTGCTTATTCGGCCTATGGATCTTTATCCATAAATAAAGGATCCTTTTCTAGACCATAAATAGTTTGGTTGGGTTTGGGTTTTCGTGAGTCCAAACTGTTAGTGGTAGTATGGCCCAAGTCATTGTCATGATAGCCCACTTATAGTGGACTTGGGCATTAGTAGTGTTTATCATTTGGGCTCGTAGCCCAAATATAGACTATACGTCATCATGTCCCCCCGGTCTAGTATGCGCGGGTCGTAGCCGCGAATGTTAGACTAGTGAGAGCAGTGGTAAGCGTGGAGGGAAGAACTTTAAATAATTACTGCCCAAAATTTGGAACCATGTATCTAGTCCCAGAATATCTCAAATATACCCTGGGAAATGGGGAGTGTGTCCACGTATTTATCGGGAAGTGGGAAAAAGTGCATGTACCGGTTTGTATTCCACCACACGATTGAGATAGTGGGATCCATGTGTCATACATCCGATACAAGAGAAAACCCTATATAAGGGGCTCCTCATTTCACTAGTTTATCCACTGTGAAAAAAAACGCCTTTTTCTCCTTAAAAAATCCTTTCTTCCTGAAACTAATATCTTCGAGAGGTAATTACGTGTGCGCTTTTCGTAGTGAAAATGGTCAAACAGTTAGAAGAGTTTCGTTCAGAGATGGGTGAGGATGAACTACGTCAGTTCACCTCGGACTACTTTATCCCACTTGATGTGCATCCGGAATTACCGGATGCTGATGCGTGTATCGCGGATTTCCCTGGGGGGAAAATAGGGGTATACACGCGTTTCTTTGAATTTGCAAACCAGCGCGTGCCTATATCCCTATTTTTGAGTGACGTGCTCAATTTTTACCGCCTATATATTTCGCAGCTGCACTGTATAGGTGTGGCGAAAATAACAAATTTTGAGGTAAACTGTCGGTTACTCGCGGTGAGGCCTACCATTAATCTTTTTCGCGCGTTCTACCACACGTCGTGGTCGAACGGGTGGGTGACATTTTCAAAGTGCCCAAGGTGCTATCAGTGTTATACTGAGAAGGTAGACTCCCTAAGGGGCTGGAGGGAAAGGTTTTTCTGGATAGATGCTAAGGTATTCGCCACGCTCTCTGGGTTTTATACCCAAGGGGCGCTTCCAAAGGATGAGCGCCCAGATCCCGGTACTTACATTGTGGAAGATGCGGAGACTATTAGTAGTAACCGTATCCCAATCAATTCATATCCTGAGGAATTTCTGGTTCTCATGGGGATGAGTCGCGGCCGGAGTGGGTGCTCGTCCTTTATTATCCTCGCCTTTATAATGTAAATATTCTTGTATAGTAAGATTTTTATTTACTAACTTATTTCTCCTTTCGTGTGTTTGTATGTTTGTGCAGAGATGGATCTGTTCTCCGTAGTGAAGCTTACAAGGCTTACTCAGGTTACCGTGGGCGTGCGCCCCTTGAGGGAGGGTGAAGTGCCCGTTTTGGAGGCCACTGCTGGCCGCCTTTTGGAGCTTGCACAATCGGAGTCTTCAGGCGTATCACAGCTGGGTATGAACGCGACGCCAATGCAGACTGTGCCTGCGCAAGTGGTGGTGGCGCCTGAGGTTGCGCGCGTAGAGTCGTCCACGAGTTATGGGTTTCTCAGGGTGGATACTGACTCCGGAGAAGAGCGCCAGGGTGTGAAGCGCAAGACTGTTGGTGATGACGGTGAAGGGACCTCCAAGCGTAGACGTCATCTCATTAGTGTGGATGAGTCCACGGACGAGGAGACATCACTGTCTGTTGCTGCGCAGAAGGATGCTCAGACTTCTCCTTTTATGTAAGTAAGCTGAGTATTTATATTTACACATGTTTTTGCACAGCGCCATTTTATAACTTTGTTTATGTTTGCTTGTAGTGACGACGCTGCAGGGAGTGGTGCAGCGTTCGTAGAGGGATTAGCGTCACCTCAAGCGGCTCGCACTCATGTGGAGGAGCCGGTGAGAGTTGATGAAGGGATGTCTGCGCAACAGCTAATGGAGGAGTTGGGAGCTGTGGTTGAGCGTCAGGCTGAGTTGGTTACTCAGCTGAAGGCGCGGTATGTTGGAGAGGGCAGCAGTCTTGCTCAGAAGGACGAGGAGATTGCTTTGCTCAGGGCGCAGTTAGCTGGTGCGCGAGTAGAGGTAGAGTCTACCACTGCGCATGCTATGAAGGTTGCTGATGAAAAGCTGTCCTTGATGGTTGAGCTGAAGCACGAGCGCGAGAAGATAGAACAATTCAGGTCTAACTTATCTTGGGGTTTAAAGTACCTCGAAGAGATGAAGGCCGAGCACTTTGGCCATATTAATGAACTTCACGCGCAAGTGGAGAAGGCTCTGAAGGTGCAGGAGGGTAAGCTGCGCAAGCTAAGTATAGAATATGATGAGGAGTTATATCCTCATATTATGTCTACGATTGCGGAGCGCAGGTATGTGTTGTCTATTCCGAAATTTTTGTTTACTATATGTATTAATGCTCTTTTTACGTTCTAACGCATTCGTTGCTGCTTGTGTAGATGGTTGATCAGCCACGGTTTGCGCCTAGCTGCTATGGGTACGCTGGAGTCCCCAGAGGTCGTAGAGGCCTTTGGGAGGGTTGTAGGGTGCGCTGTGGCACGCGGCAAGGCCCAGGCTGTGGAAGAGCTTCATGAGAGCAAGATTCTGACCGTGGCACCTACGGAAGTTCCTGGGTACAATGCGGATGCTTTTGATGAGCTGGTGGAGGCTATGGAAAAGATGAAAGTGTTTGACTTTCCTCAGATTGCCCGTTTGGAGCGTGATCAGGACTATCCCATCAGCGTGATTATGCAGGGCCTAACTTTGGCCAAGCACGTAGCTGAGGATGCAGAGGCGCACCCTGACTTCTTTTTTAAGCCAGATGCGTCGCAGCTAATGGTGCCTGTTTTTGCCCGCCCTCGCCACATGCTTAATCCCTTCGCTCTTGAGAAGGAAATTTCGTTGAAGAAGTGCCTAGAGGCACATGAGACAAGAGCTGCTCATAAGAAGGGCGTGAAGGGAAAGGCCATCTTATGTGGTGTTGGCGCAGCCCATCTTCCCAGGTCTGATGGGATTCCCGTTAGCGTACCAACGGTGTCTCAGGAAGATAGCAGCCTGTTAAGAAGGCTAAGTGAGGCAGGGGAGTTGGCATCCACAGCTAGTAGTTCGAGTCATAGGTGTGCTCGTAGCATTTAGGTGTATATTTTTGTAATTATGACTTGTATAAACTCGTGGCTCTCATTAAAAATAATGTTTAGTTTATTCCGTATGTCTTGTTATCTGTACTTAGATTTAAGAGATCATCCAAGAATCAAGTTGACAATGCCACATACTTAGAATGATTTTAATTTAAGTGTGTAACTTAAAAAAAATGTGAAGATAAACTTGCATTATTTTGCAAAGATTATATCAAAAAATGGCCAAGAGTCTTGGCTCATGGATTGCTAAATGTGTACAGTGTACGCTACGTTGTGTATCCATCGTGAGATACGCACTTTAAACTTATTTCAACGTCTTGAAAGTAAGGTGTTTAGCAAGGATACGTGACCCAATGTTGATGGGTTTGCAACCCTCTTACTCAACGAGTTAGTTAGTAGGTTTACTCATCCTTTCTGCCGTCGTGGGTCTTAGTAAGTGCATGCACGCCATGTAGGCAAAATAGAAAATAACAATATTGAGACATAAGAAAAATGTAAGCAATAAAGTTAAATGTGTTATGGAATTAGCTAGAAACCACAACGTTTTATTAATACTTGCAAGTTTTTTGGAAGATAAAAGACAATTCCCTAAAAAAAAAAGAAAATTCAAAGACAGACATTTATTGGGCACGTACTAAAGTGCAAGGTTGTCTGTGTGTGGGCCATAACCTTTCCTAAAGATAGCATCTCTTGAGATTGCAGATATTCCAAGTGTGTGCCAGCTCGTGGCCTTCCATATCGCGCAGCTTGTATGCACCATTACCTAGTGCATCCGTGACCTCATAGGGTCCTTCCCATTTAGGTCCAAGCTTGCCCGTGTCTTCTGCGTGGCTTGCATCATTAGCGCGGTATACAAAGTCTCCTGGCCTGAAAGAAGTGTGTTTGACCTTTGCATCATAATACTTCTTCATCTTTGCTTTAGCCTTTGATTCGCGTATAGCTGCGCGTTCTCGCCTTTCTTCTAGCAAGTCCAAGTCTATGCGCCGCTCCTTGTCATTTGTTGTGACGTTTATTTCCGCTGTACGTATAGTTGGCATTCCAATTTCGGCTGGTATGACGGCTTCTGTCCCATAGACAAGAGAGAATGGTGTGTCTCCGGTACTGGTTTTGATTGTCGTGCGGTGCGCCCATAAAACATGTGACAATTCGTCCACCCATCTTCCTTTATGTCTGTCAAGGCGCGCTTTTATTCCTTCGCCTAGACTGTGATTTGCGCGTTCTACCAAGCCATTGGTTTGTGGGTGTTTCACTGAAGCAAAGTGTTGTGTAATATTTAATTGCACGCACCAGTCTTTAAATGGGTTATCACAGAATTGTTTTCCATTATCTGAAATAATCTCCCCTGGTAGTCCGAAACGACACACAATGTTGTCCCATACGAATTGTTTGACCTGGTTGCCAGTGATGCTCGCCACTGCTTTTGCCTCAATCCACTTGGTAAAATAGTCTATGGCTACGATGAGGAATTTTATCCCTCCTGCTGCAACTGGGAAAGGTCCTGCGATGTCAATGCCCCATTTATAGAATGGCCATGGTGAGGTGATGAGGGTTAGCTCTTGTTGTGGTCGGCACGGAATTAGCCTGTGGACTTGGCAATCGCTGCATTTCTTTATCATATCCCGTGCGTCGCGGTGCATAGTAGGCCAATAGTATCCTGACCGCAGGGCGCGCGCTACTACAGACCGTGGTCCTGAGTGCATGCTACATGAACCAGCGTGAATTTCTCGGAGTACATAATCTGCTTGAAGAGGTCCAACGCATCGGAGCCAAGGTTGTAGGAATGAGCGTCGATATAGGACGCCATCTCGAAGTTCAAATCTCTGCGCTGTGCGGCGCCCCCTTCGAGCGTCCTTCTGATCTTGTGGTAAGATTCCTTTGCTTATAAATTCAATGATAGATGTCATCCACGTAGGATCCTGTTCTTCTATCACCGTGGATACTTCCATCTCCAAAATTGATTTCCTTTTTAGAGTTTCCACCAATACCTGTTTTGATAGGTGCGCGAAGTTTGTAGATGCGATCTTGCTAAGCGCGTCAGCTTTCCTATTCTCTCCTCTAGGTACTTGTTTGATTGTAAACCTATCAAAGTTCTGAATTAAATACTTGGTTTTTTCAAGGTATTGGACCATGTGTTCATCCTCGGCTTCATATTCGCCTAGCACATGATTAGCTACTAGCCTAGAATCCACATTTGCCTCTAGGTTACGTACACCCATTGCAATGCGCAGTCCAGCGAGTAGGGCTTCGTATTCTGCCTCATTATTTGTGGCTGTGAATTCGAAGCGCAGTGCGTAGGTGAATTCTACTCCTTCTGGATTAGTGAGGATAAGGCCTGTGCCTGACCCATCCACGCATGAGGATCCGTCTGTGAATAGAACCCATGGTTCTTGTAACTCTGTCTTGCTTGCTGAGGGTGGAGTATCGATATCTGGCTTCTCAACAATAAAGTCGGCTAATATCTGCCCCTTGATTGCAGTGCGTGGTCTATACGAGATGTTATACTTACTCAACAACACACTCCACTTTTGTAGTTGTCCTGATGCGTCAGGTTTAGAGATAACTTGTTTGATGGGCTGGTCCATGATTACAGCTATTGGGTGCGCCTGAAAGTATCTGCACAGTCTTTTAGCTGCGAAGACTAGAGCTAGGACCAGCTTTTCTATAGCGCTGTAGTTAGTCTCTGTCTTTTTCAGTGCCTTGCTTACAAAGTATATGGGCATTTGAACGGAGTTCCTATCTGTCAATAGTACTGCACTAACTGCTCCATGGGTTGCAGATAAATACATGATCAACTCTTCCCCTGGTCGCGGTGCGACAAGTTTTGGAAGTGATGCAAGATGTTGTTTTAGTTGTTGGAAGGCTTCCTCCGCCTCCCCGGTCCAACGAAAGTCTCCCTTTTTTGTACACTTCATGAGTGTTTTGAAAAGGGGAAGTGACTTGTCTGTTGATTTGGATAAAAATCGGTTTAGTCCAGCTAGCTTTCCATTTAATGATTGGACTTCTTTCAATGTGCGCGGAGAAGGGAGATCAATGACTGCTTTTGTCTTTTCTGGGCAAGGCTTAATGCCATCAGGTTCAATTAAATACCCAAGGAATATGCCTTCTGCCGCGCCAAAGGTGCACTTCTTGGGATTTAACTTCATGTTAATTTTCCCAATGTTTTGAACGTCTCCTCAATGTCGCGCACCAATTCTTCCTCTGTGTGGCTCTTTATAATGAGGTCATCAACATAAACTTCCAGGTTGCGACCTACTTGCTTCTTGAATGCTGTGTCCACCAATCGCTGGTATGTTGCTCCCGCGTTCTTTAGACCAAAGGGCATTTTTGTATAGCAAAAAACTCCTTGACTTGTGTGGAAGGCTGTTTTCTCTTCATCTTCTTCAGCCATCTGAATTTGATGGTATCCTTTGTATGCATCTAGGAAGTAATTAAAGGGATATCCACACAGAGATTCTATCTTCCAGTCTATCTCTGGCAGTGGGTAGTAGTCCTGCTGACATGCTTTATTGAGGTCAGCGAAGCACATCCTCCAACTGCCATCACTTTTCTTTACCATTACTGGATTAGAGAGCCAGTCGTGATAGTAGACTTCGCGCATAATACCTGCGTCTACAAGTTTGTGTACTTCTTCCAAGATGTCTTTTGCACGATCTGGAGCCTGGCCGCGCTTTATATGTCGTATTGGAGGATATCCTTGTCGGATTTGTAGCTTGTGCTCTGTAATAGAGTGTGGCACTCCGGTCATGTGCTTTGGTTCCCATGCAAAGATGTTTAGGTTGTTTTGCAGGAGTGCGCACACAGCTGCTCTGACTTTGTCAGACAGTGACCCTCCAATTGATATTTGCTGATCTGGGTAATCTGGGTGAATGGCGACCTTTAAGTTTGGTATTTTGGCTGCGCGTTGTTCTGGGAAATTCTCCACTTCACTAGCTACTGTGTTACATTCTTTTGGTGACACAGTGGTGTTGTAGATGGTGACAATGCCTCCTTCTACTGGGAATTTGAGCATCGCATGTGTTGTGGATGGTACGACGCGCATGGATGATATTCCAGGCCTCCCGATGATGCCGTTGTATGGTGAGGGGGACTTGATTACCATAAAGTTCATCCAAGCTGCCGTAGAGTGCTGCTCATTACCTATGACCACGAGTAGGCGTAATTGCCCCATAGGCCATATCTTTTCTCCTGTTAACCCTATCAGCGATGTCGTGGCTGGAATCAACTGACTTTGTATCTCTGGTCGTATCCTTTTGAAGCAATGTTCGTACATGATATCTGCGGATGCCCCTCCGTCTATATACATACGGTGGATATCGTGACCCCCTGTATGTATTTCGATGGTGAGTGGCTCCATCACTGCATTGTCCGCAGCGAGAGTTGGGAAGGAAATTTCATTCTTAGAGGAGAACTTTTGGCTAACCTTTTGCCTAGTTTTACGATGCCATGATTGTATCATGTAGAGTGTGTCATCCTTATCTTTGGCCGTCTCCTTCTTGCCTCCATTCTTTGGTTTTTCTTTTCCTTCCTTTATATTTTTAACGAGGTGATCCATTCTACCTTCCTTTACCAGCTTGTCAATCAATTGTCGTAGTTGGACACACTCGTTGGTAGTGTAGCCCTTTTGTCCATGGTATTCGCAGTATCCATTCCCCACACGCTGGTCCTCTGGGGTGCGCAATGGTGGGGGCTTCGGGAAGTTTGCGCCCTCTGTTATGAATATCTCCCTTAGTGTTTTTGTGAGAGGGGTATATTTGTCATTTTTCTGTCCACTTCCCTGGCCGCGATAACCCTTGTTGCGATTGCTACCCTGGTCATTGGATTGTCTCCTAGGCTGTTCTTGTTGCCTATAATTTGAGTAGCCTTTCTTACTATCTGCAGCTGCTGCTTCTCCTTGGATGAAGGACCTTGTGCGCTTCATTAACTCATCAAAGGTTTGCGGGACCTTATCATTTAATTTCTTGATGAGTTCTGGGTTATTTATCCCATTCATGAACCCTGAGATTTTTAGCACTTCAGGACACGCTTTGACGTGTATGCATTCGTCTTTAAAGCGCTCCATGTAAGCGCTCGTTGATTCCCTTTGGCGCTTTTTTACTCTGGCCAATTCAACAGGGTTCTTTGCGTACTTCTTTCTCTGGGTAAAATTTAAGCGGAATGCTTTTCGCAATTCTTCGAACCCATTTATGCTTCTTCGTGGAAGCTTACTAAACCAGGTCCAAGCATTCCCTACTAAGGTAGAGTTAAACATATGACACCACACCGGTTGTGGCCAATTTTCGATGGTGGCAGCAGATTCAAAAATTTTTAGGTGATCGTCAGGGTCACCTGTTCCATCATATGTTTTCACATTGGCGGGCATGCGCCTCTTCTTATCATCTGAGTAGTCACTAATGCGCCGTGTGAACGCATCAATCTTTTGGCGGCGCCAAGGAAGAGATATGTCTTCATCTTCCTCCTCGCGACGTCTTCCTTTAGACTTCCAATGTCCTGTTTCTTTGTCCTCGTTGTCCGAGGAATCACTCGAGGAATAGTTGTCTCTTTTACGACGTTTGCGCCGTTTTTCTTCAGAATCTGAGCTTGGAGGGCTTTCACTTGGGGGCGCCCATCTTCCCAATCTATCCTGGATCCTTCTACTATTAGACCTTGAAGAGTTGTCGCTCAGTGAGCGTTGTCGCCCGAGCCTGTCTTGTATTCTGCGGTTACCAAGTCTAGAGTGGACATTGGTGCACATTCCATCATCTTCATATTCGTCTGAGTACTGCGAATCAGATGTTGTACCTAGTCTATCATTAGTACGTCTTTCATTGTTTTCGCGTCCCACCCTCTGGTAGGGTGGTGGTGATGTTTCGCGTTCAGGGCCAAAGTTGAGCCGGGCTTGCAGGCTCATACTTGACCTTCTCCTTGCTTCTTCTTGCATGAGGGCAGTTAGGGTTTCGTAATTTTGGGATACAAAATTACTTAACGTTAAATCAGGCACGTCCTTTTCTGCTGCACGAATTTCTGCCTCAGTATTAGGCGCCCTATCTCGGTTGGGTGCGCCAGGCGGCACAGTGTTGTCCACTATAGGTGCGGCTTGGTGGGGAGTATTGAAGAGGGTGCGCTGAAGTTCCTCAGTGTTTGGGACCACCGTGGTGGCCTGAGTAGTATTTACGGGTAACTCTATAGTTGGGAGGATTAGAGTTGAGCCCGTTTCTTGATGCCCGGGCGCACTGCTTGTTCCAGAGGCCTGTCTAGGGATTGGATCTTGGTTCTTCCTCTTTTGGGAGACACCGTGTGTTTTTTCCAACTGCGGAGTCCGCTGGCTTGAGTTTGTGTGTTTTGCCATCCCAGTTCTTAGTGTGGGGTCCCACGGATGGCGCCACTTGTTGATACAAAAGTTGGGCGTTCCTTGTTTGGGTTCCTGCTCTCGTATCAATTAGATCTTAATGCTTGAGACCTGCGCACTAAGAAAGCAAACAAACACCGTTAGGCTTATCGTGGGATTGTCTCCCACGATTATCCTCCGGCGTGAGAGTAAGTAATCGGTTTTAGGTTTATGTATGCGAATGAGGGTTATGTACATCATACCTTTAATGAGAATCATATCATTCTTTATATAGGCACGAAATCCTTGTAGATTTCGTGTTCCTCACTCTTCGTATGCGTAGTGCTTATCCGCCCTATGGATCTTTATCCATAAATAAAGGATCCTTTTCTAGACCATAAATAGCTTGGTTGGGTTTGGGCTTTCGTGAGTTCAAACCGTTAGTGGTAGTATGGCCCAAGTCATTGTCATGATAGCCCATGATGAGGCGAAAAATGAACCACTTTTAGGGGGTCATTTAAGCCCGGAATTGAATTTATTTGATCAAATATTGCCCTAAATCGTTCCTTTTGTGATTTTAGGTACTTTGGGAGAGAAATCTGGAAAAGGAAGCAATTCGGACGTTTTTGGAGCATAAAAGTGAAGAAAACGCCAAAGTCTTAATTTTCCTTGCTGGGAACAGTAGGTGACGGCGTCAAGAAGGAAATTCTGACGGCGTCAAGAGTAATTTTCATGACGACCCAGTACAGAATTAAAGGCGTCACAAGGTAGAGAGTCAAGAGTAAAATACGTGACGGCCTGGAAAATGTTATAGCGTGACGGCATCAAAAGTAGATCAAGGCAGTCCGAGAATTCTTTTGGCGGCGAGATGACGGCGTCACCAATTTGGTCTTGACGCCGTCAGCCTCAATTTCCTATATATAGTTTTCTAATTTTCATTCATAAAAAAGAGAGAAGTTTTGGAGAAACCCTAAGGCCGAACTTAGTAGGAATTTTACAGGTTTTTCAAGGGTTTTCAGCCCTTGAACCCTTTCATGTGTAATTGAGATAAGTATTCTTTTAATTCAATCAATATGTCTATGTGTTGGTTGTCTATATCTTGTTCTTGTCTTAATTCCATCATGCTAGGCTAGATCTATCTTGTGTTTGCTTGGATCTAATGAAACCTAGATGTTAATTATGTGTTGATTACTTGTTTATGGTTGTATTGGATGAATGATTTCGATGTTAGGCTTAAGAAAACTGGCAGATCTCCAAATGGTAACATGCTTGAACGTCTTAGGAAACATGAACTGACGTACACTAGGTTTTATTGGTTGTATTTAATGCATGAGTAAATTCTAATGATCCCATGTTAGGAGCTTCTTAGCCGGCTCGACATAGGAGTGAAGTAGGCACTCATAGGATTGGGGAATTAAGTGTGCCACCCCATGAATGGTATTAAGGAATACAATCCATCATCCACGCAACTATAACAAGTAATTAACGTGTAAAAGATATCTAGGGAGTAGTGAAATCTAAGTAAACACAACTTCTCCATTTTTTGCTCACAACCTTAGTTAATTTAGTTTATTTTCATTTCTAGTATTTTATTTTGATTGTATCTTTAGTATTGGGTTAGTTGGCTAGCAACTAATTCCGAGCAAATCCTTCAAACCCGAGATTTTTACTTGCTTTCTAAAAAAATATAAAAATACAAAAATAATCATCCTTCATCTCTAGAACTAGTATTTAGGTTTTCTAATCCTAGCGACACTATTCCTAGCTGAACGATCAATCCTCCGGTACTTGTCACTATACTATACTACAACAATCAGGTACACTGCCTGGTGGCGGTTGTAAGCTTCTCAGGATCCCTTGAGAGGTAAAGCCTGGTGCGATTCCCACGTATCAAGTTTTTGGCGCCGCAGCCCGGGGAATAGTTATTGTCTAGGTTAGAATCTCTTTTTATTAGGTCTACTTACTAGATTCCTTTCTAGTAAGATTTTATTTTTATTTTTAGGTTTTCTTTAGTCTATCTTATTTCTTTGTGTTTTTGTTCGTAAATCTTCACCACCTGCCATTATGGCAACCGACGAATCCTCTAACCTTAGGATCACTAGGAGTCGTAGTTCCACTAGAAACCTTGTCTTGCCTTATGCAGAACCCGAAAGAGAAATGCATAGATTAAGACAATATCACTCAACTTCTGAACCATCTAGCGTTGCCATCGATTTTGATGCACCCCTTTCTGAAGAAAATTCAAAAAATCATGTTACAACCCCTAGCTCCCAACCCAACGACGAGATGAGTACCCCCGCAACTCCCATTCCTAAGCGCCTTAAGGACTACTCCTCCCCAACCCATCGTGGCTTCTCAAACGCCATTGTCTACCCAAATGAACACACCAACGAGGTCTTGCATGCGAACGATGTTTGGCTTGTCCAAAGTGTGTGTAAGTTTTGTGGATTAGATGAGGAAGATCCAATTCAATACATTAAAGACTTCTTGAAAATTGTAGACACCCTCCATACGGATGGGGCTACCAGTGACACGTCCCGATTGCGATTCTTTCCTTTCACCCTATATGAAAAAGCCCAAGAATGGTATGATAAACTTCCTTCTGAATCTATTTTCACATGGGAGCCACTCATATCCAAGTTCTATGAGAAGTTCTTTCCACCTGGAAAAACCTCAGCATTTAGTGATAGGATCCTCCGTTTCCGAAAAAGGAAGGACGAACCCTTCCATAAATCGTGGGTTAGATTCAAAGATTTAATAAGACAAGTTCCCCATCATGGCATTGAGCTCTGGCTCTTGGTCCAAATCTTCTACGACAATGTCTCCTCTAATGATCGAAACGGAATCAACCAATCTATAAAGGGAGATTGGCCAATCTTAGTGCCGAAGAAGGATGGGATAGGATTGAAGAATATGCTCAAGACCAGGATGACACTTGGGATGAACCTGAGTCGACTGTCAGCATTTCTGAAATCACATCAGATTGGTTGAGAAAAATTTACAAAAGAGTGGAATACCTAGCTGGGTCGCAGTTACCTAAACAACTTTCGAATCCTTACTTAATCTGCGATTACTGTGGGGGCCCATATGAGGTAGAAGAATGCGGAGGAGCAGCCACAACTGAACATGCATGCTTGTCAGGAGGGGACATCTATGCTGATCCCTCCCTTCTGCCTTTTTACCAAAATGACGATTACACCCTCTGGGGAAATCTAGTAAAGAGAAAAGAAGGAGAGGAAGGCCCTGAATTCGAAATCAGGAGCACTTTTGAAGATGACCTTGGTCACTTCACTCAAGAAAAAGGCTTGCAAATGAAAGGTCTTAATGAACTTGTCGACGAGCAGTAGGATGACATTGGAGAATTTTTCAACAAGCTTAACTCAGCCCTAGATAATCTTGAAATGCCATCAGTAAGCAAAAAAAACCCCATGCTCGCGATAACCACTCGAGCTGGAACAACAACCAAGGACCCACCTTACCCAAGCTCGTCCCCCATCGCCCCCGATCCAAACAAACCTAGCGAGGAGGAGGAGGACGTAGGCAGCAAGACCCCCGACCAACCTCCCTTGACGACCCCTTCCCCATCAACCCTACCTAACCAACCTGTGAGAATCCCGTTCCCATCCTGATTAAGGAACCAGAAAACTGAGAATGATAATAAAAGATTCTTGTCATACCTAAAGGACTCGGTTGTCACCATACCCCTCCTTGATGCTTGCTATCACATGCCAAAGTATAGGGCATACTTTAAAAAACTACTTGCTAACCGGAAGAAACTCGAGGGTCTTGTGACCCTGGGGGAAGAATGCTCAGTGGTGACCCATCGAGGGCTACCAAAAAAGGTAGACGATCCAGGCAGCTTCACCCTGCCTTACTCCATAGGATTTCTATCAATCAAGAATGCTCTTGCCGATTTGGGAGCGAGTATCAATCTCATGCCTCACTCTATGTTCCTTAAACTAGGATACTCTGGATTAAAGCCTACCCGTATGAACATCCAACTAGCCGATAGATCAGTCAAGTACCCCGTGGGGATATGCGAGAATGTGCTAGTCAAAGTTGGGAAATTCAAATTCCCGGTCGACTTCGTAATCCTGGATATGGAGGAGGATGACTTGGTACCCATCATCTTAGGGAGACCATTTCTTGCTACCGCTCGTGCAGTCATTGATGTTTATGACGGCAAATTAACCTTGCGAGTGGGAACCGATAGCACAACCTTCGACATTAAGGATTCTATGGACCTCTCCTTCGAAGCAGCTAACCGGCTCTATTTCATTGGGGAGGTCGATGAACTCACAGATGTCATTGATAGTTGTGTCGATGAACAGATCGAGGAAGGTTGGCTACGGGACGAGAGTTTTCTGCCTTTGCTAGAGGTGGAAAAGATAGAGGATGTTGGTGCAGTCTCCTTCTACCCCAGACAAGAGGCAACGGAGCATACTGAGCTCCGAAAGCCCGAAAACAAGCTTAAACCTTCTATTATCGAGCCTCCTGAGTTAGATCTTAAAGAGCTTCCTAACCATTTAGAGTATGCCTTCCTTCAGGGAGAGGACCAACTGCCGGTAATCATAAACACTTCTTTGGAACATGAACAAAAAGGTAAACTCTTAGAGGTCCTAAAGAAATATAAGGGAGTGCTCGCATGGAGTGTAGCCTACATTAAGGGGATTGACTCAACTTTTTGCACACATAAGATTCTCATGGAAGAAGATTATAAACCTACCGTGCAACCCCAGAGGCGGGTGAACCCCAACATTAAAGAAGTAGTAAAGAAAGAAGTCATCAAACTTCTAGATGCAGGATTGATTTACCCAATCTCGGATAGCCCATGGGTCAGTCCTGTACAGGTTGTACCTAAGAAGGGTGGAATGACTGTAGTTAAGAATGACAAGGGTGAGATGGTGCCCCATAGAACGGTCACTGGATGGCGGGTATGCATTGACTATCGGAAGCTCAATGATGCCACGAGGAAAGATCACGTTCCCTTACCACTCATTGATCAAATGTTAGAGAGATTGTCTGGACACGAGTACTATTGCTTCTTGGATGGATTCTCTAGGTATTTTCAAATTCCAATAGCACCTGAGGACCAAGTAAAGACCATGTTTACTTGCCCTTATGGAACATTTGCCTACAAAAGGATGCCTTTTGGGCTATGTAATGCCCCCGCCACTTTCCAGCGATGCATGACCGCAATCTTTCACGAACTCATGGAAGACAACATGGAAGTGTTCATGGATGACTTTTCGGTCTTCGGGAACTCCTTCGACCGCTGTCTTGCTAATCTAGAAAAGATGCTTAAACGTTGTGAGGAAACCAACTTGGTGTTAAACTGGGAAAAGTGTCATTTCATGGTAAAAGAAGGGATTGTGTTAGGGCATAAGATCTCAGGGAACGGAATAGAGGTGGACCAAGCTAAAGTTGAAGCTATATCTAAGTTACCATACCCCACGACTGTTAAAGCAATACGCAGCTTCTTGGGGCACGTCGGGTTTTATCGGACATTCATCAAAGACTTCTCCAAAATAGCTCGGCCAATGACTCAATTGCTTGTGAAGGATGCCCCGTTCGATTTTTCCCAAGAATGCAAGGATGCATTCGATCTCTTAAAAAAGGAACTCACACAAGCTCCAATCATGATCACGCCCAACTGGGAGTTACCGTTTGAAATCATGTGTGACGCTAGCGATTTCGCTGTCGGGGCTGTATTGGGCCAACGGCGTGACAAGCTTTTCCAACCTATTTACTACGCTAGCAAAACCATAAATCCCGCTCAAGAGAATTACTCCACCACCGAAAAAGAATTATTAGCTGTAGTGTTTGCATTCGACAAATTCCGACAATATCTTGTTCTTTCAAAGACAGTCGTTTTCACTGATCACTCGGCTCTTCGATATCTTTTTGTGAAGCAGGATGCTAAGCCACGACTAATTCGGTGGATCTTGTTGCTACAAGAATTCGATGTTGAGATTCGCGATAAGAGGGGGGGCAGAAAATCTGGCCGCAGATCATCTATCTCGTCTTGAAAACCCCTTGGATAAGCACGATAGAAGTGAGATTAGGGATTCATTTCCTGACGAACAACTCATGTTAATGATTGATTCGGAGCCTTGGTACGCCGATTTTGCTAATTATCTCGCAAGTAGACTTGTTCCTGAACACCTGACTAGATACGAAAGAAAAAGGTTCTTTTCTCAGTTAAAATACTACTTTTGGGATGAACCATTTTTATTCCGAAGGTGTCCAGACCAAATTATAAGACGCTGTGTTTCGGAAAGTGAGGCAGTAAAGATTATGAGGGAATGTCACTCTGGTCCCTCTGGCGGGCATCATGGGATAAACACCACCGCCTGAAAGATTTTCGATGTGGGATTCTATTGGCCCACAATTTTCCGTGATGTCAAAGAGATGGTGCAGGCATGCGATGAATGTCAACGGGCCGGGAACATATCACATAGGGATGAAGCACCTCAGAATTTTATACAAGTATGTGAGGTCTTCAATGTTTGGGGAATTGACTTCATGGGACCCTTTCCATATTCAGGGGGGAACGAATACATTTTAGTTGCCATCGATTATGTTTCAAAATGGGTTGAGGCACAAACCCTTAGGACCAATGATGCCAGAGTAGTTATTCATTTCCTGAAAAAGCTTTTCACTAGATTCGGGATTCCTAAAGCTCTCATCAGTGATAGGGGGACCCACTTTTGCAATGCACAAATGAAAAAGGTCATGAAGAGGTATGGAGTATTGTTAGCCTCGCTCTTTTATAAAGATAACGTCACATACGTAAAATGGACTAGATTAGTAACAAGTAGTACCTTTAGGGACTATTATTTTACACTAGGCATAGTAGTGTTGTTATGAGCCTATAAATACCCCTCATGACTCTCCATGAGGGGTGTGGGAAATTGTGTATTGTTCTTTCATCTTAATAAACTTCCATTTTCTTCACCCTCTCTCTACTTTCTCTCTCTAAAACTAAATATGGAGTTCATCATTAATCACCAACCTAGACCTCCCGAATCACATAAATCACTATATTTTCGGTCCTACAATTGGTAAAAGGAGCTCAGGTTGTTTGTTCTCTTGATTTGTGTGGTTCGATTCATGTGTTTAAAGCTGTTTTCATACAATTTTTTTGGGTCGGAAATTTTTTTTTCCTTATCCTTATTGATAACAGTTTCTCTACACATCTTTATGTATCCATTTGGTCAAAAACATCAAGTCATAAATATTGTTTATGTGTCGATGTGTCCACACTCCACATGACAGTTTTATGGTTACAATTCTTATATGGTTGTTTTTGTACCATCCATGAATATTGTGGTCATAACATGGTCGGAAACACATCGGAATACTCATCGGAAACTGGGTTATCATCGCTGGAAAAATCGGATTTCTTGTATAAGAAATCTCGATATGTACTATTTTTCGAAAACTATAGTGATTTTCGAGAACAAGTTACCATGTTTTCTTGATAATATGGTTCTCGACAATATGGTTCTCGACAATGTGTTAAAGTTTTCGAAAATATAAAAGTTTCGAAAACTCAAGTTCTCGATACAAGCAAAGATTTCTCGATAAAAGATTTCCAAATTTCGCAAACAAAAGGTTCCATAGTTTCGAAATTTTCTGTTAAAACTTTCGAAATCTCAAAATGCAAACTTTCGAAATCTTTTGTATACTTTCGAGAAAAGAAGAAGAGAACATGACCACAACCAAATACCATAACTCAAGACCTCAGCTTTATAAAACATCATCGATCCAAACATTTCCATACAGCATCTCTCCCATATCCCATCTCCAAATCATCACATGACTCGATGCTTAAAAAGAAAATTACAAGATCTCAGATTTATCAACTTGTTTTCCAAATCTTTAAAGACTTTACAAGTTTGATACAAAACCCATCATTGATCTATCAACAAGCACAATAAGAAACCTACCCGAGACCATGTTATAAAGGTCTTGAAGCCGTTTCGCCGTTTCAATTGAAGCTACGCCGTGACAGCTCGAGCAAGAATGGATAAAAGGGTTTAAGTTGTGTTTGTGATTCGTGGTTATGATGATTTATAAGAGATTAGAGAAGTTTTGTGTGGCAGGAGCGTATTAAAATAATGGGGGCGGATAAAATGTTGTAGGGTTATGTTAAAAGGGTTTATGTGTTTTGTGAATCTGGCTTATATCATTCTCGTAATTGGATTTGGACTCATGTGTTGGATTGGGGTACTTCATTCAAGTATTGGGCTTTGAGTTATTATCTATGTGTTAGAGGGGAGGGAGTGGAGTCGGTGTTTGTCGGCAAAAGCTCGGTGAAGCTCGGCAACACCGCCGCCACCGCTCGGTGAAAATCGGCAAAAAAAAAATTCGGTAACATTTGCCGAATGGTTTTTGTGGAAAGCAAGGACCAACGGTCGAATTTTTGAACGAAAAAATAAAAAAAAATCCCTTTTTTAACTATATATACATACACCATTTTCTTCTTCCCAAATCAACCATTTCACATCTTCTTCCCAAAACAACTACATACATATAATTTTCTTCCAAATCAACTATGGATTCAAGAAAGTCAAAAAACCCGATCCCAACCAAACAAACCCGATCCCAACCTAGTCGATTGGTTTATCCGCAATCACAAAATTTTCTTCCAAATCAATTTTCTCAACCATCCCCAAATCAATTTTCTCAAGCATCTCAACCATCCCCAAATCAATTTTCTCAACCATCCCCAAATCAATTTTCTCAACCATCCCCGAATCAATTTTCTCAACCATCCCCGAATCAATATTATGTGCCACACCCCGCGTCTCCACATCTATTGTTTATGGGCAATCCTCCGATGAATCCACAACTCTACAACATGTCAAGGTCGATGGATTTGGACGAACTTGGTATTTTTAACAATCGTGAAGATGATGAGGTCATACCCGAGACACAAGAACCAAAATCGTTTGGTATATTTTCTTTCCTTTAATAATTTGTCTCGTTTTTTTTTTTTTTTTTTTTTTTTTATGGATCGTTTAATAATTTGTTACAATTTATACTTTATTAGAAATGGAAGATGAAGACGACAACGAAGAAGTTCAAGAAGTGGATGCAAGAGGCAAGAAAAAGGTTGGTACAAAAAAGCCGCGAGAAACTTGGACGGAAGAGCAAGAGGTTGCATTGTCGAAAGCATGGGTTCAAGTATCCGAATGTAAAAAATTCGGTAATGATCAAAAGTGTGATAGTTTTTGGAACCGGATTTTGGAGCATTACACGACAACTCTTGGATCAACTTCACGGACATTTCATGGCTTGAATACCAAGTGGAAGACACTGAACGCGGCCATGGGACTTTTTAACGGCTTTTACCAACAAGCGGTATTTTTTTGTTTTTTTACATGTCTCGTATTTTTTTTTTAACATGTGACGTATTTTTTTTATTAACATGTCTCGTATTTTTTTTATTAACATGTCTCGTATTTTTTTTTAACATGTGACGTATTTTTTTTTTTAACATGTCAATTATTTTTTACATGAAGGATCGTGCTAAGAAAAGCGGGTGTAACGACTTGGATGTAATGAAGGTTGCATTCGCCGATTACCGAACAAAAACAAAAAAAAAGTTCGGTCATGTGGCTTCGTGGGAGGTTGTGAAAGGGCATGACAAATGGCTCGAGCAAGATTGTTTTCAACAAGTTGGCGGTTCGAGGACAAGCGGGAAAAGAAAGTCGGGAGAGTATGAATCAGCAAGCAACGAGAATATCTTGCCCGACATGAATGAAGACCCCTTCCCTTCTTATGATTCAAGGAAGTCAAAGAAGAAGCAACCCGCATCCTTCACTTCGATCTCAAGTGCCGCGGAAGACATTAGCTCGTACGCAAAAAGCAAGCAACAATTTTTGCACGAGAAACGCGAGAAGGACAAGTTGGCGGCGGATTTGTTGGCAACTCAACTCGCCGGGGCAAAGTTCAAGAACCGACAGCGCGAGATGAAGTTTTTTTACGAGCCCCATGATCACATTACCAACGAAGAGCACTTGAAAGCCGTTCTTGACGACAAGCGGGAAATTGCGAAGAAGAACGGATGGAAAATTTGGTTTTAGATTGTATTTGCGAATAAGAACGGATGAAATGTGTGTTTTAATTTTATGTAGTTTTAATTTTATGTAGTTTTTTTTTTTTAAGTATTGTGTAATGCTTTTTTTTTGTTATTAATAAAATGTTATGTTTTAATTTTATATATTTTTTGTTGGATTATATGTATTAAAAAAATATGATGTGGAAATTTGGATTTGGTAAACTTTGGTGACCGCCGCCACCATTTTGGTAAAGTTTGGTAAACTTTGGTAAACTTTGAGTTGGAAGGTTGTGATTGGTAGATGATGATGTGGCAATTTGGCAATTTGGTAAACTTTGGTGACCACTCCCTCCCCCCTTAGGCTAAATGCATATTACACAATCTTATGATGGGCTGGGATTGTATAATTCAATATTGGACTAACATATATGCCAAACGAAAATGGTTATGGAGTGGGGCTAAAAATATTTGAACTATCAAAAGTTGTTATTCAAAATTTATTTTTGGATGCACAATTGATAATATTTGGTTGATTGAGTGGTATTTTGGTATTATTATTTTCACGGGGATACATAAATTCACGGCTAGAATTGTTTCGGTTCGACACAAATGACTATGGGGTTCTTGCACGGTATTATTGTTTTGACTTTGAAGTGGCATTTCAACAAGTGTACTTATTTATCTCAAAGTCTAGGGGTGGTTGGATGCACGACTTTTGAAGATAACTTGTCTGCGCAAATTAAAAAATTCAGTCTTGACAATCTAGTTATTACTGATATAAGGAGTTACGTTGTAGTGCTCACAGTATAGCTATCACTTAAAGGAGTTACGTTGTAGTACTCAGTGTCACACGAAGTAGTGGATTGTTCAAGCGGCGAATATTTCGTGCAACCTCATACTTAAAGGAGTTACATTATAGTGCTCAGTATAGGTATTAAGTCACATCTATCGTACAAGCATTAAGTCACAAGATGGGATGATTACTTCTTTTTCAAGCTGGTCATATCGGGCAGTCTCCATATGTGGTCATTACTAGTAGCCGGTGAATTACAAGGAGGTTCGTTTAAAGGTTGATTTGAGAGAATAGTATTGAGAGTATTTATGCGACATATACTCACAAATTATGCTTACACGGTCTATCTATATTGCATCAGAAGTGTAAAGTACGGGTAATTTTGGCATGTACACACAATAGTATGATGATTTCGATACATCGCAACCATCAGGAGGGAGAAGAACATGCCAAAAGAAGTAGTGTTTCATCTCTAGTACGTTGGTTAATCGAGGGAATTGTGCTTACACTGGAACCGAAGAAGTACTAATGATGTGTACATCGGAGCGTATTACCAACCTTCTGTGCAATGTTATGTGAGTTATATTGTCATGATGCTCCCTGAACGACAACCATGTGCCTACACTTATGAATCTACTTTATCCGCTGCGTGATGAAAAGAGAATTGTCGGTTCAGGAGGGAGCAGGAAAAAGAATAAAGGCTCACTAGTTAGGAGGGAGTAATAACCTAACTAGACCATTACAGTTGAAGTTCAGAGCTACAAAGATCTGTGCCGTCAGTGCCAAAGATCAAATACGCCGAGTTCGTCGGAAGAGAGAACTTCAAGTCTGCCTCAGTATCTAGACTACAGAGACTCTGCGCTTCAACAACGTCAACATAGTTTACTATTGTTGTTATTTACATTTTTTATGTATTTATAGGTCTCATTGTAACCATTCACGTGTGACGATATCTTGGAGGGAGATTGTTAGCCTCGCTCTTTTATAAAGATAACGTCACATACGTAAAATGGACTAGATTAGTAACAAGTAGTACCTTTAGGGACTATTATTGTACACTAGGCATAGTAGTGTTGTTATGAGCCTATAAATACCCCTCATGACTCTCCATGAGGGGTGTGGGAAATTGTGTATTGTTCTTTCATCTTAATAAACTTCCATTTTCTTCACCCTCTCTCTACTTTCTCTCTCTAAAACTAAATATGGAGTTCATCATTAATCACCAACCTAGACCTCCCGAATCACATAAATCACTATATTTTCGGTCCTACAATTACTTGTAGGACCTTAGATTAACCAACTTTATCACAAATATAGAGCACAATAAGAAGGAAAGATGGAAAGATGGTGACTTGATATGTATAAATGCAATTCGTATGTATTAGAGAGAGAGATGGAAATATGAGAGCTTTGATTACTAAAACACACACAAATACACACACAAGCACACACCTCAAATGACTCATTTGAGGTGTTTATATAGTAAGAGATGTAACACCCTAATGGGCTTGGATGAGCTTGGTCATGGATTGGACTTTTACATTAAGTATGGACTAGTTGTAATACATAACTTATAACCTATTAGATTAGTCCAAACCATAAGCCCATTGACTATTCTATTGTAATCTACGACACATTACAAAGTTACATGTATGAGAATGACCATCACTTCTAAATACATATTTTTAATGCTAACAATCTCCCCCTAAGGGTTGGTCATTCGAATGATGCTCCACGTGAGTGGGTCTTCCGTGTTCTTTGTCTTTAACTTTGTGTGTCGTTGTAGAATAGTCTTTAGTCTTTGTTCCTTCATGCTTTGTGATCTTTGATAACTGATTTATCATCGTTCTTTGTTCTTTTGTGATGTGGAGTTATCTGCCTTTCGTCACTTCTGCGTCTGTGGTGGTTGTTTGCCATTCCAACATGCTCATACATCTTTGGACATTGATATTCATATGCACGTAGTTCCCTTTCTTTCACTTTGATCTTTAGTCTTTATACTTTGTAGATTCTTCTTTTTGGCGTAGAATCTTTCTTTGAACTTTGTATTGTATAGATCTTTGAGGGAGCTTTCTTTAACTTCCAGATGTATGTATGAGCATGTGGAATCTGTCGCCACGGAGATGAAGTGTCCCTGCGTATAAACAGTTAGCAATAAAACATCCGGTACTTACAGATAAGAATTAGAGATCGTCAACAGCATAGTGTGAAGACTCCTTCTAACCCTTACCAAGGCCGTTCCCATGTCAGCTACTCTCGAGAGAGCTTACAAGACCTACTTAGTAGCTCAATGACTGGGTGAGTCGTTGGGGATCACTCCACGACTGTAGACCGTTTGAAACCACCGCGAACACTAAGCGTAACCCATAAGGAATTACCGAAGTGACCTGCTGTCAGGGCTGTTTGATGTTGACCCTGGCAGGAATTTCCATTCAATCATTGAGAAATACTTTCGTAATCCTCTCATAAACGTTCTGGCAGATTGCTAAGATCTGCGTAGGACTCTTAAGTTTACATCTTGCGTCCTTAATGTTGAACAACCAGTGTAGAAATATCATGTGTTCCTATGAGATCTTTTGATGAATCTCGGGGCTCTAGACTCGATAAGTGCACATTTGGTTTCCTATGCGGAGATTAGGGAGAGGTCTCCTGCTTCAATATCAATCATCTCTATGAGACAGATCGATAGATTACACCGGTTCCCTGTGAGAATGAAACAAGTACCTTTTAAGAGATACCCGAGTGGTTAAGAAGGTTTAGTGCAGTGCGTCACTGGGTCCATGACGTCTTTGTCTTCAATACCGGTGTCACCTTAGTAACAACCAGTAGCATATGAATTGTACCCGGTGTCTGCCCTAAGGTTGACCATTTGGAGGGCTATTTCTTTTCACCCTTTTTTCATAACTTTTCTTTTTAATTCTTCAACCCCTTCTTTCTCCTTTCTCATTTTCTCCTTTTTTCAATCATACCTAAGGACTTCTAGTTCTAGTCTATTGGATTTGTCCTTGGGTAGATCCCTCCGGCTCTGGCGGATCATAGGACGGTTTTTCCTAACCTTAGTCACCTTATAACTCCATGACTATCCTATTGTTGCCATGAAACTATTTATGAAAAATCTCTCAAAGTGTTTATGATAATAAAACACATTGTTGACACTTCGAGAGTTTTGCATTTCTTTTGAAGGACTCCCCCTTCACATGTGCTCATGAATTTTTAAGAAATTTGCACATGCGAGAGGAGTTTGCACTTTTGAATTGATCCACTTTCAGCGAACATGACCGATTCGAGACACGCTTACATCACTAGTTAGACTAGCTTGAAGTTATTACCCGTCCTGGTCAAGTCCAAAGAAAGTCTCTCGATACGGTACACTCTACTCAGACAAGTCCTATTCGAGACACGCTTACATCACTAGTTAGACTAGCTTGAAATTATTACCCGTCCAGGACAAGTCTTTTCGATTACTGACATTTTAAGCTTCGTCAATTCATTGGTACTATCTGAGTCGAGCTCTTTTGAGATTCAGTCACAAACTTTAAACATCTTTGATCACATTTTAATCATGTCTTCTCCCCCTCAAAAATAGCATAGCGTGATATTTTTGATATCAACAGATTAAGAAAAAGCTTTTGGAGAGAAAGACAGATTCTGCATGAATTTGGAACATTTTTTCTTTTTATACTCCCCCTTAATGATAGCATATTTAAAATTAATTAAGGGTTTTGAGGGAGTTATCTTGAGTACTAATTTTGAGAGATTTTGAGAAATCTTTTGAACAATCTTGAAAAAGTGCTCAAGAATTTTGTTTGAAAACGAGTTTATGCTTGAAATCTTTTTCGTTTGTTTAGACTCGAACTTTTTGAAAAAGAGTTCGTCATTGAACGTACGAGTCCTTGATTTGAAAATAATCAGAAGTCAACATTGAACGTACGGGTTTCGTATTGAAGTATACGAAAGCCATAGTGAAGAAACTTTTGAGAAACGACATGTTTTAGAAAAACATTAAAAAAGAACTCCCGCTCAAGCATCTGTACATATCCGTATCATTGTTGAATGACATTTCTAGAAACGTACAAAATATTGATTTATACGAGAGACATGTCGTGAGAAGAATATTTTTGGATTTTTTTGATTTTATATTGTTTTTGTATTTTTTGAAAGTTTTATATTTTTGTATTTTGTTTTTGTTGGTTTTTCAAATTTTGTATTTTGTTTTTTTTCAAAAATATTTATAGCGAAGCGATTTTGAAAACTTTTTCAAGAAGATTCGAGAAGACGTTCTAGCTCCTCAGGAGTTAGGCTTCGCATGCCAATTCATCGAACTAAATAGTCAAACCTTTCTTTTGGAAGGGCTTTAGTAAAAAGATCGGCGAGTTGGTAATCAGTCTTAACGAAAAATAATTCAACAGTACCCTCTTCCACATGTTCTTTGATGAAATGGTAGTGGACTTTGATATGCTTCGTCTTAGAGTGATGTACGGGATTGCACGAGATGGCTATGGCACTTTTTGAGTCACAATACATAGGTATTCTGTCAAAAGTAAAGCCATAATCTGTGAGCTATGTCCTCATCCAAAGAACTTGGGCACAACACGCAGATAGAGACACATACTCGGCTTCGGCGGTTGATAGTGCAGTACAATCCTGTTTCTTTGACGACCAGCTTACAAGCTTTTCACCCAAAAATTGTGCTCCACCTGATGTACTCTTTGCTGTAACTTGATCACCAGCATGGTCTGCATCTGAAAAAGCTGTTAGATTAAACTCCGAATCCTTCGGATACAAAAGTCCCAAGTTAATGGTGCTTCGTAGGTACCGAAAGATCCGTTTAACCTCTTTGAGGTGAAGTTCGGTAGGCTTTGCCTGAAACCGTGCTAATAGACATACAGCAAATTGAATATCGGGGCGGCTAGCAGTTAGGTACATGAGAGAACCGATCATGCTCCGATATTTCTTCGGATCGATAGGTTTCCCAAACAAATCAGCACCTATTTTTGGTGAAGTGACCATTGGTGTACCAACAGAATCACAGTTTTCCATTCCATGTTTTTTCAAAATCTCTATTGTATATTTAGCTTGATTGATAAAAATACCACGAGGGGATTGATGGATTTGTAAACCCAGAAAGAATTTTAGTTCCCCCATCATGGACATTTCAAATTTACTTTTCATGAGATTTTCAAAATGTTTTGAATGGTTAGGATTGGTTGATCCAAAAATAATGTCATCCACGTAAATTTGAACGATCAAAATGTCATCTTTGAACTTTTTGATAAACAAGGTGTCATCAACCGTTCCTTTTGTGAAATTGTTTTTGAGCAAGAAAGATGATAGTTCGTCATACCACGCTCTTGGAGCTTGTTTTAAACCATAAATTGCTTTCTTAAGCTTGTAGACGTAGTCTGGATGATCTCTGTCGATGAATCCCTCTGGCTGACTCACATACACTTCTTCTTTCAGAGTTCCATTCAAGAATGCAGTCTTAATGTCCATCTGATAGACTGTGATGTTTTTGTGAGCTGCGTAGGCTAAGAAAATCCGGACTGCTTCAAGTCTAGCTACAGGCGCGAATGATTCTTCGAAATCTATCCCTTCTTCTTGTGGATATCCTTTAGCCACGAGACGAGCTTTGTTGCGAATAACAGTCATTTCCTCATCCAGTTTGTTCTTCCACAACCACTTGAGATCAAGAACTCGTTTATCAAGTGGTCGTTCAACAAGTTCCCAACTATCATGTAACAGGTATTGAAGAAATTCCTCCTGCATCGCTTCAATCCATGGGTTTTCTGCCATTGCTTCCCGAATGTTCTTTGGTACTTTGGTGCTTATTGAGCAAATGTAAATGCACAATTCGAGATCGGTGGCAAGTTGTCTCCTCGTCTGAACTGGCTTTGAAGGTTCACCAATAATATGTTCTATTGGATGGTCTTTTGTCCATTGAAACGTAGAAGGGTACCTTTGGTTGAACGAATGTGTGTTAGATGGTTCTTGTAACCTCGAAGAAGATTCAGCAGAGTCTGATGCAAACGGGTTTTCAAATACTTCTTCTTCTTCTTCTAACGCAGCATCGTTTGAATTATTTGTTGGTTCTTCTTGAAAATTTGTGTTTTGGTTTTGCTCATCAACTCTTGGTATTTCAGTGTCAAGTACTGGAGTTGCTTGAGTAGATGTAGATGATGTTGATGTAGTTGGTGCTTCAGCTTCGATTGTGGTAGATGCATCCTGTGGTGGTAGTGGTGGTTGATGGTTTTGAGAAGGTGCAGCGGAATGTTGTTGAGATGCATTAGTCGAAGTTCCACCATAGTATTCATCAAACATTAACTCGAAAAAATTTTCCAGTTCTTGTTCTGAAGGATTATCCGTGTTTGTTGACTGAGCTCCTTGAGGTACGAGTCCTGAACTGATGTGTCTAGAAGTCTGCATGTTTGGTGCGGGTCCTAATCCGTTTTGATTAGAAGCCATTGGATTAAGCGCGGGTTCTAGAGCGTATCTCTCAGAAGCCATTTGTGAAATCTCGTCAAACTTCACATTCATCGTCTCCATTATCTTTTTCGTTCTTCTATTATACACCCTGAATGCCCTCGAGTTTTCTGAATATCCAATGAAGATTCCAATATCACCCTTAGCTTTTAACTTCCCTAGATCTTCTCTATCATTTGTCGGATAGCACAAAGCGCCAAATACGTGAAGATAAGAGATGTCAGGTTTACGGTTGTTCACTAGCTCATATGGGGTTTTATTGAATCTTGGATGGACTAGGGATCGGTTTTGAGTAAAACAAGCAGTGGCTACAGCATCAGCCCATAAGAATAGTGGTGCACTAGAAAAAATTAGCATTGTGCGAGCAGCTTCCACAAGAGTTCTATTTCTTCTTTCAACTACCCCATTCTGCTGTGGAGTTCTAACAACTGATGTTTGGTGTGTGATTCCAACATCTTCAAGGTAAGTTCTTAACTCCTGGTTTGTAAATTCTGTGCCATTGTCTGTTCTTATAATCCTTACTGGAGCTTGAAGTAGAACTTGAATACGCTTCAGAAAGGTGATGATGATGCCTGGTGCTTCGTCTTTTGATCTCAAAAACTTTACCCAAGTATATCTTGAATAATCATCAACAATAACAAGAATATACTTCTTCCCATTAATGCTTTCAACTCTCATTGGGCCACATAAGTCTATGTGCAACATATGTAACCTTGTTTCCGAACTGGGTACGGTTTTGGGTTTATATGATGCTCTTTTACTTTTTCCTTGTTCACATGATGGACATAGGTGTTCCTTGGTGTATTTGAACTTAGGAAGACCGGTGACGATGTTGTCTTTGGCTAACTTGTTGATGGTGTCGAAATTGAGATGGGATAAACGTCTATGCCACAACCAGGACTTAGTTTCGGTTGCCCTTGTCATAAGACAAATTGGTGATGTAGAAGCCATTTGGTTGATGTCGATAGCGTACAAGTTTGTACCACGATTACCAGTTAAGAGATCGTCACCAACCAAATTTCTTATAAAAACCGTGTTTCTTCTGAATGCAACTTCTAAATCCGCATCACAAAACTGCCCAACTGAAAACAAGTTGTGTCCCAATCCTTCGACGTAGTAAACTCGAGTGATTAAAAAATTCTCAAACTGAAGATCTCCATAACCCTGAATAGCTGCTACATGATCATTTCCAAATCGTACAGTTCCCATGAATTTCCAGACAAAATTGATCAGCAGCTTTAAATTCCCGGTCATGTGCTTGGAGCAACCCGAGTCGACGATCCAAAGACATATTTCGATAACCTGCCAAGAACAGAAGAGTTTGTATTTGGAAACCGTGTTGAATTTGGTTCCATGGGGTTAGGAGTAAAAGGAGAATCACACTCATAGACAGTTGCTACTTGTTTAGCTTGAGTTATTTCTAATTTGCCGTCCTTAAGAGTGAACTCTCTACCCGTCGGAATCCACATACAAAACTTAAGATAGTTCCTAGGCATTCGACTAATAGTGGTAGTCCTAAATCGTGCAACTAATCGTTCTATGGATCTGGATCTAGCACTAGGTCTTTTTGGAACATCCTTCTGTTCAGGCGTAACATTCACATTCTTAGAAACACATTCATCATGAACATCATTAATTAAACATTTCTTGCATATTAAACAAACAGAGTCATTACATGCATTAGAACCAGTACTTTCGACATTACATTCAGATGAATCATGTTTCTTATTACAAAGCGATAAATTCCTAGGGTGTTCTTCTACTTCTTCAACTTTATTCTTGCTACTACTCTTAGAGACAGGCGAGACTCTATTGTTCCTTGTATTGCTCTTAGGCTTTAGTCTGCTGCTCCTAGAGGTGCTTTCTAATCCTGTAGAAGGTAAGGCACACACGTTAGGATTTATATTGTTGTCCTTTTTAGCATCACTAGACTTTTTAGAAGTATCCTTTTTGCACTCATTTGTCTTAGAAGTGGAGGCAGACGCATTAGTGGGACTAATCCTAAAAAGGCCAGGTGCTATCACTTTTGGTGTTTCGACAACCGCTTTTCCTTTATCAACAATCTTTTCATTTTCACTTTGCTTGGGCAAGGGTGTTGGAGTGACTGGTTTTGTCAAATTCTTTTTCTCATCGACTTTTGGAGCAAACCTTGAAATTGACATCTTTGGTTTTTGAACCGTGTTTGAAACATTTGGTTTCTCCGAAGTCGACGGTTTTGCAAACTTAGTTTCCCCACCCTTTCCTTTTTGACTTTCAAGTTGAGTCCTCAAAAGATCATTTTGCTCTTTCATGTTCTTTAAGGCACGCTCATACGACAATTTGTCATACTTGCATTCTTCCTTTTTTCGATCAAGTTGTTTAAAATATGACACATTTTCTTTTTCAAGCTTTATAAGAGCATTTTCATATTTTGAAACAATTTCGGAGGTCTCGGCTCTCAGTCTTTCATCGTCTTGAACAGAATATGTTTGTAAAATGATGGACATAATGTCAGTGGTCATAACAGCTTCGAAGAGAGAATCATTTAGGTTTTCCAAAACATTCATGTTTTCACGAGCATCATTAGCTTCGGTTACCAGGGATTTGTGGTCCTTGACAAAGTCGGCCGTTTCTTTTAAGAAAGCTTGTTCAAAATTTTTTACACTCGCGCTGATGTTATTCAGTGGAATAGTAATTTCGTTTTGAAACACCTTTTGCTGTTCGATGTGAAAACTAGAATGCCAGTTGTTAATATCGATGGAAGTTTTAGATTTAACAATTTTTTGAAGTTCTTGAATTCTCATTTTAACGTCATCGAGAATGTTTCTTGCCTCACTTGTTTTAAAAGTGTTGTTAGAGGAATTTTGTTCCAGTTTTGAAAGAGACTTGGAAACAACTTTCTTTTTAGACAAGAATTTCGCAAATGGTCGTTTTATGGAAAACGCAGGTGGTTCTGTTTGTGGAACAAAAGTGATTCCCGAAAGTTTGTTCAATTTGTTGTAATCAATGGGTTTCAAATCCTTTTGTTTCATTTTATTAATGCTCTCTTCGACATGTTCAATCGTTAGCACAGAATCCCGAACGACGGGAGGATCATGTTTGGTATAAATCACATTACCATTGTACAAAACATTCTGTTCTTGCTGAGCTTTCTTGAGATTACAAGGGGTGTTGTTACCGAGAGCCATTTTATGTTTCGTATGGTAAATCGGATTAGTTTGATTTGAAATCATTTTCATTGTTTGACTCGACTGCCCCGACTTAACCACTAACTCTTCTAAATGAGCAATCATGTGTTCTGACTCTACGATTTCTTCCAAAAGTTTGTCTTCTTTCTTTGCAAAATCCTTTTTCAACTCATGCATTTCTTTTTCAAGATTGGAATAAGCTGTTTTTTGTTTAGAAAGTTGGTTTTGTAAATCAGAAATTTCCGTGTTTAAAGATTTTATCTTTTTGAGAGAATTAACATCAAGTGTGTCAAACTTAAGTTGCAATTTTTGTTTCTCTGAAACGGAATTTTGATAACCAGTTTCTAATTCAGACAATCTTTTGTTATGAAATTCAAAAGCTTTAACGGTAGATTTGTAACTCTCAAGCTCAGCGGTCAATTTAACATTCGCGGCCTTAACATCGCGATTGACCTTTTGCACATTCTCAATTTCAATACGACAATTATTCAATAATGATTCAAACAAAGCACGTGTTTCCTCATCATTCTCAGCATGCTGTGAAACAAAGCCTCCATTATGATTCATATCTGGAGTTGCTGAAGGAGTATTGCTACTACTTGGCGTGTCCAGGAATGTATCATAAGTGGGTGCTTGCTTCTCAAAATGTTGTTCCTCATGAGGAGACATATCAAATATGTCATTATTGTGACATGTGTTGAAATTAGATACCTCAGATGGTGCATTGGTGTCATAAACAGGAAGTGTGTCAGAATCCGTGTCAAACTTAGCTTCCTGAAGATTCGCCATGAATATGCAGTTCGCATCGATATCTTCTCTATCTTCCATGTCATCCATAAGAGCCATAAAGTCATTCTCCTCTGCATTCAACTGAAATCCTGCCTCTGCCTTTTGTGCCAATATAACTGCTTTCTGCAAGTACGCTAGATCTTTCTTGTTTGGCTTAGTAGGACAGTTCCTTGCCATATGACCTACACCCTGGCAGTTGAAACACTTTACCGGATTACCCTGATTCATATTTCCCAAATTCCCAACTACTGGAGCTGCAACATTTCTATTCTGATTACCCATTGCCTGATTACTAACATTCTGACCCCTCTGATTTCCAACAAACTGACCCAACTGATTCCCTGCATTCTGACCATACTGATTCCCTGCATACTGACCTGCATTCTGCATATTATGATTCCCCATGTTAATTCCAGTGGCATATCCTTGCTGATTCCCATAAACTCCAACCATTTGGCCTTCGTTGCCCATATTGAAACTTGGCTGAGCGATCTGCCTGTTGCGAGTATTCGATGAAATCCTTTGGTTGTTGTTTGTTGGTGTAGAATAGCGTCCTTGGAATGCCTTTGTCAGAAAAGCAAACGCTTGAGTCAATGCTGCAGCAGCTTCATCATTGTCAGTGAATTCAGGTTCTTGGAATTGTGGGTATGTCTGTTGTTGAATAACTTCCTGTTGTTGTGGGTAGAATTGTTGTTGGTAGACCGGTGATGGTTGTTGAATGTATGATGGTTGCATGTAGTTGTGAATGGATGATGATGGTTGTTGAGTGTTCACTTGTAATGGTGTTGGTGTATTAGCAATTAGTGCGAGAGGATCATGATTCTTTGCCAATCTTTCGTTCCTAACTTCATTAGCCTCAGCTTGGTTTTGCTTCAGAAAGTCATAGAGTTGATCATAATTCACCTGATGTAAGTCCTTTGTCTGATTAACAATTGTAACATAACGACCCCATTCTTCTGGAAGGTTATTGATGAATTTGATGTTTGTTGCAATTGTTCGAGGTGTCAACTTGTTTCTGATTAACTCATTCATCAGCGTGCAAAACCTTGTGTAGTATGACTCAATCTGTTCACCTTTAGTGGATGTGAAGTTCTCCCATTCAGTAAGAAGTTTGTTCTCAACGTCTTGTTGTCCAATCTCTGTTCCATGACAAATCCTTCTAACACGTTCCCACATAGCATGAGCAGTTTCACAGCTGTCGACCGCAGCAAAGATCTCCCGAGGTAATCCAAGTTGGATTAGATGCATTGCCATATCATCAGCTTTGATCTGCGCCTTGTCTTCATCAGTGTAATCTTCTTCTGTTTGTAAACGCATGTATGGTTCAGTAGGATTTGTTGAGTTTGGATCACCGGCAACTTGAACTTGTCTTGGCTGAAATGGACCCTTCTTAATGGAGTTGAGCATGAGGTTACCATCAGTCTTAGTTCTGATGTAGCGAAGCATGCGGCTTGTCCATGGGAGATATCCACCTTTTTCAAGCATAGGAGGTCGGTTTTCCGCACCGGCTGCATGAATATCTTGCTGAGATGCCATTGATGAAGTGTAGATGGATAAAGTTGATTCTTGGATCGTTCCAACGAAATAGGAGTAGAGTTTAGAGTGAGTTGATGCAAGTTTTTATGGTGAAAATTTTGACTGAAAACCTTAAAACCTCAATAACTTCTTCTCGGAGCGTTTTTAGGCCTCGAAACTTCGCCTAAATTGATAAATCATTTAGCGTGTCGTTCTCTTCTGTCTGACGGTCGTTTTGACAGCTGATTCGCCGAAAACGGAGTTACGGTTCAAAAGTTATGGCCGTTTGAAGTTTGGTCGTCAAAAACCTCACTTTTGTCAAAATTCTCGAAACTTCAGTGATTTTGAAACTTTATGAATTGCGAAACTTTGAAGATTGCAAAATTTTGAGATGTTCTCGAAAATCTCTGAAGTTCTCGATAAATTCTGATGTTCTCGAAAAAATTGAAAAATTCTTGATAAACTCTGAAGTTCTCGATAATCTCTGAAGTTCTCGAAAAAATTGAAAAATTCTCGATAAACTCTGAAGTTCTCGATAATCTCTGAAGTTCTCGAAAAAATTGAAAAATTCTCGATAAACTCTGAAGTTCTCGAAAAACTTGTGATTATCTCGAAAACCCAGTTTCACAAGAAATTTCGAAATTATACAATTTCGAAATTTTAGCCCGAAAGTCGAAGTAATTTCTTTCTTATACAAGAGAGAAAATACCGAGTATCCAATTTTGAGCACGAACGGAGCCTTTTCTTGTGTTCTCGAAAAGTTGTCAAAGTGTGATTTCGAAATTAGGACAGTTTTTTGTATAAGCAAAAAGCACACCCAAACGACTTTTGCAATCCAAGATTCTTATACTTCTAAGCTTAAAAACACCAAAACTTGTAGAAAGTTGCAAACTTGATGATTTTTATGAAACTATTGAAGATCTCGAAAACAAGTACAAAAACAAGATCCGAATTTTTTAAGCTAAAATCTTCAAAAAGATTGAAACTTTCTTGTTAGATAAGGTTTATAACACTAGTTTGTAATCAAAAAAGTGTTAAAAACCAAAAAAAAAAAAGAAAAGTAAGAATTTTTTAAAGAAAAAACGTGTAGAAAGCTTTAAAAATACGAACCAAACAACCTCTTAACCCTCCTAAATCATTGTTAGGCGAGTGATACCACTTGTAGGACCTTAGATTAACCAACTTTATCACAAATATAGAGCACAATAAGAAGGAAAGATGGAAAGATGGTGACTTGATATGTATAAATGCAATTCGTATGTATTAGAGAGAGAGATGGAAATATGAGAGCTTTGATTACTAAAACACACACAAATACACACACAAGCACACACCTCAAATGACTCATTTGAGGTGTTTATATAGTAAGAGATGTAACACCCTAATGGGCTTGGATGGGCTTGGTCATGGATTAGACTTTTACATTAAGTATGGACTAGTTGTAATACATAACTTATAACCTATTAGATTAGTCCAAACCATAAGCCCATTGACTATTCTATTGTAATCTACGACACATTACAAAGTTACATGTATGAGAATGACCATCACTTCTAAATACATATTTTTAATGCTAACAAGTATCCCATCGGTTCTCCACCGCCTATCATCCACAAACCAATGGGCAGGTCAAAAACACCAATAGGGCTATTAAAAGAATACTTGAAAAGACGGTTAGTCAAAATAGAAAAGACTGGTCATTTAAACTCGACGAAGCCTTGTGGGCATTCCGAACCACCTACAAAACACCTATTGGAACGACCCCGTTTCGCATGGTGTATGGTAAGGCATGTCACTTACCAGTGGAATTAGAACATAAGGCTTATTGGGCGCTTAAGACATGTAACTTAGATTACACAATTGCTGGAACTAATAGGTTCTTGCAATTACACGAGCTTGATGAGCTTAGGTTAGAAGCCTACGAATCTTCCATCACATATAAAGAGAGAGCAAAAAGATGGCATGACCAGAGAATTAAGAAACCCAAAGAATTTTCAGAGGGAGACAAAGTCCTATTGTACAATTCTCGGTTGAGATTATTTCCGGGAAAACTTAAGTCTAGATGGTATGGACCATTTACGGTGAAGAATTCCTCTAAAACTGGAGCCGTGGTGTTATTAGACGATGAAGGTAGGGAATTTACTATTAACATACAACGTGTAAAACATTATCAAGAAAATAACAATGAAATGATTAGTGAGGAGGATGTGACGTTTGATGATGAGGTCACGTAGTAACCCATGACCTTGAGTCTAGCTACAAGACTCGTAAATAAAGAAAAGCGCTTCTTGGGAGGCAACCCATGTTTTGTGTGATTTTATTTTGTTTGTTTGTTATTTGCTTCCGTATGCATGCTTTATTTTTATTGTTGGTAGATCATGTTTCTCAATTAAATAGTGGAAATACTTTACTTTGTTGTTTTGGCCTAGTCTTAACTCCACCTAAAAGTATTTTTTGCAAAAGATAAGTGTAAGGGGAAACCCCAAATATGTTTTCAAGAAACAAACCGATCATGATTCTCCACAATATTAAATGAACATGTATATTCGTATTTGTTAGAGTCAAATGCTTGTATCGAGTCATAATGAAGTTTTGCAGGATTTTCCAGGAAGTGAGACCAAGTTTTTCCAGAAATTTTCTGGAAACTTAACATAAGAATTTCTGCAGGTCACTTCTGACGGCGTCACGTGTAAAAATCTGAAAATTTTACCGGTTTTGTTTTTCTAACGGAGTCTTATGGTTTTTGTGAATTATTAAGTTTTATAATCTCCAGGAAATCTGCAAACTTCATTCCACAAGCATTATATCTTATTTTATTTTCTAGGATTTAATAACTTATATAGGTTGCCTCCGATTTTATGCGAGGTTGTCTTGTCTATTTTCTCAGGATTCACAGGTTATGTATGATATATTCTGGAAGGGAAGCTTTGATTGTTCATTTTCTTGGAGGAAGATTTAACCTGGCCACCTTATTATCCATACCGAGCGAATCAAGGGAGTATTTGATTTATTCTTTTTACTTTTTCACTTTTACATTCTTTACTTGAACATTGGGGACAATGTTCATCTTAAGTGTAAGGGGAGGGTAAAATGATGATACCTTACATGTACACTTTCGCTTGAGTTTATTTTGTTTGATGGTAGATGTGTAATAAAACTATGAGAAATACTTGTTAGTGTAATTTTAGCGCCAAATTTAAAATTTTTTACAACATTTAGGAGTGAAACTTTAGCCATAGCAAGCGTCTCATGGATAGGAGATTGTATGACTAGCACAAAACCGTATATTCAGAAAAATTTTTCACCCAAATATGTGAGGTTCGCCTTTAGATTTGATAGAAAAAGCATTTACTATTAGTGCTTATGAGTGTACCGGTAGCATTTAGATTCTAGAACTTGCGTTAGTGATGCATCCCGAGACTGCTAGTGAGACTACATTCGTGTAGTAGGATTTACTACATGATAAGAGGCATTAGGATCACCCTTTTGTTAAACCCGTATCATGATTACTTGACCATTTAAGTCATATTACTTGGCTAGTTAAGTCAACTAATTTTCCCACACCCTTAGCGTTGTACTCATTTTTAGTACACGAAACCCCTAGTACCCCCTCCGAGCCTATCTTTTCGTTTCTAACTTTAAGCATTTTACTTAAAGGAAGAATTTGTTACACCCCACTTAAATGTACACCCAAATCGCCTTAGCCTTCCGTGTATGCGCTCATCTTTAGTGCATTATTGTTATTTGTTAAACCCTAAGTTAACTATCTAATTGATTACATGGTTGGTAAGTCGAGTCATATCCTTGTACATATTGTTTTGGGACGATTGGGACTCATGGGTTAGTACTTATTTTATGAAGTAATGGGAAGAACATCATTTATTACCCCCATATGTGCGTTAATCTTAAAAGTGCTCCAAGTGTTTTGATTTTCTTAATTCGAGTCATTAGATTAGTTTATTGTAAAGTATGTAAAGATTCAAGTGTAAGGGGAAATGTTCATTCCCTATGATGTATTATTTTGGATGGTAGGGTAAGAGTGTATGCAAAAAAAAAAATAAAAAAATAATAATAATAATAATAATAATAATAATAATAATAATAATAATAATAATAATAATAATAATAATAATAATAATAATAATAATAATAATAATAATAATAATAATAATAATAAAAATCGAAAAAACAAAGAAAAAGGAAAAAAAATAGAAAAAGAAAAGAGAAAAAAAAAAAACATACGGACTACCGTCCCTTTTTATTCTATGTTCATTTTATGTTTTTGTTATTTTTCATTTATTAGCTTAAGTCGAGTCTAGTCTTGGCTTAGCAACGCCACATTATACATGTAATTAACCAAGATTGTTAACTCGCCACCAGTAAAGACTGTCTATATCCAACAAAACCGTGTATTTCATATCCCTACACCTAACGTTACAACCCTTTAAAAGACCTCTTTGATAGTTTATCCTAGGTGCTTACGCCATGTGGTGGAGGTTTGATCCTTTCCCAAGCCTATGGTAATCTATTTTTCTATGACAGGTAGTGAGAGATATCTTTCGTTTCCATATTGTAATTTATACTTTATTACACCCGAGAGATGTGAGTATTTAAACACTATTTGTGAGGTGCTAGCGTATGACCTCCGTGCTTGTCTATTGGTCTTTAATGGAACGATTATTTGTTGTAATTACTTTTATATTAGTATTAAATGACCCCTAACTTGTATTTTGATTAGAATAAAAGCGCATTTGCTTGAGGACAAGCAAATCTCAAGTGTAAGGGTATACGATGAGGCGAAAAATGAACCACTTTTAGGGGGTCATTTAAGCCCGGAATTGAATTTATTTGATCAAATATTGCCTTAAATCGTTCCTTTTGTGATTTTAGGTACTTTGGGAGAGAAATCTGGAAAATGAAGCAATTCGGACGTTTTTTGAGCATAAAAGTGAAGAAAACGCCAAAGTCTTAATTTTTCTTGCTGGGAACAGTAGGTGACGGCGTCAAGAAGGAAATTCTGACGGCGTCAAGAGTAATTTTCATGACTACCCAGTACAGAATTCAAGGTGTCACAAGGTAGAGCGTCAATAGTAAAATACGTGACGGCCTGGAAAATGTTATAATGTGACGGCGTCAAAAGTAGATCAAGGCAGTCCGAGAATTCTTTTGGCGGCGAGATGACGGCGTCACCAATTTGGTCTTGACGCCGTCAGCCTCAATTTCCTATATATAGTTTTCTAATTTTCATTCATAAAAAAGAGAGAAGTTTTGGAGAAACCCTAAGGCCGAACTTAGTACGAATTTTACAGGTTTTTCAAGGGTTTTCAGCCCTTGAACCCCTTCATGTGTAATTGAGATAAATATTCTTTTAATTCAATCAATATGTCTATGTGTTGGTTGTCTATATCTTGTTTTTGTCTTAATTCCATCATGCTAGGGTAGATCTATCTTGTGTTTGCTTGGATCTAATGAAACCTAGATGTTAATTATGTGTTGATTACTTGTTTATGGTTGTATTGGATGAATGATTTCGATGTTAGGCTTAAGAAAACTGGCAGATCTCCAAATGGTAACATGCTTGAACGTCTTAGAAAACATGAACTGACGTGCACTAGGTTTTATTGGTTGTATTTAATGCATGAGTAAATTCTAATGATCCCATGTTAGGAGCTTCTTATCCGGCTCGACATAGGAGTGAAGTAGGCACTCATAGGATTGGGGAATTAAGTGCGCCACCCCATGAATGGTATTAAGGAATACAATCCGTCATCCACGCAACTATAACAAGTAATTAACGTGTAAAAGATATCTAGGGAGTAGTGAAATCTAAGTAAACACAACTTCTCCATTTATTGCTCACAACCTTAGTTAATTTAGTTTATTTTCATTTCTAGTATTTTATTTTGATTGTATCTTTAGTATTGGGTTAGTTGGCTAGCAACTAATTCCGCCCAAATCCTTTAAACCCGAGATTTTTACTTGCTTTCTAAAAAAAATATAAAAATACAAAAATAATCATCCTTCATCTCTAGAACTAGTATTTAGGTTTTCTAATCCTAGCGACACTATTCCTAGCTGAACGATCAATCCCCCGGTACTTGTCACTATACTATACTACAACGATCAGGTACACTGCCTGGTGGGGGTTGTAAGCTTCTCAGGATCCCTTGAGAGGTAAAGCCTGGTGCGATTCCCACGTATCGGCCCACTTATAGTGGACTTGGGCATTATTAGTGTTTATCATTTGGGCTCGTGGCCCAAATATAGACTATACGTCATCAGCTAGCAACATACTTCTCTTCTCTAAACATGAAAAAGAATGAGTACAATTGGAATTCAATAAATTGCTTGGCCATGTATTAATTGTTCTAGAATATTATTGTGTATGGTAATGAATTGCAATTCTGGAAAAAACTTGCACTTTTGTATATGATTAAATTATGGGAAAATCAATTTAATGTATTATTATTTTTTTTAATCATAGCTATTAACTAGATCGGTTATCTAGTTTAAAACCGATCTAACTACCCTCAAAAACCAACATTAAATAAATCGGTTATTCGTTATTAACCGTTCTTTATGAAATGTTAAAAAGATCGGTTTTGAACCGATCTATATATGTACCGGCTCATAAAGATCACCCTTAGATAGAGTGGTTGGTTACCGATCTATATAAGTCTTTCTAACCGATCTATATATGTGGCTTTTTTTGTAGTAGTGGGTGTTTGCAGTTGATGGGCGTCGGCCGGGTTAATCAGATTTTAGGGGTATTGTTTCCTCATTTTTCATAGGTTCAATAGACGTTCAATAGGTTTAATATCTATAAACAAGTTCAAGTTTAACCAATAATGATTCATTTATCTTCAAGGGTTAGTAATATTATGTCACAACGTTTTTGTTCAGTGTAATTAAAAAAATTTCGCTTGCATATGTATATAATTGAATTTTCCGATTATATCAACATCAGAGTAAAAGAAATTATCTCACATATTGTTTGCTTTTTGAATAAAAGGTAATGTTGACATTGAAATAAATATATGATTTGATGGAAAATGTCTTGTCACACAAAGTTCTTCCTTGGCAGATGCATTCAATGAAAACTGAAAAGTTCTAATCCAACCCCTTTGTCTTGCATCTTATCTTCTTGCTCTCTCATTTCCATATATATATATCTAGGGTTTTTCTAACTTGTGCCCTGGGGGCACAAGTTAAGCACACCAAAAGAACAGTGGGTCCCACGAAAAAGTACAAGAAAGTACTGAGGGACCCAAGAATTTTGTTGTACTTTCTTGTCCTTTCTTGTACTTTCTTGTACTTTTTTTGTGGGACCCACTGTCTTTTTGGTGTGCTTAACTTGTGCCCCCAGGGCACAAGTTAGAAAAACCCATATATCTATGTACAGTAATCATGCATATAAAAAATTTATAGTAAGAAATAAACATTACCATTCAAAATATGTTGCTAAACTAAAAGTTTCTTAGTGATCATATATAATATATCTGTGTGTGATATTAACTAGTTAAAACTTGATATATCCATACGACTAAGTTGTAAAGATCTTAAAGACCGTCGAGCTAAGTTGTAATCTTAGTGTTTTACGAGTCATCTCTCGTTGCTAGTTCTGTACATACTCAAATGAAGACTTAAGTTTTCTTTAGCATGTACATACATTACCATAATTCTTTCTGGATTTGCCTACTCATATAAACCTTGTAAACCTACCAAGGAAAAATTCACACAAAACTTAGCTTAGAAAAATAAAATAAAAGCATTGCTAAAAATTCATCATTTCATTGTTTTATATTTGCATGCATATATATACATCCAACACATAAATATAACAACAACAACACATGCATGATGCATCCATTGGTCCCCTCTTCTCTCTGAACAATCTACAACAAACTTTTAAAATACTTTTATAACTATTTAATCTCTTCCAACCCCCCAAACCATCCAAACACACACATCAATATCATTCTTTCATTGCAATCTAAATCAATGAAACCATATAATTACACTCTCTTTAAAGCTAAACAACCCCTCTATTTCTAGACTCATAGACTTACCATTTTGTTTCATATAATCCATACATTCATGAAATCATAGATAAATGTGCATTATTAGCTTTTAGCTCTTCTGAAACACTAGACATAACCTCTTTCTATACCTGTAGCCTTTGGTATAAAACAATATGGAAATGAGACCACTTTTTTTTAGCTTCTTTATATGAGTTAAGTTTTTCCTTATTTGTTGTTTTCTTGTTGAAATCTAACTGAGTTTCTTTATATATTTGCACATTTGAGTTAAATCTCATTTGGGTATTCTGATTTGAACTTCATTTCATCTTTTCATTATCAAATCATAGCATCATCATCACATGTGCTCTGTTTTAGTGCTCTGTTTTTTTCTGACTTCTAAGTCTTTTAAGCCCAAATTTGTGAAATACTTTTAAAGATACAAAGTGGGTTCCCTTTACATTTGTTTACCAACTACTCGTAATATTTAGTAAAAAAAAAAAAAAAGTCCCAAGTTTATGATAATAGAGTGTTGAATTGTGTTAAATTCTGGATTTTGAGGTGTTTTAGTGTGAAAAAAACAGAGGATTTTGTGATGGATTCAAGTGGTAGGAGATATGGGTGTTTTGTGATTGTGGTGGTGATGGTTATTGGGTTGAGTGGAGTGTCTGTTTATGGTGAGAATGATGGTGATTCAGTTGGTGCTCCAATGGTGAAAACAGAACAAGAAGCTTTGTATAATGCTATTCAAGGGTTTGTTGGTCAATGGTGGAATGGTTCTGATCTTTATCCTGATCCTTGTGGTTGGACTCCAATTCAGGTATCTTTTTATAAATGACTAATTTACACAATATAAATCTTATGGTGCATACTAGGAATCTTGAGGATTTAATTTAGTGTTTCTTTAAAGTTGTTCTTGTTATTACTTGGATTATTGAGTTTATGATGATGGTTATATATACATGGCTCCTACTCAATCTGACATTCTTTGCATATCTGAAAGTGTGTAACTGTATATCTATATTTGTATGTGTGCATGTGTAAGTAGTTTTGCATTGTTTCTTAAAGTGATTATATGGTTTTTGGCATAATGAGTACAAACTATTTTTTAACAAATTTGTCTAATAAAAAAAATAATCAGCATATACAACAACTATAAATAACACTTACATGCTAAATCTTAGGAACACAATAATTTGATAATCATTTCTCAAAATCATTCTAAATCTTAGAAAAAACAAAATACTTTAAATAGTCAAGAATTCAAGATCATGAAGAGGTAAAGAAAGATGCAAAAGTTGAGATAAAACAGTTAAAAATGAAAGTTTTTTTTCATGAATTTGGTGCTTCTATGATTTTAGTTTTTACCAATTTTTTTGTTTTTTGGACCCGCAAATATACTAAATTTAGCTAACTTACTTTCAATATAAGTCAATAAAAAGTTCAAAATTGCATGAAATCTATCAAAACACCTATTTCATGAAATAAAAGGTCTATCACTTGTAGTCATTTTGATGATAAAATACTAATTATGTCCCCTTGTCTTATTTCCACAGGGTGTTTCATGTGATATTTTTGATGGATTATGGTATGTCACAGAGCTTAACATTGGTCAAATACAAGATAACTCACTTCCTTGTGCTCAAAACCTTGAATTTAAACCACATTTATTTCAACTCCAACACTTGAAAACCTTATCATTCTTCAACTGCATCATTTCCCCTAGCCAAACCCCGATATCGATTGATGCAGTTAAGTGGGACGCGTTTTCAGCCACTTTGGAGTCCATTGAGTTCAGGGCAAACCCGGGTTTGAACGGGCAAATCCCAACTAGTTTTGGTAATCTTAAGAAGCTCGAGTCTATTGTAGTGATCGATAACGGGTTGTCAGGCAGTTTGCCAGCTAATCTTGGTGAGCTGGGTCATTTAAAGAGGTTGGTTTTGTCTGGTAATAAATTTACAGGCAAAATACCAGAAAGTTATGGTAGTTTGAGAGAATTACTGATTATGGATTTAAGTAGAAATAAGCTGACTGGAAGTTTGCCTTAACTTTTGGAGGGTTGACTTCTATCTTGAAGTTTGACTTAAGTAAGAATAAATTAGAAGGTGAAATCCCAAGTGAGATTAGTAATTTGAAGAATTTGACACTATTGGATCTTAGCAACAATAACATTTCAGGTGGTTTTGATTTTGCAAACCAAGAAATGAGTTCATTAGAAGAGTTGATCTTGTCAAACAACCCGATAAGGGGCGATCTTATGAAGTTTAACTGGGAAAATGTTAACAAGCTCGTTGCTTTGGATCTTTCTCACACGGGTTTGACAGGTCAAATCCCAGAGTCGATTTCAATCTTGAAAAACTTAAGATTTTTGGGTTTGAACGATAACAGCCTCTCGGGCAATATCTCGCCAAAAATAGCGGAAATGGCGAGTTTAAGTGCTTTTTATGTTCATGGGAACATCCTCACAGGCGACCTTAAATTCCGAAAAGAGTTTTATCAAAAAATGGGAAGGAGATTCGGGGCGTGGAACAATTCAAATCTATGTTTTCCGGTGACTAAAATGTCAGAAAGCATTCGTCCGTTTGGTGTAAAGGTATGTCGAGAAGGAACATCGTGATACTATCATCATGTTTTCTTCTAGGTAAAAATACTTTTGATGTAATACTTATGTAAGAAAATGATGCTTATTTTGTGCTGAATGAAATATGAATAGATGATTACTAGAAATGTATTTTATTACTACGTATGTGTTACATATTTTAGTGTATGCATGGCCATGTATGTATATAGTAATAAATGTGATGAAAGTGGCTTGAGGGACTGCAAGGTGCATGTCGTGCATGTGGGCTTGGAATAAGGCTGACGGTAGGTTGGTCCGGTCTGGTCCTAACCATGGACCATTTTGTTAGGTTTGCAGATAATGAAGGTACATATGATGTCGACTTTGTAGAGGGCCTTGTTTGTATATAGTTCAGCAATTTTATCCGATAATGGTAACCATAATTTTTGTGGTAATCCCTGCCACATTAATGCCACCTCACTTTTCTCTCTCAAAGACTACACCGCAAGTCCTCCAATCACAATTTGCTAACCATAACTTTGAAAATGTTGGAGGGTGATGCGGTCACCATCAGTTGAGCTAGTGAGAGAACCGGTTGAGTTACTCGGTCGGTTGGCAAGAAAAGGTTGCCATGCCTTGGCCTAACGTTTTCGAAAAGTGGATAAATAAATTGGGTTTTTTTGTCTTCATGTTTTATAAGTAGAGATTTTCTACTTTTCTGCTTTCACTTTTTAGTTTTTAGTTTTTAGTTTTCCAGTTTTGCAAAGTTTTCAAGTTTTTAGTTTTTCAGTTTTCAATTTTCAGTTTTTTTGTTTTTCTAGTTTTCAGTTTTTAGTGTTTTTACTCCATTCGTCGCAAAAAAAGAGTTTACAAACAAAAAGAGGAAGAATTATGATAGGTGTAATTAATACTAGTTTTGATTGGTAAAAAGTCATTTTTATCCTCATAGTTAATATAGAAATAAAAAAATGAGTAATTAATGCAGTTTTGATTATAATGGTAAAGTAGAAAAACTAGTCATAATTATTGTCCATATATAAAAACTGGACACTAATTTTGGAACAAACATAAATAATAAGGTGGACATTTTTTTTATATAGAGGGAGTAGTTTTTCATTTTTCCAGTTTTTTAGTTTTTCAGTTTTTAGTTTTTCCAGTTTTCAGTTTTCAGATTTTCAAGTTTTCTATTTTTCAGTTTTTTATTTTCTGCTTTTAGTTTTCAGTTTTCTGCGATTAATGTTTGAAATCTTTCTTCAATCAATATTTGAAATCTTTTCATAATAAAAAATAAAAAGTCTGAATTTTTAAATATTTCTAATTATAAATGTACTAAATGTATTATAATATAGTATAGATAATATACAAATTAAGAATACTTTTAAAAAAAACAAAGATAAATTTATAAAACATGCAAAAATTTTAAATAAAAAAAGTTACATTTTTTTAAACAAACTAAAAAGAATAAAAATGTTATTTACTTTTAACTAAAAAAAACCCTTACAAAAATCACATGGACTAAATTGCAACAACCATTTAATAATTATCTATCTTTCCTAACTTAAAACACACGCTCGTTGTACAGATACGCATTGAAAAACACACACACTACAACCAGATGGTTGATAAAACAATAACCCAAAGGAACTTGAGGGAACTGTTTGTAAAAAAAAAATTTGTCCATATGTGCGTTTCAATTTGAGTTGTCGTAGTAACGCAGAGCGCAACACAAGCCATCGCCCCGATCGCTGGTATGATAATGTCACTTCAACGCTGGCCACGTCTGACCAACGCCTAAACACACATTATTATACCCAGTGCTCTAACATACATATTATTCTGTTAGCATGATTACTATGTGTTGATTAGAGGAGATCAATAACAACAATTAATATATTGTTGCATGCACTAGTATTTGGCTACTTTCTTGTTGGGATTGCAAGAATCTGTCATATTTTTGTCATCATACACAATACAAGTATTTAGTATTTATAGCCGAACAGTCTAATCATGCCATCCTAGCAAGTAGCTATCGTTAGAACTTGCTTAATACCGTGTTAATGGTGGTGGCCATCACCTCCACGTTAGCGCCAAGTCACTTATTTCTGACCACATTACCATCACCTTTACCTTGTAGTGCTCACCACATTTCTTACCATTTATCTATATTGCACTTATATTGTGTTCTTGAGTTTTTCTAATAAAGAAAAGTAAAGTAATGTGAAGTAAATCTTTTCACCCAACTTTTGGGGGGAACACTTTCCTTTAAAAATCACCAAAATTACACTATTTTCACTCCCTTTTATTTTCTTTTCCTCTTTAAGTCAAGAACACAACTTTTTCTGTTTCTTTTCATTTTCTTTTCTTTCCTTCCTTAATCAATACTCGAGAACACAGAGACAAACAAATGTCCCACAAAACATTCAAACACACACAAACAAAGTTCTAATTTATTCAGTGATGTAGACCACCTAATCCCTTTTTCTTTGCTCGACCATGTGTCAACTTTGACGCATTGAAATAGTAGACTACGCGTGAAGTGAGAAAGAAAGGGGAGACTATATGTGGTTCACCTCCTTGTTACATCGAGCCTAGTCAACATGTCTGTCACCACACATTATGTTGGTTTAACTTTTAGTAGTAGAAAATCTGATAAATTTGCTATAAATTAAAAGTACATTATTTATTTATTTATTGTTGGTAAAAGGATTATCTCTGGTAAAATATTATTACTCCAAAAAACAATTTAAGTACAATGAATGTGGGCGAGTCCCACACATTAGCCTAAAAAAGCAAACTAAAAGCGCCTACAGTGCTTAAAACCTAAACTAGCATAAGAAATGGTATGTCATAATTATGTAAAATAAAAAAGAAGAACAACCTATCTAAGGTGGCCAAGGAGACTAATGTTATATGTATTAACAAACTTCAGTTGTGCATCAGTAAGACCACAATTATCAAAATTATCATTATCATAAGGGTTTTGGTCATAGATGTCTTCCTTTCATAGTTCAAATAAGCTCTTCATACCCACTCCACTATCACTTTTAAAACTGTCAAATGTCATAAAACTTGTAGTTTCAGTCCTCAAGAACTTCATCATCATCATCACTATCGTTATTGGAAATAACAAAATACACAACCTTAGAAAACGAATTACCAACTTTTTTTCCATCTTTAACGTGCACATTACCATCTCTAACCTTTTTAGCTAGCTAATATGACAATTTAGTATATTCAAGGCACTATTAATACAATTTAAGTATGATTAATGATATCAGCTAATTAATCACGGTCCTATCATATCAGATAGCTTAATCGACTAGATAAGTTTTACAGGACTTGGAAGCAAGAGAATGTTTCAAATGATATAATTCAACGCAAATTAGATATCTATGGTTTTCAGAAGTAAGAAAGATATTATAGGATAATACAATATGAATGTACATACACTCAACATTATGTCAAATCTAATCACCCGTTGAAATGTGCAGGTGCATAAATCATACCATGTGTTATCATACACGTTAAATTACATGTCGACTTGACTACAGCTCAAAACATTTTTGTCCTCGACTAAAAGCTTTATTACATTTTTATTGGTTTATAGTATGAAGGATTTTTATATTGTGATTGTTAGAGGCCGAGACACATATACTTAACATGATTTAAGGTTCAAGTTTTAGGGACTAGGTGCCACTTTACAATATAAAGAATGTGTCCCTGAGGAATTGTTAGATGCGGAGATACATACGTACACCCAACAGTGAACTCGCAAATGTTTCACAAAGTTGTGGGATTTTAAGTAGTCATGTCATGCCAGGTTTCAGAAAGGCGAACCATGTTATATTAATATTAGCTAAAAAGTAGAAATAGGATACACAACTGTGCTATACGGGACTTGAAACCTCAACCACGTATTAGCGGAGCATCTGACACCACATGAGTACTGCTATGCTATATGTTATATGCCTACAAGCACTTTTGTAATATGTTGCGTTTGTTAGTAGACTAGTATTTAGTGTTAGCATCGCTCGTATTTGGTCAAGCCTGTTTGATCATTTAGCATTATTTATATTGATTCAAACTCAGAATTCAGTCATGAGAATTACACAAGCTTACATAGTATCACAGAATCCTCTTGCCACAAAACACTAAACCCTAAAAACACCTCTTAGCCGTCTTCGGCCATGATAATTACACAAGTTTACAGGGTTAGCTGTTACTAGCAACAATCTGATAAAAATGCCGTAATAATACATTTTTGACCTAGCTAATATGATAAATTCGTCGAAATTTCAAGCAACTTCTGATACAACGAATATGATAAAAAAAATAATTATTCACTGTGTTAACATATATGTTACAAGACTACTAAGTACTAACCTTCATATAGCGTGAAACTTATGATATATGACTCATGAGATAAGTTTTAAGAGACTAGTAAGCTAAAGAATGTTTCAAACGATAAAATTCAACGCAATTTAGATATCTATGCTATTCAAACTAAGAAACATTGATAAGATAATACTATATGAATGTATAAATGAGATTCGTTTACTAAATATATTTGTCGTTAAGCGAGCCACAAGTGGGTGGGGCTTAACTTGTTAAGCGAGCCACAAGTGGGAGTAGTACCGGGTGGGTGACCACCCGGGAAGTCCTCACTTGTGGTTCACTTGTAGACCATATTGTTCCGGAGATATATTGCAATGATAGATTTGAACCTTCAAGCCACTCGTTGCGGGGGTTCAAGTCTTGAGCATGGCCCGGTTTTCATCCGGTTGTTTCTCCAGCAAGGTAAACTTGTGTGGAGGCAGTACGGTTTCCGGGGGAAACCCGTTACCACCTGAGATCAGCGTGGACCCAGTTTAGACAACATAGTCTGGCGGGGTGGCGATGAGGCCTTCGCTTTCCGCGAAGGTGGTCGTTTCTAAGTTGAAATTAACCTTTCAAAAAAAAATATATATTTGTCGTTCAAAAATTACTGCTACCTAACAATATCTCCACGTAATTAACACCTTACTTTTTGGTCATTTATGCAAATTGAAAATGTATACATGTATGCCTCATGTGATCTATCCTTTTGTCTATACATGTCAACATACATCCTGGTCGACTTCAGCCCATAACGTTAATCACACGATCAAGATAATTGTGGTCCAACCAATATGTTGCACTCTCGGGACACCGGCTTCATGGTAACCATTTACCATTATGTCATTTTGGCAACTATTGGTCATCACAACTCAACGTCTTTATGACATAATTCGTTAGCAAATCTTAATCAACATAAATTATCTTGTCGGCGGTTAGACTGGTCGATGAAGATAGCCTGAACGCCGATATTCCTTACTTCATAATTTAACTTAATATAATCCTGATACTTGGAGATAATTTGAATAGTCTTTTTGTAATAACATTTGTAAATTTTGTAGTGACAAATGGGAATTTTTTTATTACTCTAAAATGTATGAGGTTTCAAGTTCAATTGCTGTTAGGTGTAAACAATCTTGAGTAGTTATGTCAACCTTTTAAAAAGAAAGGCCTTTATCTGGTTTAAGTTTGTATGCAACCCGTGAATTAGTCAGTCAAAAGGTCAGAAACTATGATTTAAAAAAATAATAATAATACTAAACACCTAAAAAATTCCAATTTGAATAAAATAAAATTTAGGAAAATAGTTAAAGGGTATGTTGATATTATTGGCCATTGGATACTCCAAAGCCCACCGGCTTATTGGCTATTGGCCCACGTATTGAATAGAGTTGTAGCCATGTGAATTTGTGGAAACTTGTTGGTAAAAACCCAACAATTTTTCCTGTTATACCTTTGCTTTCAACACTTTTACACCGCCACCCAAAGTCCAGACTACTACTTTCCTACCCAAAAGGTGGCCGAGTTTTCTTATAAGTATTAGTTGAAATAAACATGTCCTTTTCTTTCTCTAAAATTATTATTTACGAATGAAACATATGATATCAATATATTTTATTTCTACATCTAAAAAAGTTTTTTATAAAGATATTTGTGTAGAATGGTAAAGTGTTTCGTATATTCATAATATCCGCCTCATACAATATATAGAGAAGTAACCCTAACACATAATAATATCGGGTTTTAGTCCATACAAACAACTAACGGACTATGCTAACTATACGACTAATACTCCCCCGCAGTTTGAGCGGGAGAACATCAGACACTCAAACTGGTACGAAACTCCTCAAACAAAGCTGAAGGTAAACATTTAGTAAAAATATCGGCATATTGATAACGTGATGGGACATGAAGGACTCTAACTTGACCAACAACAACCAAATCCCGTACAAAATGAATATCAATCTCTATATGCTTCGTATGTTGATGTTGAACCGGATTAGAAGATAAGTGTACTACACTAACATTATCGTAGTAGACAAGCATAGCAGAAGACAAAAGGCGTATGCAGCTCACGTAGCAGGTTTCGCAACCAACATGTCTCAACAACAACATTTGCAACACCAAGATACTATGCCTTTGCACTAGAAAGAGAAAGCGTCGGTTGATGCTTAGAGGACCACGAGAGGAGGTTGTTGCCAAGAAAAACAGAATAGCCAGAAATCAATCTCCGAGTAGTAGGGCAACCAGCCCAATCAGCATCCGAATAAGCAACCAATGATGAAGTAGAAGATGAAAACAATAGTAACCCATAGTCTAAAGTACCTCGAACATACCGTAAAATCCGCTTAAGAGCCGAGAAATGAGGCTCTCGAGGATCATGCATATAAAGATAACCTGCTGCATTGCATAAGAAATATCAGTACTAGTAAAAGTGGGATACTAGAGAGAACCAACAAGACTATGATATAACGTATAATTAGAAGCCGGACCACCACCATAAACCACTTTAGACCTAGTATCAACAGGAGTCCTACTGGAGTTACAACAAACTATATGAGCCTACTCTAGAATCTTAGTAGCATACTTACGTTGAGATAAGAACATCCCTTTAGAATCACGTGTAACAGAGATCCCTAAAAAGTAGTTAAGTGAACCCATATCTGTCATAGAGAACTCCTGACGAAGAGAAGCAATAATCCGCTGTAACAAAAGCTCAGACGAAGCAATGAGAACAATATCATCAACATATAGTAACAAATAAGCAGTGTCCGTCCCTTTTCTATAGATAAATAATGATGAGTCAAGCCAACTATGGCTAAACCCAACCTGAGTAATATAAGCAGGAAACCGCTTAAACCAAGCCTGAGGGGCCTGCTTACGACTATAGAGAGACCGCTGCAATAAATAGACATGATCAGTATGAGCAGAATCTCGAAACTCTTTACCCATTCCGCATCGGGAGGAGGAGTAACACTTGTTGTTGCTTCACCCTTTCCTAGAAGATGTTCCAAAAGGCCATAACCTCGACATGGTTCTTAAAAGAATACACTCACGATGCATAGTTCATCTCATCAACATCTAACTTTACGGGAACAAGGTTATTAATGTTGTTGATTGTCATGAGCTTATTCGAGAGCAAGATGACGGGAGGATTAGTATTACCAGTCATGATGAATCGTTATGAATTAGGAGCAAAGTAAAGGTATAGAACACAGTAGGAGTTGTATAGGTGAATTATCAGTGGGATTTGTATAAATGAATGAATAAAGGTATAGAATAGTAAGGTTGGTAGAGGTGTATGAATAAAGGTATAGAACAATGTAGTAATAGTGAAACTAGGGTTAGGTTTAAAGGTATAGAACACAATAGCAAACAAAAAAGACACCAACAGTAGCAAACAGAATAGCAAAACAAAAAAAAAATGTGTCAACTGGTAATATTAGCTTACCAACGATCGAGCAATCACACAAGCACTCGCGACTGGTTATCAACTTGAACCAATAGCCACAAAACATAAATACACTATGTCGACTGGTAAACTTAACGAGCAAACGAACGATCGACAATCTTCAAACTAAAAAAAGAAAAGAAAAAACTGAGCGTAGTTAAGATGAGTTATGGATCGATTAGGATGATACCATGTAGAATGGTAAAGTGTTTCGTATATTCATAATATCCACCTCATACAATATATAGAGAAGTAACCCTAACACATAATAATATTGGGCCTTAACCCATACAAATAACTAACGGGCTATGTTAACTATACAACTAACAATTTGAAGATACACAATGTTTCCTGATAACCATGGTTTCAAACCTTTTACCGACGAAACAACGAGGTTTAAACCCGACGCGACATAGATTCAACCCGGGCAAAGGCCTCCCTTTTCAAAAGGTCGACATGACAACTTTAAAGTTGTTTGCATCTAACACGAACTAAACAAAGAGCCTCACACATTTTAGTGATGTTAGTCATATGTCTTTTGCCACTAAATCATCTTTGAGTGATCAGTAACATATCTATACTACATATAAAAGCAAAATGATCAATGAAAAATGATTGGGAGACCTAAAATATGTGACTAATTGCGTGACTAATAGATGTGGCAATAAATTATTGATTTGTGAAGAAGCGAGTCCCCCTGCTGTCCCCAATAAGATGCTGACACATATGTTTAGGCATATTATTAGGCATACATTTTAGGTATCTCAATCAATGCTCATAATCAATTTGAAAAAGTGAAAAAGTTAATATGTGAAATGTTGAAAAAAATTTATTAGGTAAGAACAAAACTTAAAACATCACAATAAAGGAAACTTTATATTAATGGAATGTTTGAATCTCTATTACGGAAACACTTCAAAAGGAAACTATTAATACGCATAAAAAACCTGGTTGACCCGAGAGGCCGAGACGCTTCAAACCCGATGGGTTGACCCGTTTTTCGACCCAACCCATCAGGTTGACTCTGTTGATATTGACTCTTTTTTCGGCTGGAATGGTTCAACCGGTTGAACCACCCGGGTCGAACCGAGTTTCAAACATTAAGTTTAATACCTAAATTCTCAAACTTTTATTATTTTTCGTTTATAACCCATACACTTTTTTTATCACTAAAATTATCTGCCGCTATAAAATCCCGTTATTATGAACAAATAATCGTCTATTTCTATTGAAGATACTAATAAGTACAATTTTGAAACGAAAAAAGTAACATCTTTTCTAAGTGCATATAACTTTTTGAAAGAAATGAAATGTTGGTGAAAAGAAAAAGGTAGCTAGACAAAAATAGTTTGAAAATATTTATGGTCGTGCATAATGGAGTACTATGAAAATATTAATTGTCAAAAAAGTCTAATCTTATTCCATCTATAGAAGGCGTACGCCGTAAGTGATCTCATATTTTCTTTAATAAATGGGAAGTGATACTTACATCACTTTTTTTTATGCACACATCACAATTATGCATATATCATGTTGAAATATATACATTAATGATGTAACTCTGTGGTGTGTGCATAAAAAAAATGGTGTAAGTATCACTTCCCTAAATAAATCTTCTGTTAAACAAAAATCTCAAACTTAACCAAATATGCAATAACAATAATTATTTTAGTTTTGAACATTTTACATTGTCAACTTTTAATACCTTCACAAATATGGTAGCTAGACGATTACTTGCGTATAGCAACGACAGTACATAGTAGCGCTAATTTGCATGTGCAAAATGTATAAATGAATGTGTAGTAAGTGAGAGTGAATAAAGTTAGTGAATCAATTTGTAATTAATTATTTAAATATTTAATAAATCGCGTTGTATTTTATAAGTAATTAAAAGTATTTTAGTCTAACAATTACTTATTTTGTAAGTTTTTAAATTTTAATCAAAGATGTTTTCTCTTTACATGTAGTATAAACTAGTATTATTGAAATAGCATGGTGTGTAACTGTATTTTTTTTTTTCGGTTACAGAACTAAATAGTACAAATTTATTGTCATTTTCTATCTTAATTTGTTTAATAAGGTTATATTTTATTTGAGCATTAATTTAAATTGACAATATATAAGTACGGAGTAGTAAATATTGAGCTCGTGGGTCACATGATGTTGGTTGTGGTTTTGTTTTTGTATAGAGTCTTCACACTCAACCCAGGGTGCACGCGGCAAAGGTATTAGTTTGACTTATGCTTAGTCAACCATATCTATCTGCAATTCTGTATTACTTTTGAGTTATAAAATAGTTTGAATTTTTTACAAGTCAAATTTCATCTTTTGTCAAAAGAGTGTAACATTCTTGTTTATATTATTTCAAGCTTTTTAGCTTGATTAGCTAGTGTTTGAACGTAATCTAGCTTTATTCTGATTAATAATTTGATTCTAATTTACAAATTTTGCTTTTATTACATCTCATTTCAGAGTTTTTCTAAAGGCTTTTTTTAGGAAAAAGAAAAGTATATATATATATATATATATATATATATATATATATATATATATATATATATATATATATATATATATATATATATATATATATAATGATCAAATAAGAAATAAAAATAAAATGAGAAGAATGAGAAGTAACCACAACAGCACATTTTAGATGCACCTACAAAATAAGATGTATCTCCCATGAAATTCTCTTTTTTAATTTAAAATGTGTGGTTACAAACATTTCTCATTCTTCTTATTCTATATATATATATATATATATATATATATATATATGGGGACTTTACCCTGTTAAGTGCCAGAACTGCGAAAACTCCTCTAAACCAATAAGATCTTTTTAAATATTAAATATTATTATTTAATCTAAAAGGGTATTATAGTAAAAGATAATTTTTATATTTTTTTTATATTTTTTTTATTAAATCCCGTTTGTAATTTACCCTTAATTTTTGGTTTTATTATTTATTTATTTATATATTTATTTTTAAGGTAGCATGCTTTCAAAAAATGAAGGTGCATATGTGTTTCTTTTGAATAATGTAAACTTACAAGTGTTTTTTTGGTGTACAATAATTTAAACTTCAAATGAATTGTACTTAAAAAGGTAATTGCATATGTGTTTTTACTATACATTCTATAAACTTCAAAATGAAACCAAAAACCAAGTTATAATCGTAACCTTTAGATTTATGTTAAACCAGAAACATAATATAATACACAAATATTGATATCAAATGAAATACAATTCAAATACAAATATATTATTTTGAATATGCATATGCACGCCTTTCAAGAACATCTGTGCACAAACATGTGTATTTAAAGTTTCTCATTAGATTTTTTTGAACATGTGTGCATGCCTTCCAATAACATACTTGCACTATTTCAAAGAACATATGTGTACTTCCAATAACATACTTGCACTCCTTCAAAGAACATATGTGCACATTTTCAAAAAAACATGTGTACACGACTTCCAATAACATATTTGCACGCTTTCAAATAACAAACATGCACGCCTTCCAATAACATAATTGCACACCTTCAATGAACATATGTGTATTTCCAATAAAATACTTGCACTCTTTCAAAAAACATGTGTGCACGCCTTCAAAGAACATATATGGACGCCTTCAAAGAACATATTTTCACGCCTAATAAAAATCATCGTCAAGGTTAAATACTTTTAAAACAAAACTCAAGATAAAAATAACCGGTATGCACAGCTTTTCCATATATTTTATACCAATACCCTTTCATTAATTATATATTAAAATATAATAAAAGAAACCAATCCTAAACTGCTTACTTACAAGCATATTACGTAGTATATAAATATTTTGTTCCTACCCACTCAGCCACTCTAGCCATGAATATGTTTTGCTTGGATTGTGCAAATACAAGATTCCTCAATGTAATGTGATAAGGGAAAAAAAACATACATTAAATAAAATAATCATTAACCCAAAACACTTGACTTATATATATATATATATATATATATATATATATATATATATATATATATATATATATATATATATATATATATATATATATATATATATATCTTTGAAAACACAATCAAGTTTGAAACAATGAAAAGACCAGATCATGACATTAACTTTTAATATGCATTTTTTAGAAGTTACGAAGCAATGCGTATCTAGAGTGCTACGTTTATGAGCCAGAGGACCATTACCAGTTTACCACTTGTTTTAATAATGTTAACCAAAACATAAAAAATCAAAAAATAATCTTAAACACCACTTAATAAGATACAAACACGAAATACATGACCAAATTTAATAAAAACGATTTAACATAACGAGTTCATAAACAAAATCGCAAAATCTAAAACGTAAAATCCAAACCTTTAACAAAATCGAATCTCAGATCGAAAATGTGAAAGGATCGCTTGGAATTATGTTGTTGAGAGGTTTGTGAGCCGTCAAAACATGATGTATTTGTAGTTTTGAATGATAGATGTAAATAATATGAGGGATTTTTTTTGAACGGCAAATTAGATTAAAACTCTAGGAAGAAGCTAAAAAAAAGATTACAAACTAGCAAGATTAGGGTCTTTTATCCAAGTTACCCAATTAAACTTGAATTTACATCGATTAGTACACCAAGTATAAGATTGGGACACAATTTCATCAAAAATGGTCGCTCTTCTAGGAATACTTGTACCAAATAAGAGTTGATTCCTAAAGCTCCAAATCTTCCACCACATCACGTAAAAGATTCCCTCTAGCACATTCTTCACTTTCCAACTTAAACGAAGACCCGTAAACCAAAGAAGCCACTCTTCATACGATTGGAAATCTGGAAAGGAAATACCCCACCATCTACTAACCTTAGATAACACATCACGAGCCAAAGAACATGAAAAAAGAAGGTGTGCCAAAGATTCAACGCCCGCACCACAATTAGGACACAAAATAGATTGGATATCTATGCCTAACCGAGATAGATTCAACCGCGTAGGCAGTTTATCCTTTTGAACTTTCCAAGCAAAAACATTAATTTTAATTAGAATCTCCTTCACCCATCTCGTAGGAAGCAAATTTGAACTTAACAAAGAGTCGTCCACAAGATTACGAACCGACTTTACAGAAAAGTCACCATTACCTGTTAGAGACCAAACCCACTGATCATTCATTTGGACCAACTGAAGTAAGGCTAAACGATTTCCCAAATCTTCATATTGCTCGGATTCTAACCTTCCCCTTGGCACACGACGAAAAGAAGAGCCAATAGAAGCATACCTTAATTTCTCCGTGATAGAAATTTGCTTACACGTTTCCAACATATATAACCTTTGGAAATTGGCACTTCAAAGATGAATCACCTATCTATACATCTTCCCAAAATAAAGTGTCTTCTCCATTTCCCACCTTCTTGGTGCAGTAACCCATAAGATCTATACCTTTCGATTTAAGAACTTCAACTTCCTTAATAATATCAAGCCAAAGAGATTTTCGAGACATTCTTCTAGAGCAATCAAGAGACCCCCGAATCCCATGAAAAGCTTGAATGCACCTCGTCCACAAAGAGGAATCTTTAGATATGAAATGCCACACCCATTTGAACAAAAGAGCCCTATTTAAAGCCAAATAACTAGACACCCCAAGCAACCCATCCCATTTTTCTATCGGAACCTTCTGACCCATTAAAAAATTTGCTACGAATAGATTCCATCTTATTGAGCACACCCTTAGGAACTTTAAAAAGGGACATGTGGTATAAAGGAATAGAACCAAGGAATGATTTAATGAGGGTCAATCTACCTCATACTGAAAGAGTTTAAAGTTTCCAGCGAGACAAGCGTGACGAGATTTTACGAATAACTTCATCCCATGCTTGAATTCTCGACATACAATCTCCTACCTTAACTCTGAAGTATGAAAAAGGCGAAGATAAAGTAGAACAACCAATTACGTTTGCTGCTCTAGCCACGTCCCCTGTTCCAACTCCTATACCCATTAACTTGCTTTTGAGCATGTTAAGCTTAAGCCCTGACGCAAGAAAAAAACACTTTAAAACATGAACAATTGTAGAAATATTAGATTCATTCCCCCCTACAAAAACTGCATCATCGGCAAAGAATAAATGAGATAATTCCAACGAATCACCAATGGAAACGCCCTTAAATAAATCGGCCTGCATGACACGGCTAAATGATATATGTAAACTCTCCATGACCAAAATGAAAAAGAAAGGAGATAAAGGATCTCTTTGCTTTAAACCTTTGAAAAATTGGAATTCTGATGAAGGACTGCCGTTGACAAGAACTGATCCCATAGAGGAATTAAGACAACCATTAATCCATATATGCCATCTATCTCCAAAACCAAATTTATGTAGAATTTCGTCCAAGTAATCCCACCTAATTGAGTCATAAGCCTTCTCAAAGTCCACCTTCAAAATCATAGCTTTGTACTTCTTGGTTTTACACCATGATACGAGCTCGTTTAATATGAACGGACCATCGAGAATCTGACGGTTAGCAACGAAAGCTGATTGAACGTCGCTAATAAGGTCCGAGATCACGTGACTCAATCTATTAGCCAAGATCTTAGTAATAATTTTATACACACTGCCAATCAAGGTAATCGGCCAAAAGTCTTTTACAAGTTTAGCATCATGGACCTTTGGAATTAGAGTGATAAATGACGAGTTACAACCCCTTGGGAATGACCCAGAAGAAAGAAAACATATGACAGCTTCAAAAATATCTTGATCTATCAACCTCCAATATCGACGAAAGAACTCGAACATGTATCCATCAGGACCTGGAGATTTGTTTTCCCCACAGTCCACATCGCCTTCTTAACTTCTTCATAAGAAACCTCCCTTTCCAGCTCTTCCACTTTATCCATGGACAATACGTTCGGAAACTGAGTTGCTATATGAATACGAAACTGATGAATTTTGTCAAAACAAGTGGCAAAGTGGGAAAAAAAGCGTGCTTTACGTTAACCGGATCAGTAACCCACTCACCATACTCAAACACACCTCTAATAGATAATTGAGATCTTTTCTTATTAAGAATACCATGAAAGTATTTAGTGTTTTCATCACCTTCTAACGACCATCTCACCTTAGCTTTTTGAGCAGCTTCCATTGCTTCAAGACAATTGAAGTCGTTTAAGGACTTCATGAGATTCATCCTTTTATTGAGAGTCTCCGTATTTACGCATCCTTGATCAAGCATTCTATCAATTTCCGTTAACTTGTTCTGAGTGTCGACTTTCACCATGTTACTTTTAGTTTTTTCATTCTTTATCCAAATACGAATCTTTTGTTTTAGTGATGAGGCAAAAAATGAACCATTTTTAGGGGGTCATTTAAGCCCGAATTCGAATTTATTTGATCAAATATTGCCCTAAATCGTTCCTTTTGACATTTTAGGTACTTTTGGAGTAAAATCTAGAAAAGGAAGCATTTTGGACGTTTTTGGAGCATAAAAGCGAAGAAAACGGCAAAGTCTTAATTTTCCTTGCTGGGAACAGTACCTGAGGGTGTCACGAGTTTCTTAATGACGGCGTCAAGAGTAATACAAGAGGTGGAAGTGGATGGTGTACATGACGATCCAGAAAGTTTTGTACTAGGGACATGACGGCGTCACCCAAGGCCGTCATGGTCCAAATGTTAATGAATGCCCAGAACAAAATTACACATGACGGCGTCAAAAGTGGATCTAGGCAATCCGATTTCATTATGGGCGGCGAGTTGACGGCGTCAAAATTTCCTTCTTGACGCCGTCACCCTGTAAAATCTATATATAGTTTTGCAATTTTCATTCATTAGGGGTGCAACTTTGAGGGAGAAACCCTAATACGATTTTCACAGCTTTTTCAAGGGTTTTTACCCTTTGAAACCTCTTATGTTCAATTGAGATAAGTATTCTTTCAATTCAATCAATATGTCTATGTGTTGTTTGAATATATCTTACACTTGTCTTCAATTTAACATGCTTGGCTAGATCTCTGTTGTGTTTGCTTAGATGTAGTGAAACGTAGATGTTAATTATGGGTTGATTGTTTGTTTATATTTGTTACGGATGATTGTATTCGATGTTAGGCTTAAGAAAACTGGCAGACTTCCATTGGTAACATGCTTGAACGTCTTAAGAAACATGATCAGAGGTGTACTATAATTTTTGGTTGTATTAAATGCGTAGGAGAATTCTAATGATCCCATGTTAGGAGCTTCTAACGGCTCGACATAGGAGTGAAGTAGGATCCTATAGAGTTAGGGAATATTGTACACGGCCCTACGACTAGTATTAAGGAATACGACCCGTCATCCATGCAATTGTAACAAACTATCAACCTGTAAAAGATATCTAGGGAGCAATGAAACCTAAGTAAACACAATTTTCCCCATTATTGTTACACAACAATAGTATAATTAGATTTCATTTCATTTTTGTTATTTTATTTTGATTGCATTTTAGTTAAATTGGGTTAGTTGATTAGCAACTAATTCTGCCCACTCTTCCAAAACCGAGATTTTAATTGCTTTTATAAAATTATAAAAACACAAAAAGAATCACCCCTCACCTCTAGACCTAGTTTTTAGGCTTTCTAATCCTAGCGACACTATTCCTGAGTTGAACGATCAATCCCCCGGTACTTGTCACTATACTATATTACAACGATCAGGTACACTGCCTGGTGGGGGTTGTAAGCTTCTCGAGATCCCTCGAGAGGTAAAGCCTGGTGTGATTCCCATGTATCAAGTTTTTGGCGCCGCAGCTCGGGGAATAGTTATTGTCTAGGTTAGGATTTCTTTTTATTAGGTCTACTTGCTAGATTCCTTTCTAGTAAGATTTTTATTTTATTTTTATAGGTTTTCTTTAGTCTATCTTTTTCTTTGTGCCTTTGTTAGTAAATTAAGTTCATTGACTATTCCGTTCACCATTATGGAGAACGCGAATCCACCAAGTCCGACACTAGAGTTTTACCAGAAAAAATATAATTACACCAGTTTGGATATACCAAGATGGAGGGATGAAATGAGGAGGACATGATCTTATATTGATTTTATTGAGTACCTTGAGAAAAGAGGTCGAGTGCATACGACTTTTAAAGAATTCACCTTAGGAGCTCCATCAACCCCTCAAAATGCCTCACTTAGTGAAACCTATGCACCATATGAGCCTTCACCTAGGATAGTTTCATATGAGTCACCTAGCTGCATGTCATGGTTAGGCACTACCATAATACAGGATGAACACATAGGTGACCTTAATGTGATGGAGGATGTAGCCGAACATGATCACATTGATCAAAAAGACCTAGGTTTTATGATCGATGATGATGAATCTCAAGAAACAGATGATGAATCTTTTGGGAAATTTGTATATAGCAGTCAGAATATTGAGGATGATCCTTGTGATTCGGATATAAAAGTTGAGATGCCTAGAGAAGCACTTGAGATACTTGGGAAAATGTTATGGTTGGATTATAATGAAACACATGTTGAGGATATAGGTGATCTTGACACAAGGAATGATGAAGTAAATAACATAAGCTCACTAAGTACCCCACAAGTCCTACCATCATTTGAGGCACACACACCGCCCGTGACTTACCCGGAACAAGTAGAAGAGACTATAGGAAACCGAATTGAGGTAGAACCCTTGGACCAAGCACAACTAGAGAATATAGGTTTTAACACTTATAGTGATGACCTTTCTTTTAGTTCTAAGGAAGTTCCTAGTTTTGATGAACTGGAGCCTCAACCAAAACCATTACCTAATCTTCCATCGTTAGATGTGAATTTAGGAATTGAAATAGGTTCCGATCCACCCATAAAACCATATAGTCCAGGTAGTCTTAGGATAAAGGTAGTGGACTCTAAGCCTTGTAGAAAGGAAGCCAATATAGGAGTGGAAAATGACCTTACATGCTTACATCACCAATTTATGATTGATCGCAAGAAACATTATGGGTTTAAACTGGGTTTATTAGGTCAAGATGGATCCCCAACTAGTAGTCTCTTGAAGTTGATAGAAAATGATCCCTTTCTAGGATAAAATCTTAATCCGCCCATTAACCCGATTAAATTAGGTAAGGTTATGATGATAGGAGCACACCTTTTTAAGCATATAATTCATCCACCACTCTTTCCTCACATGGCATATTTCCACCCTAAGGGTGTGTATCGCTACTTTCACCCGCACTTAATCCTAAGTGTAGGGAACACCTTCCCTATTTCTGGTAAATAAGGGTAGAGTCAGGCTCGTGACTCGAACAAAAACAAGCGCATATTGGGAGGCAACCCAAGCTTTATTTATTTGTTTGTTTGTTTGTTTGATGTTATTTGTTTTCGTATGCATGTCTTATTTTTATTGTTGGTAGATCATGTTTCAAATTAAATTGTGAAAATGCTTTATTTTGTTGTTTAACTTCGTCTTAACTTCATATAAAGGTATTTTGCCAAAGATAAGTGTAAGGGGAAACCCCAAATTTGTTTTTAAGAACGAAATTGATCATGATTCTCCACAATATTAAATGAACATGTGTATTAGTATTTGTTAGAGTCAAATGTTTGTATCGAGTCATAATGATGTTTTGCAGGATTTTCCAGGAAGTAGGACATAAGTTTTTCCAGAAATTTTATGAAAACTTAACATAAAGATTTCTGCAGGTCACTTCTGACGGCGTCAGGAATTAATTCCTGACGGCGTCATGTGTAAAATTCTAGAAATATCGTGAGTTTTGTTTTTCTAACGGAGTCTTAAAGTTTTTGTTAATTCTTTAGTTTTATAAACTCCAGAAAATCTGCAAACATTCATTCCACAAGCATTATATCTTAATTTGCTTTCTAGGATTTGTTAGTATATATATAGATTGCCGCCGATTTTACGCGAGGTTGCCTTGTTTGTTTTCTCAGGTTTAACAGGTTATGTATGACAAGAAGATGATTTATTTTTCTGGAAGGGAAGCTTTGAATGTTCATTTTCTTGGAGGAAGATCTAACCTTGTTACCACACTATCCACACCGAACGAATCAGGGGAGTATTTGCTTTCATTCTTTTACCTATTTCACTTTTACATTCTTTAATTGAACATTGGGGACAATGTTCATCCTAAGTGTAAGGGGAGGGTAAATGATGATACCTTATAGGATACAATTGCACTTGAGTTTGTTTGTTTGATGGTAGGTGTGTAATAAAACTAAGAGAAATACTTGTTAGTGTAATTTTAGCGCCAAATTTAAAATTTTTTACAACATTTAGGAGTGAAACTTTAGCCTTAGCAAGCGTCTCATGGATAGGAGTCGTACGACTAGCACAAAACCGTACCATTCAGAAAAATTTTCCACCCAAATATGTGAGGTTCGCCTTTAGATTTGATAGGAAAAGCATTCATTATTAGTGCTTATGAGTGTACCGGTAGCATTTAGATTCTAGAACTTGCGTTAGTGATGCATCCTGAGACCGCTAGTGAGACTACATTCGTGTAGTAGGATTTACTACATGATAAGAGGCATTATGATCACCCTTGTGTTAAACCCGTATCATAATTACTTGACCATTTAAGTCATATTATTTGGCTAGTAAAGTTAACTAATTTTTCCCACACCATTAGCGTTGTACTCATTTTTAGTACATGAAACCCCTAGTACACCCCTCCGAGCCTATCCTTTTATTTCTAACTTTAAGCATCTTACTTAAAGGAATAATTTGTTACAACCCACTTAAATGTACACCCAAATCGCCTTAGCCTTCCGTGTATGAACTCATCTTTAGTGCATTATTGTTATTTGTTTAAACCCTTAGTTAATTATCTAATTGATTACATGGTTGTTAAGTCGAGTCATATCTTGTACATATTGTTTTGGGACAATTGGTACTCATGGGTAAGTACTTATGTTATGGAGTAATGGGGAAGAACATCATATATTACCCCCATATATGCGTTAATCTTAAAAGTACTCCAAGTGTTTTGATTATCTTGATTCGAGTCATTAGAATAGTTTATTGTAAAGTATGTAAAAATTCAAGTGTAAGGGGAATGTACATTCCCTATGATGTATTATTTTGGATGGTAGGGTAAAAGTGTATGCAAAAAAAAAAAAAAAAAAAAAAAAAAAAAAGAATCGAAAAAATTAAGAAAAAGAAAAAAAATAGAAATAGAAAAGAGAAAAAAAATACGGACTACCATCCCGTTTCATTTTATGTTTATTTTATGTTTTTCTTATTTTTGATTATTAGCTTAAGTCGAGTCGGGTCTTGGCTTAGCAATGCCATATTGTACATGTAATTAACCAAGATGATTAACTCGCCACCAGTAAATATTTCCTATATCCAGCAAAACCGTGTATTCCATATCCCTAAACCTAACGTTATAACCCTTTAAAAGACCTCTTTGATAGTTTATCTGTTAACATTAAAAATTATATTAGAAAGTGATTGTCATTCTCATTATTAGAATGTTGTGTCGTTGGTCATGAAATGTAATAGTTTAGTCATTGGGCTTTGAACTTGGTAAGCTAATATGTTATGTGTTAGTTTATGTAAGCCTTGTTATTTAATCATGTATCCAAGTCCAAGCCCAAACCCAAGCCCATGAAAAGCCTTAGGGCATCTCATGTAACCAACTATATAAACACCTCAAAGGCTCATTTGAGGTGTGTGCTTGTGTGTGTAAGTGTGTGTTTCTCTAATAATATTATCTCTTCTTTCTTTCTCTACATTCTCTACTTTCTCTCTCTAACATACTTCACATATCAAGTCACCAAGGCTATTGTATTTGATAAAGTTGTCATCTTTATGTTCCTACAAGTGGTATCAATCGCCAAACAATGATTTAGGAGTGTTGGGAGTTTGTTGGTTTCGCATTTTTTAAAGCTATCTACACATTTTTTTTTTATCAAAAAAAGTTTTTTACTTTTCTTGTTTTTCTTGGTTTTTAACACTTTTTTGATTACAAACTAGTGTTATAAACCTTTTCTAGTAAGAAAGTTTCAATCTTTTTGAAGATTTATAGCTTAAAAAATCAATTTTGATTATTGTACTTGTTTTCTAGATCACAAAAACTTTTCATAAAAATCATCAAGTTTGCAACTTTCTTTAAGTTTTGGTGTTTTTATAACTAGAAGTACAAGAATCTTGAAATACAAACTTCATTTGGATGAGCTTTTAGCAAAATCAAAATTCTAGCAAACTTTCTAGATCACAAAAAAATTTTCATAAAAATCATCAAGTTTGCAACTTTCTTTAAGTTTTGGTGTTTTTATAACTAGAAGTACAAGAATCTTGGAATACAAACTTCATTTGGGTGAGCTTTTTGCAAAATCAAAATTCTAGCAAACTTTTTAGAACACACTTGTACCATCTTTCTAAATCACAAAGTTTATAAAACACTGAAAAGTTTCTAGAACACTGAAAAGTTTCTAGAACACTGAAAAGTTTCTAAAACACTGAAAAGTTTCTAGAACACAGAAAAGTTTCTAAAACACTGAAAATTTTTTAAAACACTGAAAAGTTTCTAGAACACTGAAAAGTTTCTAAAACACTGAAAAGTTTCTAGAACATTGAAAAGTTTCTAAAACACTGAAATTTTTTCTAGAACACCTTTTAGAATTTTTTTCTAGAACACTTTTAGAATTTTTTTTTTCCTAGAACTCTTTTAGAAAATCTTTTGGTGGACAAAGTTTCGATTTTTTTTTGTGGATTGTAAGTTCGTAGACCAGGACGGGTAATAATTTCAAGCTAGTCTAACTAGTGATGTAAGCGTGTCTCGAATCGGTCATGTTCACTGAAAGTGGATCAATTCAAAAAGAGCAAACTCCTCCCGCATGTGCAAATTTCTTAAAAATTACATGAGCACATGTGAAGGGGGAGTCCTTCAAATGAAATGCAAAACTCTCAAAGTGGTAACAACAATGTGTTTTATTATCATAAACACTTTGAGAGATTTTCATATGAATGATTTTATGGCAACAATAGGATAGTCATGAAGTTATAAGGTGACTAAGGTTAGGGAAAACCGTCCTATGATCCGCCAGAGCCTGAGGGATCTACCCAAGGACAATTCCAATAGATTAGAATTAGAAGTCCTTAGGTATGATTGAAAAAAGGAGAAAATGAGAAAGGAGAAAGAAGGGGTTGAAGAATTAAAAAAAAAAAAAAAAGTTATGAAAAAGGGTGAAAAGAAATAGCCCTCCAAATGTTCAACCTTAGGGAAAACACCGGGTACAATTCGTATGCTACTGGTTGTTACTAAGGCGACACCGGTATTGAAGATAAAGACGTCATGGACCTAGTGACGCACTGCACTAAACCTTCTTAACCACTCAAGTTCTCTTAAAAGAGCTTATTTCATTCTCACGGGGAACCGGTGTAATCTATCGACCTGTCTCTTAGAGATGGTTGATATTGAAGCAGGAGACCTCTCCCTAATCTCTGCATAGGAAACCAAATGTGCACTTATCGGGTCTAGAGCCCCGAGATTCATCAAAAGATCTCATAGGAACACATGATATTTCTACACTGGTTGTTCATCATTAAGGACGCCAGATGTAAACTTAAGAGTCCTACGCAGATCTTAGCAATCTGCCAGAACATTTATGAGAGGATTCACTTTTGTGATTCTCAATGATTGAATGGAAATTCCTGCCAGGGTCAAAATCAAACAGCCCTGACAGCAGGTCACTTCGGTAATTCTTTATGGGTTACGCTTAGTGTTCGCGGTGGTTTCAAACGGTCTACAGTCGTGGAGTGATCCCCAGCGACTCACCCATTCGTTGAGCTACTTAGTAGGTCTCGTAAGCTCTCTCGAGGGTATCCAAAATGGGAACGGCCTTGGTAAGGGTTAGAAGGAGTCTTCATACTATGTTGTTGACGATCTCTAATTCTTATCTATAAGTATCGGTTGATTTATTGCTAACTGTTTTCATGCAGCTATACATCTTCTCCATGGCGAAGGATTCCACATGTTCATACATGCATCACAAAGTCAAAGGAAAGTTCTCACAAAGATCAAAGCAAAGTAAGGTTCAAAGAAAGATTCTATGCATTATGAAAGAATCTACAGAAGTAAAGTGACAAAGATCGGTGTGAAAGAACGGGAATAACAAATGCATGTATCACAAAGACTAAAGACGTATGAGCATGTTGGAATGGCAAACAACCACCACTGGTGCAGAAGTGACGAAAGGCAGATTACTCCACATCACAAAGGAACAAAGAACAATGAAAAGTCAGTCATCAAAGATCACAGAGCATGAAGGAACAAAGTCTAAAGGCTAATCTACAGCGACACACAAAGCTCAACAACTAAGAACAAAGAAGACCTAATCACGTGGAGCATCATTCGAATGACCACCCCTTAGGGGGAGATTGTTAGCATTAAAAATTATATTAGAAAGTGATGGTCATTCTCATTATTAGAATGTTGTGTCGTTGGTCATGAAATGTAATAGTTTAGTCATTGGGCTTTGGACTTGGTAAGCTAATATGTTATGTGTTAGTTTATGTAAGCCTTGTTATTTAATCATGTATCCAAGTCCAAGCCCAAGCCCATGAAAAGCCTTAGGGCATCTCATGTAACCAACTATATAAACACCTCAAAGGCTCATTTGAGGTGTGTGCTTATGTGTGTAAGTGTGTGTTTCTCTAATAATATTCTCTCTTCTTTCTTTCTCTACATTCTCTACTTTCTCTCTCTAACATACTTCACATATCAAGTCACCAAGGCTATTGTATTTGATAAAGTTGTCATCTTTATGTTCCTACATTATCCTAGGTGCTTACGCCATGTGGTGGAGGTTTGATCATTTCCCAAGCCTATGGAAATCTATTTTGTTATGACAGGTAGTGAGAGATGTTTTCCATTTCCTTATTGTGATATATACTTTATTACACCCGAGAGATGTGAGTATCTAAACACTATTTGCGAGGTGTTATTGTATGACCTCTATGCTTGTCTTTGGTCTTTAGTGGAACGATTATTTGTTGTAATTACTTTTATATTAGTGATTAAATGACCCCTAACTTGTATTTTGATTAGAATAAAAGCGCATTTGCTTGAGGACAAGCAAATCTCAAGTGTAAGGGTATTTGATGAGGCGAAAAATGAACCATTTTTAGGGGGGTCATTTAAGCCCAAATTCGAATTTATTTGATCAAATATTGCCCTAAATCGTTCATTTTGTCATTTTAGGTACTTTTGGAGTAAAATCTGGAAAAAGAAGCATTTTGGATGTTTTTAGAGCATAAAAGTGAAGAAAACGGCAAAGTCTTAATTTTCCTTGCTGGGAACAGTACCTGACGGCGTCACGAGTTTCTTAATGACGGCATCAAGAGTAATTCAAGAGGTGGAAGTGGATGGTGCACATGACGATCCAGAAAGTTTTGTACTAAGGACATGACGGCGTCACCCAAGTCCGTCATGGTCCAAATGTTAATGACGGCCCAGAACAAAATTACACATGACGACGTAAAAAGTGGATCTAGGCAATCCGATTTCATTATAAGTGGCGAGTTAACGGTGTCAGAATTTCCTTTTTGACGCCGTCACCCTGTAAAATCTATATATAGATTTGCAATTTTCATTCATTAGGGGTGCAACTTTGAGGGAAAAACCCTAATACGATTTTCACAGCTTTTTCAAGGGTTTTTACCCTTTGAAACCTCTTATGTTCAATTGAGATAAGTATTCTTTCAATTCAATCAATATGTTTATGTGTTGCTCGAATATATCTTACACTTGTCTTCAATTTAACATGCTTGGCTAGATCTCTTTTGTGTTTGCTTAGATGTAGTGAAACCTAGATGTTAATTATGGGTTGATTGTTTGTTTATATTTGTTACGGATGATTGTATTCGACTTTAGGCTTAAGAAAACTGGCAGACTTCCATTGGTAACATGCTTGAACGTCTTAAGAAACATGATCAGAGGTGTACTATGATTTTTGGTTGTATTTAATGCGTAGGAGAATTCTAATGATCCCATGTTAGGAGCTTCTAACGGCTCGACATAGGAGTGAAGTAGGATCCTATAGAGTTAGGGAATATTGTACACGGCCCTACGACTAGTATTAAGGAATACGACCCATCATCCATGCAATTGTAACAAACTATCAACCTGTAAAAGATATATAGGGAGTAATGAAACCTAAGAAAACACAATTTTCCCCATTATTGTTATACCACACTAGTATAATTAGATTTCATTTCATTTTTGTTATTTTATTTTGATTGCATCTTAGTTAAATTGGGTTAGTTGATTAGCAACTAATTCCGCCCACTCTTTCAAAACTAAGATTTTAATTGCTTTTATAAAGTTATAAAAATACAAACATAATCATCCCTCACCTCTAGACCTAGTTTTTAGGCTTTCTAGTCCTAGCGATACTATTCCTGAGTTGAACGATCAATCCCCCGTTTCTTGTCACTATACTATACTACAACGATCAGGTACACTGCCTGGTGGGGGTTGTAAGCTTCTCGAGATCCCTCGAGAGGTAAAGCCTGGTGCGATTCCCACATATCATTTAGCGATTGCAACTTTTTCTTCAAACGAATAAGACCGTTATTATCAGCTATATCCATATTCTTCCAAGCTTCCTCCTCCATCTTATCCAAGCCATCCATTCGAAACCACGAATGAAATATACGAAAGGGAATGGCACCATAATCAGAATACATCTCTTTCATTAAAATTGGTCGATGATCGGATAGGTGTCGATCCAAACATATAGCTGAAATGTGAGGAAAAATTGTCAATAAACCTTCATAAATTAAAAATCTATCTAATTTACTCATTTTTGTAGCTGTTCTATGAGCCCACGTAAATGAGTATCCTCCTAATGGAAGATCCACCAAACCTGCAGATGAAATAAAATTGTTAAATGCATTGGCTCCTTGTGTGTTAAATATATATCCAAATCTCTCCTCTTCGGAACGAACTTCATTAAAATCACTCAAAATCACACATTCGCCATCCCAATTAACTTTTAACGCGACATAAGTAATCCAATAGCATCCTTTTTTCTGCAAAATCTTGAGGCGCATACACCGAAATAATAAGAATCCTAGTATCAGTAGGTATCCAATGACCCATGATCAACAAAAAAGAATCTGAGACAGTGACGTTCTTTTTTAAGAAAATAGAAGACTCCCAAATACATAGAATTCCGCCAGAATTCCCTATCGATGGACTAATAGCATAATAGAAAGAAAAATTACCCCACAATGCCTTGAGAGTGAACAAATTAACACACTCCATCTTAGTTTCTTGCAATGAAATAAAATTTACTCTATTCTTCAACCACAACTCCCTAACCCACCTTTTTTTAGCCTTGTCCCCAAGGCCTTGAATGTTTAAAGAGAGAATATTCATTTAAAGACATCTTTCCCTCCCTGTGTACCAATTATAACTTATATATTCTCGATACAACTATCCATGTTATAACCCATCGCTTGACCAACCTTTACTAGTTCATCCATTAAGTTTAAAATAGATCCTCTTTCTCTGTGTTTCTCTTTTTGAATTTCATTTACCCTTTGTGAAGATACTCCCACTTTGTTACATTCTGTTGTATCCAAACCTTCTTGAGAATAAGCCTTGAGTCTATCCTCTAATTCTGTTGTTTTTGACTTGTGAACTTCCTCCCCTTCACATTGTTTGTTATGTGGTGAATCAACTTCATCATTCAAAGGTGTGAATCCTAGTGGATATTGTGGGTTATCCTCTGAAGTCTGAAGTCCTTCACCCTTCTTTTTTTAGTACTTCGTAAAGCTTAAACGGGTCTTCACATTGAATAGTACTATTCACCTCGTTCTCATTAAACTATTGTGGCTCCTGTATGTGGTTATCCCCTTGCATAAAACTAGACTCTGAGATCGCTTCAACATCACTATCATTCACTGATTGGCTCAAAAGCAGTCAACTAAAGTCAACCACAGGTGTGGTCAATATAGTCAAACTACCTAACCAATGGTTACGGGCAATATAGGGTATCACCAGGTCATTATGTCCCGACGAGGTGTGAATTGTGCTTTAGCGTGCTTGTGATCGGGTGATTTCTCACAGGAAAGGGTTGTGATGAAAATTATTTGAGAATTATGAAATGAAATAGCTTAGGAAAGCTATATGATTGATTACAGGAATTAAGATTAAGAAGAAATGAGCTAAAACCTAAAAACGTACGTTTTAATTATAAACGTATACTGACGTACGTGATAAAAAGTAAAACTAATTAACTAAAAAGAAAATTTTTAGAAAAAGAAAAATTATTTTTACACTATTTAATTATTTATTATTAATTACTAATTACTTATTAATTAACTAATTAAATTGATTTAAACTATAAAAAAAAATACTAAAAAGACTTAGATAATTAAGAAAAGTTTTTATATATCTAATTAACCATCACAGGAATCTTAAAAAATTATAAAAAGTTGGTTTTATGTATTTTTAAACTATTTTACTAATTACTATTCTAATTATTAATTAATTACCAATTAAGTTAATTAAATTCTAAAAAATAGAAAATGAACAGTAGAAATTCTAGAAAAATTACTAAAAATGTTTTAACTTATATAAAAGCGAGGAGAATTATAAAAGCTAGGTATTACTTAACGAAATCTAATTTTGCTATTTAATTTTTAATATTAATTAATAATCAATTAAACTAATATTAAATCTAATAATTATTAAATGACAAGATAAAATTCTGGAAAAATTTCTAAAAACACTTCAATATAAAATAAAATTAAGAAAAATATAAAAATGCAGAGGTGCTTATAAATAAGCTGAAAAGAAAATTAAAAAGTTAAATTAAATTAAATAGAAACTATCACTTATAATTAAATTGGTTTTTTCTGTTTTTTCTTTTTCTAAACTATTTTAACACTAAAAACAAACAACTTTTACAAAAACAACTTTTTTTGGAACTTAAATATAAGCCAGATAGAAGCTTAAAAGCTTGTACAGTTGACTTTGGTTGACCAAACTTGAAATTAAGCTTAAATGAGCTTATGTGGGGTCCACAATGATGAAAGTAACTTCAAATAATTAACTTGGACAGGAATAAGCTAGAAATTATCAGATAAGCCCATAGAATAAGCCCAAAAGCCAGAATAAGCACTTGATTACCTACTTGGTATACAGAAAAGGGGACAGAAAATAGGGGTGAATCCAGGTGGGGTCCACAAGGTTTGAGCTCAAAAGTTTGGTCAAACTAGGAAGATGGCCAGGAGGGGGGTTGAAAGAACCCGAAGGGGGTCTGTGGGACCCACTGAGGTGGTCAGTAAGAACCACCAAAGGTGGTTCTGTGGTGACAGTGGTGGTGCAGCAGGGGAGCTTCTCCCCCTGTAGGTATGTTTGGGCAAAGGTGGGGCCCACAGGAAAAATCACAAAAATAATAGGAAGATTGGACTTCAAAGTTGAGGTGATAGACTACTTTCTCTGAAAAGCACAAGTCCTAAAAGCAAACACAAAATTCACAAATATTCTTGGAAATTTTGGATTTTCTGCAAAAAGGTAAGTTTAACTTTTTGAAGAAACATGTAATTTTAACTTATTTGGATTTTGATTGCTCCTAATGAACTGAAAACATGATACTAGGCTACAATAAAGCTAATCTAAGCTAAAGCTTCAAAGTTATAAGCTAATGTGAGGGATTGTGGGTATCAAATCCCTCACAGTTAACTGTGAGGGGGTATCAAAAAGGTGTTTGACTTTTAAAAATTACTACCACTAAAACTTGGTTTACCTAGTCTATTTTAATACTAAAAATGATGCTTGAACAAGTTTTAACCAACCAAGCCAAGAAATACTCAGCAAATCTGTTAAATCCAAACACCCTATTAACTAACTGATTTTATGAATTTCAAATGGTTTTACTAACTCAAGCCATAAAAATGATTCCTAAAACAATATTATGATGAAGTGAACTTAAATGAGCATAAAAACAAAGGCTATAAGTACTATACCCCAGAAATCCAACAAATGCAATTTTAACAGTCAAATTAAGTTTTTAAGGTCCAATGAGTTCTAAAGATCTTACAACTGATTTTAAGCCACAAAAGGAATAAATTACACTAATTAAGCTCAGAAAGCACAGTGATAAGCTATAATAAGCAATGTAACATTAAACTTGAAAATTGAAGAAATGCCTTACAAATGCCTTTCTGCTTATTTACCATGAACCAAGGAACAATAAGCCACTCCTAACACTCCCCATGGAGTCCTAATACCCTGACAAAACATCATTCACCCTGATCCATTGCTTCATCATCTACTCTCTGGATTTTTTTATTTATTTTCTATTTATTTTATTTTTCTTAATTTTTGATAATTTTTGAGTTTTTAACTGAGGATTTTTTAAAACTAATTTAATTAATAGAAAACTTAATAATAAGCTCAGTTGAGCTTGTAGAACAGTAAAACATCTTTTAACAAGATTGAAGGCAATATGAGATTTTTAGAGAAACTAAGCATAAACTGAAATATAACAGGAAATTGAACTTTTGATTCAAATATATCTGGAATACACTAAAAATGCTTGAAATTACACTTGGAAACTAGCTTTTACAATTTAGAACAAGGGATTGCATAAAAAATGATTTAAAAAACTAAGATAAAACTGCTACTCTTTGCCCTCTGCTTCTCTCTCCTTTTGTAGCGAACCCTTAGGGTTAGTTTGACATTTTGAGTGATTCCCATCAATATTCAGAGCCGTTGGATCACTCTAGGCAAATCTTGACCTTTAAATTGAGACTTGGCGCCAAATTTTCTTACCTGCCTTCTGAGTTACTTGGAGGGGGAGAGAAACCATAAATGTGCTTTGGAGTTTTGTTGAAGTGGAGGGAACAAGGAGTGGGTTGCTGAGGTGGAGGAGGGGGGAAGGTTGAGTGTGCAGGGGTGAGCAGGTATCCAAGTTGGAGGGGAAAGGTGGAGGTGTTTGACTTGTGTTGACCCTGTGGTGTGGTTTTTTTTAAAACGGAGGGAGTATATTAGTGTGTGGTGTGGGCTTGGGTGATTGAAGATGCGCCAGAGAGTGAGTTGGGCCTATGGAGAGATAAGGGTGTGGGTTGTTTTTGTGTTTTGGATCAGGTTTTGGGTATTAAGGGTCCGGTTTGGTTTATTAGTACAAGGACCATTTTTGTAACTTTTGGATTTTGTAGGGACTGAACATGTAATTTCTCAATAGTTATCACAAGGACCAATTATGCCATTTAAGAATAGTACAAGGTTTAATTTTGATAATTTTCCAATTTTAAAACCTTAAGGACCTTTTTTGACATTTTTCAAACTTGGGGGACCAAAGTTATCATTATGCAATTTTTTACTTTAAAGGATTAAACTTGACAACTTATGAATTCCAAAGGACCTTTGATGATATTTTACATGTTTTGATTTACCAGGGACTAGTTTTGACAATTTTGAAAGTTTAAGGACTGAAACTGCATATTTTTCAAACTTGACTTGTTTTTTATCAGTTTTCAATCCTTTTGCATAAAAACACAATCCAGGGATATTTTATGTATTTTAAGGCATTCCTGTGTGTTTCAGATGTTTTTGCAGTCTAAATGTGACAGAAATGATGAGTATTTACACACTCATCAATCCCCCACACTAAACTATTGCTAGTCCCTAGCAATCTTTTGAGAAAAGTTAATGGATTTGAATCTCTTTACCAAAAGCCATTACTTCTGGAGTAGCCAAATGTTTTAGTTCAAGTAAGAACCATGGTACACCGATAACCATGTGATTTTGAGCAAACCACCAGCCTTCAACGGTTTTGATTTGTCTTTACCAGATGCCGTTTGCTTCTGGACTAGCCAACTCTTGATGGACACAGTCGACATCTTGGTGACTTGATTACCAATTATGGTTTTCCACTGCCTTTACCACAAGCCATAATCTTGCGGGCTAGCCAACTCTTTCACTTTTTAGAATATGGCGAGTTGAGATACCATACAATTTTGGGCAAATTGTAAGCCGCTAACGGATTTGAGATATCTTTACCAAGAGCCTTTTGCTCCTGGATTAGCGAATCCTTTTGTCGTTTAGACATGGCGGACTGATAACCCCAAACATTTTGAAATAAAGTGAAAAAATTTTTGAAAATTTTGGGCCAAAATGGGGGTATTAGAAAGTATATTGTGATAAAATTCGCTAGAATTCCTCCCCCCCCCCCCCCCACACACACACACACTTAGATCTGAATATTGTCCTCAATATTCAAAGTCCCGGCTATTATGCCGAATCTTTGAATGTAAAAAGTTAATATTCTAAACTGTGGAAATACTATTTTTCACTTTATTTATATATACAAACACACTTTTTTTTTTTTTTTTTTTTTTTTTTTTTTTTGTGGAACTTATATACATTTATACATTGCAAAAGGTAGGGGACGGCCACTCCCCCACACTTGGGTGTTAGAAAGTAGAAAGAAATAAATGATATGGGTGAAAACCCATATTGTGCTACTGTTTTTGTTCATCGAGTCGCTAGCTTGACTCGATCCCCGAATTTAATTATCCTTGGGGAACGTTTGGAGATCCGGGACAACCATGGATGGTATGTCCTCTCCAAAGTAATGTTTCAACTGATGTCCATTCACTTTGAAATTCGGACCGTCATTTTGAGATAATTCGACCGTGCCATAAGGATAAACCTTTGCGATAGTGAATGGACCAGTCCAACGGGTTTTTAGCTTTCCCGAGAAGATCTTGAGTCTAGAGTTGAAAAGAAGGACTCGATCACCAACGTTAAAAACGCGGTTCTTGATTTTTGAGTCATGAATCTTCTTTGTCTTTTCCTTGTAGATCAAAGAGTTCTCGTAAGCTTGATCACGAAGTTCATTTAATTCATTCAATTGAACTTTCCGATGATCACCCGCAGTTTTGAGGTCAAAATTTGCATGCTTGAGGGCCTAATAGGCTTTATGCTCAAGCTCGATCGGTAGATGGCATGCTTTCTCGTACACAAGCTTGTAAGGCGTACACCCGATGGGTGTTTTGTAAGCCGTACGGAAAGCCCAGAGTGCATCATCTACTTTATCCGACCACGATGCACGATTTTCACCTACAGTTCTTTCCAAAATCCTCTTAATGCCCCAATTGGAAACTTCTACTTGTCCACTTGTTTGAGGGTGGTACGCAGTAGAAAGACGATGAGTTACACCATACTTTTGCATGACTTTATCGAATTTGTCATTAAAGAAATGCGTACCACGATCACTAATAATAGCACGTGGAGTTCCAAATCGGGCAAAAAGAGCTTTCAAAAATTTCACAACTACTCGGGCATCATTTGTAGGTAAAGCTTTTGCTTCAACCCATTTTGACAAGTAGTCAACAGCCACGAGTATATACTTGTTACCATGAGATGACGGAAATGGCCCCATAAAATCGATGTCCCAAACGTCAAAGATTTCACAAACTTGAATTGCATTTTGAGGCATTTCGTTCTTTTGCGAAATATTCCCGTGACGTTGACAAGCGTCACAGGATTTGACTAATTCCTGGGCATCCTTGTAAATCGTGGGCCAATAGAAACCGGAGTCAAACACCTTTTTGGCGATGTAGTTTGGATTGTGGTGGCCCCCCGTGGGACCAGCATGTCAAGCCTTGAGAATTTCAGTGGCTTCTTGGCCATAAACACAACGCCAGATGACTTGATCCGCACAGATTTTGAACAGGTAGGGGTCGTCCCAGAAGTAATGTTTTACATGTTTGAAGAATTTATTTTTCTGTTGGGACGACATCCCTTTCACCACAAAGTTACCCGCATGGTAGTTTGCAAAATCGGCAAACCATGGGGTAATAGAGTCTCCACGAAAGGTAACCTCATTGAGTGTCTCGAGAGGGAAGGTTTCATTAATTTCTTTCCTCTCGAAGACATCTTGGTGGGGGTTTTCCAAACGGGAGAGATGATCAGCAGCTAGGTTCTTAGCTCCTTTTTTATCACGAATAATGATATCAAATTCTTGCAAGAGGAGAACCCAACGGAGTAGTCTCGGCTTTGCATCTTGTTTTGCCAAGAGATTCTTCAAATCCGAGTGATCCGTATACACTATGCTCTTGGTCAATATCAAGTACGGCCGGAATTTTTCGAAGGCATACACCACAGCTAATAATTCTTTTTCAGTGGTGGTGTCATGACTTTGAGCCTCGGTCATTGTCTTGCTTGCATAGTGTATAGGCTGAAAGTGTTTTGTTTTTCGTTGCCCCAAGACTGCCCCTATTGCATAATCACTAGCATCACACATGAGTTCGAAGGGCAAGTCCCAGTCGGGGGCAACAAGAATCGGTGCCTCAGCAAGCTTTTTCTTTAATGTTTCAAAAACATCGATGCACTCGGGGGAGAAGATAAAAGGAGCATCCTTTTCTAGGAGATGGGTCATAGGCCGGGCGATTTTAGAAAAATCTTGAATAAACCTACGATAGAAACCGGCATGACCCAAAAAACTCCTAATACCTTTGACGGTAGTGGGATGAGGTAATTTTGCAATGACATCCACTTTGGCTTTGTCAACCTCAATCCCGTTCTTTGAAATTTTATGGCCGAGGACAATGCCCTCTTTGACCATAAAGTGACTCTTCTCCCAATTTAGACATAACCTTGTATCTTCACAACGTTTGAGCATGTTGTCTAAATGGGAGAGACATGATTGAAACGAATCCCCAATGACCGAAAAATCGTCTATAAAGACCTCCATAGTTTTCCCGATCATGTCGGAAAATATGACCATCATACATCTTTGAAACGTGCCCAGAGCATTACATAAACCAAATGGCATACATTTATAAGCAAAAGTTCCATAAGGGCACATGAAAGTGGTCTTTTCCTGATCCTGCGGATCAATGGGAATCTGAAAGTAACTCGAGAAACCATCGAGGAAGCAATAATACTCATTTCCCGCTAGTCTCTCGAGCATCTGATCCATAAAGGGCAGAGGAAAACGGTCTTTGCGGGTGGCGTCATTTAACTTGCGATAGTCAATACAGACACGCCAACCCGTAACCAATTGAGTTGGAATCAACTCATTTTCCTCGTTTGTGACAACAGTAATGCCACCCTTTTTTGGAACACAATGTATTGGGCTAACCCAAGGACTGTCCGAGATAGGGTAAATCAATCCGGCATCAAGAAGTTTTAAAACTTCTTGTTTGATGACCTCATGAATTTTGGGATTCACCCTTCTTTGTTGTTGGACTGCTGGTTTGAAGTCATCCTCCATTAAAATCTTGTGGGTACAAAATTCAGGGTCAATGCCCTTGATGTCGGAGAGTCTCCAAGCAATTGCTTGTTTATGTGACTTCAAAACCTTTATTAGAACAACCTTTTCCTCAACACTTAAATCTTTAGCAATTATGACGGGCAATTTATCATCACCATCCAGAAATGCATATTCAAGATGAGGCGGCAAGTCCTTAAGTTCAACCTCAGGAAAGTCATCAGTTTTCTCAACATTTTTGACTTCCTCTTTATGAAGAGTTTGTGGTAGAACAGGAAGAGGAGAGAGATCTTCGTTTAATAATTTCTCAAGTAGGAGAATATCCCTCTCGGGGTCAATCTCTTGGTTATCGATTCCATCGGGAATTGAATCACTTTTGAGAAAGGCCTCAATTTCTTCTAAGACGAAGTCACTTCCCTCAAACGGAGTGAGGGAAGGAGAAGAATTGGCAAAGATGGGATAAGAAGATGGAGTGAGGTTTTCACTCGGAGAATCATCAAAGAAACCTAAAACCTCTTGAGCATACTCCTCAGCAGCAATATCGATGACATCTATTTGGTTCACCAATTCAGAGTCATAATTGGAAGAGTACCTCGAAGTTTGATCGAGGTTGAAGGTGATGGCTTCAGTTCCAACACGCAATGTGATCTCTTGCTCAAATACATCGATGAGAGCACGCCCAGTTCTAAGGAATCCCATTCCAAGAATGAGAGGGACCCTTGAATCGGCATCAAAGTCAATAATCACAAAATCTGCTGGAAAATGGAACTTTCCCACTTTAACGAATACGTCCTCGGCAATGCCAAGTGCACGAGAAATCGATCGATCGGCAAGCTCTAAAGTCATGCACGTGGGAGTGAGTTCGGGAAGAGAGAGTTTCTTCCACACAGAATATGGCATCAGGTTAATGCTAGCACCTAGATCGGCCAAGGCGAAGCATTCAACCATACCCAGAAAAATACAAGGAATGAGAAATTTTCCGGGGTCTCCAAGCTTCTCGGGAAGCTTTTTCAAAAGAACTGCTGAGCAGTTCTCATTCAGAGGAGTTCTTGCCATCTCGAAGAGTTTTTCCTTATTACTTAACAGATTCTTGATTGTTGATGCAAACTTGCGCATCAAGAGAATAGCGTCCGCGAAGCTAATATCAAAGTGCAAATCTTGAAAGATTTGGAAAAATTTATCCATTTGGTGATTAGCCTTTTCGCGGAGCTTTTGTTCATTGAGACGTGATGGATAAGGAATAGAAGCTTTGGATTTAGGGTTGTCCACTGGAGTTTCTGGTGGTTCAAAGACAACTCCAGGCTTACATCTGGTTTCTGGAATAACCTGTGGTTGGACGTGTGCTGTACTTCGTGAGCAAGTAGTTTGCACCTTGTCCTTTGTCATCTCAGGTTCACGTTCCACTACCTTTGGAGGAGGGGAAGAAGAGGTAGTAGGATTAACGGGTTCATCATATGAAGCACCACTTCTTGTTGTGTTCGCCCTAGCATCGCCCCTCGGGTTAGCGATCGTGTTGCTCGGTAAAGTAGTACCTGAGCCCGAGGGTCGATCATTTAAAGACTTCTTGATATCAGAAATCTGGCTGACCAACATCTTGTTCAACTCTTCTTGGGACTTCATGAATTGCTTTAACAACTCGTCAGATGAAGGCCCAGTTGGAACAATGGCTTGATTCGGATTAGGAAAATTTGGAGCTCGATTGTTCGGATTGGGACCTTGATTTTGAAAATTACCCTGATTAGGGTTGTTGTTTCCAAAAAAATATCCCGGATTGAAATTACCCTGACCTTGGTTTCGATTAAAGTTTCCTTGATGTTGGAAACCTTGATTTTGGAAACCTTGGTTTTGATTTTTAAAACCGTGACCTTGATTGAAGTTACCTTGGTTTTGAAAACGTTGGTTCACTCTATTTTGATTTTGGTTACGGTTTTGGACATTTTGGTTTTGATTAAAACCGGGAGGTCCAGGGTAGTGGTGAGGACGATAGTTCGGGTCCATAGGAGGGCGATATTGATTGCCTCATTGATTTTGGGACCCGGCTACAACATTAGCTTCATATGGAGTACCATAAGTAGCTGTGCAATTGTAGTAGGCATGCGGCCCACCACAAGTCACATAGACTTCCACTTTTTTAACCTCAGCAGGTGGAGGATGTTATGGAAATGAAACTTTCTTTTGTTGGGCAAGAACCAAAGCTTGAATAGCTTCAGTGAGCTTGTCAATCTTAGCATCCATGCTAGATTGACCCACAGAAGATGAAGTGGAAGGTCCCGCATTAATTTGGGAAACAATCGGCTTGCTTCGTGTAGAGCGGACCTTGGACTTGTTTTCTATGATTTGCAAAGCTTCTTTGGTGGTTCTACTCAAGAAATTACCTCCCACGGAGGCATTGAGAGAATCATGATCAGCTTGGCTCACGCCATTGTAGAAAGTATCGAGTTGCATCAACTCTGAGAAACCATGATGTGGACACTTGCAAAGTAATTCTTTGAAACGATCCCACGCTTCACCAAATGATTCATCATACTTTTGAGTGAACTTGGTGATTTCGTTCTTAAGACTCGTGGTCTAGGAAGGTGGGAAGAATTCATTCACAAATTTTTTCACAAGATCTTCCCATGTCTCAATAGATCGAGGAGGTTGTTTTTCAAGCCAAATCTGGGCTTGTCCCTCGAGGGAGAATGGGAAGAGAAGAAGTTTGATTGCTTTACAAGGGACATTCTTGTACTTGATGGTTGATGTGATTTTATTGAACCATCGAATGTGAGCATGAGGATCGTCCCTCTGAAAACCGTAGAATTGACTTGAGGTTACAAGATTGAGTAACCCGGTTTTGAGCTCAAAATTATCAGCCACGATGGCTGGAACAACAATGGCATCTCCGTAACCCTCAATGGGTACTTGGAGAAGCTCACACATGGGGCGGTCTTCCGCCATGGTGACAGCATATGTGGCAACAGTACGGATCTCAAATCCGACTGTTGGTGTTGAACGTCTACGAGGTCTTCGAGGTTTCCTAACAAGCTCACGTAATGGGCTCGTGGACCTAGAAGAACGAGTGCGCATACACTAAAAAACAAACTCAATCAAAACAAAATCGAGGCAAAACGACAGTGAACTTAAACCAATAATCACAAGTAAGTGGTTTCTTTAAGAAAGGTACACTACTCACAGGGATACAAAGGTAAGTTTTAATCTTTTGTTTGGGAACTTATTAATGTCCACACCCCCAGTTGGTAGGTGTTCAGTCTTGGTTTGCGACGATTTATTTTTATGTATTATTATTATTCACAAGAAAAGACGGATGTTTTTGGGTTTTTGTGTATATGTGAAAAAACTTTTGGAATTATTTTTTTTGGTATCGTTTCGTTTACCAAAATCGTATCTCTTTAAGAATCACCTTAAAAGAAACACGATATAGAAAACGTTACGATCTGTTTTTTTTTTTTTTTTTTTTTTTTTTTTTTTTTTTTTTTTTGGTGTTTTAACACTTTAGGAAAAGTGTTAATGACTTTTTTGTGTTTTGATTTAAAATTTACAAAAGTGATGGTATTTTTACAGTGATTATGGTGAAATAATACTAATCTCAAAAGACGCTACAGAAACACGCACACCTCCCCGGCAGCGGCGCCAAAATTTGATTGGCTCAAAAGCAGTCAACTAAAGTCAACCACAGTGTGGTCAATATAGTCAAACTATCTAGACCAATGCTTCCGGGCAATATAGGGTATCACCAGGTTGTTATGTCCCGATGAGGTGTGAATTGTGCTTTAGCGTGCTTGTGATCGGGTGATTTTTCACAGGAAAGGGTTGTGATGAGAATTATTTGAGAATTATGAAATAAAATAGCTTAGGAAAGCTATATGATTGATTACAGGAATTAAGATTAAGAAGAAATGAGCTAAAACCTAAAAACGTACGTTTTAATTATAAACGTACACTGACGTACGTGATAAAAAGTAAAACTAATTAACTAAAAAGGCTACGAGTGTGAAATTAATGTTTTTACAATCCTAATAAATAAAGAAATTTTTTAGAAAAAGAAGAATTATTTTTACACTATTTAATTATTTATTATTAATTACTAATTACTTATTAATTAACTAATTAAACTGATTTAAATTATAAAAAATACTAAAAAGACTTAGATAATTAAGAAAAGTTTTATATATCTAATTAACCATCACAGGAGTCTTAAAAAATTATAAAAAGTTGGTTTTATGTATTTTTAAACTATTTTACTAATTACTATTCTAATTATTAATTAATTACCAATTAAGTTAATTAAATTCTAAAAAATAGAAAATGAACAGTAGAAATTCTAGAAAAATTCCTAAAAATGTTTTAACTTATATAAAAGCTAGGAGAATTATAAAAACTAGGTATTACTTAATGAAATCTAATTTTGCTATTTAATTCTTTAATATTAATTAATAATCAATTAAACTAATATTAAATCTAATAATTATTAAATGACAAGATGAAATTCTGGAAAATTTTCTAAAAAAACTTCAATATAAAAGAAAATTAAGAAAAATATAAAAATGCTGAGGTGCTTAAAAATAAGCTGAAAAGAAAATTAACAAACAACTTTTAAATTGGTTTTTTCTTTTTCTAAACTATTTTAACACTAAAAACAAACAACTTTTACAAAAACAACTTTTTTTGGAACTTAAAAATAAGCTAGATGGAAGCTTAAAAGCTTGTATAGTTGACTTTGGTTGACCAAACTAGAAATTAAGCTTAAATGAGCTTATGTGGGGTCCACAATGATGAAAGTAAGTTCAATTAATTAACTTGGACAGGAATAAGCTAGTAATTATCAAGTAAGCCCATAGAATAAGCCCAAAAGCCAGAATAAGCACTTGATTACCTACTTGGTACACAGAAACGGGGACAGAAAATAGGGGTGATTCCAGGTGGGGTCCACAAGGTTTGAGCTCAAAAGTTTGGTCAAACTAGGAAGATGGCCAGGAAGGGGGTTGAAAGAACCCAAAGGGGGCCTGTGAGACCCACTGAGGTGGTCCGTAAGAACCACCAAAGGTGGCTCTGTGGTGACAGTGGTGGTGCAGCAGGGGAGCTTCTCCCCCTGCAGGTGTGTTTGGGAAAAGGTGGGGCCCACAGGAAAAATCACAAAAATAATAGGAAGATTGGACTTCAAAGTTGAGGTGATAGACTACTTTCCCTGAAAAGCACAAGTCCTAAAAGCAAACACAAAATTCACAAATATTCTTGGAAATTTTGCAAAAAGGTAAGTTTGACTTTTTGAAGAAACATGTAATTTTGACTTATTTGGATTTTGATTGCTCCTAATGAACTGAAACATGATACTAAGCTACAATAAAGCTAATCTAAGCTAAAGCTTCAAAGTTATAAGCTAATGTGAGGGATTGTGGGTATTAAATCCCTCACAGTTAACTGTGAGGGGGTATCAAAAAGGTTTTTGACTTTTAAAACTTACTACCACTAAAACTTGGTTTACCCAGTCTATTTTACTACTAAAAATGATGCTTGAACAAGTTTTAACCAACCAAGACAAGAAATACTCAGCAAATCAGTTAAATCCAAACACCCTATTAACTAACTGATTTTATGAATTTCAAATGGTTTTACTAATTCAAGCCATAAAAATGATTCCTAAAACAATATTATGATGAAGTGAACTTAAATGAGCATAAAAACAAAGGCTATAAGTACTATACCCCAGAGTTCTAAAGATCTTACAATTGATTTTAAGCCACAAAAGGAATAAATTACACTAACTAAGCTCAGAAAGCACAGTGATAAGCTATAATAAGCAATGTAACATTAAACTTGAAAGTTGAAGAAATGCCTTACAAATGCCTTTCTGCTTATTTACCATGAACCAAGGAACAATAAGCCACTCCTAACACTCCCCATGGAGTCCTCATACCTTGACAAAACATCATTCACCCTGATCCATTGCTTCATCATCTGCTCTCTGGATTTTTTTATTTATTTTCTATTTATTTTATTTTTCTTAATTTTTGATAATTTTTGAGTTTTTAACTGAGGATTTTTTAAAACTAATTTAATTAATAGAAAACTTAATAATAAGCTCAGTTGAGCTTGTAGAACAGTAAAACATCTTTTAACAAGATTGAAGGCAATATGAGATTTTTAGAGAAACTAAGCATAAACTGAAATATAACAGGAAATTGAACTTTTGATTCAAATATATCTGGAATACACTAAAAATGCTTGAAATTACACTTGGAAACTAACTTTTACAATTTAGAACAAGGGATTGCATAAAAAACGATTTAAAAAACTAACATAAAACTACTACTCTTTGCCCTCTGCTTCTATCTCCTTTTGTAGCGAACCCTTAGGGTTAGTTTGACATTTTGAGTGATTCCCATCAATATTCAGAGTCGTTGGATCACTCTAGGCAAATCTTGACCTTTAAATTAAGACTTGGCGCCAAATTTTCTTACCTGCCTTCTGAGTTACTTGGAGGGGGAGAGAAATAATAAATGTGCTTTGGAGTTTTGTTGAAGTGGAGGGAACAAGGAGTGGGTTGCTGAGGTGGAGGAGGGGGGAAGGTTGAGTGTGCAGGGGTGAGCAGGTATCCAAGTGGGAGGGGAAAGGTGGAGGTGTTTGACTTGTGTTAACCCTGTGGTGTGGTTTTTTTAAAACGGAGGGAGTATATTAGTGTGTGGTGTGGGCTTGGGTGATTGGAGATGGGCCAGAGAGTGAGTTGGGCCTATGGAGAGATAAGGGTGTGGGTTGTTTTTGTGTTTTGGATCAGGTTTTGGGTATTAAGGGTCCGGTTTGGTTTATTAGTACAAGGACCATTTTTGTAACTTTTGGATTTTGTAGGGACTGAACATGTAATTTCTCAATAGGTATCACAAGAACCAATTATGCCATTTAAGAATAGTACAAGGTTTAATTTTGATAATTTTCCAATTTTAAAACCTTAAGGACCTTTTTTGACATTTTTCAAACTTGGAGGACCAAAGTTGTCATTATGCAACTTATGAATTCCAAAGGACCTTTGATGATATTTTACATGTTTTGATTTACCAGGGACTAGTTTTGACAATTTTGAAAGTTTAAGGACTGAAACTGCATATTTTTCAAACTTGACTTGTTTTTTTATCAGTTTTCAATCCTTTTGTATAAAAACATAATCCAGGGATATTTTATGTATTTTAAGGCATTCATGTGTGTTTTCAGATGTTTTTGCAGTCTAAATGTGACAGAAATGATGAGTATTTACACACTTATCATTCACCAATGAGTTAGCATTTGCGTTTTCCCCAATTATCCCTTCCGAATCAACTCCCACTGATTCCTCGTCCGATGAGTTGTATTCCTTTTTATCTTCCTGAAATATTGGAATCCACCCATTCACTTCTTTTGCACGAACCCAATACACTTTACCTTGAACAATCACTTTAAACGTTTCAAGGATAATTGATGTTTCTTTCATCTTAACACACAACTGCTTATGATACATAATAGAGTCCACAAGATCTTTCATGTCCATAACATCTCCCCATTTCAATCCTATCTTATTAAAAGTATTTGTTGTCCGAGCATGTAAAGGAACCCCTTCAATATCCACCCAAACAATTCTTTCGTCACTGATGAACTTTGGGTCAGCGTGATTTAATGTCGTAAACCACGATCCCACCCCTACATGCTTTTGAAATTTCTGCTTAGTATCATTAGAAGTAAACTTAAGAAGCACCCACATACCTCCTAAATATGATATTGGCAGATTATAGAATCCCTCCTCTGCTAAAAGGAAGTATAAGTTCGGTATAGATCCAAATTCTTTAACCTTGCCCATCAAATAGAACTTACGATCATTTTCAATGATGCATGAATCATCAAGGACAAGAGCTGGTGTCGAGTTTTCTGATGATTCAGAATTAATCTTACCCGTTTTAAGAATGGATGCATATGTTCCCATTTTATTACCCGTATTCATCACTTTAGGTTGATGATAATCATAGGTTTTCGATGGCATCTGGAATCGAGCGATATTTGCGTGCAAACGAAGTCGACCACACAGTACTTAAATTCTCCACCAATCTATCAACATGATCAACCTTAATATATCGAACAAACGCAAATGGTTTACCTGCTTTTGATTTCCGATTAGGGATGAAGACATCAATCACTTTTCCATATTCATCACAAACCCTCCATAGGTCACGAAACGTGAAGTGACCCGGAAATTTTTTTACGAAAATCGTTTTCGAAATCTGTTGCATTTGATCTTCCTTGGACTGCCGAGTATACCACCTCCGATCTCCCATGCTGAATTAAATAACCGATGACTCAGATCCGTTAATTTGTTAAAAATTGGGTTAGGGGAAATGATGGATTGGTGATTTTGGATGTGGGTTTTGAAGGAATTGAAATTTAATGGGTTGGAAGTGGGTTAATTTAGGTTTTGGAGTTCATGGTCTTTTAAAACTAAATAATATGAGGGATTGGTCATCGTCATTTGTACAAGTCATCAGAGATGGGGTTCTAAACAAGATGGATGAGTGGGGTGGAACAGTGGCGGCAGCGAGGAAGAGGGGAAGAGGGGTTGAGGAAGCGGTTAGGGTTATGTGATATTAAAGATGAAGAGTAATTTTGAAAACTTCCAATCTAAATCCCATATGTAATGCATGGAATAGTTGACTTGAGAATGAAATGAAATTACGTTGTTACCCTTTTTGCCTTTATAAAATGTGACTTCATCTTTTACGTTTTACAAATAATGTCCTAGTCTTTTAACTAATTACATTAATGTCACAATTCATTATAGCCATTGATCAAACAAATCTAATGGTTTAAAGAGAGTTCTCGCAGTTCTCGCACTTAACATGGTTCTGAAAAATAAAGTTACACTATATATATATATATATATATATATATATATATATATATATATATATATATATATATATATATATATATATATAACTGATATTGGTGTGAGGTAAACCCTCAAGTCATCTTCACTAAAGACTAAGTTTAATGGAGCAAAATGTAACGTGTTGTCCCCCTATTTCTTAACCCTCAAGGTGAGCATCTTCTAAAAACATCACCCATCACCAACGTGTTGTCCCTCGACTCCCTCTCTATTTTGTGAGAACTCAGTGGTGCCTGAGAACGAGCTGTGAACTTGGTATGGTGAAGGGATAACATTAATTGTGTGTGACCGTGTGTATGTGAGTATATTGTGATGTATATTTGTGTTTAAATTTGATATGTTTAAGTTGAGAAGTTGATAGTCTTATTACACTTTGATGGTGATGTTGGATTCTTGGTGTGAAGTGAAAATGTACTATGACGCTAATAATAGCGATGTTAATCAATATTACACATGGTCTTTAAAAAACTTTAAGTCATTGTTCAAATGCTCCACCTTTCCGTTTTTTTTTTTAAAAAAAAAAAAAAAAAAAAAAAAAAAAAAAAAAAACAAACAAACAAACCTGCCCCAATGATCCGTTATAGGAAAACTTTCCAAAAACTTCCCTCATGGCAAGTCTTTCTTCTATATATTATTTGAGATGCATTACAAAATATTTTTAATTATAATCTACATTTATATTTTTTTTGAAATAGACTACTTTAGTAATTTAAACACCATAAAAAAGGTTTGGGGGTTATGAAATGCCTTAAGTACTTTGTAATTTTATCTTCAAATATGTTAATTACTGTGCTTGATTATAATACCGAATGATATGTAGATTTGAAAATTTAGAATCACACATTGTCAAGTTAGGAGATAAGATTTTCGGTAGGGGTGGAAATTAGCCGAGCCGAGTCTGAGTCTGTCAGAACTCGAGCTCGGCTCGTTTATATGTATAAAGCTCGAGCTCGGGTTTGCGCTCGTTTCAAGCCTCATATTTTGAGCTCAAGCTCGGCTCGTAAAAATTTTCACAGGCTCGAGCTCGGCTCGGGCTTGACTAATTTTTGAAGAAAACAAAGTTCAAATGAAGCTCGGCTCATTTACAAAAGGCCCGAGCTCGTTAACGCGAAAGGCTCGAGCTCGTTAATGCGCAAGGCTCGAGCTCGTTTACTTCTTTTTTAAACTCGTTTATACATGGTTATACGTATATACAATATATATACGTATTTATTTCTAGGGCTAGTTTAGGCTTGCAAGCTTATTCGGTCTTTTTGTATAAAGCTTGTCTCGTTTAAGCTTGGCTTATTCGAGCTTGTTACCGATATGATCTTGAGCTTTTCATGAGCGGTTTAACTCGTTTGCACCCCTAATTTTGGGTGTTTTTCTATTATCGTAGTTTGCGTCTGTTTTGGCATCTATTTCACGGGAATTAAGTTCACCGTTACATGAGCTTATAAAAATAGAACCTTTCTTTTCAAGGAGGTTGGCTTGCTAGTTTAGAAATATTTAAGCTTATAATAGTCGTTTACTTCTTTACTATCTTAGAAATTATAGCCGTATTAAGATTGCAACAATGTCAAAGGACTCCAATTTAGTAATATATATATATATATATATATATATATATATATATATATATATATATATATATATATATATATATATATATATATATATATATATATATTACAATTGTGGAAGTCACCACGTCGTTGAGGCAAAAAGAAAATATATTTTTTGGTAAAGAGTTTTTCTAATAAATTTATTTATCCAAAAAACAATTAAGTACAATAATGTGGGTGAATGCCACTTCTCAACCCAAAACTAAGTGAAAACCAACGCACCAACTTATTAGAATATAAATTATGCTAGTAGGATCGAAGCCCACAGACAGGCTCAGGCCTACTAGCATAATCTATTGTCTAATACCACTGTATTTCAAACCTAAAGTATCATAATAATGACAAGCCACACTTATGAGACCTACTGCAAATGTTATATAAGTTGACCACGAATACTAATATCAAAAGCATTAGCAAACTACATTTGAGCATCAGTCAGGATAAACACAATCATCATCATCGTACGGGTCTTCATCATAAGTTTCCTTTCATTGTTCATACAAGCTTTTATTTTCCACTCCACTGCCACTTTAGAAGATGTATTAATCTTGGAGCTCATAGAAGCCATAAAACTGGCAATTTTGTTAAATACCTCAAATACTTCACTATCACTATCCTCATTAACCAGATCATCAACCTTTTTAGATGCCACTATAGAAGAACTAAGAAGCATTCATTTACAAGGTTTTAGCGGCTTACTATCAAGCATCTTACTTTCCAGTTCAATAATCCTTGCAACCAAAGGTGTCGTACTTGGACTACCACATGCCGAACCAATCACACATTGGATAACATTCTTACCTGAATTTGACGACCCCTCATTTGATCCAAGCTCACTATCTTTCTCAATCGAATTAAGCGCATCAAAAGGATTAACTGAGCTCGTCTCTACTTCATAATTATTTTTCGTGCCACTTGAACGAGCACCATTCTTATAAGATACGGCTTGGTAAACTTGTTTTGTAGGTTTAAACTAAAACTTAGATCCCACATTAGTACCACGAGAAGTCTGTCTAGGAGGCTGTTGGAAACCATCATTCTTTGGTTTTCCAACAACCCGTTTTGGACATAGCATATCATCATGCCTAAATATCACACACACATCACATCTAGGTGGTTCCCATTCGTACTTTACCTTTACCATGTGAAGAACCTCTCCATCATCTTCTATATTAGGAATAGCAGTAACCATCTCCTCCTTTAACTCCCGATCTACCCTAATATCAGTCAATGCACGAGCATAATCCATACGACCCCATGCTTGAAGACATATAAAACACGTATATGAATCAAGCATAATCAGGTTACCAAGCTTAGTAGCCATCACACTCAATCTATCTGCAGTAAACGCCACATTAAGAATATCATTGATTTTTACCCAAATAGGAACACAATTCAGATCTTCCTTAAGTAAATTAGCATTAAGCGTCCATTTCTTTAGTATTATAGGTGTAGATCGAATAAACCATAGACAAATATCCAAAACCTCATTCACACCCTCAACCGAAATAAACTTGAAGAAGAAGAAGCCCTTTGAATTCATCATTACTCAAATCAAGCAATACTTATTTCATGCATTCTTGATATAGTACCCAACAACCGGAAATACCACTCTTTTACCCACGAAACAACCATACAAGCTAAAACCAAATCTCGAATGAACTTCCAAAAACAGACGCCTTAGGAAGTTTGACTTCAGCCTTTGCGTTAATAGGTTCATCCGTGTTTGAGGATCTAAAATTTACCTTACATTTTTAGCCTCATTGGTAACCACACAAGGAAAGGATTTGCTTGCGTTCCCGTTTGGAACACTCTTGTCCCCCTTCCCCCCATCAACCCCTCCACTAGTCTTGGATACATCGCTAGGTCTTTCGCCAATATCAGCATCAGGAGCTGCTTTAGAGTTCGACTCAATAGTCACATCGAGTTTAGCAGGTTGAGTGTCACCAACCTTACCACTAGTTTTCTTCTAATGATTATCACCTCCCCCACCCAACCCTAGAAATCCCTTTTGCATGATTTACATCCAAACAACCCTCACAAAACTCCGATACGCCAAAACCAGAAACCAATAATAGTCTAAAGAACCCTATTCTAGTATATAACCAAATCGCAAACAACAAATCAGTTAATGACGTTTCAAATCTACAACAAAACCAAACAAAAAACATGACAACAATTAAACAATCAAAGATCATTATAAGCGAACCCAAAAAGAAAGAAACCCTAATCGATTTTTAACCAAGAACGTAAAGATAGAATCAAACAAACCGCTAGATTAATCATCAACCATGTTTAAAATACCTAACGATTAGGATAATTAAACTGTTAGGGCAGAAGCGCAATCAAGGAATTTAGGGTTTATGTGGTCGCCAATTTCACTAGTGGGGTGAGGGTTTTATTTGCTCGAACTTGAAATGCCTAACGGGAAAAAGAAATAATTACAATACACACCTTCAAACTATGCGACGAATTACAAAAATTACCTTGTATCTTTAGCTATTTACGGTCTATTTATTTAACAAATTTTATTTATCAAATATGTAACGATTTTCTGACAAAACATATCCGTTGAAAAGGTCTTTAATCGCGAACAAATGAAAGATTTGTTCATGAAAATAATTTTTAAAAACGTTATTCTAAGTTTTGATGATAACAAAATGTGAAACCATCTTACGTCAAAATTAACGTAAACAAGTTTTTAGTCGAAATATCCGATTTCTACGTCAATCACTCTAGGTATAAACAAACAAATTTACAACTTGACAAATGACCAAAGAAGTGAATTTGTGTTTTGAACTTCACATTTTTAGCTTGACAAAACTTTCTTTTCAAAAATACATTTTACAAATTATTTTTGAATTATTAAGAAATGTTTAGGAAAATCATTTCAAAAATTGTTCCTAACAACTATATTTTACCCAAACCAGCTCCAAACACCCCCAAATAAACTTTCACCACTAAAGACAAAAATGGGAGCATTTTTTCTGGCACGGTACCACTAAATTTAGTGGTACCATGTGACAATTAGTGGTGCCGTCGCCTTTAAAACGGTCAAATTTTCAGATTCTATAAATACCAATTCATTTATCAGATTTTGGCTATCCTTTCACACACATAACTTTCCGGTTTCCATCCTCCATTTCTTTCTACACTTCTTTGAGCATTAGTTAGTTTTTTTTTTTTTTTTTTTTTTTTTTTTTTTTTTTTTTTTTAAAGAGTGATTTTTCCATCCAACCAAGAATCATCTACATACCTCTACTAGTCAAGAGAAGAACAAAAAATATCAAGAAGATACAAGGTGTTGGTGTCATAGAGTAGTACTGCATTTGCATTACAAGTTGTCTACTTGATTGTATCTTGATATACATCAAGCGTAATAGTCTTTCTTAGTCATTGTGTTAATCATTGTGATCTTGTTGAGATCTTGGGGATCTCTTGAGTGTTGAGTGATATAGTATTGATCAAGTGGATCAAGAGTAGATTGTGAGGATTGTGTGGATCTTGTGAAGATTGTGTAGATTGTGTGAGGATCGTGTAGATTGTGTGAGGATCGTGTTGATCGTGTAGAGTGTGAGGATCGTGTAGATCATGAGTGAAGTAAGGATCGTGGTAGATTGGTACTAGCTAAGATTAGTACTCGACATCTTAGTGTCGAAAAATAACGTAAGCGACGTTGTACGGTTTTCTCCGCCTGAAGGGAGTCTTGTTGATATAGTGCTTACAACTCTCGAGTGTGGTACTCGGGGAGTGGAGCAGGGCGAAGAAGAGCTTCGTGACCGAACCACTATAAATCTCGTTGTCTTGGTTTGATCTTTCCATCTCTTCTCTTTACTTACTTATTGCATACTTGTGTTAGTATAGTGTTGTGTTCATATTGGTGTTAATTGATTTCATCTACAATTGAATCAAAGTTTTTTAAAGAGAAATTTTTATAACTAAAGAAAACAAGTCGGTGAACTATTCAACCCCCCTTCTAGTTTCCCACAATTGGTATCAGAGCCACGTCAGGCAAGTTTTTAAAGTAAACTGTATTTTAAAACTTGAATCGATCAATGAATTTTGACAAATATCAAGAAGGGCAATCTATGCAAAGACCACCACTTTTTGAAACCGATTATTTTATTTATTGAAAAACAAGATTCGAAACGTATGTGAAATCAAAATACATTGATCTTTGGCATGTTATTATTGATAGTGACTTTAAACCTATTGAAAAAGATCCAATTACCGAAAAGGAACAAATTGTTCCTTATGAAAAACAAAGTGATGAACTTAAAAGAAAACTAGCAAAAAATGATGAGGCTAAAATGGTAATTTATAACGCCTTGCCGAAAAAAGAGTTTGAAAGAATTTTTATGTGTAATATGGCAAAAGATATTTCGAAAACTCTATTGGTCACTCATCAAGGTAATAATCAAGTCAAAGAGAACAAGATTAATCTTCTTGCTCAACAATATAAACAATTTTCCGTTCCAGAAAATGAAACCATAGATAGCGCATTTGCTAGATTTAATACTATTATTACTAGTCTTAAATTCTTCATGAAGGTTATTCTAGCAAGAATTATGTTAGGAAGTTTCTTAGGCTCTACATCCTAAGTGGAGAGCAAAGGTCACCGCCATTGAAGAATCAAAGAACTTGGCGACACTATCACTTGGTGAACTAATAGGTAACTTGAAAGTTCATGAAATAATAATCAAGAAGGACTCGGACATAGTCAAGGGTGTAAGTGAGAGAGTTAGGTCTCTAGCATTGAAAGCAAAGAAAGAGTCTAGTGATGATGAAAATTTGGATTCCGATAGTGAAGATGAAGAGCATGCACTAGCAGTTAGAAACTTTAAGAAGTTCTTTAGAAGAAGAGGTAGATCTAGTAGGCAATCTCGTGATGAAAGGAAGTCATTCTCTAAGAACCAAGATGATAAGAAAGGAAAGGGCGATAGGAAGTGTTTTAGATGCGGAGACCTAAATCATCTTATTGGTGAATGTCCTAAGCCACCAAGATCAAAAAACCAAAGAGCCTTTGTAGGAGGTTCTTGGAGTGATAGTGGTGAAGAAGAAGAGGAGAAGCCTAATGACGAATCATGTCTCATGGTTCAAGCTTCTAACGAGGTACATTCTGACTCTTCTGACTATAGTGATAATAATTCGTCAATAGATGATAATATGCTATATGATGAATATAATAAATTATGTGAGTGATACGTGGGAATCGCGCCAGGCTTTACCTCTCGAGGGATCTCGAGAAGCTTACAACCCCCACCAGGCAGTGTACCTGATCATTGTAGTATAGTATAGTGACAAGTACCGGGGGATTGATCGTTCAACTCAGGAATAGTGTCGCTAGGATTAGAAAGCTTAAAAACTAGGTCTAGAGGTGAGGGATGATTCTTTTTGTATTTTTATATTTTTATAAAAGCAATTAAAATCTTGGTTTTTGGAAGAGTGGACGGAATTAGTTGCTAGTCAACTAACCCAATAACTAAGATGCAATCAAAATAAAATAACAGAAATGAAAATAAAGCAAATTACTAATGTGGTATGAACAATATTAGGGAGAATTGTGTTTACTTAGATTTCATTGCTCCCTAGATATCTTTTACAGGTTGATAGTTTGTTACAATTGCTTGGATGACGGGTTATATTCCTTAATACCATTCGTGGGGTGGCGTACGTACTTCCCCAACTCTATAAGCTCCTACTTCACTCCTATGTCGAGCCTGCAAGAAGCTCTTAACATGGGATCATTAGAATTCGCTCATGCATTAAATACAACCATAATAACCTAGTACGCATTGGTTCATGTTTCTTAAGACGTTCAAGCATGTTACCCTATGGAAGTCTGCCAGTTTTCTTAAGCCTAACATCGAAATCATTCATCCGTAACAACTATAAACAAACAATCAACCCATAATCAACATCTAGGTTTCACTACATCTAAGCAAACACACAAGAGATCTAGCCTAGCATGTTAAAATCAAGACAAGCGTAAGATATATTCAAATAACGCATAGAAATATTGAATGAACTGAAAGGATACTTATCTCAATTGAACATGAAAGGTTTCAAAGGGTAAAAACCCTTGAAAGAGCAGTAAAATTCGTGCTAGGGTTTCTCCAAAGTTATCCCCTCTAAAGTTACATATTAATGAATAAAAATTGCAAAACTATATATAGATTATATAGGCTGACGGCGTCAAGAAGAAATATCTGACGCCGTCAAATCGCCGCCCATAATGAGATCGGATTGCCTAGATCCAGATTTGACGCCGTCATGTGTAATTGAGTTCTGGGCCGTCACCATGTCTTGAACTTTGACGGCCATACGTGACGCCGTCACGTTTTCTCTGGACCGTCACCACTTCCAACTCTTGACGCCGTCATATGTAGACTCTTGACGCCGTCAGGTACTGTTCCCAGCAAGGAAAATTAAGACTTTGCCGTTTTCTTCACTTTTATGCTCCAAAAACGTTCAATATGCTTCCTTTTCCAGAATTCACTCCAAAAGTACCTAAAATCACAAAAGGAACGATTTAGGGCAATATTTGATCAAATAAATTCAATTCCGGGCTTAAATAACCCCCTAAAAACGGTTCATTTTTCGCCTCATCATATACCCTTACACTTGAGATTTGCTTGTCCTCAAGCAAATGCGCTTTTATTCTAATCAAAATACAAGTTAGGGGTCATTTAACACTAATATAAAAGTAATTACAACAAATAATCGTTCCATTAAAGACCAAAGACAAGCACGTAGGTCATACACTAGCACCTCACAAATAGTGTTTAGATACTCACATCTCTCGGGTGTAACAAAGTATATATCGCAATATGGAAATGGAAAACATCTCTCACTACCTGTCATAGCAAAATAGATTACCATAGGCTTGGGAAAGGATCAAACCTCCACCACATGGCGTAAGTACCTAGGATAAACTATCAAAGGGGTCTTTTAAAGGGTTATAACGTTAGGTGTAGGGATATGGAATACACGGTTTTGTTGGATATAGGCAATCTTTACTGGTGGCGAGTTAATCATCTTGGTTAATTACATGTACAATATGGCGTTGCTAAGCCAAGACTAGACTCGACTTAAGCTAATAAATGAAAAATAACAAAAACATAAAACAAACATAGAATGAAACGGGATGGTAGTCCATGTTTTTTCTCTTTTCTTTTTCTATTTTTTTCGATTGTTTTTTTCTTTTTTTTTTCTCTTTTTTTTTTGTTTTTTTTTTTGTTTTTTTGTTTTTTTTTTGTTTTTTTGTTTTTTTTTTTTTTTTTTTTTTTTGTTTTTTTTTTTTTTTGCATACACTCTTACCCTACCATCAAAAATAATATATCATAGGGAATGTACATTCCCCTTACACTTGAATTTTTACATACTTTACAATAAACTAATCTAATGACTCGAATTAAAATAATCAAAATACTTGGAGTACTTTTAAGATTAACGCACATATGGGGGTAATATATGATGTTCTTCCCCATTACTCCATAACACAAGTACTTTACCCATGAGTCCCAATCGTCCCAAAACAATATGTACAAGGATATGACTCGACTTAGCAACCATGTAATCAATTAGATAATTAACTAAGGATTTAAACAAATAACAATAATGCACTAAAGATAAGTGCATACACGGAAGGCTAAGGTGATTTGGGTGTACATTTAAGTGGGTTGTAACAAATTCTTCCCTTAAGTAAGATGCTTAAAGTTAGAAAAGAAAAGATAGGCTCGGAGGGGTGTACTAGGGGTTTCGTGTACTAAAAATGAGTACAACGCTAAGGTGTGGGAAAGTTAATTGACTTTACTAGCCAAGTAATATGACTTAAATGGTCAAGCAATTATGATACGGGTTTAACACAAGGGTGATCCTAATGCCTTTTATCATGTAGTAAATCCTACTACACGAATGTAGTCTCACTAGCGGTCTCGGGATGCATCACTAACGCAAGTTCAAGAATCTAAATGCTACCGGTACACTCATAAGCACTAATAGTGAATGCTTTTCCTATCAAATCTAAAGGCGAACCTCACATATTTGGGTGGAAAATTTTTCTGAATGGTACGGTTTTGTGCTAGTCATACAACTCCTAACCATGAGACCCTTGCTAAGGCTAAAGTTTCACTTCTAAATGCTGTAAAAAATTTTAAATTTGGCGCTAAAATTACACTAACAAGTATTTCTCATAGTTTTATTACACACCTACCATTAAACAAACAAACTCAAGTGGAATGGTATCCTATAAGGTATCATCATTTACCCTCCCCTTACACTTAGGATGAACATTGTCCCCAATGTTCAATTAAAGAATGTAAAAGTAAAACAGGTAAAAGAATGAAATCAAATGCTCCCCTGATTCGTTCGGTGTGGATAGTGCGGTAACAAGGTTAGATCTTCCTCCAAGAAAATGAACAATCAAAGCTTCCCTTCCAGAAAAATAAATCATCTTCTTGTCATACATAACCTGTTAAACCAGAGAAAACAAACAAGGCAACCTCGCGTAAAATCGGCGGCAATCTATGTATATACTAATAAATCCTAGAAAACAAATTAAGATATAATGCTTGTGGAATGAATGTTTGCAGATTTCCTAGAGTTTATAAAACTAAAGAATTAACAGAAACCTTAAGACTCCGTTAGAAAAACATAACTTGCAAAATTTCCAGAATTTTACACATGACGCTGTCAGGAGTTAACTCCTGACACCGTCAGAAGTGAACTGCAGAAATCTTTACGTTAAGTTTCCAGAAAATTTCTGGAAAAACTTATGTCCTACTTCCTGGAAAATCCTGCAAAACACCATTATGACTCGATACAAGTATTTGACTCTAACAAAGACTAATACACATGTCCATTTAATATTGTGGAGATTCATTAACAATTTTTTTCTTAAAAACAAATTTGGGGTTTCCCCTTACACTTATCTTTTTGCGAAACACCTTTGTATGAAGTTAAGACGAAGTCATACGACAAAATAAAGCATTTTCACAATTTTAGTTTGAAACATGATCTACCAACAATAAAAATAAAGCATGCATACGGAAACAAATAACCATTAAACAAATAAAAATCACACAAAACATGGGTTGCCTCCCAAGAAGCGCTTTTCTTTGTTTACAAGTCTTGTAGCTAGACTCAAGGTTATGGGCTATTACGTGACCTCATCATTGGTCTCATTATCTAGGTCATCTCCAATATTAGTTTTGTATTCCGGACCTAGTTGCAAACATTCTTTGTAGAAACCAAGTATTCTATTCATAACATACTCTACTCCTCTACGTCTATCCTCATCATTCCTATAGTAAACCGCTTGTTTGTGTTCCTTTTCTATGTTTGATAAGAGGCAGTATTGTTCAATCTTATAGGGCATTTGGTAAGCAATCTCATCATTCTCTTCCTTGAATCTAACTATCCCTAGGGTCGGATCATAACTCATCTTAGAGGCCTCAACAAACGGTTTTCCGAACACTACTTGACTTAGGCAATCATCTATCACCTATCGAGTATCCTCCACTATCACAAAGTCGGTCACATAAGTGAAGTATCCTACAATTACATGCAATCCTTTCACTCTTCCTACAAAGTTGCTTATCAAATTCTTACCGGGCATCATCCTATAACCAAGTTGCTTCTTCATTACCCAATTATAATAAGTCCTAGTCATGATGTTTATAGGAGACCTAGGATCGATTTAAGCTTTCCATACATGCATATGCCCAATGTTGCATGGTATGTTGATGTTAGAGAGGTCACCTACTTTAATAAGGGGTGAACCAAGGATATATGGTGTCTCGGGATCATTGAATAAATCCTTGTGATATTCCCGTTCTTCCTTGGTGGGCAACTTATCAAAGTACTCTTCTACGTTTTCTACTTCCTCTTACTTTTCTCCCTTACTAACCTCAACTTCCTCAATTTCATCCCTAGTCTCGGTTTCTACTCCAACTTCATCCTTGTCACTTTCTTCTATATCTTCGTCTTTTGGCTTAATAGTGACAACATTGACAAATTGGACGTGTTTGGATGACGAGGGGTACTTAATTTGGATTCCGCTATTGGCGTCCCTAGTGTCCTTTCTAGGTGTAGTTAGCGCTTGGTTGTTGAGGGCTTTCAACAAGTTGTCAATCTTATTGGTCATCTCCGTTTGTTGTTGATTGAATTCGGTTTCAAACTTAGCTATGCGAGCTTCTTGAGATGCCATAAACTTGGACATCAACCCTTCAAGATTATTGGTACTACCATAGTTATTAGAAGGATGGTTGTTGAAAGTACGGTTGGAGGGTGGTCCGTTTGGTTGGTAACAATTAGGCGGATTGGAAGAATTGTTTTGGTTTTGTTTCCATCTAAGGTTCGGGTAATTTTTCCAAGAAGGATTGTAGGAATCACCGTAAGGGTTTGGCTCGGGTTTGAAAGTGTACCACTTCGTCGGTACGCGAGGATGCATAGTCCGCAAAAGCTGTTCCGGAGAGTTCCACGCAATCATGAGTGTCATGGGGACCACTACATAATTCGCATGAAGAAGTGATTTTGTTCACTTGGCTTGAAGGCTTAGGAGCTTCGTAAGATTTCATGAGAAACTTGACTTGATCCTCAAGTTCCATGATCCTACGGTCGGGAGTGCTAGAATTGTTCGAAGGCAAAGATATTGCCTTGACCGTTTTGTTCAAATCACGAGGATCATTCCAACTTTCGTTGTCATAGAGAGCAAGATCTTCTATGAGTTCCCATGATTCTTCTGCACTTAGATCACGTAGCTTGCCACCGGCCGATTGGTCAATGGTTCGCCTTGTGGAGAGATTGATATGGTCATAGAAGATTGGGGCTTGGAGCCAAAGATCTATGCCATGATGAGGGACTTTTTGGAGCAAGTCCTTGAAACGAGCCCATGCTTCATATAGAGTTTCACCTTGACGTTGTTGGAACATCAAGATATCATTTATAAGCTTGGTAATTCTCCCCGGTGGGAAAAATTGAGCAAGGAAACGAGTGGTGAGATCATCCCATGAGGTGATGGATCCCGCGGGTAAACGTTCAAGCCATTAGGAGTGAATGGGTTTCGTGGTCGGTAGTATGGTGGATTCGCGTTCTCCATAGTGGTGAACGGAAGAGTCAATGGAAAGGTTTCTACGAACAAATACACAAAGAAAAGATAGACTACGAGAAAGCTAATAAAAAGAAAATAAAAATCTCACTAAAACGGAATCTAATGAGTAGACCTAATCAAAATAAATTTCAACCTAAACAATAACTATTCCCCGGCAGCGGCGCCAAAAACTTGATGTGTGGGAATTGCACCAGGCTTTACCTCTCAAGGGATCTTGAGAAGCTTACAACCCCCACCAGGCAGTGTACCTGATCGTTGTAGTATAGTATAGTGACAAGTACCGGGGGATTGATCGTTCAACTCAGGAATAGTGTCGCTAGGATTAGAAAGCCTAAAAATTAGGTCTAGAGGTGAGGGATGATTCTTTTTGTATTTTTATATTTTTATAAAAGCAATTAAAATCTCGGTTTTTGGAAGAGTGGGCGGAATTAGTTGCTAGTCAACTAACCCAATAACTAAGATGCTGATAAGGCGAAAAATGAACCATTTTTAGGGGGTCATTTAAGCTCGAATTCGAATTTATTTGATCAAATATTACCCTAAATCGTTCATTTTATGATTTTAGGTACTTTGGGAGTGAATTCTGGAAAAAGAAACATTTTGGACGTTTTTGGAGCATAAAAGTGAAGAAAACGACAAAGTCTTAATTTTCCTTGCTGGGAACAGTACCTGACGGCGTCAAGAGTAATTTCCTGACGGCGTCAAACCTCAAGATTAAAATCCGTAGTTGATGACGGCATCACACACAGGGCGTCAAGAGTAATTTGTGTGATGGCCTAGGCCTTGACGGCGTCAGAAGTAGATCAAGGCCGTCACGTGTTAACTTGTCAAAACTTGCGCGCGAAGTAGCTGATATTGTTTTGGTCATAACTTTTGCATACGAACTCGGATTTAGGTGATTCAAAAGCCCACGCGAAGAGGACGAAGAGATCTACAATTTGGTGAAAAAATGGTCTTGACGGCGTCAAGAGTACGGGCTGACGCCGTCAAGAAGGGCCGACAGAAAACATGCCTATAAATATAACTTCATAACTTCGCTTTTTGTAAGCCCTAAACCCTAAAGTCGATTCCTGGGTTTAGGTGGGTGTTTTTCCAGCAACTTAGAGGGTTTCAATCACTCCATAAACATCATGTATTGGTTTGATGATTCTATCTCAACTATGTCTTTCATTATTCTTGTTGATTGTCTTTCTTTGATTATGTTTTGCTAATTCACCTTGTGTCTACTTATGATTATGTGAAACTTGTATATAATTGATTAGATCTCATTGATTTCTTGTTGATGTTGTGTCTATCTTCATCAATGAGGGGCTTGTTGATGTGTGTGTCTATCTCCATCAATTAAGGCGTGACAACTTCAATAGATCTAGTTGGTTTAGTTTATAATTCTTGTTTCCTATTGATTCTTGTTTTGATTGAATGAATTTATATGTTAGGCTTAAGAAAACTGGCAGATCTCCAAATGGTAACATGCTTGAACGTTTTAAGAAACATGAACCGAGGCGCACTAGGTCTTTATTGGTTGTATTTAATGCATGAGCCACTGTTTACAATCCCTATAGTTGTGCTGGGCATGGTGTAGGAGGAGATAAGAGCTCATAGAATTGGGGAGTTATGTGTGTCACCCCATGAATGGTATTAAGGAATACAACCCGTCAATTAAAACAAGGTTACAATTCAATAGATAGAATTGGATAGCTAGCAAGGAATAACATATCATAGGTAGACATGCTTCACTTATCTTGTAGAACCTTAGTTTAGTTTTCTTGTTAATTAGTTTAATTAGTAGCTTTTGGGTTAGTTGATTAGCAACTAATTCCGCCCACTCTCCCAATACCCGAGATTTTTACTTGCTTTTCATAAAAATATAAAAATACAAAAAGAATCATCCTTCATCTTTAGACCTAGTTAGATTAATTTCAATCCTAACGACACTATTCCTAGCTGAACGATCAATCCCCCGGTACTTGTCACTATACTATACTACAACGATCAGGTACACTGCCTGGTGGGGGTTGTAAGCTTCTCAAGATCCCTTGAGAGGTAAAGCCTGGTGCAATTCCCACGCATCAAGTTTTTGGCGCCGCTGCCGGGGAATAGTTATTGTTTAGGTTGAAATTTATTTTGATTAGGTCTACTCATTAGATTCCGTTTTAGTGAGATTTTTATTTTCTTTTTATTAGCTTTCTCGTAGTCTATCTTTTCTTTGTGTATTTGTTCGTAGAAACCTTTCCATTGACTCTTCCGTTCACCACTATGGAGAACGCGAATCCACCATACTACCGACCACGAAACCCATTCACTCCTAATGACATCTTGATGTTCAAACAATATCGAGATGAACCTATTTTTGATGCATGGACTCATTTTAAAAATTTACTACGAATAGTCCCTCATCATGGTTTCAATCTATGGTACCTAAATCAAATCTTTTACTATAGTGTCCACCCGTATGACCAAAGGTACATTGACGATTTTACCAACGGGGACCTTAGGGAATTAAATGCTGAAGAAGCATGGGATGCCATAGAAGATTGTGCCCAATATTATTATAGAGTAGACAACCCGACAAACAACATCACAAATCAATCAATAACAAGTTTGAAGGAGCAAACAGGAAGTTTGTCTGGGGATGATTACTTAGGGATACCTGCGTGGATGTCACCGAAAATCATAGTACAAAACAAACACATAGGTAATCTAGATACAATGGAGGATGAGGTGGACAATCCAAGCCCACAAAGCACCCCACAAGTCCTACCATCATTTGAGGCACATACACCGCCCGTGACTTACCCGGAAGAAGTAGAAGAGACTATAGGAACCCCAATTGAGGTAGAACCCTTGGACCAAGCACCACTAGAGGATATAGGTTTGAATACTTGTAGTGATAACCTTACTCCTAGTTCTAGGGAATTTCCTAATGTTGATGAACCGGAACCTCAACCTTTACACAACTTCCCATCCTTAGATTTATTTCTAAGAGACAAAAGAGGAACCGACCCACCCATCAACCAATATTATCCGGGTAGTTTTAGGATGAAGGAAGCCATTCACTCACCCCCTTCACCTCACGTGGCATATTTCCACCCTAAGGGTGTGTATCACTACTTCCACCCACACTTAATCCTAAGTGTAGGGAAAACCTCCCCTATTTCCATTAAATAAGGGTAGAGTCAGGCTCGTGACTCGAACAAAAACAAGCGCTTGTTGGGAGGCAACCCAACCCATGTTTTTAATTGTTTGATGTTTTTATTTTAATTGTTTGTTTGTGTCATATATGCTTAATCATAGTTGTTTAATTTTCATGTTTCGAATAATTTGTGAAAATGCTTTATTTTATTTTTAACCTCGTCTTAATTGCATATAAAGGTATTTTACAAAAAGATAAGTGTAGGGAAATTTATATCTTGTTAAAAAGAACTAAATTCGAACATGAAAACTTCACAATTCATGATTAGCATATATTTTATCTTGTTTGTGTGTCAATAATTGTGGATATGTTTTATGAGTTCCTATTTGTAATTCATTCCACAAGTATCCTATCCTTTTGTTGCTTTGTCTTGTTTCTATTTCTAAGTCTGGAATTACATCTAGTTGTGATTTTTGTTCGGTTTGATGCTTTGGTTTTTGTGTTTGTTGATTACAGGACAAGAAGATGATTTATATTTCTGGAGGGAAGCTTTCAACGTTCGTCTTCTTGGAGGTAGATTTAACCATGTTGTCACATTATCCACGGTGAACGAATCAGGGGAGTATTAGTTTCTTTCATTCTTATTTATTTACTTTTACATCTTTTATCTAGAACATTGGGGACAATGTTCGGTTTAAGTGTAGGGAGGGTATATTAGAAACTATTACTCCACTTGGTTTTTGTTTTGTTTAATAGTGTATGTGTAATAAAACTGAGAGAAATATTTGTTAGGGCAATTTTAGCACCAAATTTAAAATTTTTTGCAACATGTAGGAGTGAAACTTTAGTCTTAATAAGCGTCTCATGGATAGGAGTTGTATGACTAGCACAAAAAACCATACCACTCAAAAATTTCCACCCCAAATATGTGAGGTTCGCCCTTAGATCTTTAGGAAAAAGCATTCATTGTGGTGCTTATGAGTGTACCGGTAGTATTTAGATTCTAGAACTTGTGATAGTGATGCATCCCGAGACCGCTAGTGAGACAACATTCGTGTAGTTAGGATTTACTACATGATAAGAGGCATTAGGATAACCCTTGTTCTACACCTGTAATATAATTACATTGACTTCATAGGTCAAGTAATTCTCCCACACCTTTGCGTTGTACTCATTTTTAGTACACGATACCCCTAGTACACCCCTCCGAGCCTATCTTTTCGTTTCTAACTTTAAGCATTTTACTTAAAGGAAGAATTTGTTTACAATCCACCCCAAATGTGCAACCAAATCGCCTCCGCCTTCCTTGTATGCACTCATCTTTAGTGCATTATTGTTAATTGTTTAAACCCTTTGTTAGTTGTCTAATTGATTACATGGTTGCTAAGTCGAGTCATATCTTGTACATATTGTTTTGGGACGATTGAGACTCATGGGTAAAGTACTATTGTAATGGAGTAATGGGGATGATGTCAATTATTACCCCCATATGTGCGTTAATATTTAAAAGTACTCCAAGTGTTTTGATTATCTTGATTCGAGTCATTAGAATAGTTGATTGTAAAGTATGTAAAAGCTCAAGTGTAGGGAGGAAACGAGCTCCCTTTGATGTATTGTTTTGGATGGTAGAGTAAGAGTGTATGTAAATAAAAAAAAAAAAAAAAAAAAAAAAAATCGAAAAAAAAGAAAAAAAGAAAAAAAAAATATATAGAAAAAGAAAAGAGAAAAACATACGGGCTACCATCCGTTTCTTTTATTTATGTTTAAGTCAAATAGTGTCTTGAAAATCCAAAAAGAGTTGTGGTTAGTTTAAGTTGAGTCGAGTCTTGGCTTAGCAACGCCTCATTGTACATGTAGTTAACTAAGACAATTGACTTGCCACCAGTAAAATATCCGTTTATCCAACAAAACCGTGTTTTCCATATCCCCTACACCTAACGTTATAACCCTTTAAAAGACCTCTTTGATAGTTTATCCTAGGTGCTTACGCCAAGTGGTGGATGTTTGATCCATTCCCAAGCCTATGGTAATCTATTTGCTATGACAGGTAGAGAGTGATATTTCTCCATTTCCAATTATGACATATAAATTTACAACACCCGAGAGATGAGAGTATCCAAATACTTAATGTGAGGTGCTAGTATATAATTTTCGTGCTTGTTTTGACTAAGGTGGAACGATCATTTGTTGTAATTACTTTTATATTAGTGTTAAATGACCCCTAACTTGTATTTTGATTGGTGGAAAAGCTCATTTGCTTGACGACAAGCAAATCCCAAGTGTAGGGATATATGATAAGGCGAAAAATGAACCGTTTTTGGGGGGTCATTTAAGCTCGAATTCGAATTTATTTGATCAAATATTGCTCTAAATCGTTCATTTTATGATTTTAGGTACTTTGGGAGTGAATTCTGGAAAAGGAAACATTTTGGACGTTTTTGGAGCATAAAAGTGAAGAAAACGACAAAGTCTTAATTTTCCTTGCTGGGAACAGTACCTGACGGCGTCAAGAGTAATTTCCTGACGGCGTCAAACCTCAAGAATTAAAATCCGTAGTTGATGACGGCGTCACACACAGGGCGTCAAGAGTAATTTGTGTGACGGCGTCAGAAGTAGATCAAGGCCGTCACGTGTTAACTTGTCAAAACTTGCGCGCGAAGTAGCTGATATTGTTTTGGTCATAACTTTTGCATATGAACTCGGATTTAGGTGATTCAAAAGCCCACGCGAACAGGACGAAGAGATCTACAATTTGGTGAAAAAATGGTCTTGACAGCGTCAAGAGTACGGGCTGACATCGTCAAGAAGGGCCGACAGAAAACATGCCTATAAATATAACTTCACTTTTTGTAAGCCCTAAACCCTAAAGTCGATTCCTGGGTTTAGGTGGGTGTTTTTCCAGCAACTTAGAGGGTTTCAATCACACCATAAATATCATATATTGGTTTGATGATTCTATCTCAAATATGTCTTTCATTATTCTTGTTGATTGTCTTTCTTTGATTATGTTTTGCTAATTCACCTTGTGTCTACTTATGATTATGTGAAACTTGTATATAATTGATTAGATCTCATTGATTTCTTGTTGATGTTGTGTCTATCTTCATCAATGAGGGGCTTGTTGATGTGTGTGTCTATCTCCATCAATTAAGGCGTGACAACTTCAATAGATCTAGTTGGTTTAGTTTATAATTCTTGTTTCCTATTGATTCTTGTTTTGATTGAATGAATTTATATGTTAGGCTTAAGAAAACTGGCAGATCTCCAAATGGTAACATGCTTGAATGTCTTAAGAAACATGAACCGAGGCGCACTAGGTCTTTATTGGTTGTATTTAATGCATGAGCCACTGTTTACAATCCCTATAGTTGTGCTGGGCATGGTGTAGGAGGAGATAAGAGCTCATAGAATCGGGGAGTTATGTGTGCCACCCCATGAATGGTATTAAGGAATACAACCCGTCAATTAAAACAAGGTTACAATTCAATAGATAGAATTGGATAGCTAGCAAGGAATAACATATCATAGGTAGACATGCTTCACTTATCTTGTAGAACCTTAGTTTAGTTTTCTTGTTAATTAGTTTAATTAGTAGCTTTTGGGTTAGTTGATTAGCAACTAATTCCGCCCACTCTCCCAATACCCGAGATTTTTACTTGCTTTTCATAAAAATATAAAAATACAAAAAGAATCATCCTTCATCTTTAGACCTAGTTAGATTAATTTCAATCCTAACGACACTATTCCTAGCTGAACGATCAATCCCCCGGTACTTGTCACTATACTATACTACAACGATCAGGTACACTGCCTGGTGGGGGTTGTAAGCTTCTCAAGATCCCTTGAGATGTAAAGCCTGGTGCAATTCCCACGCATCAGATGCAATCAAAATAAAATAACAGAAATGAAAATAAAGCTAATTACTAATGTCGTATGAACAATAATAGTGAGAATTGTGTTTACTTAGATTTCATTACTCCCTAGATATCTTTTACAGGTTGATAGTTTGTTACAATTGCTTGAATGACGGGTTATATTCCTTAATACCATTCGTGGGGTGGCGTACGTACTTCCCCAACTCTATAAGCTCCTACTTCACTCCTATGTCGAGCCTGCAAGAAGCTCCTAACATGGGATCATTAGAATTCGCTCATGCATTAAATACAACCATAATAACCTAGTACGCATTGCTTCATGTTTCTTAAGATGTTCAAGCATGTTACCCTATGGAAGTCTGCCAGTTTTCTTAAGCCTAACATCGAAATCATTCATCCGTAACAACTATAAACAAACAATCAACCCATAATCAACATCTAGGTTTCACTACATCTAAGCAAACACACAAGAGATCTAGCCTAGCATGTTAAAATCAAGACAAGCGTAAGATATATTCAAACAACACTTAGAAATATTGATTGAATTGAAAGGATACTTATCTCAATTGAACGTGAAAGGTTTCAAAGGGTAAAAACCCTTGAAAGAGAAGTAAAATTCGTGCTAGGGTTTCTCCAAAGTTATCCCCTCTAAAGTTACATATTAATGAATGAAAATTGCAAAACTATATATAGATTATACAGGCTGACGGCGTCAAGAAGAAATATCTGACGCCATCAACTCGCCGCCCATAATGAGATCGGATTGCCTAGATCCAGATTTGATGCCGTCATGTGTAATTGAGTTCTGGGCAGTCACCATGTCTTGAACCTTGACGGCCATACGTGACGCCGTCACGTTTTCTCTGGACCGTCACCACTTCCAACTCTTGACGCCATCATATGTAGACTCTTGATGCCGTCAGGTACTGTTCCCAGCAAGGAAAATTAAGATTTTGCCGTTTTCTTCACTTTTATGCTCCAAAAACGTCCAAAATGCTTCCTCTTTCAGAATTCACTCCAAAAGTACCTAAAATCACAAAATGAACGATTTAGGGCAATATTTGATCAAATAAATTCAATTTCGGACTTAAATGACCCCCTAAAAACGGTTCATTTTTCGCCTCATCAGTGAGGTAAGTACCAAAATCATAACTAGGAACAAAACGCTAAAAGCAACACTACATGAACTAGCATTACAAGTCTTAGAACTAAGAGATCAACTTAAAAGAATTGAGAAAAATAAGCAAATAGATGTTGGATGTATGTCATGTATAGATCTTAAGATGGAAAATGAAAAACTCAAGGAAAACGCAATTAAAGTCATTAAGTTTGAAAAAGGAACACAGGCACTTAATGACATGCTTGAAAACATTAGGTATAGTGAACATGCTCGAGCGGGTCTTGGATTTGACCCAAATAAGGCATCTACTAGTGAAACTAAATAAGTAAAATTTGTAAAATCAGAGTAAACTAGTTTAGGAAATGACGGCACCACTAAATTTAGTGGTACCGTGGATCCGTCATCTGTTAAAGTCAAAACAGGGTCAATCTTAAAAAATTCTCTAAGTCCCAAACCAAGTCAAATAGTAGTTAAAAGTGTTGAAATACCTGTGGCTAGTATAAAGGAAGTAAAAAGGTTCTACAAACCTGTGTCGTCTCCTAAACTTGGTCGTAGTAAAGTTGATCGTAGATCAAACACTCCTCCTCCTCCTCCTAAAAGAACTAATACTCCCAAATCTCGAGATAGAACTCCTTTACCGAGAGGTAAATTTAGAAGACAAAATTATCCAAGTCACTACCCCGTCACTTGGAACAACTTTCGACAACAAAGTTATCTACAATGGGAAACTTGTCCTCCATTTCAACATCCAAGCCAAATGCATAAAATGCATGAGATGTTCAACACTAACAACCTTGGACCCATGAGATATTGGGGACCAAATGTTTGAGTCTTATTTTACTAGACAGTTATGCTTGAGAATCAACTTGAAATCCGAAAAGGATCTGTTCAATGGAAGTACTAATGGTGACGGATTATTCAAGCTATATCTCATCTGTCTAAGCATAACAACGAGGATTACATCATAGGCTAAGGTAAGTTTTCTCAAAACCGCCTTTCAATGTGATTAGTTGTGCATGTAGTTTTCTTGAGATCTTTCTTTGTTAGTATTAGTATAAAGGACATGAAAGGTGTTTATGTAAATGGTTTCAATCAACAAGGAGACATATGTTGTACAATCTCCAAGAATTGTTGATTTCTAAAACCATATCATGTTTGAAACATGAGTATACCATGAGAATGGTGGATAACACACTTTTCATGAAGAAATAAAATTCACATGACCTTATTGTTAAAAATATACGTGGATAACACTACATTAAACTCATCTCGTCCTGAAATATATGATGATCACCTTAAGATCATGCGTGACGAGATTGAGAAGAACATGAAGGGTGAATTACTATTATTTCTTTAATCCTTTTATAATAGTAAGTGCTAATTGTATCTCTTTGTGTGCTAATATATTAACACACACACACACACACACACACACACACACACACACACACACACACACACACACACACACACATATATATATATATATATATATATATATATATATATATATATATATATATATATATATATATAAAGCTTACTGATGAGGCGAAAAATGAACCACTTTTAGGGGGTCATTTAAGCCCGGAATTGAATTTATTTGATCAAATATTGCCTTAAATCGTTCCTTTTGTGATTTTAGGTACTTTGGGAGAGAAATCTGGAAAAGGAAGCAATTCGGACGTTTTTAGAGCATAAAAGTGAAGAAAACACCAAAGTCTTAATTTTCCTTGCTGGGAACAGTAGGTGACGGCGTCAAGAGCAACACCCTGACGGCGTCAAGAGTAAATTCCATGACGACCTAGTACAGAATGGACGGCGTCACGAAGTAGGGGGTCAAGAGTAAAATTTATGACGGCCTGGAAATGCTAATACACGGCGGCGTCAGAAGTAGATCAAGGCAGTCCGAGAAGAGTTTTGGCGGCGAGGTGATGGCGTCACAAGCTTTGTCTTGACGCCGTCAGACCCTATTTCCTATATATAGTTTTCTAATTTTCACATTAAAAAGAGAGAAGTTTTGGAGAAACCCTAAGTACGAACTTGGTGCGAATTTTACAGGTTTTTCAAGGGTTCTAAGCCCTTGATACCTTTCATGTGTAATTAAGATAAGTATTCTTTTAATTCAATCAATATGTCTATGTGTTGGTTGTCTATATCTTGTTCTTGTCTTAATTCCATCATGCTAGGCTAGATCTATCTTGTGTTTGCTTGGATCTAATGAAACCTAGATGTTAATTATGTGTTGATTACTTTTTCATAATTGTTTTGGATGAATGAATCTTATGTTAGGCTTAAGAAAACTGGCAGATCTCCTAATGGTAACATGCTTGAACGTCTTAGGAAACATGAACCGATGTGCACTAGGTCTTTATTGGTTGTATTTAATGCATGAGCCACTGTTTATAATCCCTATGGTTGTACTGGGCATGGCATAGGAGGTGATAAGAGCTCATAGAATTGGGGAGTTAAGTGCGCCACCCCATGATTGGTATTAAGGAATACAATCCGTCATCCATGCAACTATAACAAGTAATTAACGTGTAAAAGATGTCTAGGGAGTAGTGAAATCTAAGTAAACACATTTTCTCCACTTATTGCTCACAACCTTAGTTAATTTAGTTTATTTTCATTTTTAGTATTTTATTTTGATTGCATCTTAGCATTGGGTTAGTTGACTAGCAACTAATTCCGCCCAAATCCTTCAAACCCGAGATTTTTACTTGCTTTCTAAAAAAATATAAAAATACAAAAAATAATCATCCCTCATCTTTAGAACTAGTATTTAGGATTTCTAATGCTAGCGACACTATTCCTAGCTGAACGATCAATCCCCCGGTACTTGTCACTATACTATACTACAACGATCAGGTACACTGCCTGATGGGGGTTGTAAGCTTCTCAAGATCCCTTGAGAGGTAAAGCCTGGTGCGATTCCCACGTATCACTTACCTAAAACTATCCTTACTAACAAATATTATCCATAGAGTTGAAAGCTCACTGGAGACGTTGATAGTGAGAATGCGGATAATACTTAGCTACTAGGACATCATAGGTTACTCTATCACTCGGCAGGTAGGCCCGAAATCATGATTAATGTCCGCCTTTAGTGCGGAAGATTATGTGGATTGATAATGTACAAGTTATGTTTGTACCTTCATAGGTTGTTTATAAACTTCTTGGTTCATCAAGAAACAAACAACTTCTACTATCTCCACAACTGAAGCTGATTACACAATCACTGTAAAGGCATGAAATTAAGCACTATAGATGAGACAAGCTCTAATCTCTCGATGACACTTCTATGACAACATTCCCATGACGCGCTACAACAAGAAGAGATTGACTTAACAATTAACCCCATGCTTAGCTCGACATGAAACACTTCATGATACGTCATCATCTCTGTCACTATGATGTTCAATGAGGAAACATCTCTTTCGAAATGTAATACTCATTGAATAACTTCATTGACATTCCATTCCTAACCCACTCATGACTATTTATATATTTCATTGGAAATATGTAGGTCATCTCATCTCAATTCATTTTCTTCGTTCAAATCCTTTCGTTTTATTCCCGAAAACCTCTCATGACTATTCAAATATTTCACTGGAATTATTAAGTCATGCGTCATATCCCTCTAATGAATATTTGTATATTTCACTGGAAATAATAAAAGTCAAGTCATCTCGTACATTCTCGTTGTGCATTCCCGAGAATCACTCATACCTGTCTAATTATTTCACTGGAAATAACGAAGTCATTCCGTATATCTTTCCAACGGCTATTTACTTGTTTCCTCAGAAACCTCTTGAATCATCATTCATAGTTTAGTCTAGTTTCTCTTGTCACAAGAATTTATTAAGTATAAATTCGCTTCTCGCGTCAAAAGGTCTTGCTAAATAAGTAAGACTTTTTCGTCAAAAACCAAAACTGGACAGAAAACTGTGTTAGCAGTGCACGACACCACTAAAGTGGGCATGGCACCACTAAAATTAGTGGTACCGTGTATCTGCTGAGACGCGTTTTCTCTCTTTCTTCCCTCTATTCTCTCATTCAAACACTATCAAAAACTTTCCTTTGTTGCCATAGCCGAAAACTAAAACCATAACTCTACTACACACTTGTTAATCAAGAACGAGGCATTGCAATTAAGGATAATCATTCACTACATCATTCTCAACACAATTTGTTAGTCAATTGAACCTAATTTCATTTATTCTAATTCTAGGGTTTGTTCATAATCACAAAATTGAATTGGGGCTTTTCAAATTTGATTGAATTATTATACAATTAGGACTAGGATTAGACAATGTAGAACAAATATGATTCCCTAAATGTAGGATTTGTATTAACCCACTTATATCACTCACTCTAGGTCCAAATTTTGTTATCAAATTCGAATTAGATTAAGTGTCTTTAGAGGAATCATGTCAAGAATACTTGAAGGTGGATTAGAAGCAATTAGCACTTAAGCTTTTCAACTTTAAAAATGTTTTGGCGCCAAATTGACGCATTTACCAAACACCCCTATTCTATTATTTTACGAAAAAGTTCACACGACTAGGTTCATGAAATAACTTTTCTTGCATTGTTGATACAAACTAAAAACGTTTTCGCATGCATACATGATCTCACAAATATGGGTCGAAATACATAACTAATATGTATTACTCGACATATTTGATTGAGCAAGAGAAAAGCTAGGAGCGTTTCGGTAATTTCATTAGTATTATAGTAAAGTCGAAATTACTACACCTCCACATGGTTTTCATATAGGCACACACTAGAAACATATTTTTTAAACAACTAGTTCATTTCTTTAACCCTTGTTTTCATAATAGGTAACAAGATGTACCACATGTTTGATTACGATCATGAGCTAACTGATGAATACATTCCCAAACCATCACTCGAACCAAACACTCCTTCCCACATCAAAAGATTTCGTAGCCTTGAGTCTAGGTTCTTTCATGAGGGTCGCATTGTTGAATCCTCATTTCTTGATCATGATTACATCACTTCCATGTTTCGAGAAATTGAATTCGACTGCCTATTTCACATCAATGAGTCAATTTTTCCTCGCTTCGTTTTTGAGTTCTATCGACAAGTTAAACTCATATACAATGAGAATCAAACTTTGTCTCTTCAATTCTTAATTCAAAACCAAATGTTTACTCTCACTCTAGATCAATTTGCTCAAATTCTTGGTCTTTCCAATCATGGGCAATGCTCCTATACCGAGGGTATGTCTCTTAAATCACTCACAAGTCATCGAGAAGAGTATGGTCCTTATCACACCTTCATTCCCACACCAGATGAGATCATTGAACACATTCGTCTCCCACAAAAATTCCATGGTACTCTTCTCGATAATGGTCATGTAGAATTCCATGAGTCCCACTTCTATGACCTAGACTCACTCAAGATTTATGTTGATGAAGTTCATCCACATCTTCGAAGATGGGTAGAAGTGCTTCGTGAAAATGTTTTTTGTCTTCCACACAACCGTGAGTATCTTCCGACGTGTTGTGCTCACATGTTGTATTGTCTCGTCACCGAGCAACCATACAATCTTGCTTACTTTGTAGCAAAAAGGATTGTGAATGTTAAGGCTCGCCTAGATAAGGCGATTCCCTATGGCATGTTGTTGACTCGTTTGTACCGTTATGTCATGAACACATTCCCTCCACTCCAAAATGGTCAATACTTACATGTCGAACCTGCCATGCCTCATTTGACCTAAAACACATACATCTCTCTTTACTGGAAATGCTCATCACCTCATATCCGTCATGATGAAAATTCCATCAACTTTCATGAAGTGTCGTCAAGCGATGATGAGTAAGTGCATGCAATGCGGGGATTCAAGTCAATCGAGATAGAAATCAAAGGAATCAGCTACAAGTTGAAGAAGTTAGAATTAAGACATTATTTAAGTATCTTTATTATTACTAGCAAACTAACTTTCATCTAACGCTAACTTTGAATGATCTTGGCAACTACAAAATTTTGGGTGTGTCCTATCATTTTACCACCCAAACTCAGTCTTTATTAAGTATTTATCTTGACTAGTTATTGTCATTTACTTGCATGCATTCTTCTAGATTAATTCTTTTTATCATGATTATTATAAGTCACATCTCCTAGATGATTACATGCATGCTTAATAGTGGCCTAAATATAGGTTGTCACATGTTTGTTAGTTGCTAGCTATGAACATGGTTATGAAAACTATTTGATTATTCTTGAGTGGATTGAGGTAATGGGATTTATTGCAAATAGTTCCCATAGAGTTACCTATTTAGGTAGCCTAAAACCTACAGAATTGGAAAATTCGCCACCAGCAGTTCACGACACCACTAAATAGGTCACACCGTATGTTATTTAGTGGTACCGTACCTCGGACTGACGAATTTTTCCTACTCACTATAGACATCTACATTACTACCCTAAAAAATCTGCAAGTAATTGCAAACCTAAATGCACCTTAAGATTCCTTTAGGCCTTCCTAGGACATTCCCATCAACTTTAATTTGAACCACACCTCCTTTGCCCACATATATATCAAGCACCATAATTGCAAGCATTTCTTGCAATTCACCATCATACTCAACTCATTTTTACTCTCTCACCATGGTTTCCATTCAAACTCCACCAACTCATAACTCAAAGAGATCTAGGATCATCAACGATCCACCACATAACAATGATGAAGAAATCATCACACCCTCTTCCCGAATCAATCCTCATTCCCACACTTGGACAACAAATTACCAAATTCATCATCACCATACTCATCACATCTATAACCATCATCATCATGCTCATTATGATTCATGGGTCAATTTAGTCAACCTCATCAGATTGATATACATAGCGCTAGCTATCTATGTCATCATCTTTTGGTATCCCCCTCCTCCAACCAATAGCCCAAGAAACTAAGCTTTTAAGTTTAGTTATCATCAATAAAAACCTTAGGAATCCTTTTGAGTATCAAGAAGCAAATCTTAGGGCCTCAATGCCACTTAATAATGTCACATGTTTCTTGTAATTGTCTACTAGTCTAGCTATTGTAATCATACTTCATGTGTGATCTTCTACTAATGAATGCATGGGCTCGTTTTATCATATGTTTGTGGTTGGATTGTTTTTCTTCTTTTGTTACTTTTGGTTGGATATTTGTCTTGAATGCTACATGTTAGATATTGTATTTGTGTCATCTAACCTTGTTTTGTAGCATCAACCATTGCTCGATTCCTTGGTATGCTCCAAATGAGGGGGAGTATACATTAAGGGTGAGCCTTCGTAGTCTTTTTGCTTCGACAAAAAGGGAGAGAAGTGGATATAAACTCACACTAAAAACTTGTCAAAACTAGTTTTTCACATAAAATGAGTTTATGTTTTGTCATCATCAAAAAGGGGAAGATTGTTGATGCAAATAATGTCAAAAAACGTTATTCTCATCTTTCGATATCTCTATGTTTTGATGATAACAAAAAGTGAAAACATCTTACGTCAAAATTAATGTAAACAAGTTTTTAGTCGAAATATTCGATTTCTATGTCAATCACTCTAGGTATGAACAAACAAATTTACAACTTGACAAATGATCAAAGAAGTGAATTTGTGTTTTGAACTTCACATTTTTAGCTTGACAAAACTTTTTTTTCAAAAATACAGTCTTCAAATTATTTTTGAATTATTAAGAAATGTTTAGAAAAATCATTTCAAAAATTGTTCATAACAGCTATATTTTACCCAAACCAGCTCCAAACTCCACCAAATAAACTTTCACCACTAAAGACAAAAATGGGAGCATTTTTGTCTGGCACAATTTAGTGGTACCGTGTGACAATGAGTGGTACCGTCTCCTTTAAAACGGTCAAATTTACAGATTCTATAAATACCACTTCATTTCCCAGATTTTGGCTATCCTTTCACACACATAACTTTCTAGTTTCCATCCTCCATTTCTTTCTACACTTCTTAAATCATTAGTTAGTTTTCTTTTGTTTAAAGAGTGATTCTTCCATCCAAAAAGAATCATCTACATACCTCTACTAGTTAAGAGAAGAACACAAAGTATCAAGAAGATACAAGGTGTGGGTGTCATAGAGTAGTACATTTGCATTACAAGTTGTCTACTTGATTGTATCTTGATATACATCAAGCGTATTAGTCTTTCTTAGTCATTGTGTTGATCAATGTGATCTTGTTGAGATCTTGGGGATCTTTTGAGTGTTGAGTGATATAGTATTCATCAAGTGGATCAAGAGTAGATTATGAGAATTGTGTGGATCTTGTGAAGATCTTGTAGATTGTGTGAGGATCGTGTTGATCGTGTAGATTGTGTGAGGATCGTGTTGATCGTGTAAAGTGTGAGGATCGTGTTGATCATGAGTGAAGTAAGGATCGTGTGGATCGTGGTAGATTGGTACTAGCTAAGATTAGTACTCGACATCAAGCTTAGTGTCGGAAAATAACGTAAGCGACGTTGTACGGTTTTCTCCGCCTGAAGGGAGTCTTGTTGATATAGTGCATACAACTCTCGAGTGTGGTACTCGGGGAGTGGAGTAGGGCGAAGAAGAGCTTCGTGACCGAACTACTATAAATCTCATTATCTTGGTTTGATCTCTCCATCTCTTCTCTTTACTTACTTATTGCATACTTGTGTTAGTATAGTGTTGTGTTCATATTAGTGTTAATTGATTTCATCTACAATTGAATCTAAGTTTTTCAAAGAGAAATTTTTATAACTAAAGAAAACAAGTCGGTAAACTATTCAACACCCCTTCTAGTTTCTCACAAGATTGTAATGCTTTTGACTTATGTATGATTTTATAAAAAATGTTGAACTTTATTATACGTTTTTTTGTTAAAAAAAGTTTTAAAACACACCCTTAAGCTATATAACTTTTAAAACTAACCTAAATTTTGTTTAAATATGCACCTAATAAAAAAAATTCAAAACATGCACCTAAATTATGTAACAAATTATAAACACTACCTTAAACTTTTACTTTTTACAACTTTTATATATAACAAACTTTATTTATGAGTTATCTAATAAATATTCAACAATTTTTTAATAAAAAATATATCACTAAAAAAGCTTTAAAATTTCAATTAAAATGAGCCAAATATTGTAATCATTTTGAATTACGTACGAGTATGTAAAAAAAAAATTATTAAAAATTTATAATCAATCTTATTTTCATGGTGATAAGATAAAATTTTGTAATTTTTTCATATAAAAAAAATATACTAATAAAAAAGCTCTCAATTTCTAAAAAAACAAGTTCGATATTGCAATGCTTTTAACTTACATAAAATACTATATTTGTGTACATAATGTGGTTGTTTCTGATAGCGACGACGATGAAGTTCTGGAATATCCTAACGACACTAATTATTTCGGTAGTGGAGGGAATGAGAGGAGTCTTTTGGAACAATGGAAAGATGGTACGTGTGACTATAATGATTACTTTGATGATTGTGGTCTATCTGTAGGCCAATTAAAGGCTGCTGCCATGTATGACATTAGACTTGGATAGGTTGTTTTTCTTTCGTTAGCATAAGATTGATGTGTCTTAGTTTATGCTTGATTTTGTTTATGTTTTCTAGTTGTGTGTAGCTAGTTGGATCATTTATGGCATGCCATGAATGATCAAGCGGTTGTTTGAGGTTAATGTGGTATCTCAGCCACATTTTTTTGTACTTAAGTGTTTTTTGGAGTAATATATTTTACCGGGTGAAGGCCCTTTACCCAAAAAATTTGTATTACTTATTTTTTTTTTTCTTTAAATCTCTACATATAAAGCGAAAATGATTTTGCTTAAAATAAAAAAAAATTAACTGAGTAATATCCAATCCGCAAAATAACATGAAAATTCAAATATATATATATATATATATATATATATATATATATATATATATATATATATATATATATATGTATATATATTATTTATTTATTTTTAATGTTATCTAGAAGAAAAAAAATGATATTTTTTGTAATCCCAGCATTATTAACTTCTAAAAACTTGTCCCTAAATTTTACTACAAAAGATACCATCTTTCAAAATTGATGTAATGTTTCATTTTAATTCACTAAATGTTACCATACGTTCTTTTTATATTCTAAGAATTATTCTTTGAGTTAAATTATCGCATGTTACAACATTTTTTAATTACATTTGACTATTTTATGTTGTATATATAAACTTTACATGAAATACTTAACCACAACATCACTTCTATAACCGTTTGCTGATACAAAAGCCGTTATTGCATGGATAGTCGCCTATTTATTCTAATAAATAGTGATTTTCGATATTGAAATTTAAATATAAAGCGTGGTTACTAAATACAATTTAGTTATTAAAGGGACCAATTTTAACAACTAAACTATAAAGGAAAGAAAGAAAGAAGAAGAAAAAAAGAAAAAAAAAAAAAAAAAAACATAATCTTTCATTTATTGATCATGTATGGTATTCATCACTTTTATTTATCATAGTAAATTTTCGGTGGTTATACACCCGAACATATCAATATCTAGGGGTTTTTTTTTTTTTTTTTTTTTTTTTTTTTTTTTTTTTTTTTTATTGATCATGTATGGTATTCATCACTTTTATTTATCATAATAAATTTTCGGTGGTTATACACCCGAACATATCAATATCTAGGTTTTTTTTTTTTTTTTTTTTTTTTTTCTTCTTCAAAAAATATGAAACTAAATGAAAGAAAGTATATCGCAACAAAGTGTGAAGCTACTATACTTGTTTTTAACAATATACATGAACCGAATAGTTAAAAAAATATAATTGCAACCCTCATTATCCTTTTGCAATAAAAAAGACTCCACAATAGAATTATGAAAGGTCAAATTAAATAGACTTATTCTTGGTGAGAATAAAGAGTGAAAACTTTGCAAAAAGTCTCCCTTTGAAAACATGAAAGAATACAGAAAATCTTCATTTAATATTTTACACTTTCAAGTTTCAACAACCCCTTTTGTCCCTACTCAAAACGTCCGTCTTATTAGGTTAATCCACCATTTTGACCTTAGCTAGTTGCAATTTTATTTGTATCATCTTAAGTCGTTACCAAGCTCAAACACGTGAATGGACCTATAAATTTGTGTAAAAGTATGTAACTCAAGGGAAAATTACAAGAAAGGTCATATTTGAGACTTTTTCATAAAAAGACTTTTCGGTATAAGCAATATAGGATACAGGTATGATTAGGGAGGTCAGTGGAGAGGAAATTAAGAAAGCAATGTTCATGATTGATGCAAACAAGGCCCCCGGACCTGATGGTTTCACTTCACACTTCTTTAAGAAAGCATGGGATGTGGTGGGAAAAGATGTATGTTCTGCAGTTAAGGAGTTCTTTGAGACTGGTAGAATTCTAAATGAAATCAATTCTACACTAATGACTTTGGTTCCTAAAATCCAAACACCCGCTAAAGTGTCTGATTTCATACCTATAGAATGTTGCAATGTCTTGTTTAAATGCATTAGTAAAATTATCGCTGAAAGAGTGAAAGGAGTGCTTGGGAAGATAGTTAGCCATAATCAGAGTGCATTTATTCCTAACAGACATATACAAGATAATATTCTTCTTTCTCAAGAGCTCTTGAAGGGGTATGATAGGAAAGGTGGACCGAAAAGGATTGCAGTGAAAATTGATATACAAAAAGCCTATGACATAGTAAACTGGCAATTCTTGGAAGACATTCTAATTGGATTTGGATTTCATGCTAAAATGGTGAATTGGATAATGAAGTGTGTGACTACGACTTCCTTTTCAGTCTGTGTGAATGGTGAAAGATTTGGTTATTTTAAAGGGGGAAGAGGTTTGAGGCAAGGAGACCCAATGTCTCCTTACCTATTCACACTGGTTATGGAGATTTTAACACTTGTAATGAATCAGGAATTGGAGAACTCAAATGTGTTTCAATATCACTTTGGATGTAAGAGTCTAAAGATAACTCATCTGTGTTTTGCAGATGATTTATTACTATTCTGCCATGGAGATACAAATTCTGTGAAAGTGATGAAAAATGCTATTGAGGTATTTGGCTCTTATTCTGGTCTTCTTCCTAACTATAATAAAAGCACTATAATATTTGGAAGCCTAGGTGAAGAAGAGCAAAGAAGTATATTGGAGATTTTACCTTTTAAAGTGGAGAAATTGCCTGTTAGATACCTTGGAGTACCTCTCATTACTAAAAGATTGGGAGTTAAAGATTGCTCAAGTGTCATTGATAGAGTTAAAAGCAAAGTGAACAACTGGAAAAACAAGTGTCTTTCATATGCTGGCAGACTTCAATTAGTGGCATCAGTGTTGGAGTCTATATATGTATATTGGGCATCTGTCTTCTTGTTGCCTCATATTACTATCAAAGAGATCATCAATAAGCTGCTTAAAAATTTTCTTTGGAGCCATGGTGAAGAATCTAAAGGTAAAGCTAAAGTAATTTGGAAGAATGTATGTAAACCTAAATGCAAAGGTGGATTGGGGCTCAAAGATTTAAGTATGTGGAATAAGGCTATGATTGCAAAACACCTGTGGCATGTAGTTATTGACAAAAACTCTTTATGGGTAAAATGGATTAATACTGTTAAACTCAAAGGGAAGAGTATATGGGCTGCTAGTGAAGAAGGTAATGATAGCTGGGGATGGAGAAACATTCTTAAAGTTAGAGATGAAGTGAAGCAATTTATGGTCATGAAGGTTGGAGATGGGAAGAAAGCTAATATATGGTTTGATAATTGGAGTCCATTAGGATCACTGATAAACCATCTAACCTACAGAGACTTGTATGATGCAAGATTTAGAACAGATATGAGGATTGGTGAGTTGATGGTGAATGGTAACTGGAAATGGCCAGAGGAATGGTATGTTGAATATCCTGTAATTACTCAACTCATGCCTCCTAGTTTAGATCCACTGATTGAAGATACTATGATGTGGAAAAGCAGGAGTGGTAAGCTAAGTAAATTCTCAGTGAGCCAAACATATCAAGATATGCAGATTGAGAACATGGATGTGAACTGGAACAAGGTGGTTTGGTATTCTCAAAATATTCCTAAACACTCATTCATATTATGGTTAGCAATACAAAACAGGTTAACTACACATGACAAAATTAAAAGTTGGGGGTCTTATGACTTAATGGTCTGTCCATTATGTTATAAGGACATGGATTCTCATCAATATCTATTCTTTACATGCAATTATTCTCAGAAGATTTGGGGTAAGATCCTACAGAAGTTACAAATGGATTGTCACAAGCTTGAATGAAATGATATTATAAGGAAATTTGCTGAATGTTACAATGGTAAGAATATTGATAGTATTGTGATAAGATTGTGTTTGGCCGCAAGTGTTTATTATGTGTGGCAAGAGAGAAACAAGAGATTATTCAGTATGGAAAAAAGAAATGAGGAAGAAGTGTACTTATATGTGACACTGTGAGGTTGAGACTCATGAGTTTAAAAGTGAAATTGTCTAAAGCTACAGCCAAGATTCAGAGTGTTTGGGATATCCAACTCAATATTATCTCAAAAGATGAGGCTTAATGATGGTGGTTTACTGATCTTTCAAGCTTGAGTATTACTGGTATAGTGTAACACTTTCATAAAGGAGTGTTTGGGATATGGCTTTTCCTAATAATAAAACAATTATGCAGGCTACTGCAGTGGACCATTTCTTGTACTTGGAGTCTCAATGGTGTGACTGTACCTTTTCCAATACACATAATGCTTCACTTATTTGGCCTTGGGAGGGAATAGGTGAGCTTATGGTGAGGGAAGGAGGTCTAATTCATTGTAGATGTACCATAATAAAGGTATGGTCACTGTGAAGGGTAAGTAGCTTGGGTGGGTGGTGTATGATGGGTGGAATAGAGAGGAGTGAAAGATGATCCTTCTTGGTCCACCCAATACACCACCAAAGGAGGTAATGGTAGGTCATCATTGAGGGTGAAGTGTTTCCAAACAGTTGAAGCCTTCCATTGAGAGGGAAATGTAGGCTGTTTGGAAGAGCCCCTCTATGGATGAGTTATGGGTGCCTAGTGAAGCCTCACTCCATATCTACTTTACTACTGTGGTGGCAGGATGAGTGGTTTAGTAGATGGGAGATGGGGAAATGTAGCTAGATGGTAGGTGCACTTAATGGTGAATTGATGTATTGAGGTTTGGTGAATTATGTGATATAGCATGTCTGTGAGATACTCTGTTTTGATAGAGTTTAGTATGGTCAGATAACTCTTGCTAGTATTGTCTAATATGAGATAGTATGGTCAGATATAGTCTCTTGTATTGTTTTAGTATAGTTGCAGCTTTGTATTTCAAGATTGGGAGATGTCCAATCTTGTTTTCTATTATTATGATGTAATATTTGTTGGAAATTAATATAATACATTCACCATTGCAAAAAAAAAAAAAGAATATATATATATATATATATATATATATATATATATATATATATATATATATATATATATATATATAATACAGGTTTCATTTTATGATTTCTCCCTCATTTTAGTCATCTTCTTCAAAAATTGTTTGGTATTTGGTTGATGAGTTCTATGATAAGAGACGTGTCTCTAAAAAAACTTTTAAAGAAAATACAACTTATAAATAAATGTCACGGATTTGATTTATTTACCGTGTAGGTTTTCATGTTAATAGAAAGTCAATTTTCAAAAAAAATCTTCAGATAGTTTAAAGTGTCCGTACATTGACTTTGTCAAGTAAAATAATTATTTCTCATTGTTTAAAAAAAAAAAAAAAAAAAAGAAAGAAAAAAAAAAAGATGATTGATAGGATAACAGAATTTTACGCTTTCTAAATATAATATTCCCCCATCTTTACAATAAAATCAAAATAATAAGTTGACATTTTAATATTAAACTAAAAAAATTGGTGAAAGAAAGCCAGATGTTACACACGTAGTTCTTGGTCTATTTCAAACGTGTGACGTGCTTCTTCTGAATAATTTTTTTAGCCTTTTATTATTTTTATTATTTTTTTAATTAATTATTATTTTTATTATTATTTTTTCGTATCTTTTTCCGGTATTTAAGAAACTTGTTTCATTAATACACAGTATAGATCACACATATTGAATATTCATTTGCTAGCTCAAGTGGTGGGGGATACACTAATTTAATGAAAATAGTTAGCATTATAATAATTTTATATTTTCATTTGCATCATTCAGAGAGACTTTTAGTCGATTTGTTAGGTTGCAAAAAAATAAAAAGGTACAGTAATATTTGGACTAATTAGGTTGTGTATATATACATCAGTTTCCAATCAATGTTTATCTTTCCATAAATTTGGCACAATGATTTGGCTTCTTGTGGTATATACCTAAGGTATAACACGCAAAATAAACTGTAGTATAACATATGATTAAATGAAATGCTTTATTTTATTAGTAAGAATAATTCCTGAAAGTCATGTACAAAATTAGACGCTATCCAAATGGAAATGCGACATTACATGTTAGACTTTGTCTTGATATCAAGCATTTTATTTTTAAAGTAAAATTAGAATCGTATGCATTATATACTCCATAGTAATGTTAGATGTTTATAGCAATGTTACAGAACTACATATACTAATCTCGATAATATCGGTAAGTTGCATATTCTTTCTCAATCAAAGCTAAATAATGTTGAAGACTTAAATGATGTGACAATAAATGAGATCAAGAATCTTTAGGGCAATGATTTTTGATTCTTACATGCAAAGTTATTGTATTAACTTAAAAGAAGTAAAATACCATGCTAAGGTCAATTCAAGATGGAGAGCTCATAGATAGACCATATATATGCATATACAGATTTATATATTGTAATTGAATTTAATTTGATTCTAGCTTGATTAGGTTCATACCATTTAAACGTGATTGGTTTGGTCTTATGAATAGGCAACAAAGTGTGATGACTGATGATCAACAACTCAATTGACGATATTACGATTTCTCACTAATATGCAAGTTGTTTTTCGACAGACCAAACCTAGTGATTTATTCGTCGGGAATGACTGATGGTATTCCCATTAAGGGTTCGTCGCACGACCTCCTTTCACTGGTAATGGTAGAAATTAAGTAAATTGATATGTTGAATAAAAAATAACAGTGTTCAAGAAACAACAATAGCTGTTCTAAAACCAAAGAAGATAAATATGTTAAAGTACGTATAATCTGTTAATGCTATAGTTTGTTACCATACTAATCACCTTAGTAAAAGTTACAAAAGTGATTAAACAAACAAAATAATTGAAACAATTCAACAGTCACAAATCACGCCAACCTTGCTTGTAATAATACAACTCTAAATTTCTATTAATTATTAGAGTTATGCAGTTACGTTTCAATTCATACTTAATATATATAGAATTATCGCTACATACGTACAAGACATTTCAAGAAAGAAAATCTAACCCATTGTTGACCCAAAATAGCATTAAACTATTAAATCATATTTATGACGGCAAATAAATAAACATTTTGATGTCATGATCGATGTGTCACAGAATAATGTTATATGCTATTTCTTTTTTGAAGGTAGATTTTCTTATGGCTGCAAATTTTTGGTTTACAAAATCACGAAATGTGCTAAACATACATTGTTATAAAAAAAATTGATTACTAGTCACGGAGGTCATAGACGATTAGTGATCACGTATAAATATGTGATCGAGAACAAAATAAACCAAGTAGCATTAATTGTTATTTTGACTAATTAGTTATAGATCGACTAATAAATACGTAGTAATATAGTTACAAATCGATTCTATAATACTAGAAATTTGCTCAAAAAGAGAATCCAGATTAGTTTAAGACCTATATAAATATTTAAGGTGAGATACTAGCTGGTACATCTAAAAAATTCTTGAATGATACATTCCATAGATCTCTTTTTTTACAGATTAAATTTAGGGTTATTGCAAATAGAATTCACATACTTTCCACTATAAATCACACCAGAAACTAGTTTTTGAGCCATAAACTTCTTAAATTGCATGTACTTTTTCAAGCTTCAACGAGAAACACCACTAGAATCACTCTATAACCGATGACCTCCGCACACATTAAATTGAACACATACGTACGGCTAGATCAGTACATACAATTCCGTACTCACTAGCTATCTGATCAAGGTGATCGTAGAGGAGACGCCGTGGTTTGTTGATGTGGCTGTTAGGCTGACGTAACAAATGTAAATTGCATGTCATATATTTGAAATAGCTATATCTGTTTTAAAGAAGAAAGTTATAATTTACAAGTTGATTACAAAATAAATTAAAAGCGTGTATTTAGTTACTCCGTATAATATTGACCAAAGCCTATAAAAATTCGAACGAGTTTAACGTATTTGATAATTAATTAAACTATTCAAAGTTGTTGCAAAAACATACCCGGCTTCTCTTTCCTATGTTTTCTTACTCCAGCAGTTGACATTTGATAAAACGATAAGAAATAGTCATTGGCGTGCTCTTCAATCTTTCATTTCTGTTTCCTACTAATTTACACACTATTTCTTCACAAAGATATAAATACCCCCATTACCCTTCATTATGTTAAACTTATTTACAGAATATTCTCAAAACCATATTCAAAACCCTAATCTAGCTAGCTGCTTGCTGGTAATCTATAAAGTCTCCATACAAAATCCGATAAAAAAAAGAAGAAAAAACCTTTAAAAACCCACAAATCTCATGGCTCCTCTTTGTTCTTTAAAAGCTAGACATGCTTCTTGGAAGCTCTTTCTCGTGCTCTTGTTCACTATCCTTCTCGTTGGTCCAAGCTCCGCCACTAGCCGCGGGTTCACAACGTTGAAACCAGATCAAAAACGACTGAAGCATGATGCAAGTTCAAACAATCCTGGTTTGTATTTCAGTATGAAACCTAAAGGCAAACCTGTCCCTCCTTCTGGTCCTTCAAAAAGACACAATTCGGTACCAAACAATTGATGTGTTCATACAAGAAAATCATATTCTTTAGTTTTCTTGGAATATTTGATTGCGTTTTTGGTGAAGAATCGAATTAGGGTTGAAAAGAATCATAGAAAAAAGATATGATCTTTTCGGGTTATGAATTCTTAGATTATAGATATACATATCAACTATACTGTATATATAGGAAAAAGAATACTATATATTTTGTTTTATTTATATGATTTGATTATATTAATGGAGTTATGTATGTTGATTTTATTGATTCTTTGTGGCCATGCTTCCACATTTGTATACTTTCTGAATTGTATTGCAGTATTTGAATCCTTGAATGTTTAATTTGTGTTTGATAAGCAAAGATGATTATTCTTGAGTAGTTGAAGATATTTGTCTCTCCATGTTTAATTTGTATGTTTGTTCTTGAGCTTGAAATTTTCTTTACAGAATCAAGAAATTAAATCTAATGTATATTAACAATATTATTTCTTATGATTGTAAATCAGAGCTGCTTGAAATAAATGAAAATTAATTGTTATCGTGAGAGATTGATAATTGTGAAATCATATTTAGGACGTAATCCCTTTGTGTAAGAAATACCAATAACTTGTGCTTTGTATTTCTTAAATTTTGATGTTAACAAGATATGTAGATGTTCAATTATCTCATGTTTGTTCTTGATTTACTTTTGACCATACCTAATTTTTGTCTTTTAGTCACTTGTATTTCAAATTTACGAAACTACTTTATAAATAAAATTTAAAAAACCGTCTAGCTAACATTGAATTGTCTATTTTTGGTAAGTTCCCTTTTATGGTTGGAAAGCGTCAATTCGTAAAAAAAGTTGGTTGTAGGAGTCATACAGATGTATAAACAATTTTGAGCCTCATGACTAATACCTGTTTAATATAGTTACTTTTTACCAAAATTCTTTAGAACCAGCTACCTGTATTTAAAATGTAATCATTTGATAATATACTATAATGTATAAATAAACTACGTATACTATGACTTTAATTAGTACGAGCAAACTAATTATTGATCATGAGAACTTCTTACAAAATTATACACATAATGAGAATTACATAAAGAAGAATGTTTCCAACAATTAAAAAAATCGGGCAATTTCATATTCCCCAATAAAAACATCATAATTTTTTATTTATTCAAACATGAATTAAAGTAATCACACATTATGCATTATTAACTTGAAAGTTATGTAAATATGACATTTTAATGTTTATGTTAGATTAATATGAAATTAACCCTAAAAAAAGTTACCTACAAGAAACTAAAGCACTACTTATTTATAAGATGCTAAAGTCTTTCAATAAGTGGTTAAACATAAAGACTTTTAGAGTAACCTCTGTAAATAATTAACGTACTCACAAATATAACTCATTACACTTCTTTACATGTTTAATACTCATTAACCTTAACATAGTTTACGATCAACTAGTTAGTATACATAATTACGTCCATCTATTTCATATGAAATGACTTAATTGCCCTTATCTTCTACACCAAGCCATTGCCACCACTTAATGCCACCAATACTACCACAAATTCCGGCCGCCAACACCACCACCACAATCAACATCATCCACCACCGTACACCGTTAGCCGCCACCACCACCACCACCACCACTCCCTAACACCATCACCACCAATCAACAACTACCACCACCACCGTAAGCCACTAGACACCACCACCACCACTCCCTAACAACATCACCGATGCCACCACCGCTTCTAGCCAACACCACCACTTTTAGCTACGACAAATTCCACCCGCCACCACCACCGCCATCACAACCACTTTTGGCAACATACTTTAAAGTATATTTTGTTTCTTAATTTCTTTAAAAACTAAATCTAGAAATAAATATATAAAGAAGATGAAGTTGAGTGAAATGATCAAAATACCTTTAACATACAAATTTTCCTAAGTAGAATGACAATATTTCACGTCCGTTGGATATACTGAGTTAAAACATAGAGTACATATTGTGTTTATAGAGTTTACCTGACTTTTTATCTCTACAAACTCAGTCAGTATCTTTTTACTTGTTTACACCCATGGACATGTCATGGGAAACTATTTATTATCTATAACACAATATCAATCACCTAGTATTAAACAACATCTTCTAAAGTCAACAGGATATAAGAGGTTTGAATGGGAAGACTTGCGTGTTAATGCTTTGTATTTCATAGTATAACAATTTATAAGGGGAATCAAGACTACAACGTAGGACCATAATTTTGGTTAATATGGCGTGGACCCAAATGTGTAACATTGCAATCTTTGGTATCAGAAGCATTCCATATACAAATTCGATAGACGAATTAACAATGAGCTTTCTCTAGGCTTATCCTAAGATGTCCTTGATTTTGTGCTATATATATTACCGAGCATTGATTGACATTACTAATTCAAATGCTTAAATTTGTGAATAAAAGAAAGATAAAGACATGCGACAAGATTATATCGACAAGATTATATACGAAGTATAAATGTTATGAGTGAGAAATTATGTAACCTATTTGTCGAACAATAAATTATTTACGCACAATATTAATCATGTGAATTACGATTCTCATTAACTACGATATGTACATGACATATCTGTTACGGTTTTTCACATGTTGCTTGAGCTTCTAATAAAACTTTCCTCTCTGGCAAGGTTTCATAATTACCAAAAAATGAGATCAAGCAGTAATTAAACGATGATTATGTCACCAAAAACTGAGAACAATGAATGCATGATCGATGACATAAAAACAAAAAGAGTGACATGTAGACTCATAAATGAAAACTAAATTAGCCAACCGATAAAGATAGCCTAGTTTAAAAAATCATTTTTTGTCCAACATCGATCCAAAATTTGTCTAAAATATCAAAGACGAAATATACGGAGATCTATCTGGGCCCTGTAATTCAAGAACTAAATATTGTTGTCCGATGTAAACAACTTTTATCTACAAATTTTTTGTTTCATTGAGAAATTTATATTAGGGACGACGATGAGTTTTAAAGGCAAAAACTTGCTGTAAGACTACATAATTTCTCGTAGGTATAATCTTATTAATGACCATTATTTATAATGGTGAAACCCTAGACATCCTAAACCCACAAACCGGGTTTGGGCCTATTAGTCCACTAATACTCCCCCGCAGTCCGAGTGGCGAAATCGCGAAAGCTCGGACTGGAGTAAGCAAACTAGAAAAGAAAAGAAAAACAAAACATTAACGTAATAAAAACATAACTTTAGTCGACTCGTAACAAAACCGTACCAACGGTCGACTTTAGTTGACTGGTACCAACGGTCGGCTAAGTCGACTGGTAACAACACCGTACCGACGGTCGAGTTTAGGGACTGGTACCAACGATCAACTTTAGTCGACTGGTAACAAAGCCGTACGAACAATCGACTAACAAACAAACTGAAAACAACTATAATTTAAAAAAAAAAAAAAAAAAATCAACAATAAAGCATAACATAAACATAAATCCTTCGACAATAAAACAGCCATATATGTGTTGTTGAGCAGCAACCATATCTGTGTCGTTGAGCAGCTTCATGTTTGTTACGTAAAAGGCCCACTAAGGAGTGTTGTTTGACGTGTTATATATCCATGCCATGGGACGCGATTGCAACAGTACGTATAAGTGACCAACAAGGCAACAACTATTTAATAATAACCCTTCAATATAACCTTTGGTGATAAAACGAATCGGTGATAACAGAATTTATTAGGGTTTATAAGTGATGGCTATGTTGTATGATTGGGTTTGAAGGGGCGGTTTAGGGTGGAGGCGGCTCAACATAGCCACCTAGGTCTGAGGATCAGACCCGCTCTGATACCATGTAAAACTACATAATTCCCCGTATGTATAATCTTATTAATGACCATTATTTATAATGGTGAAACTCTAGACACCCTAAACCCACAAACCGGGTTTGGGCCTATTAGTCCACTAATACTTGCTACCAAAAGTTGAATTAACAAAACAATAACACATTCCGGATAAACAAAATTGCTCATGAATGTGAGATTTATATATGTTTGTATTAACAAAACGAAAGATCATCTATTTGTCTCTTGTTAATTACTAAGTAAGGATGAACCCCTACCACTGTGAAATAGCACCATCTTCTATTACTATAGCCCATAATGTTTGGAAAGACGTTTTGAAGTGGCGGGGCCTCTCCAATGCTGATATTTCATGCATTGAAGACACAACCAACCTTGTGAGTAAAAGACAAGCACTTAATTAAAGCCTAGCATCACACTCTTGTTGATGTTGTAGTGCAGACTACTCTATGGCTTATTTTGAAAATTGGACGTATAGAAACAAATTCACGTTTGCAACTAGAAGATCATATTTAAGACCGAACTTCTTTTCAACCACGTCAAACTCTTTTCTTTTTAATGGATTAGCAATAGACATAGGAACTTTTCTTTTAGTTGATTTGAGTGGTTTGATAACTCGTGTAATTAACACTTTTTAACATAGAACGCGAAAGTGAATTTGGATAAACTGAAATCTAAGGACAGATAAACGAAGCGCACCTTAATAGAATAAAACTCAAATAAGAGATAAAACTCTGAAATTCAAATTTATTGATAATCAAATAATTATGAGCCCGATATTTATAAGCTAGTGAAACTTGTAGAAAAGAAACCTAATTAAAGTTAAAAATAACGATCCAGATAAATAATAGAAGATTCTGGAATCGTCACTATTACGGCATAGAGGAAGACTTTCGTCTAAGAGGTAGACAAGACAAGAAAATAACCAAAAATAATATGTAGCATATATGGCGTAGGTAAGGCTTTAGCCCTACACCATAGACAAAACGGTCTACGTTTCTTGACCACGAAACTTGTCCCCATCATTCTCCCGCACTTGAAAAGAACTCGCTTTTGAGTTTTCACCATCAAGGGCATCACCTACCTTAAACATCTTCTCATGAAGAACTTTATCTTCGGTAGATTTGCGTTTCACATTAACTCGAAAACCTTCAATTTCTTTGATACGTCAACCACACTCCAAACGTTCAACCCATGACCCTTTAATAACTTTGGACTCGACAGCTTCATCTTCAAGATCATTCAAAACCCTAGAATCTTTGTCTTCTCTGGTACTTCAGTCGATGCTTATATATTAGTCGTATTAACTTTGACAACACATTGATTATCAACTTCAACAATGACATCAAGTTTCAACATTTTTTCTTCAGTCTTGACATCAGGATTTGGTAATTGTGGTTTTACCTTGGGAGGAACCATAGCAATTCTCCTTCATTCCCATGAGGAAAAGTAGAGATTTTATTTAAGATCATACTTACTCTTTACCTCATGTTGTCATGATTTTTCAAGCAAAATATGACATTCATCAATATCATCCACAACACAAAGTCATTCCTTTTTATAAAATTTCCCGATGGTTACTAGACCCCAACAAATTTGGTAACCTTCAATTGGACAAATCTCCTTGGTAATTTTAGGAAATCTACCAATGTTCTTGAAACCAAATTATTTATACTACAACCATCAATAATCAAATAACATGCTGAATTATTTATTAGAATTTTGAGCGAAAAAACTTGGTTGTAAGTAATCGGTCCTCCATCTTTATTCTTTGCTCCCATTCATCAACTCTCTTATTGTTGAACGAGGATTTGTTGCTTGTACTATTGCCTCAAAAATCGCCTATAGTTGGATGAATTATTAACCCTTCGTGTTTCCTACCCTCGCGATTCTTTTGGATTAATGTCCCACCTACGATTAGGCAACGTGGTTCTTCTAGCATAATGTAACAGCTGTCAAGTTCTTTAATGAATTTGGTAAAATCATGATCCATATACTCTACAGACTATACGCAACCGACAGTATGGGTTTCGATAACATCTACAATATTCATCGCTATGATACTAACAAGCTCTAGACGTTTATTGGCGCATAACCTTCTACGTTAATTACCACTAGGATACCAACAAGCTCTGATGCCACTGACATAGGACGCGGAAGCGAATTTAAATAAACCCTAATTTAACGGTAGATAAACGAGGTGCACCTCAAGGGAATAAAGCCCAAATAAGAGATAAAACTCTAAAAATCAAAGTTTATTAATAATCAAAAACTTAATTACAATGTTAATGAGCTTTATATTTAAGTGAAACTTGCAAAAAAGAAATCTAATTATAGTAAAAAATGACATAAATAAAATAATAGACGATTTTGAAACACTACTACGCCGTAGAGGAAAAAACCGATGTAGCATAATCAATCGTTGATTGAAAACTCAGCTCTGCTTTCAGTTGTCGGCTCTTTCTTCAAGGGGTCCCAGGTTCAAGTCCTGACAGCGGTAATATTAGTTTTTTGACCTTTTACCCAAAAAAAATACTATGCCGTAGAGGAGGTCTTCTGTCTACAGCGTAAACAAGCCAAAAAAATAGCCAAAAAATAAGTCGTAGCATATACAACGTAGATAAGGCTTTAGTCCTACGCCGTAGACAAAACGATATACGTTTCTTGTCCACGAATCTTGTCCAAGACTATTTGTAATTTTTTTCCTTTTCTTCCTAGCTTCTGGCTTGGTTGGTGCTTATAAGATTTATATGAATAAAATATCTTTAATATAGGTAATCTTCGTTTATCATTATGTACATATGATATAACACAATCAACTGCGTAAGCCACTTCCTTTACAATAAGAAATGCTTATCGATCGAGAATATGAGAAAAAAGAAAAAAAAAACCCCTTGGCCAGGTACTCAACTGGCGCCCGGTTAGCTACGAATCGGTTGATGGATATTCGTAGCACACAAATGGTAGTTTTGCGTAATTACTACAACCTTCTTCAATGGAAAATATTTGACTTTTTCAAGATTTTAGACTTATTATATATTATAGACTTATGTACAACTTTATCTGGTCAACAACTTAATGCTGGTATGTGTAAATTGATGCTCAAGTAGTATTTAAAAGATCATTGTTTTCAAACTTGCTTGGTCGACCAAGGAAAAAGTAAAGGAAAATTCAATTAATTAGGTCATCAATATATTTGAAAACAATATAATATGTAGTGGCAGAGCTAGAAATTTTTTTTTGAGAGGGACGAAACAAAATTTTTTCTAGAAAAACATTAGATAGGAGGGTCGGGATGAAAAAAATTATTATTTAACACATGAAATCGCAAATAAATACACTAACGAGCTTAGGTCTAGGGGGCCGGGACCCTTTCCGGTCCTCATGTAGCTCCGCCCATGATAATATGCACTCAAAAACTTACAATAAACTCAAATTAATTACTCATTTTGGTAAATTGTGTGACTAGCTAGCGTTGTTACTACTGTTACTGGTAGTTTATTCACATTTGATTTCTTTTAGACGTCAAAGAGGATCGATATATTAGAACACCAGCGAGAAGCTTGGACGGTACATGATTGAAATTTTTTACATATGTACATTAGTTGAAGGACTCTATTATGCCTTCCAAATTTTGAGAAAATATACTCGTAAACAGTCCCTAAAGTAGGGTTAATTAGTAAGTTAACTTATCATTTTATTTTTTATTTTTTATTTTTTATTTTTTTATCATGTTTAACTTAAGATGACAATGTTTATGAAATGCCATACTAAATATCCAATTCTAAAGACATACAGAACAGAACTAGAACATACAAACATGTTAACTTATCATGTTAACAAATAACAAATATTTATTTGATTCGTCTCTGCCTAAATGAAATAAAAAATTTATTTTCTAAAAGGTTTACCATTTAAAACTTTCACAACTACAATCAAAATGAATCAAAATGAGTCTAATATAGCGGTACCCATTAATTTTTCTTAATTTCATAAAACAAGTAATATTATAACAAATCTAAGCTAAGTTGGTCTCCTTGGAAAGTTTTTAATTTTGTTATGTTTTATCCTCTAGCTATGTATCAATGGAATAAGGAAATGTGTAGTTAATAAGTATTTATACTTATATGTTAAGTAATGCATTTCATAAACATTGTCATCTTAATACGTCTTCTTTCTATATTTAATTTAATTTCAAATAAAAATATCTCTCCAAAACGTCGTCACAGTTTGCTATAACTTTTATACGTATACATGTATGTAAATATTATGTAAAAGTGTAAATCAGAATATTTTATAAATTTTAATTTACAGATTTTTTTATACTTGTTGCAGTAAGAAATTTTTTAAAAAAAAAGAAAAAAATACGCAGCAATGCGCGACAATCATATATCTTGTTAAGAACAACACAAAAGTAACTAATGGCTCCTTGTACGTATAAAACAGCTGGTACTCATCATTGCCTTCTGTCGAAAACGCATTATCTGCAGCGTTATTCAATTCATTTAGTAAGCAATTATAGATGTCATGTGTTTATATATCATTGCCTTCTATCGAAACCGCCTTTTCTGCAGCGTTTTTCAGTTCATTTTTCTTCCCGTCCTCCTTATTGTTCTAGCATAAATGAAGTCATGTAAAACATGGGATGCCAAAAGCAAAAGCTATACACTGAAGTGTAATTATCTAAAGTTTTCCGTATCACATGGGAACAGATTAAGGCTCGACATTTCTTGCGAAAAAAAGGTAGAGTTAGTAATTAAGATTGTGTGTTTCAACATATTGGCAAACATTCTCACATGGTCACATGCATGGAGCTTTGTTTATATTTTTATTTACATTTCTTAAGCAAACAACTATCATAAAAAAAGATGATAAAATTGAAACGTGCCAAGTGGTTATAAAGTATAATAACATTAAGTTTTCTATTGTGAAACAAAACCATTTTTCTGAGTCGTACAAATGCAATTTCTTTTGTACTAACAAGTGCTCACAGGCTCTTATGATTGTTCGGATTTTGATTCATAATTTTTTGTTGGCAAGTCACAAACAGGCCATTAAACATGAACTTCCATATGCATTTAACACACTCCTTTGGTCCTATCTCCTTTCACACATGCATGCACATTTGTATATACTATGCATGGCACAACCATCTCCATAGTAGCCTTGGATATATCTTACAAGAGAACAATGTTTAAAGCCTGTTAGGTGGACATCTTAAGTTGGTCAAGCGAAAGTTTAATAACTTTTACATTAATTCGCGTACATCAGAGAAAAAAAAAAAGGCGTTTCATATATATAGTATATACATGCATGGCACAACCATCTCCATAGTAGCCTTGGATATATCTTACAAGAGACCAATGTTTAAAGCCTATTAGCTAGGTGGACATCTTAAGTTGGTGATCACGCGAAAGTGTCAAAACATTTACATTAAGTCGCGTACATAAGAGAAAAAAAGGACTTGACTATTCTCCACTAGCTTGAATAAAGATCTTTGTCCGTATATGCTTTATATGTTACACATGCATGCACATAAAGATACACGTACAAGACACAAATATACAAGTCCTTACACAAATCACTCCTAAGTGACCTAGTAACAAAAGGCTTGTGACTAACACAGTAAAATGTGTAAAATCTCAAGTTTAATTCTTCTTAAGTGCAAACTCCGAAATGGTCATGCCAACTTTCTAAAAAAGATAAACTTACCTTGTTTGAGTATGTGTAGATGTTGATTCAAAACCCGTCAATAATCGGCCAAAAAATTAAAACATGTTAAAATTACATTGGGCCACATGAGCTATACATAAGGGGCTATACTGCAACTCATTTTAGATACCACTCAAATACGCATTAAGTTTATTTAAAATAGTTGTGTTTGCAAAAGGATACAGGATATATGTAAAGAAATAAGAAGGTGTGTAAAATAAAATAGACCAGTATTGTTTTAGCCTAGCGTGAAATTTACTACTTGTCGGGTGTAAAATATCAAAATATTGGTTGCATTAAATATACTGTCCCAGTTACTAGGGTGTTTGATATGATGCATGTTTTTGCCGATGACATTTTCTCACTTTCAAATGAATTTCTTGCCTTAATATTAATAAAAAAAGAAAGAAGAAGCAATAATATAGGTGAAAACTATCATAGAGTCAATGGATTTTGCCGCCCCTTAATATATGTTGAATCTGTATTTATTGTTGATTTGAAACCACGTGAGATATGGAAAAGTTGGTGGGTTAAAATTAAAACAAGACACTTTTGTTAAGTCATCTCAAGTCTTAACCATTATATTAAAGTTTATAGTTATCCCCCAATGTAATCACTCTTCAAGAATCGGATTGGACCAACAAAAAATGGATTAGACCGCAAATCAAGTTGGCGAGTTATGTATAACTGCTAACCGAAGCCAAGATCGAATATGTGAAAAATGATAGATCAAAGACCGGAAGAATTAGCATTATCTAAAAGTGAATCGTCTTCGTTGCCACTCATTGATCAAAATGTTGATATTGGTAAAAAGATTTGAATATAATTCGATTTTTTTTTTCATATTATTTTATTAAAATATATAATCAACAGATTCATGTAGTTTGTTTGCTATTATGATTATTATTTTTGATGCTATAGTTTTTACGTGTTTTTGGTGATGATCAAAGTATAGTGATTTGTTAATTAGTTTGTTTGCTTTTTATTTATTTATTTATTTAGTTTTAATGTTAATGATCAACAAAGTATAGGAATCACATGTAATTTCTTAAGCGTTGTTTTCATTAGTGGTAGTTTTTATATGTTTTTATATTCAAAATGTTAATGATGAAAAAAGTACATGAATCACATATGATTTCTCAAGCATTGTTGTTATTATTATTATTTTTTTTAACCATGATTTGTTATTATTTGTTGTTATTATTTTGTTTATCACTGTTTATCTGTATTGTTATTATTTATTTTAACTAAGTATAATCACGTGTTTTTTTTTAGCTAAGTAGTGATAATTATGATTTATATTGTTTTGTTGATGCATTTAGTTTAAATGTTTAATTGAGCAGTGTTGTTATTATTCATTTAACTGATAATCCTGATTTTTATTGCTTTATTGATGTTAAGTGCTGCCGTCTTGAAAACTCTTTCTAACACATATAAATGGTCAAAGTCAAATGTGGTGCATAAGTCATAGCCGTATCTTAAGTTTAAGGATCAATGTGCCGAATCTAGTGGTTCTCCTAAGAATAGGCTTACTTAGACTATGGTTCGTGAAATGGTTTCTCCTAAGAAACAGGTTAACTCACGTATCTAAGGTGCATCTAAGTAAGCAGGGCTTTCTATAGTTTCTTTATTGAAAAGGTAACTTGTGAATGTAGCGGCAATATGTTAAACCAGCTAAACATGTATATTGTAAATATTGAAGATATGTTGTTTCTTTTAGTTTTTGCGTCTAGGAGAAACATGAAATAGTATTCGCAGCGAGGCACGAACAATATATCACTCGTTATAGAACATTGGAGTAAATTATAATGTTACCTAACGAGATTCAGGAACTCAATATCGAATTAACTTGGTTTAAACTCCTGCATTTCCTAACAATTTACTCTAACCTTTCACTACTTTTTTTCTTCAATCCCTTTCACACACGCACACAAACACGTTTATAAACCTTAAAAGTATGGACAATTTTGTAAAACTATCTTACATCCTTAAACGATTGCCTTCATGGGATCTTCTTCGTTCACATTTTTATCTTTCCTTTTTCTAATGATACTTCTAGTTGCCGCGAGCTCGTCAGTTGAATGTTTAGAAGACATTCCAAAGCATTGTTGGAGAAAACACGGATCGGTTGCACGGAATTCTGGTCTGGTGTTTAGCATGCGATACAAAAGGAAACGTATCCCTCCTTCTGCTCCTTCAAAGAGACACAACTAATTTGCTGTCAGTTGTTCTACACCTCCAAGTAGATCAAGACGTACAAGAGTCAAGAAATTTTGATCTACCATATTATATAATGTATTAATGAAACTCTTTAATGAATAAGAACCAATAATACAAAATATAAAACAATATTTTTTTATGCTATTGTTGATTTATATTCTCGTACTTTCTTGATTGAGCTTCTTGATGATCGTATAGGTGAGCATGCAAAAACTCTACCATGATTTGTCCCTCTGGATCCACCACAAGCGTGAGATGAAGATCCAGGTTTACATTACCCGATATGTATTTGGGGAACAGATATTTCTCTCAGACACTATAAGAATATTGTTTTAGTGACACTTAAAGAAAGTGTCACCAAAAGAAACAAAAAGTGTCACTAAAAGTAAAATTTATGTCAACAAAAGTATAAAAAATGTAACCAAAATTTGTATGTGCTTCTTCTATACTTAAAAATGTAGATAAAAGTAATCTATTTATAGTGAGATAAAAAAAATGTGACGACACATTTTTTGCCTTTTTAGACATATTTTACACATAAAAGTGTTATTAAATCTCAAAATTTTAAATATTTACTCACATTTTAAAGATTAATAGGATAGATTAGTGACATTTTTTGTGTCACTAAAACCTATATCCTTATAGGCCTTTTTTCTTCTTGGAGTGAGAAGTTTTGCTTAGTTAAAGTGTGTCGTCTCCTGATATGGATAAGATCATCTGATGTTGAAACTCATTAAAAAGTCTTATTAAGGATTATAAAACAAATATTCGTTAGCGAATTGTGAATTTTCTAAAAAGAAAACTAAACATATCATGTTTATCCTTTAATCATATTATCTAACTCGTGCTTAAAAGAGTGCGTTATAATTACGACCCTATTCAAATCTCATTAGACTGCCACTGAAATAGCTAGCGATTGACAAACTCGATCGATTGGTACTCGATTGCCTTGTTGTGTGCATCCGATCGCCAGACGAAATTTCTCCTACTTATAAGTCACCTACACGATCGACAATCGCTTCTTTTTTTCTTCTTTGTGTGTGTGTTTAATTAAATATAAAAGGTATTTTTGTGGTGTATGTTTTTTATAGTGTAGGTTGCTTTTACTGAGGCACTCAATCGCCTGAAAGTCGCTAGAGAGAAAACTTACGTGGCAGAAAAAATGAGAGAGATTTGTTGGCTTTACTGTGGGCACCCTTACCTAGATATCGATGAACACACATATTTGTTACGTGAAATTATGGTTATGGACTTATGGTGACTTTGTGTGCTTTTAAAGTTTAATTTGTTTTTGCACTTTGAGTAGAAGTAATTTTATTTTACTTATATTTTTTTAAATGGCTATTTGTATTAAACTATAAATAAGGCTACAATTTAACAAGGAGCTAGAAGGCAAGTAGTTTACAAAATATTTAGTTCACGAACAAAAAATATAACATGGTCCGTAGGACGGGAAAGCTATAAAGCCCAATCAAAAGAACATTTTTTACACCTATTGTTCAATCAATAAATAACAAAGATGTTGTAGTTTGATGAAGATATCCCTTACCATGCACCTATTAGCAGAAAAGATCTTCTCATTTCTTGCATTTCAAATCAACCAAGATGATGAGAATATAACGGATTCAAGAAAGTTAATGCGCTTGAAATAACTTCTTCTTTTTCAAGCTAAGGTTTTAGATGAAATCAATGATTTTCAAAAAGGAAGAAACCGTCTTGAATTCAAAACCCCACCACGAAAAAATATGTTTTCAAAGGTGAGACACCCAATCATATTTGGCCAAAATATGATCTGTCTCAAAATCCTTGTCACGAATGGGACATAGGATCGAAGTTGTTTAAATACCTTCGACTTAGTTTTACTTTAAATTTCCTTAATGGTCGAATACAACTTTCCAGAGTAAATTATAAAATTAGTTAATTAAAAGTTGTTGATACAAAAGTTGGGCGTTCCTGATTATGGGCTCTTGCTCTCGTACCAATTCGCTTCTTAGTACTTGTAACCTGCGCACTAAGAAAATAAACAACACTGTTAGGCTTATCGTGGGATTGTCTCTCACGATTAGACTCCGGCGTGAGAGTAAGTAATCGATTTAGGGTTCTCGTAAAGAGTTAGGGTTTTGTGAATCGTACCTTGAATGATAGTTATGTCATTCCTTATATAGGCGCTGAATCCTTGTAGGGTTCGTGCTCCTTACGTTTCGCACCCATGGTGCTTATCCGGGTAAGGATATCTATTTCATAGATAGATGATCTATACCGTGTATAGTTTGTTTGGGTTGGGCTTACGTTAGCCTGTTCCCATTATTAATGCGGCTCAAGTTACAATAGCCCACTCATGGTGGTTTTGGGCCTTAGTAATGTGTATCATTTGGGATCGTGGCCCATATATAGACTATACGTCATCATGTCCCCCCAGTCTAGTGTGCGCGGCTCGTAGCCGCGGATGCTAGACTAATATTACCAGCGGTAAGCGTGGCGGGAGAACATTGAAATATTTCTGCCCATTTTAAAGTGCAATGCACCTAGTCATAGGTATTTCAAAAGGATACCTCGAAAATTGGGGGTAGTGTCCACGTGGCCCTCGTAAATCGGGAAAAAGTGCATGTACCGTTTCGGTTCTAGCCACACGTTTTTGTGAGTGGGATCCACGTGGACATCATCTAGGGTTTTTTTTCCTCCCTATATAAGAGTCACCGCCCCATTTTTACAATTACACACAGTAAAACACACACTCACCATTGCTCACTTTCTTGAAAGTTATCTTTTGCAAAGAAAATAATCCTTTCCTTAGGTAATTATTGTGTGCGTTTTTTACTAGTGAACTTATGAAAATGGTCGCCCAATTAGAGGACTTTCGCTCTGCGATGACGGTTGATGATGTTACTCAGTTTACGTCTGACTACTTCGTGCCTCTGGATGTGCGTCCAGAGGCTCCAGATGTTGACTCGTGTATAACTGATTTCCCCGAAGGGAAAATTGGGTTATACACGAAATTCTTTGAGTACGCGAACTACCGCGTACCTATATCCATCTTTCTGAGCGATTTGCTCAACCACTATCGCCTCCACATCTCTCAGCTGCACTGTATAGGTTCGGCTAAGGTGTCGAATTTTGAAGTAAACTGCCGTTTACTTGCGATAGAACCAACCATAGCCTTGTTCCGCTACTTTTACCACACGACGTGGTCAAATGGATGGGTATTGATAAGGTGGACTCCCTAAGAAATTGGAGGGAGTATTTTTTCTGGGTTGATGATGTGGTATTTCCATCGCCCTATGAGTTTTATACTCAGGATACATTGCCAAGGGATGGGCGCCCCGCACCCGGTTCCTATAGGCTAACTGATGCGCAGACTCTTGATGCCAACCTCCTAGCCATTAACCCTTATCCGGAGGAGTTTTTGGTACACATGGGGTTGAGTCACAATTATTTTGGTGCTGCGGATGAGGTTCCCACTTTTCTAAGTGAGGAAGGCCGGGGTGGGTGTTCGTCCCTTCTACTTCAAATTTTGTACGTCTTTTGTGTATTCAAACCTTTAATAATTAATCCTTTCTTCTTTCTTGTTTTGTTTATGTGCGCAGAGATGGATCTATTCGCCGTTGTGAAGCTGGACAAACCAAAGCAGGTGACTACAGGAGTGTGTTGGGATCATACTTTTGTATTTTAGTCAAGTCTCGGTCATTACCTTTTGTAATAGGTTGCTTAGTTATTTATTTCAATATGTTTTATGTTACAAGGCTTAAGTATTAAGTCCAATGGGCTTTAAAGCCCACGTTTAACTAAGATTAGGGAGGAAGGGAGTGTTGCCCTACTCCTCCCTTATAAATACCAAGCTTATGTAAACATTTCATTTTGTTGGTTATTTGAATACATTAAGAAAACTCTTGCAATTTATATTCTCTCATTTCTTATAATCAACCATCTCGCATTCTCATCCACTTTCTTTCATTATCATACTTGTGTTTACATAAATGGTGACCTAACAAGTGGTATCATTCGCCTAATAGAGATTGAAGTGTGTTTCTTGGATTCAACGTGGGGTTTAAGGTGTTCTTTTGCTTCTTTTTGCATTTTTCTTTGTTTCTTTCACTCAAATCTTGAAGCTTGGACAAGTTTCAAGGTTGATATAGTGATTTGAAGCTTAGTTTTTGCATAAAGTTTTGATTTTTAAGGCTTTTATCTCATGTTCTTATAGTTTCTTAAGGTTTTATAGCTTCTTTGATATTGGAAAACTAGTCTTGGTAGCTAAATCTTTCATTTTTAGTGTTTTTCTAAGTATTGGTGAAGTTATTTGATCAAAAGTACCTTATTTCTAAGCATTTTTCTTCAAAAATTTGAGATTTTTCAAGCTACTGACCACCTTACGCGTAACCTACGTGAACAGTACGATTCAAAAGCTGTCAACAGTACTTTTTGTCCCTTCTACGCATAAGATTTGGTCAAAACCATTTTCCTACGCGTAACTAGAGTCAAAACCCTGTTTTTACGCTTAACTTGGAAGTCTACGCCTAAATCCTACGCTTAAGTATTTTTCCTACGCCTAAGTCCTACGCTGAAGTCAAATCCTACGCATAAGTTACCTTTTCTACGCAGAAGTTCTTATCTTACGCATAAGAGTTCATCTTATGCGTAAGTTGCCAGAATCTACGCTTAAGTTTCATCAAAGGTCTTCTCATTGTGTTACGGTGACTCAGTACTTCCCTAGCTTGGATAAGTTAGTGGAATACTTCGACTTCGAATATCTTTCAAGCTTGGAAGATTTGTTTGGTTGTTTAACCTTACGCATAAGTCTAAACTTACGCATAAGCCAAAGCTTACGCGTAAAGAGGAAACTTACGCATAAACTCATTGTTTACGCATAAACAACTCTTTACGCATAACCTAAAGTTTACGCGTAAGATTATTATTAAGCGTAAGAATTCAACTTACCCCTGGGATTTTGAACTTAACCAAAGGAACGTGCATTTCAGTCTTCTACAAAGATCCATTTCTACACAAGTGTTCTAAGATGTCTCAACCACCTCATTACTACTTCTCTAATCCTCAGCAACAACATCAGCAGTATCAGCAACAACAATACCATCAGCAACAATCATATCAACAACCTTCACAATCACACTTTCATCAACAACCGTTTAATCCACAACCACAATATCTCATGATGCAACAACATCAAATCATTCCTCAACAACAACCATATCAAATGTCACAACAAAACAATCAGTATTCCTCCAAACAACCACACTGGTTTGATAGAATGTGTGAAGTTATTACAACTCAACAATCCAGACATGAGGCAGGATCACTTGAAACACCTCCAATGCTAACACCTGGGAACTATGTTCAATGGTCAAGTCGATTCTTACGATTTCTTGAACTAAAGAAACCTCATGGGAAATTCTTGAAACAAGTGATACTTGAAGGACCATTTGAGTGGCCAACAAGATTTGAAATTGGTGATCCAACTGCTGATCCTCCACGTCCTCCTGGTGATAGACCTCTTCCAGAATCTCAACTCACAGAAGAACAGAAATTACATCGTGAAGCTGATGAGTATGCAATGGCTTATATACTTCAAGGTATACCTAATCCAATTTATCGAAGTGTCGATGCTCAGAAAACAGCCAAAGCTATGTGGGAACATGTTCATCTCCTTATGGAAGGCACTCAATTGAACAAAGATGATATGGAATCCAAACTCTACATGGAATACACTGACATCACAATTGAACCAGGAGAGTCACTTGAATCCTACTATCATCGTTTCACAAATGTGGTCAATGATCTGGAACGTCACAAAATCACAGTACCAAGGATCGCAGTAAACTCCAAATTCGTTGGTAGTCTTGGCCCGGATTGACATAAATATGTGACATTTGTTCGTCAAACCAAAAATCTTCATGATGCACCATATGGTTTGTTGTATGATTTTCTGAAACACCATGAACCTGAAGTTGAAAAAGATCGAGCTCTATGAGGAGGATACACACCAACACCAACACCAAATTCTTTGGCACTCGTAGCTCAATCTCCCTATGCTCCACCACCTATGTCTAATCATGCATATGTTCAAGAGCAAAACTACTTCAGTTATCCACAATCTTCTACCTCGAACCAAATGGTCCCTTATGATTCATCTCCACAGAATACTTCTACTCAACTTGTTCCATTAAACAACAATGATGCAGTGTATTACTCCAACTCCAATGAAGATGACGATGATGAATTTAATACGTTGAATCAGGGACTTGCTCTTATTGCTCGTGCTTTCAGCAAATTCTCCAACAAAACAAACAACCGTCAACGTTCATCCTCTAACACAAGGAATCAAGCTGTTGTCAATGATGGAAGGGTAGAAATTCAGAATCGTAACTTTGGTCGATCTGGTTCAGGAAGTTCTTCAGGAAATTTTGGGAATGGTCAGAGGTTTAATAACAATGGGGGGGTTTAGGAACAACTCAGGCTCTTTTCAACAAAGGTCTGACACTGTTACAACTAGGAACTCCAACTCAGGGAATGCAGTGTGGTGCTATAATTGTAATGAACAAGGTCATATAGCGACAGCATGTCCCAAACCGAGAACTCGGGGTAGTAAGTTTCACAAGCAGGCATTACTCATGGCTCTTCAAGATGAAAAAGATGGACATTTCCCTGAACAAGATAACAACTTCATGGCAAATGTGAACAATGATGATGACATGGAAGATCTGGAAGCCAATGCAGCTGTGATGCTTATGGCCAACATGCAGGAACTTCAGTTTAATGATTCAGGTCCAGTGTATGACATTGACGGCTTGTCTCAGGTACATGACCAAAAAGCATGCCTAATACATGAAATAGCCTCACCCTCTGCTTCTGAATCAGATATGGCGCAAGTTGTTCCATCTAAATCATCTTCATCTTCTCAAACAGATGAACAAATAAGCACAGTTGTCCTGTTTGATGATGACACAGCTGTTTCATTTGATGATCCTATTGAGAATGATAAACATGATCATATAGAACAACATGAACCATCATTTGATCCAGACCCTGACCTAATATTGTTATCTAAACAACTGGATGCACAACAATTACAAATCATAAAATGCTACGAGAAAAACAAAGTTTTAAAAGAAAAAAATGCGTCACTCGCAAGAGATATTGAGTGTTATAAAATTCAACTTTCAAATCAGGAAGACAAGATTAAACATGCAAAACGTTTTGAAAAAGCTTTTCAAGATTCGTATAACAAAGAGCAAGATCTTCAACACAAAATGCAAGATTTAATTGAGTCAAACGGAAAGTTGATTTCTAAACTTGAAAGTGAAAAGTGTGAACTAAAAATGCAAGCTGAACGTCTTCAAACAGTACTTTCAAAAACTGAAACAGAATTGTCCAATTGTAAAAAGGATTTTTGTGAACATAAAATACGGAAAAGGAAGTACATAGATAATTTACTTGGTGAGATTGTTGATCTTGAAAAACAACTCAAAGAATTTCGTCACATTGTTTACAAACACGGGAACTCTGTCACAACAATTCAGAAATTTTCTTTAAAACCGAGACCCGATAAAGGATTTGCACTTTGCGATTTCAAATCAATGTTTCTTCACACAGCATTCAAAGAAAATCCTAAGATTTACAGTATGGACCACATGCTTGATAATACGATTGTGCGTGCTGTTGTTTTTGATACTGAAGAAGAAGAAGAACTTGAAGACGAGAGTCGATCAAAAATGAGTTATGTTCAATATTGGACACCATATGATTATTCACAAGCTCCACACATTTCTAAATATTTTGTTCCTCAAAAGGAATTACCTGTGAAATCAAGGTATGTCACTGAGTCATATGTTTCATCCACTAATGCGACCCCTGTCCAAACTGTAGCACAGGTAAATGGTCCTTTACCATCATCCAGTGAACTTACACCTTTACCGAAAAGTTGTCGTGTCTTAAATTATTTCAAAACTTTTATGGAAGACATCGAAATTTTGGAGGAAACAATTGAACGTAATTCTGAAATAAAAATTGAAACTTTTCAATCCACTTACGAGCGAGAAAAGAGAGATATTTTTCAAAAACAAATGTTGCCAATTGTCCAACACCTCCGTCTCTGTGCTACACGTTGGGATCAGGAACTTCAAAACGAGGTCAAAAATATGATAAACGTTTTCAACTCTACTGAAAATGAGATTTTGGTTCAAAAGCAAAGAAATAGAATTTTAAAGAATGATGTTGATTGACTCTTGGAACAAGTTCTCAATGCTGATATTTTGTCTGTTATCATGAATGATCTCTATAAATCTGGTACTTCTATGCTTATGGATGATCTTTGTGTTGATAATAACTTGTTGAATGTGGAAATTGAGACACTTAAACATGATAATGATAAGCTGAGAATACAAAATGATGATGTGACAAAACAATTTTATCAAGAAATTTGTCAACTCAAACAAAGGCTTGAATGGTGTCAAGCTCAAAGTCTTGAAACGGAATTGAAACTTGAAAGTCAAACTATTTCAAACTCTTGTCAGCTTTGCAAAAACAATGAGTCTTTCAAAAGTCTGTGTCTCAAATACGAGAAAGAAATTGCAGATTTAAAAAGTGAAAACGTTGCATATCAACAAAACCACGAAGACATCAAATATTGCAATGGTGTACTTGAGTCAAATAGTCAGGATAAGAATTACATCATCATAGATTTGAAAGAGAAAATCAAGATACTCCAAAAAGGAAAGTTTGTTGACACCACGGTGATAGCACCAGGATTGTATCAAATAGACAAAACTGCTAAAGGAAATGTTGTTCAAAATACTAATGTTGATAACTCCACTTCTACAGGACTAGTCTCCACTAATAGCGTTAGCAGACCCAAGCGAAAAAGTAAAAAGAAGAATAGGCTCTGGAAACGTAAGAGAGGATCACTAGAAGCTCAAGAAGTAGAAGATCAACTTAGGAATTTGAATAAAACTCATGTTGCATCAGATTTAGATTCTAATCTGGCAAATTGTAATCAAAATCTAAATGTAACGACTGATGAACCTTTGAATGTTTTGAATATTAATGCATCTTGTGTGTTTTGTCGTAAAAGCGTATCATCTGGTGATCATACAAAATGTATAGCTAATTCTCTTCTGAATCGTCATAAGAAACGTAGGACACGCATTCCTTCTAGGCCCACTATTACCTCTAAGTCTAACTTAGGAAAGCCGCCTTCTACGGTTTCTAATGAAGTTGAAGTTACCCCCATAAGTGCTGAGAACAAATCTAGGAATAAGCCAACCACTAGTGAATTCACCATTAAGAAAGCAAGAACTAGTTGGAATTGGCAACGTTGGTTACAACACAAACCAGACTTTAAATGGATTCCTAAATTGTTGAATACATGTGTTTCTAACCAACAGGAACCCGCACTTTCTTTGGGTTCCACCCTTACTTCTGTTCCATCCGTGTCGTCTTCTTGTGATGCAGGTGGTACAGATTGTTCTCTGGATTGTTGATAGCGGATGCACCCGACATATGACAGGCAATCTCAAACTGTTACACAACTTTGTCTCAAAGTTCATTGGTACTGTCAGATTCGGGAACGATCATTATGCTTTAATCATGGGATATGGTGACTATGTCAGTGGGAACATTGAAATCAGTCATGTTTATTATGTGGAAGGCCTTGGTCACAACCTTTTCTCTGTTGGTCAATTTTGTTATGGGGATCTAGAAGTTGCATTTCATGAGAAAACTTGTTTCGTTCGTGACTTACAAGGAAACGATTTAATGTCTGGCTCACGTGGTTCTAACCTTTATACAATATCAATGTCAGATATGATTGCTACATCTCCGATATGTCTTCTCTCCAAAGCGGAATCGACTAAATCTTGGTTATGGCACAAACGTCTTTCGCACTTGAATTTCAAAACCATGACTGACCTTACTCGTTACAAACTTGTTGATGGATTTCCAAGATTCCGTTTTACCAAAGATCACTTATGTTCAGCCTGTGAACAAGGAAAAAGTACTCGGGCTCATTTTCCTTCAAAACCTGAGCACAATACAAATCATGTTTTACAATTGCTACATATGGATTTGTGTGGGCCGATGCGTGTTCAAAGTATCAACGGTAAATGCTACATTCTTGTAATTGTGGATGATTACTCCATATGGACTTGGGTTTATTTTTTACGAAGTAAAGATCAAGCTCCTTCAATGATCATCAACTTTTTCATTAAAATTCAAGTTCAGTTACGCAATATGGTACGAATAGTCAGAACTGACAATGGAACTGAATTTAAGAATCAGACACTTCAGTCATATTTCGAGAAAGTGGGAATTGAACATCAAACATCTATTCCTAGAAGCCCAGAACAGAATGGAGTTGTTGAAAGACGCAACAGGACGTTAGTGGAAGCTGCTAGAACTATGTTGATTAATGCTCAATTACCAGATTACTTATGGGCGGAAGCTGTTTCAACCGCATGTTATACTCAAAACCGTTGCATGATTACAAAACGCCATCGCAAAACACCTTATCAAATTGTTCACAAAAGAAAACCGAATATCGATTACTTTCATGTATTTGGAGCACTTTGTTATCCGAAAAATGATCTTGATGATTTAGGTAAACTTAAAGCAAAGGCTGACATCGGAGTGTTCGTTGGATACTGTGAAAATTCTAAAGGTTTTCGGATATGGAATCGTCGAACAAGAGAAATTCAAGAAACCATTCATGCTAATTTTGATGAACTCACACAAATGGCTTCTGAGCAACACAGCTTAGGACCCGAATTCAACCGTCTTAACTCTCCGGACTCTTCGGCTGAACCATTGCCACTCAACCGCAAAGAATTGGAAACCTTGTTTGCTCCACTGTTTGATGACACAATTGAATACCGTCCTACTGAGGTCTCACCTAATTCCGCTGCTCAACCTGATAATATTCAAGTACCAGACTCTCCTCAACAAACAACAAAAACTGTTGAGAAAGACGGTCCTCCAATTGCATCACCATTAACAGCAGAACAAACAGTTTCTAACTCCCGACAATCAGCTGAAGATCCAACACCACAATCTGTTCCACAACCCGCAGAGCATGATCCTGATGCATTCTTTAACCCGTTTGCACCGGCTCTTACCTTTCCTGATATAGCTGAGTCGTCTACACGCAATTTGGATCCTGCTAACATGCGAGATACTTATCAACTACACCCTTCAACACACAAATGGACTCGAGACCATCCACTAGTTCAAATATATGTCGATGACATTATCTTTGCCTCAACAAAAAGAAGTTACTCTAATGATTTCACAAAATTAATGAAAGATAATTTTGAAATGTCCATGATAGGTGAACTTTCATTCTTTCTAGGACTACAAGTTCATCAATCACCCCGTGGAATTTTTATAAATCAGTCCAAATATGCTCTTGAAATTTTAAAGAAACATGGAATGATGACTTGTGATACTTTTAATACACCAATGGGCTATACCACAAAACTAGATGCTGACTTACATGGGACTCCTATTGACCCTACCAAATACCGCAGTATGATTGGGTCACTCATGTATCTCACAGCTAGTAGACCTGATATAGTATTTGCTGTCTACATGTGCTCTCGCTATCAGTCTAAACCAACTGAAAAACACCTCAGTGAGGTCAAAAGAATCCTTCGATACATAAAAGGAACCATTAACTTGGGAATCTGGTATCCGAAGGATTCTGGTTTTGAACTAATTGCTTTTTCAGATGCTGATCATGCAGGATGTTTAGAAACACGCAACAGTACATCTGGTGGATTACAGTTTCTCGGAGATAAACTTGTGTCATGGCAATCAAAGAAGCAGGACTGCACATCACTGTCGTCTACAGAATCTGAATATGTAGCCATGTCTGCTTGTTGTGCTCAAGTCATCTGGATGAGATCACAACTTAAGGATTATGGCTACCTATTCAACAAGATTCCAATCTACTGTGATTCCAAGAGTGCCATTGCTATCTGCTGCAACACAGTCCATCACTGCAAATCCAAACACATCAATCTCCGATATCACTTCATCAAAGAGCATGTTGAAAAGGGTACCGTTGAACTTTATTTTGTTGGGACTGAGTACCAATTGGCGGACTTACTTACCAAATCCTTAGCACCATCAAGGTTTGCTAGTCTAGTTCACCAAATTGGTATGCGATGTTTGACTCCAGATGATCTGAAAAAGTTTTTAAAACACAATTGATCGTCAAACATCAAAACTATCTTTGTAAATATTTAAAAAAAAATGCAAGTATACACCACCTCTTTCAACACTATTTTTATAAAATGTCTTCTAATACTAAAAAAAAAAAAAAAAAAAAAAAAAAAAAAGTGTTGAGGGGGAGGAAAAGTCATTTTTAATTTTTCTCATATTATTTACTTTTATACTTGCATTTTACCAAAAATATTACATTTTTTTAATGTGATGCTTCAAAAGTGTTTTGGGTTACTCTCCTTGACCAATATAATAAATTTTCAGTTTCTTTTGACTACGGTCTAAGGTCGAGGGGGAGTACCACAAGTTGTTCTTGTCATAACTTGGTGTAATTAACGAAAGTTAAAAGAGAGAGTTAGTTTGGGCATTAAGTTTGAATAATAACATAAGGTTAAGGGACTAACTATGTCAAAATCTGAAACTCATAATAACCTTGGGTCAAAACTTAGTTTGACCGACCATTTACTACACCTACTATGCATTTACTTCTTTTACAAACCAACATCAACGATCCACAATCAAACTTGTAATCCGTTCATCAATCTTCTAATTTGTAAGTGTTATAAGGTTTTGATTGTAATTCTAAACAATGTATTTTAATTTTACCTTAATCCAACGGCTAGTTTTTTCTTAATCGATTAAATAGATCTAGGGTTTTGCGTAAAGATTGAACCCAGATTGTTGTTGTGTTTAGGGTTGAATTTGTTGATGGGATATGATCTTAAGATGTTAATAAACATGTATCCAATCTTTAATCTCACCCAGAATCACTAATTGATCGATTTCGTAATTAGGGTTCATACGCAAATTTAGGGATTTTTTGATTTTAAGTGTTATTATGTTAATTGATGATGGGGATTGTGTTACTATATGCCTAGGATCATGTTATTATGGTTTAATTGTTTCAGAAACTTGAAATGGTCATGAATCATAGATTTAGGGTTCGAACACACAAGCAGTTTTGATCTTGTGATTTTATGGTCAATTGTTGTTATAATTTGAACCATATGTTCCTTAGGATATCAGAATCACTTGCCCTAAGTTAATTACAACCCAGAAACATGTTTGAATGAGTTTGTGATTTGGTGTTCTTACGTCCTTACGCGTAAGATAGGAAATGGCATGTTTACGCGTTAAAATTATAAGTTTTAAGTGTGTTGATTTAAATATTGATCAGTGGTTGTGTTATACACTTTCAGGAATCAAAACAACTCGAATTTTCCAAAGGTGATTAACATCAAAACGTTTCTACGCATAAGAAGTTCATCCTACGCGTAAGATTGATTCTTACGCGTAAGATTCGACACGCTTGAAAAACATTGTCTTGGATAAGACAATGTTTACGCATAAAAGATATTCTTACGCATAAGTCTTGATCTTACGCATAAGTTTGAACTTACGCATAAGTCAAAACCTACGCATAAGTTATATTTTACGCATAAGGTTAATCCTTTGCATAAGCTCATATCTTACGCCTAAGATTTTATCCTACGCGTAAGATTGAGCCTACGCGTAAGAATTACCTTACGCGTAACATATAAGGTTATGTGTAATTTTTGCTCTTACGCCTAAATTCACTTCTTACGCTTAAGTCAAGTTATGCGTAGGATTTTCCACTTACGCGTAACATTGTCCAATTCATGAAATTTTCTAAGTGTTGTAAAATTTCCAATGTGTAATCTCTTGTAATGATAAACTCATGTTGTAACTTAATTGTTATAAGTTTCTACCATGTGATAAAAAAACACAAGTTTGTCATATAACAAAAGTTTTTCACACACAAACACCCACTGATCAATTAATAAAATATATACAATCATGTAATTGAATGTCTGTGCTAACAAAGTAAATCATTGCCATGTTTGTGTTTGTTTATGATCAATTCAGATGGCAGAACACAATGATATTCCTTATGGACCAGAACCTGAACCAAAACTCTCATGGGAAGAGACCTTTCCCGAAGATTACACCAGGAAGATAGGAAAGAACAACTTACGAATCAACTTCAACAAAATCACTTGCAACGAATCCTCATGCATTGTTGCAGTGGATGCTCTCCTTTATCACCCCAACAAGCTCCTATTCACTAAGTCAGCATCAGTGTCCTGCTTCTACATACACCAATTTTGGCATACACTTCAGCTAGACCTTGGGGAAGCTTCCTTCACTTGCATGCTTCATAACAGACAGGTTACAGTGGACATAGACACACTTAGGAATGTTCTTGGGTTACCCGAACTTGGCTCAGATGAAGAATATAATCAAGTACCTACAGAGGAAGAGCTGATAGAGTGGTTACGGGATATTGGCTATGATGAATCAGAAGAAGTTGTGACAAGACATTCTAGGGTCAACATCAGATTTTTTCCACAACCATGGAGAACCTTGTATATTCTGATTGCCAAATCCTTATCTGGCAGAGACACTGACCATGAACACCCCAAGCTCCAACACCTCAAACTCTTCTGGGCAGTGGCAAACGTCAAGAAAGTAGATTATGCCAACATTATCTGGGAAGACCTTGTGTGGCACATTCAACACAAGACCAACAACATTCCATTTGTCCGTTTCACAAAATTACTCATCGAAAGCTTCCTTCGTGAGTATGACGATATTCCACAAAGACTTGATGATGAAGCCAAGCACACGTTCAGAAACGAGGAAACTCTCAGAATCATCAAGAGACTCGACACCAGCACACCCAAGCAAGGAAAGAAATTTCCCGACTGTCTCTTGAACGAAAAAGTGAAGCTTTGCAAGAATTACAAGTATTACCTTCAAGCTCTTGAAGCAGACAAAGTTGGTTTCCTGGATGAAGTTGTTCTACCTTCGTGCATGCAGAAGAAAGGAAAGAAAGTTAGCAAGACTGGGAGCTCCGGCAGTTCTACCAAGTCTACACAAAAGAAGAAGGGTACACTCAAGCGAAGAACCCCTGTCAAGAAACCTGCATCCATTCCTGAACCTGGGTGGTTCCCATCACCACCATCTTCTCCAAAACCGTCTAATTCTGAAACCGAGTCCGACGAAGGTCCAGTTTACAGGGAAGCCTTTGCCAATATCACCGAGAATGTCAATCTTGAAGATATTGATGATAAAGACTTGACATTCGAAGATTGGGAGAAGAACATTGATGAATTTGCTGACAATGCTGAATACCCAGCAGATCTCAATAAAAGACCTTTCACTGAAGCAGAAACAAAGTTGGAAGAAGAAAGGGTCAAGAAAGAGAAACTGAAGGAACCTATGACTACTGAACAAGAGTCTTCTCAATCAAACATAAGTCTTTCAGTAGAAGAAGAAAATGAAAGAACTCTTAAGCTGGGTCTCCTCCACAGCAAGATAGATGCATTCAATGCTGATCTACCTCCACCTCCAATGTTCTCTCATACTACCGAAGCTGGCGGATCTAGCAGTATTCTTGAACCAACTACAGGAACTAATACTGATTTGGTCGTCTACAACACCCCCATGGATACTGATGCTCCACATTTGCTGTCTATGGAAGAAATGGAGCTCAGAGAAAGGGCTCTAGAAGAGGAATTAAAGAAAAAGCAGGAAGCTGAAGAGGCTAGGCTTGAGGAGCTTGCACAAGCCAAATTGGAGGAAACAATCCGTATGGTGGAAAGCAGGAAGGCAGAAGAGGCAGCTAAGCTGGCAGAAGATAAGTTACGAAAAGAAGAAGAAGCCAAGCTTGCTGAAGATCTGAGGCTTAAGGCAGAAGCAGCCAAAGTAGCCGAAGAACAAAAACTTAAGGCCGAAGCTGACAAACTGGCAGAAGAACAAAGATTGGTAGAGGAAGCAGCCAAAGCAAAGAATGTTGAACAACCCGAACCACAAAGAGGAGATGATAAGGACGTTACTACCAACATAGAATCTTCACAATCATCACCTCCTGCATCCGAATCTACACATGACAAATCAATCAAGAAACCTGCAAGTACCAAAGCCTCTGCTGCATCAAAGTTGATAAAGACAGCATTCAGAAGAGTTCATGAAAAGAAGAAAAACAAATTGGAAGATCAGGTTGCATCACTAGCACGTCAAGTTGCTGAACTGACTAAGCTTAATACGAATGTCCAAGAGCTGCAAGAAAAGGTTGACACCTTCCTAGCTAAGGATGTGCAAGAGAACTTGGAAGCCACATTAGCTGCTCAAGCACACCACTACATGGAACAACACTTAGTCGCTGAGTTGAAAGAGCTGCTGGCACCTATGAGAGATGAACTCACCAAGTTCGCAGAGCAAGCAGTCAAGAAAGTGATCCGATCTACCACGTTTACTCTTCGAGCTGACAAATCAACTGTTCCACTACCGGGGTTATCTATGGACGAATTAGAAGCCCAGCTCTTAGACAAATTGGCAAGCAAGTTCACATTGTCACCTAAAGAAGCTAAAATTCTGGAAGCTTTGAAAGCCAAAATGACTAAAGAGACCTGCAGCACTGAGGCTGACAAACTGAAATGTCCAAGAGATGATGAAGATCAGGATCCTAACTCTCAGGCAAAGAAACAAAAGCAAGCCGAAGGACCCTCATCTCAACCACAAGCACCGGTCAACCCTCCAACAACAATAACATCTTCACAACAACCCAAGGCATCTGGTTCGGCTCCCAAAGCACATGATCACTTCGAATACACAGGTGCTGACGAGATTCCTCAGCCCGATGAAGTTCCAAAGCCGTCATCTAAGAAGAAGAAAGAAAGGAAACGAAAGCATCATCAGCACAAACCGGATACCTCATCAAAAGGCACAGAACCCAAGAAACCGAAAACCGTCCTCAAATGGCTAGACCAAGATGAAACTGCCGATTACTCCTGGTTTGAAAAGATGATTAATTCGCAACCGCCACTTGCAGACAATCAAGAACCTCAAGACAGTCGAACAGTGGAATACGCTCAGTTGATTCAGCATAAGTTTCAGATGAAAAAGATGAACAAGAAAGAGCTACGAAGAATTAAGAATGATGCGTTCAATCTTCTGAAAGATCGGTCTGCTAACTCCATCGAACTTGAGTACCATCTTGAAAATATTGCTCGAGCCATGTCAAGCAATATTGACTGGATCAATCCTGAATCTTATGTCGATCCGGTCACAAGGAAAACCGCACCATACATAACTGACTGGTCCAAACCACTACCGATGATTGGGAAGCCTAAGGAACCAAAGATCCCTTACAAGTTCTTCTTCAACAATGACTTGGAATTTCTGCAACTCGGCAGCAAGATTGAGAAGAAGTACGTCAACTCACTTGCCTTTCTCCCTGCAGCTAGATATCTCAACAATGCCATCGAAGAAGAAGCCTCTGCCTTATTCATCGACAAAGTTGTTGACTATGACCGGAATGCACTCTATGGTATACATCATTGGCTAGATAACTGGGCACAATATTATCGAAGCAGCAGACTCAATCAGACGATGGGTGATGTGGTAAGTGATTTGAAGATAGTCTCGATTCAGTTCATTTCGACTGTCACTCACTTTGGGTACCCCTTCCTCAGCAAAATCATACTTAAACGACTTGATGAAAAGGAGTACGATATTTCTGAGTCAGACTTTCCACGACTACTTCTCAACGACATTGAAGATATGTACCTACTCAAAGTTCAAGGAAAGCTTTGCAACTTACCCAAAGAGATGCAGCTTGCCTTTATCATAGCTCTCCTAATCTACATTAGGCAGATAGTCATCAGAGAAAGAGTAGAAGATCTTCAACTGGGAGTGGAAAGTTATCAGAAGAAGCTGAATCTCACCAAACCAAATATGTTTGACATCCCCAACCTTCCACATCTACCTCAATATTCCTTGATCAGACATCCGGCATTTGGGTTCACCTACCGCAGTGTAAACGGTCGCAACTGCTTCATGGCCTATGGAGAAATACATAAGTTCTGTGATGAAACCTTGAAGTTCGTCAGAGATGGAATCAAAAGAAGATTGGATGACATAGCACTGGTTAAATCTAAAAGGTGGAGTACCAATGAGGCCAGGGACGCTCGCAGATTCATTACAAGGATTGAGAACCGGTTGAAGTGCAGGGATCAGTTCAGGAGATTGGAAAGTTATGTTGGAGGCAGACCAGGATTTCCGGTGTTGACATTTCAGTGACCTGAATGGTAGAATGTTGTAAGAATTTGATTTGATTTGTCAATATTATACTTCATTATGGCTTGTGTACGCATTACAGTGCACAACCGGAACTTGTAAAGAAAGGACCCTGAGGTACGCATCAGTGCCTCAATCCTAAATATAAGGAGCGAAGGCTTCTTACTTTTGAGTAGAATTAATCAAATGTTTATGAATTTACATAATTCTGCTCAAAAGGACAAGTATTTCACCTCAATAAGACCTAATCACTTGTTGAGGGGGAGCACTTGTCAAAAACAAAATACTTTGTTCTAAATCAAAAGTTCTTGGTGAATCTCCCCGTAAGACTCAAAAAGGCATATTTTAATCTAAAAGATTGTCAAAAACATCATTTTATATGCTATTTTTGAGGGGGAGAAAATGAAAAAGTGATTAAAATATAAGAAGTCTAAGCTTAAAGTTGTATCATGTGCGAGCTAGACTCAGAATTGACCCAGGAATTGACGAGATAATAAAAGTTAGTAATATCGAAAAGACTTATCCTCGACGGGTAATAACATCAAGTTAGTTACTAGAGCTAGTTGTCACCTAAAAGCTGACAATGGATCTCTTTAACTAACCACGTAAGCGTGTCTCGAAAAAGGATTTGTCTTAGTAGAAATGTACCGTCTCGAGAAACTTTCTGTGGACTAGACCAGGCCGGGTAATAACTTCAAACTAGTTTAACTAGTGATGTAAGCGTGTCTCGAATCGGTCTTGTTCACGGAAAGTGGATCAATTCAAAATGCTTGCTCCTCCCGCATGTGCAAATTTATTAAATACTTATGAGCACATGTGCAGGGGGAACCCTTCTAAAGGTGTACACAAAACTCTCAAAGTGTTAACCAAAATATTTGATTATCACAAACACTTTGAGAGAATTTCAATCAAAGGTTTCTTGGCTACTGTCGGAGTTATAAGGTGTTTAAGATAGGAAAAACCGTCCTATGATCCGCCAGAGCCGGAGGGATCTACCCAAGGACATCTCCAATAGTTAGAATTATAAGTCCTTAGGTATGATACGAAAAAAGGAGAAAAGAATGAATGGGAAAGAAGGAGTTGAAGAATTAAAAAGAAATGTAAAGAAAAGGGTGAAAAGAAATAGCCCTCCGTATGTTTAACCTTAGGGCAGACACCGGGTTCAATACGTATGCTACTAGTTGTTGCAAAAGACAACACCGGTGTTGAAGATAAAGTCGTCATGGACCCAGTGACGCAATGCACTAAACCTTATTAACCACTCAAGTTCTCTTAAAAGGACTTGTTTCATTCTCACAGGGAACCAGCGTAACCTATCGACCTATCTCTTAGAGATGGTTGATATTGAAGCAGGAGACCCCTCCCTAGTCTCCGTATAGGAAACCTAAGTGTGCACTTATAGAGTCTAGAGCTTTGAGATACATCAAAGATCTCTTAGGAACACTTAGTATTTCTACAACTGCTGTTCTATATCAATGGACACCAGCTGTAAATTATCGAGTCCTTTGCAGATCTTAGCAATCTGCCGAGAACGTTTATGAGAGGATTACTTATGTATTTCTCAATGATTGAACGGAAACTCCTGCCAGGGTCAACATCAAACAGCCCTGACAGCAGGTCACTTCGGTAACCCCACAAGGGTTACGCTTAGTGTTTGTGGTAGTTCCATAGCAGTCTACAGTCGTGGAGTGATCCCCAGCGACTCACTCAGTCATTGAGCTACTTTGTAGGTCTTGTAAGCTCCTTCGGGAGTATCTGATATGGGAACGGCCTGGATAAGGATTAGAGGGAGTCTTCACAATATGTTGTTGATGAGCTCTAATTCCTTATCTGTAAGTACCGGTTGTTTATTGCTAACTATTTACTCGCAGGTACCGCACCTCCATGATGATAGATTCCAACATGCTCATACATACATCTTGAAGTAAATGAAAGCTCCCCTAAAGATCTTAGCACCACAAAGTTCAAAGAAAGATTCTACATCAATAAAGAAGAATCTACAAAGTATAATGACTTAAAGATCTCAGAGTATGAAAAGGATCTTCGTGCACATGAAAGTATAAGTCCGAAGATGTATGAGTATGTTGGAATGGTGGACAACCACCACAGACGCAGGAGTGACGAATGGCAGACTACTTCATGACACAATCACTACATCATCACCAAAGAACAAAGACATAGAGCAAAGTACATTCATTATCATTCAACCATTTTGAAGATGTCTAAAGCTTTACATGTCACAAGTCAACGACAAAGATGAAGACGTCAAGCAACCGTGATGACCGACCCTTAGGGGGAGATTGTTGGGATCATACTTTTGTATTTTAGTCAAGTCTCGGTCATTACCTTTTGTAATAGGTTGCTTAGTTATTTATTTCAATATGTTTTATGTTACAAGGCTTAAGTATTAAGTCCAATGGGCTTTAAAGCCCACGTTTAAGTAAGATGAGGGAGGAAGGGAGTGTTGCCCTACTCCTCCCTTATAAATACCAAGCTTATGTAAACATTTCATTTTGTTGGTTATTTGAATACATTAAGGAAACTCTTGCAATTTATCTTCTCTCATTTCTTATAATCAACCATCTCTCATTCTTATCCATTTTCTTTCATTATCATACTTGTGTTTACATAAATGGTGACCTAACAGAGTGCGCCCTCTGAGGGAAGGTGAGCAGCCCCTACTGGAGGCGACTGAGGGTCGCTTGACTGTGCTGCCAGAGGTTGTCCCTAAAAACACGTCGCCGCTCCAAGTGACGCCCGTTCAGAGCGTGGCACCAGATGTGGAGGTGGCGCAAGAGGAGGCGCGCGCTGAGTCGTTTGACAGCATAGAGATCCTAAAGCCTGAGGAGGTGCTGAAGGAGGAGGTTGCGCAGAATATTAAGCGCAAGGGAGAGGCTGGGAGCAGTGGCACCAGGAAGAGACGTCGCCACCTCATTAGGGATGCGGAGTCATCCGCGGAAGAGACATCTGCTTCTGGCGCGGATAAGAAGGCTGCTGAGGCTTCTCCGTTTCTGTAAGTGGCTGCGCCTCTATCATGTTTTCTTGTATATTACTTGTCGTAACATTTATTAACTTTCGCCTTTATGTCTTGTAGGGATGATGCCGCGAAGAATGATGGGGTCTTCGTGGATGTGGTTTCCTCTCCACAGAATGAAAACAAGGAGGGGAAGGCCAAGGTTGATGAGGGTGGAGAGGTGCAACACTTGATGGATGAGTTGGCTGCGACTGTTGCGCGCCAGGCTGAGCTGGTGGCTCAGTTGAGGGAGAAGTATGTCGGGGAGAGCAGTACTCTCGCCCAGAAGGATGAGGAGCTAGCGAAGCTCCGTGCGCAGTTGGCGGATGCGCAGGTGGAGTTGGAGTCCTCGCGGGTGTATACTGAGAAGATCATCCATGAGAAGTTGTCCGCCTTGGCTGAGGTGGATAAGGCGCGCGGGGAGCTTCATCATTATAAGTCCGACCTAACTTGGGCTGTGCGCTTCTTGGAGGAGAAGAAGGTGGAGCATTTTGCTAACATTGCCAAGTTTAAGGAGGATATGATGAAGATCATCCAGCTGCAGGAGGACAAGCTGCGTGGCGACGATGAGGAGTTATATCCTCATTTGATGTCGACCATTGCTGAGCGCAGGTATTTCTTTTATACTCTTCTCCTTCGTAATACTTTTTGTTGTTATGCTTGTTATTAACACAAATTATCTTTGTTGATGTAGGTGGTTGATCAGCCACGGGCTGTGCCTGGCAGCAATGGGTACTCTTGAGTCCCAAGAGGTGTTGGATGCCTTTGGGAAGGTGGTTCACTGCGTAGTGGCTCGGGGGAAGTTGCAGGCTATGGAAGAACTCCATGAGGCCAAGTTGCTGAACAAGGATTTGGCTGAAGTCCCTGGGTATAATGCTGCTGCGTATGATGAGCTGATGCAGGCTATGGCAGGGTTGAAGGTCCTCGAGTTGCCGCACATTGGCAGGTTGGAGCGCGACCAAGACAACCCCATAGATGTACTTATGGCGGGGTTGACGTTGGAGCGCCACCTTAGAGAGGATGCAGAGGCGCAATCGGATCACTTTCTGAAGCCTGATGTGTCGCAACTGCAGGTTCCTGTGTTTGCGCAGCCTCGCCACATCCTTAACCCATTTGCTCTTGAAAGGGAGATTCCCTTGAAAGAGGTTTTGGAGCGTCACGAGCAGAGGGCTGCTCAGAAGAGGGGCATCAAGGGTAAGGCAGTGTTTTGTGGCGTGGGCGATGCACACATCCCTAGGTCTGATGGTGTGCCCGTAAGTGTTACTACCGTATCTCCCAAGGACGTTTTGATTCTGAGGAAGCTTCAGGAGGCGGGGAGTTCTGCTGCTCTGGAGGAGAGCCCTGAGCATCGCTATAGCGTGTAGGCTTTTTGTATATGTACTTTGTAAATAATGAAATGTATCTTTCCTTGTAATATTGAATAAGATACCTTTTTGTTGATTAAGTGCATAACTTAAGAAATATACTTGCATTGTTTGCTAAGTTTTATTATTTTGACCAACTTTTTATTTGGTTCGTTAAGTGCGTGACTTTTAAAAATATACTTGCATTGTTTGCTAAGTTTTATTATTTTGACCAAGTTTTTTGGTTCGTTATTTGCTAAGCTTGTACGGTGTACTTAGTGTTTGCGCACCCGTCATGGGATGCGCACGTGAAACTTACCTCGACGTCTCAAAAGTAAGGCGCTTAGCAAGGATACGTGATCCAATGTTGATGGGTTTGCAACCCTCTTACTCAACGAGTGAATTAGTAGGTTAACTCATCCTTTATGCCTTCGTGGGTCTTTAATAAGTGCATGCACGCCATGTAGGCAATAATATAAGATAACAATATTGACATATATGAGTATGTATGTAATAAAGTGAAATACGCTATGGAGTTAGCTAGAAACCATAACATTTTATTGATACTTGCAAGTTTTTTGAAAAAATAAAAAATACAATTCCTAGGAAAGAAAAGAAAGGCAAACACTTATTGGGCATCTCGTAGGATGCAAAGGTGTCTGTGTAATGGCCGTGGCCTAAAAATAACATCTTTTGAGATTGCAGATGTTCCAAGTGCGCGCTAGGTCGTGCCCTTCCATATCGCGCAGTCTGTATGCGCCGTTGCCGAGCGCGTTTATGACCTCGTAAGGTCCTTCCCATTTTGGTCCGAGCTTTCCTGTGTCTTCTGCGTGGCTCGCATCATTGGCGCGGTAAACAAAGTCTCCTGGTCTGAATGAAGTGTGTTTGACCTTTGCATCATAATACTTTTTCATTTTTGCCTTAGCCTTTGCTTCGCGTATAGCTGCACGTTCACGCCTTTCTTCCAGTAAGTCAAAGTCTATGCGCCGTTCCTCGTCATTTGTTGTGACGTTGACCTCTGCTGTGCGTATAGTTGGCATTCCTATCTCAGCTGGTATGACGGCTTCTGTTCCATAGACTAGGGAGAATGGCGTGTCGCCAGTACTGGTTTTGATTGTTGTGCGATGCGCCCATAAGACATGCGAGAGCTCATCCACCCACCTTCCTTTATGTCTGTCAAGGCGCCCTTTTATTCCTTCACCTAGACTGCGGTTTGCGTGCTCAACTAGGTCATTGGTTTGTGGATGTTTTACTGAAGCGAAGTGTTGCGTGATGTTTAATTGCGCGCACCAATCTTTGAATGGGTTATCACAGAATTGTTTCCCGTTGTCTGATATAATCTCTCCCGGTAGTCCGAAGCGACAGACAATGTTGTCCCAGACAAAGCGTTTGACTTGGTTTCCTGTGATGCTTACCACCGCCTTTGCTTCAATCCACTTCGTAAAGTAGTCTATGGCTACGATGAGGAACTTTACTCCTCCTGCTGCTACAGGAAAGGGTCCTGCGATGTCAATGCCCCATTTATAAAATGGCCATGGTGAGGTAATAGGTGTTAGCTCTTGTTGTGGTCGGCACGGGATTCGCCTATGTACTTGACAATTGCTGCATTTCTTTATCAGATTGCGTGCGTCGCGATGCATAGTTGGCCAATAATACCCTAACCTTAGAGCGCTTGCCACCACAGATCGCGGCCCTGAGTGCATACTACATGATCCAGCGTGGATTTCTCTGAGTACGTAGTCTGCTTGAAGAGGTCCAACACATCTGAGCCAGGGTTGTAAGAAAGAGCGTCGATAGAGTATGTTGTCTCGTAGTTCAAATCGTTGCGCTGTGCGCCGCACTCTTCGAGCATCCTTATGATCTTGTGGTAAGATTCCCTTGCTGATGAATTCAATGATAGGTGTCATCCATGTAGGATCTTGTTCTTCTATCACTGTGGATATCTCCATTTCCAAGATTGACTTATTTTTTAGGGTTTCTACCAATACCTGTTTTGAGAGGTGCGCGAAGCTTGTGGATGCGATTTTGCTGAGCGCATCCGCTTTCCTGTTATCTCCTCTGGGCACCTGTTTTATTGTGAACCTGTCAAAGTTTTTGATTAAGGACTTGGTCTTTTCTAGGTATTGGATCATGTGTTCATCCTTGGCTTCATATTCACCTAGCACATGGTTAGCGACTAGCCGAGAGTCTACATTTGCTTCCAAGTTGCGTACACCCATTTGGATTGCGATGCGTAGTCCGGCTAGTAGGGCTTCGTATTCTGCCTCATTGTTTGTGGCTGTGAATTCAAAACGCAGCGCATAGGTGAATTCCATACCTTCTGGATTTGTAAGAATAAGGCCCGCACCTGATCCATCTACACATGAGGATCCATCTGTGAACAGAATCCAGGGTTCCTGTAGATCTGTTTTGGTTGCAGGTGTTGGACTGTCGTTATCTGGCTTCTCCACAATGAAATCGGCTAAGATTTGTCCTTTGATTGCAGTGCGCGGTCTATACGAGATGTTATATTCACTTAACAGTACACTCCACTTCTGTAAGCGTCCTGATGCGTCAGGCTTAGAGATAACTTGTTTGATTGGCTGATCAGTGATTACAACTATTGGGCGCGCTTGAAAGTATCTGCGCAGCCTTTTGGCTGCAAATACTAGAGGTAATACCAGCTTTTCCATAGCGCTGTAGTTAGTCTCTGTTTTCTTCAGGGCTTTGCTTACAAAGTATATGGGTGTCTGGATAGAGTTCCTATCTGTCAATAGTATTGCGCTAACTTCTCCATGAGTTGCCGATAAGTACATGATTAGCTCTTCCCCTGGTCGCGGTGCGACAAGTTTGGGAAGAGATGCCAGATGGTGTTTAAGTTGTTGGAAAGCTTCCTCCGCTTCTTCGGTCCAGCGAAAGTCTCCCTTTTTAGTACACTTCATGAGCGTTTTAAAGAGAGGAAGGGATTTGTCTGCTGACTTAGATAAGAAGCGGTTTAGCCCTGCTAACTTTCCATTCAATGACTGGACTTCTTTAAGTGTGCGCGGTGAGGGGAGATCAATAACAGCCTTTGTTTTTTCTGGGCAAGGCTTGATTCCATCGGGTTCTATCAAGTATCCAAGGAACATGCCCTCGGTTGCGCCGAAGGTACACTTCTTGGGATTTAACTTCATGTTTATTCGCCCCAATGTTCTGAACGTTTCCTCGATGTCGCGCACCAATTCATCCTCTGTGTGGCTTTTGATGATGAGGTCGTCAACGTAGACCTCCAAGTTGCGGCCTACTTGTTTTTCGAAAGCTGTGTCCACCAGTCGTTGGTATGTCGCGCCTGCGTTCTTTAAGCCAAAAGCCATTTTTGTGTAGCAGTACACTCCTTGACTGGTGTGGAAAGCTGTTTTTTCTTCATCTTCGATTGCCATCTGAGTTTGATGATACCCTTTGTATGCGTCTAGGAAGCATTTGAAAGGGTATCCGCACAGGGATTCTACCTTCCAGTCTATTTCTGGCAGTGGGTAGCAGTCCTGTGGACATGCTTTGTTGAGGTCCGTGAAGTCCACGCACATTCTCCAACTGCCGTCACTCTTCTTTACCATAACTGGGTTAGAGAGCCAGTCGTGGTAGTACACTTCGCGCATGATGCCTGCGTCTACAAGCTTGTGTACTTCTTCCAGAATAGCCTTTGCACGATCTGGGGCCTGGCCGCACTTCTTTTGTCGTATTGGGGGATATCCTTGTCGGATTTGTAGCTTATGCTCTGTGATGGAGCGTGGCACTCCTCTCATATGTTTTGGTTCCCATGCGAAGATGTCCAGGTTCTTCTGCAAGAGTGCGCATACGGCTGCTTTACCTGTGTCAGATAAAGATCCACCAATCGAAACTTGTTGCTCCGGGTAATCGGGATGAATAGCGACATTTAGGTTTAGTGTTTTTTCTGCACGCTGTTCTGGAATGGTCTCTACTTCAGTTGTTACAGCATTGCATTCTCTTGGTGGTACTGTTGTGTTATAGAGAGTGACAACTCCTCCTTCCATTGGAAACTTAAGCATTCCGTGCGCTGTGGATGGTACAGCGCGCATGGATGATATTCCAGGTCTCCCAATGATACCATTGTATGGTGAGGGAGACTTTATTACCATGAAATTTATCCATGTTGCGGTTGAGTGTTGTTCATCTCCTACGACCACCAGCAAGCGTAACTGCCCCATGGGCCAGATCTTTTCTCCCGTGAATCCAGTCAATGACGTTGTTGCTGGTATCAATTGACTTTGGATTTCAGGTCGTAGTCTTTTGAAACAGTGATCATGCAGGATATCTGCGGATGCTCCTCTGTCAATGTACGCGGTGGATATCATGTCCTCCCGTATGTATTTCAATAGTTAGAGGCTCTACAACTGCGTTGTCCGCAGCTAGAGTAGGAAAAGATATCTCTTTTTCTGGAGAGAATTTTTGGCTGACTTTTTGCTTTATCTTGCGCTGCCATAACTGTATCATGTATATGGTATCAGCTTTTTCCTTGGGGGGTTCTTTCTTACCCCCGTTCTTCTGTTTATCTTTTCCCTCTTTTATGTTTTTTACGAGGTGGTCCATTCTGCCTTCTCTTACTAACTTTTCAATCAATTGTCTTAGCAGGACGCATTCGTTAGTTGTATGGCCTTTTTGGCCATGGTACTCGTAGTATCCGTTCCCTATGCGTTTTTCCTCTGCGGTGCGCATTGGTGGCGGTTTTGGGAAGTTTGCACCTTCTGTTACAAATATTTCCCTTGGGGTTTTTGTAAGAGGGGTATATTTGTCATTGTCTCTTCCACTGCGGTAATTCCTGCTGCGGTTGTTATTCTGATCATTGGATTGTCTCCGAGGCTGCTCTTGCTGCCTATAGTTCGAATAACCCTTCTTGCTGTCCGCAACAGCTGCTTCTCCCTGTATAAAGGATCTAGTGCGCTTTGTTAGCTCATCGAAGGTTTGTGGAACTTTGTCGTTTAGCTTTCGGATGAGTTCTGGGTTATTAATCCCATTCATGAACCTTGAAATTTTTAGGATTTCAGGACATGCTTTGACTTGTATGCACTCATCCTTGAAGCGTTCTATAAAAGCGCTGGTTGATTCCCCTTGGCGCTGTTTCACTCTTGCTAGCTCGACAGGGTTTTTAGCGCACTTCTTTCACTGGGTGAAGTTGAGACGGAATGCTTTCCGTAATTCCTCGAACCCACCGATGCTCCTATGTGGGAGTTTGCTAAACCATGTGTGCGCGGTCCCTACTAACGTAGAATTAAACATGTGGCACCACACGGGCTGTGGCCAGTTTTTGATAGTGGCGGCTGATTCGAAAACTTTTAGGTGATCATCCGGATCACCTGTTCCATCATATGTTTTCACGTTAGTGGGCATGCGCCTGCGTTTGTGGTCTGAGTAATCGCTGATGCGCCGTGTAAACGCGTCAACTTTCTGGCGATGCCATGGAAGAGACATATCTTCGTTCTCTTCATCGCGACGCCTTCCTCTTGACTTCCAGTGTCCTGTCTCTTTATCCTCGTTGTCCGAGGAGTCACTGGAGGAAGAATAGTCTCTTTTTCGGCGCTTGCGCCTGCTTCTTTCAGAAGAAGAGCTTGAGGGATCTCTACTTGGGGATCTTCTTTTTCCCAATCTGTCTTAGATCTTCTTACTTCCAGTTTTGGAGGATCCTTGGCTTGGCGAATGTTGAGGTCCTAATCGGTCTTGTATCCCCCAACTGCCAAGTCTGGAGTGAACATTAGTACGCATCTCGCTATCTTCTGAGTATTGTGAATCAGATGTCGTACCCAGCCTATCATGGATAGTGGTATGTTCTGCGCGTCTTCCTATTGGGTGGCGCAGTGGTGATGGTTCGCGTTCAGGACCAAAATTCAGTCGAGCTTGTAGGCTCGTACTTGCCCTTCTCCTCGCTTCTTCCTGCATGAGGGCGGTTAAGGTTTCATAGTTTTGGGACACAAAATTTCCCAAAGTTAGATTGGGTGCGTCCTCAGTTGTTGCAAGACTGTCTGCCTCAGTATTAGGCACCCTATCTCGGTTAGGCGCGCCTGGTGGAACAGTGTTGTTCACTGCGGGTACAGTTTGATGAGGAGTAGTGAAGAGGGTGCGCTGGAGTTCCTCAACGCTTGGGACCACTGGGGTGACTTGGGTAGTCCTTACAGGTAGTTCTACCGCTGGAAGAGGTTGGGTTGTCCCTGCCTCTTGGTGACCAAGTGCGCTGGTTGTCCCAGCAACCTGTCTAGAGGTCGAATCTTGTTGATTCTTCCTCTGATGGTCACGTTTTTCTGACTGCGGAGTCCGCTGGCTTGAATTCTTATTCTTTGTCATTCTAGTCCTTAGTTCTTAGTAGGATCCCACGGATGGCGCCACTTGTTGATACAAAAGTTGGACGTTCCTGATTATGGGCTCTTGCTCTCGTACCAATTCGCTTCTTAGTACTTGTAACCTGGGCACTAAGAAAATAAACAACACCGTTAGGCTTATTGATGAGGCGAAAAATGATCCGTTTTTAGGGGGTCATTTAAGCATGGAATTTAATTTATTTGATCAAATATTGCCCTAAATCGTTCCTTTTGTGATTTTAGGTACTTTGGGAGTGAAATCTGGAAAAGGAAGCAATTCGGACGTTTTTGGGGCATAAAAGTGAAGAAAACGCCAAAGTCTTAATTTTCCATGCTGGGAACAGTAGGTAACGGCGTCAAGAGTAACATCCTGACGGCGTCAAGAGCAAAATTCCATGACGGTCCAGTAGAGAATTGACGGCGTCACGAAGTAGGGCGTCAAGAGTAAAAGTCATGACGGCCTGGAAATGATTATCACATGACGGCGTCAAATGTAGATCAAGGCAGTCCGAGAAGAGTTTTGGCGGCGAGGTGACGGCGTCACAAGTTTAGTATTGACGCCGTCAGACCCCTTTTCCTATATATAGTTTTCTAATTTTCACAAAAAAAGAAGAGAGAAGTTTTGGAGAAACCCTAAGTACGATTTTGGTGCGAATTTTACAGGTTTTTCAAGGGTTCCAAGCCCTTGATACCTTTCATGTGTAATTGAGATAAGTGTTTTTTTAATTCAATCAATATGTCTATGTGTTGGTTGTCTATATCTTGTTCTTGTCTTAATTCCATCATGCTAGGCTAGATCTATCTTGTGTTTGCTTGGATCTAATGAAACCTAGATGTTAATTATGTGTTGATTACTTGTTTATACTTGTCTTGGATGTATGATTTATATGTTAGGCTTAAGAAAACTGGCAGATCTCCAATTGGTAACATGCTTGAACGTCTTAAGAAACATGAACCGACGCGCACTAGGTCTTTATTGGTTGTATTTAATGCATGAGCCACTGTTTATAATCCCTATGGTTGTGCTGGGCATGGTATAGGAGGAGATAAGAGCTCATAGAATTGGGGAGTTAAGTGTGCCACCCCATGAATGGTATTAAGGAATACGATCCGTCATCCATGCAATTATAACAAGTAATTAACGTGTAAAAGATGTCTAGGGAGTAGTGAAATCTAAGTAAACACATTTTCTCCACTTACTGCTCACAACTTTAGTATAATTTAGTTTATTTTCATTTCAAGTATTTTATTTTGATTGCATCTTTAGTATTGGGTTAGTTGATTAGCAACTAATTCCGCCCAAATCCTTCAAACCCGAGATTTTTACTTGCTTTCTAAAAAAATATAAAATACAAAAATAATCATCCCTCACCTTTAGAACTAGTATTTAGGTTTTCTAATCCTAGCGACACTATTCGTAAGCTGAACGATCAATCCCCCGGTACTTGTCACTATACTATACTACAACGATCAGGTACACTGCCTGGTGGGGGTTGTAAGCTTCTCATGATCCCTTGAGAGGTAAATCCTGGTGCAATTCCCACGCATCAAGTTTTTGGCGCCGCAGCCCGGGGAATAGTTATTGTCTAGGTTAGAATTTCTTTTTATTAGGTCTACTTGCTAGATTCCTTTCTAGTAAGATTTTATTTTTATTTTTTTAGGTTCTCTTTAGTCTATCTTATTTCTTTGTGCCTTTGTTCGTAACCACCCGACATCATGGACAACGGGAACATCTTATCATCCCACCACAACAAAACCCACCACTAGAACCCCTTAGGCCCCGAACCTTAGGAGAGTATTCCCGACCCAGCCACCAAGGCTACCGAAACACCATTGAGCTCACCGGAGCCAATGTGACCCCCTTGCGATCCGACACCATCCGGTTGATGCAAAGCGGATGTGCATTCCATGGACTTCGTTCCGAAGATCCAAACCAACATCTTAAGGACTTCCTCAAAATCGTAGATTCCATAGACCTAGATGTTGTAACTAGAGAGACAATCCGATTACGCCTATTCCAATTCTCTCTACGGGATCAAGCTAGTCAATGGCTTGAGCGTTTACCCGCGGGATCCATCACCACATGGGATGATCTCACCACTCGTTTCCTTGCTCAATTTTTCCCACCAGGGAGAACTACTAAACTTAGAAATGACATCTTGATGTTCCAACAACGTCAAAATGAATCTCTTTATGAAGCATGGACTCGCTTCAAGGACTTACTCCAAAAAGTCCCTCAACATGGCATAGATCTTTTGCTCCAAGTCCAAATCTTTTATGACCATATCGACATCTTCACGAGGCGAGCCATTGACCAATCGGCCGGTGGTAAGCTACGTGATCTAAGTGCGGAACAATCATGGGAACTCATAGAAGATCTTGCTCTCTATGACAATGAAAGTTGGAATGATCCCCGTGACTTGAACAAAACGGTCAAGGCAATATCTTTGCCTTCGAACAATTCTAGCACTCCCGATCGTAGTATCATGGAACTTGAAGGTCGAGTCAAGTCTCTCATGAAATCTTACGAAGCTCCAAAATCCTTAAGCCAAGTAAGTAGAATCGCTTCTACATGTAAATTATGTAGTGGCCCTCACGAGACTCATAACTGCATGGAGCTTCCAAAACGTGCTTATAATGAATTCACGTCATCACACGTGGGTCAAGGCCCTCGAAGTTCTGGCGAGGCCTATGAGGCATGGAAGGATAAACCTAATTTCAAAGGATACCAAACGCGGAGCGTATCTTTCAATGACTCCTCACCACTTGGTCCGAGCATTTTCTATCACAAGGCATTCCCAGGCAAAGCTGTGAAGATGACCTAAAAAAATTCATTCTATCTCAAGAAGTATAGCTCTCTACGCTCGTGGCTAAATTTAGACAACAGCAGGCTGATGTGAACAACAAGATTTGTAATCTGCTAACGGCTATCAAAGAACATGTTGTTAATATTGATGAGATTAAATCTGTTACCGTCATGAGTCCACCAACCTCCCCTGTGAAAATAAAAAGTCCTAGCAAGTTATTCAAACATCTATCCCCTAAAGGAAAAGAACCTGTCAACCCCCTAGGACCAAGCCATTTCGTAAACACCATCACCACGATGTCTGCTTCTACACCCAACCCAACCCAACAACAAACTAACAAGTTCAGTCAGACAGCTAAAGATGAGACCTTAAGGGTAGACCACGATTCAGCCAGAAAACCTACCAACTCATCCGAGCAGTACACCACGCGAGAATCTGGCAAATCGAATGAAGGGAAAGAGAGATCGGAAGAGCATGAGAGGAATCCAACCATTTGGGGTAAGTCTATTATAGAAGAACCCGAGAGAAAAATTGAGGATATTACTAGTGGGAATAGCGATAGGACTAAGGATGATAACCATAAAGTTTTCAAGATTTCCTACACCATTAAGGAAAAGCTCCTAACCAATAGTCATGTAGATCCTAGCTCCCCAGTCAACCTAATCCCCCTTTCCTTATACCACGAAGCCTTCCCATGACACATTGCGTGCGAGAGAGTGATGAAAAATTTGTCAATCAGGATTGGAGAGCTTGTTTACAATACTGACCTCACCGTGGTCGATGACGTGGACCCTTTCACCAATCAAACATTAACCACCCTTGTTCTTGGAAAACCATTTATCAATGAATCGGGAGTGATCCTTGATGAGAAAGATGGTAGTGCATTATTCACCAAGGGTGTTAAGAAGGTAATTTTTCGTAGGGGTAATGAGGAGGTGTACGAGTATCGTCCTTCCCTTGAGGGGAATATATATGGGTCGAAGGATGGAGAGTCGGAGAAGATAAGACGGCGTAATCCGAATAATCTCAAAATCCCCTGCATGATTGGTCATAAGTACTTCGATAACGTCTACATTAACGTATTCCTGCCGAAGAATTTTATGTCCTTATTCCATTATAACAATATCTGCAGATGGGGAATGATTTACAAGGGAGAGAAAGTGGTTGGTAAGGATCATGAAATCCAGGTGTTTGTAGGAAATATGGCATTTACTATGGAATTTACAATCGTGGACAACATCGAAGACTATGTCGACCCTAGATTATCACAAATTATTTTTGGGGCACCCTTTTGCGAGATTACTAATCTGATAATTGATGATCGGAACGGTATTATGACCTTCGCTGATGGGATTAAGAGGGTTTCATACCAAACGCCATACAAGAGAAGAGACCTTAAGGAAATCGATTGTGACGGGCTTGATAAGATAAGTTCCCAACTTATTTTGTGCGATGAGGATGTTCGGAGAGGGTGTAAGAACACTTATGATTTATCATGTGGATTCTTTAAGGATGTTAGTAAGCTTGGTTCTAAGTATCGAAAAGATATCTTCGAGTTCGAAGACCCGAAGTACTTACACTATGAAAGCGATACTAGTTTAGAAGACGACCTAGAGAGTGGAACCAATGATGAGGTCACGTAGTAACCCATAACCTTGATTCTAGCTACAAGACTCGTAAATAAAGAAAAGCGCTTCTTGGGAGGCAACCCATGTTTTGTGTGATTTTATTTGTTTGTTTGTTATTTGCTTCCGTATGCATGCTTAATTTTTATTGTTGGTAGATCATGTTTCTAAACTAAATAGTGGAAATACTTTACTTTGTTGTTTTGGCCTAGTCTTAACTCCACCTAAAGGTATTTTTGCAAAAGATAAGTGTAAGGGGAAACCCCAAATATGCTTTCAAAGAAACAACCCGATCATGATTCCCCACAATATTAAATGAACATGTGTATTAGTATTTGTTAGAGTCAAATGCTTGTATTGAGTCAAAATGAAGTTTTGCAGGATTTTCCAGGAAGTAGGACCAAGTTTTTCCAGAAATTTTCCGGAAACTTAACATAAGAATTTCTGCAGGTCACTTCTGACGGCGTCAAGAGTTTACTCTTGACGGCGTCAAGTGTAAAAATCTGGAAATTTTACCAGTTTTGTTTTTCTAACGGAGTCTTATAGTTTTTGTGAATTATTAAGTTTTATAATCTCCAGGAGATCTGCAAACTTTATTCCACAAGCATTATATCTTATCTTGTTTTCTAGGATTTAGTAACTTATATAGGATGCCGCCGATTTTACGCGAGGTTGTCTTGTCTGTTTTATCAGGTTTTACAGATTATGTATGACAAGAAGATGATTTATATTCTGGAAGGGAAGCTTTGATTGTTCATTTTCTTGGAGGAAGATTTAACCTGGTCACCTCATTATCCATACCGAGCGAATCAGGGGAGTATTTGATTTCATTCTCTTTACTTTTTCACTTTTACATTCTTTACTTGAACATTGGGGACAATGTTCATCTTAAGTGTAAGGGGAGGGTAAAAAGATGATACCTTACATATGCACTTTCGCTTGAGTTTGTTTTGTTTAATGGTAGATGTGTAATAAAACTATGAGAAATACTTGTTAGTGCAATTTTAGCGCCAAATTTAAATTTTTTTACAACATTCAGGAGTGAAACTTTAGCCATAGCAAGCGTCTCATGGATAGGAGATTGTATGACTAGCACATAACCGTATATTCAGAAAAATTTTCCACCCAAATATGTGAGGTTCGCCTTTAGATTTGATAGGAAAAGCATTTACTATTAGTGCTTATGAGTGTACCGGTAGCATTTAGATTCTAGAACTTGCGTTAGTGATGCATCCCGAGACTGCTAGTGAGACTACATTCGTGTAGTAGGATTTCCTACATGATAAGAGGCATTAGGATCACCCTTGTGTTAAACCCGTATTATAATTACTTGACCATTTAAGTCATGTTACTTGGCTAGTTAAGTCAACTAATTTTTCCCACACCCTTAGCGTTGTACTCAGTTTTAGTACACGAAACCCCTAGTACACCCCTCCGAGCCTATCTTTTCATTTCTAACTTCAAGCCTCCTACTTAAAGGAAGAATTTGTTACACCCCACTTAAATGTACACCCAAATCGCCTTAGCCTTCCGTGTATGCGCTCATTTTTAGTACATTATTGTTATTTGTTAAACCCTAAGTTAACTATCTAATTGATTACATGGTTGCTAAGTCGAGTCATATCCTTGTACATATTGTTTTGGGATGATTGGGACTCATGGGTAAGTACTTATTTTATGGAGTAATGGAGAAGAACATCATTTATTACCCCCATATGTACGTTAATCTTAAAAGTGCTCCAAGTGTTTTGATTTTCATAATTCGAGTCATTAGATTAGTTTATTGTAAAGTATGTAAAGATTCAAGTGTAAGGGGAATGTTCATCCCCTATGATGTATTATTTTGGATGGTAGGGTAAGAGTGTATGCAAAAAAAAAAAAAAAAAAAAAAAAAAAAAAATCGAAAAAATCAAGAAAAAAAAAATAGAAAAGAAAAGAGAAAAAACATACGGACTACCATCCCTTTTTATTCTATGTTCATTTTATGTTTCTGTTATTTTTCATTTATTAGCTTAAGTTGAGTCTAGTCTTGGCTTAGCAACGCCATATTGTACATGTAATTAACCAAGATTGTTAACTCGCTACCAGTAAAAACTTCCTTTATCCAACAAAACCGTGTATTTCATATCCCTACACCTAACGTTACAACCCTTTAAAAGACCTCTTTGATAGTTTATCCTAGGTGCTTACGCCATGTGGTGGAGGTTTGATCCTTTCCCAAGCCTATGGTAATCTATTTTGCTATGACAGGCAGTGAGAGATATCTTCCGTTTCCATATTGTAATTTACACTTTATTACACCCGAGAGATGTGAGTATCTAAACACTATTTGTGAGGTGCTAGTGTATGACCTCCGTGCTTGTCTATTGGTCTTTAGTGGAACAATTATTTGTTCTAATTACTTTTATATTAGTGTTAAATGACCCCTAACTTGTATTTTGACTAGAATAAAAGCGCATTTGCTTGAGGACAAGCAAATCTCAAGTGTAAGGGTATATGATGTGGCGAAAAGTGATCCGTTTTTAGGGGGTCATTTAAGCCCAGAATTGAATTTATTTGTTCAAATATTGCCCTAAATCGTTCCTTTTGTGATTTTAGGTACTTTGGGAGTGAAATCTGGAAAAGGAAGCAATTCGGACGTTTTTGGAGCATAAAAGTGAAGAAAACGCCAAAGTCTTGATTTTCCATGCTGGGAACAGTAGGTGACGGTGTCAAGAGTAACATCCTGACGGCGTCAAGAGCAAAATTCCATGACGGTCCAGTAGAGAATTGACGGCGTCACGAAGTAGGGCGTCAAGAGTAAAAGTCATGACGGCCTGGAAATGATTATCACATGACGGCATCAAATGTAGATCAAGGCAGTCCGAGAAGAGTTTTGGCGGCGAGGTGACGGCGTCACAAGTTTAGTCTTGACGCCGTCAGACCCCTTTTCCTATATATAGTTTTCTAATTTTCACAAAAAAAGAAGAGAGAAGTTTTGGAGAAATCCTAAGTACGATTTTGGTGCGAATTTTACAGGTTTTTCAAGGGTTCCAAGCCCTTGATACCTTTCATGTGTAATTGAGATAAGTGTTCTTTTATTTCAATCAATATGTCTATGTGTTGGTTATCTATATCTTGTTCTTGTCTTAATTCCATCATGCTAGGCTAGATCTATCTTGTGTTTGCTTGGATCTAATGAAACCTAGATGTTAATTATGTGTTGATTACTTGTTTATACTTGTCTTGGATGAATGATTTATATGTTAGGCTTAAGAAAACTGGCAGATCTCCAATTGGTAACATGCTTGAACGTCTTAAGAAACATGAACCGACACACACTAGGTCTTTATTGGTTGTATTTAATGCATGAGCCACTGTTTATAATCCCTATGGTTGTGCTGGGCATGGTATAGGAGGAGATAAGAGCTCATAGAATTGGGGAGTTAAGTGTGCCACCCCATGAATGGTATTAAGGAATTCGATCCGTCATCCATGCAATTATAACAATTAATTAACGTGTAAAAGATGTCTAGGGAGTAGTGAAATCTAAGTAAACACATTTTCTCCACTTACTGCTCACAACTTTAGTATAATTTAGTTTATTTTCATTTATAGTATTTTATTTTGATTGCATCTTTAGTATTGGGTTAGTTGATTAGCAACTAATTCCGCCCAAATCCTTCAAACCCGAGATTTTTACTTGCTTTCTAAAAAAATATAAAATACAAAAATAATCATCCCTCACCTTTAGAACTAGTATTTAGGTTTTCTAATCCTAGCGACACTATTCCTAAGCTGAACGATCAATCCCCCGGTACTTGTCACTATACTATACTACAACGATCAGGTACACTGCCTGGTGGGGGTTGTAAGCTTCTCAGGATCCCTTGAGAGGTAAAGCCTGGTGCAATTCCCACGCATCACTTATCGTGGGATTGTCTCCCACGATTAGACTCCGGCATGAGAGTAAGTAATCGATTTAGGGTTCTCGTAAAGAGTTAGGGTTTTGTGAATCGTACCTTGAATGATAGTTATGTCATTCCTTATGTAGGCGCAGAATCCTTGTAGGGTTCGTGCTCCTTACGTTTCGCACCCATGGTGCTTATCCGGGTAAGGATATCTATTCCATAGATAGATGATCTATACCGTGTATAGTTTGTTTGGGTTGGGCTTACGTTAGCATGTTCCCATTATTAATGCGGCCCAAGTTACAATAGCCCACTCATGGTGGTTTTGGGCCTTAGTAATGTGTATCATTTGGGCTCGTGGCCCATATATAGACTATACGTCATCAATAGTTCTTTAAGCGATATATTATTTAGGGTTACATTATTTGTGTGGTGTTTGGGAGTGTTTCTAATTTAGGGTTGTTTGGGATTGATTATTATTATTTAGGGGTGTTTAGGATTGCTTATGTTTACGTATGATATGTAAATCGGTTTAGAGATGGGATGTGAATGGTTTTGTTGTTTGGTTTCCTGTATTGAATGGTAAGGACCCGATGAGACTGAAATAGATCCAGAAGCACGGGTAAGACTTAAACAAGAACTATGTTGCACTCTTATGAGTCAGTATTTACCCAAGTGTGTGAAAACTTATGTGATTATGTGTGTTGATCTTCTTTTATAGAAAGACTTATAGGGTTTAGAGATAAACCCTTCAAAGGATGATCAACGACTTCTAGAGAGCCAGGTGTTGATCATCCGGGAGCAGACAAGGAGGAAAGACATAATTCATCCTTTAGCTCGTATGTAGTGGTGCTTGTCGTGCTGATGCGTGGGAATCGCACCTTGCTTTACCTCTCGAGGGATCTCGCGAGGCTTACAACCCCCACCAGGCAGTGTACCTGATCGTTGTAGTATAGTATAGTGACAAGTACCGGGGGATTGATCGTTCAGCTTAGGAATAGTGTCGCTAGGATTAGAAAACCTAATTAATAGTTCTAGAGATGAAAGATGATTATTTTTGTGTTTTTATATTTTATGAAAGCAAGTAAAATCTCGGTTTTTAGAAGAGTGGGCGGAATTAGTTGTTATTCAACTAACCCAAAAACTACTTTGTAACTAATTAAACTAATGAAAATAAAATTAAACTAATATTAAACTAAGGTTGTGAGCAGTATGTGGAGAAATTGTGTTTACTTAGACTTCATTACTCCCTAGATATCTTTTACATGTTAATTACTTGTTACACTTGTATGAATGACGGGTTGTATTCCTTAATACCATTCGTGGAGTGGCATACATAACTCCCCAACTCTATGAGCTCTTATCTCCTCCTACACCATGACCCAGCACAACTATAGGGATTGTAAACAGTGGCTCATGCATTAAATACAACCAATAAAGACCTAGTACGCCTCGGTTCATGTTTCTTAAGACGTTCAAGCATGTTACCATTTGGAGATCTGCCAGTTTTCTTAAGCCTAACATATAAATCATTCATTCAAAACAAGAATAGACAAGTAATCAACACATAATCAACATCTAGGTTTCATTAGATCTAAGCAAACACAAGAGAGATCTAGCCTAGCATAATAAAATTAAGATAAGAACAAAAGATAAACAACCAACACATAGACATATTGATTGAATTAAGAGTATACTTATCTCACTTACAATGCAAGGTCTCAAGGGTTTGGAACCCTTGAAAAACCTGTAAAAGAGGCACCAAAATCGTCTTTAGGGTTTCACCAAAACTTCTCTCTTTTTAATGAAAAAACTAGAAAACTATATATAGGAAAATCGTCCTGACGGCGTCAAGAGTTAAATCTGACGCCGTCAACTCGCCGCCATACACTTCCTCGGACGCCCTAGATCCAATCGTGACGGCCTATGTGACGCCGTCACCACCCACGGTAAATTATTCTTGGCCACTTTGACGCCGTCATCACTCCATCTGACGCCGTCACCCGCTACGGTAAATTAATCTTCATGTCTGACGCCGTCAAGAGAAAACCCTTGACGCCGTCACCTTGTATTTCCAGCTTGGATATTTGGTACTTTGTCGTTTTCTTCACTTTATGCTCCAAAAACGTCCAAAATAGCCTCTTTTCCAGAATTCACTCTCCAAACACCTAAAATCACAAAAGGAACGATTTAGGGCAATATTTGATCAAATAAATTCGGATTCGGGCTTAAATGACCCCCTAAAAATGGATCATTTTTCGCCTCATCATATACCCTTACACTTGAGATTTGCTTGTCCTCAAGCAAATGAGCTTTTATTCTACTCAAAAGACAAGTTAGGGGTCATTTAACACTAATATAAAAGTAATTACAACAAATTATCGTTCCACTAGAGACCAATAGACAAGCACGGAGGTCATACACAAGCACCTCACAAATAGTGTTTAGATACTCACATCTCTCGGGTGTAATAAAGTAATATAACATTATGGAAATGGAAGATATCTCTCACTACCTGTCATAACAAAATAGATTACCATAGGCTTGGGAAAGGATCAAACCTCCACCACATGGCGTAAGCACCTAGGATAAACTATCAAAGAGGTCTTTTAAAGGGTTATAACGTTAGGTGTATGGATATATGAATTACACGGTTTTGTTGGATAAAGGGAATTTTACTGGTGGCGAGTTAACAATCTTAGTAAATTACATGTACAAGATGGCGTTGCTAAGCCAAGACTAGACTCGACTTAAGCTAATAAATGAAAAATAACAAAAACATAAAATGAACATAAAATAAAAACGGGATGGTAGTCCGTATGTTTTTTTTTTTTTTTTTTTTTCTTTTCTTTTTCTATTTTTTTTTTTTTTCTTTTTCTATTTTTTTTTCTTTTTCTTGATTTTTCTATTTTTTTTTTTTTTTTTTTTTTTTTTTTTTTGCATACACTCTTACCCTACCATCCAAAATAATACATCATAGGGGTTTGAGCACTCCCCTTACACTTGAATCTTTACATACTTGACATTAAACTATTCTAATGACTCGAATTAAGAAAATCAAAACACTTGGAGCACTTTTAAAATTAATGTATATATGGGGGTAATAATATGATGTTCTTCCCCATTACTCCATAAAATAAGTACTTACCCATGAGTCCCAATCGTCCCAAAATAATATGTACACGGATATGACTCGACTTAGCAACCATGTAATCAATTAGAAAGTTAACTTAGGGTTTAACAAATAACAATAATGCACTAAAAATGAGCGCATACACGGAAGGCTAAGGCGATTTGGTTGTACATTTAAGTGGGGTGTAACAAATTCTTTCTTTAAGTAAAATGCTTAAAGTTAGAAACGAAAAGATAGGCTCGGAGGGGTGTACTAGGGGTATCGTGTACTAAAAATGAGTACAACGCAAAGGGTGTGGGAAAAATTAGTTGACTTAACTAGCCAAGTAATATGACTTAAATGGTCAAGTAATTATAATACGGGTTTAACACAAGGGTGATCCTAATGCCTCTTATCATGTAGTAAATCCTACCACACGAATGTAGTCTCACTAGCGGTCTCGGGATGCATCACTAACGCAAGTTCTAGAATCTAAATGCTACCGGTACACTCATAAGCACTAATAATGAATGCTTTTCCTATCAAATCTAAAGGCGAACCTCACATTTTTGGGTGGAAAATTTTTCTGAATATACGGTTATGTGCTAGTCATACAATCTCCTATCCATGAGACGCTTGCTATGGCTAAAGTTTCACTCCTAAATGTTGTAAAAAATTTTAAATTTGGCGCTAAAATTACACTAACAAGTATTTCTCATAGTTTTATTACTCATCTACTATCAAACAAAACAAACTCAAGCGAAAGTGCATATGTAAGGTATCATCTTTTTACCCTCCCCTTACACTTAAGATGAACATTGTCCCCAATGTTCAAGTAAAGAATGTAAAAGTTAAAAAGTAAAGAGAATGAAATCAAATACTCCCCTGATTCGCTCGGTATGGATTTTAGTTGGCCAGGTTAAATCTTCTTCCAAGAAAACGAACAATCAAAGCTTCCCTTCCAGAATATAAATCATCTTCTTGTCACAAATAACCTGTAAATCCTGACAAAAGTAGACAAGGCAACCTCGTGTAAAATCGGCGGCATCCTATATAAGTTACTAAATCCTAGAAAACAAAGTAAGATATAATGCTTGTGGAATGAAGTTTTCAGATTTCCTGGAGATTATAAAACTTAATAATTCACAAAAACTATAAGACTCCGTTAGAAAAACAAAACCGGTAAAATTTCCAGATTTTTGACTCCTGACGCCGTCAAGAGCAATTGCCTGACGCCGTCAGAATGGACCTGCAGAAATCTTTATGTTAAGTTTCCGGAAAATTTCTGGAAAAACTTTGTCCTACTTCCTGGAAAATCCTGCAAAACTTCATTATGACTCAATACAAGCATTTGACTCTAACAAATACGAATATACATGTTCATTAAATATTGTGGATAATCATGATCGGTTTGTTTCTTAAAAACATATTTGGGGTTTCCCCTTACACTTATCTTTTGCAAAAATACCTTTAGGTTGGAGTTAAGACTAGGCTAAACAACATAATAAAGTATTTCACATTTTAATTGAGAAACATGATCAACCAACAATAAAAATAAAACATGCATACGGAAGCAAATAACAATCAAACAAATAAAATTCACACAAAACATGGGTTGCCTCCCAAGAAGCGCTTTTCTTTATTTACGAGTCTTGTAGCTAGACTCAAAGTCGTGGGTTACTACGTGATTTCATCATTGGTTCCGCTCTCTAGGTCGTCTTCTAAACCAGTTTTGTATTCCGGACCTAGTTGCAAGCATTCTTTGTAGAAACCAAGCATCCTATTTCTAACATACTCTACTCCTCTACGTCTATCCTCATCATTCCTATAATAAGCCGCTTGCTTACGTTCCTTTTCGAAATTAGAGAGAAGGCGGTATTGCTCAATCTTGTAGGGCATTTGATAAGCAACCTCATCATTCTCTTCCTTGAATCTAACTATCCCTAACGTCGGATCATAACTCATCCTAGTGGCCTCAACAAATGGTTTCCCAAATATTATTTGACTTAGGCAAGCATCTATCACCGGACGCGTGTCTTCCACTATCATGAAATCAATCTCATAGGTGAGATTCCCTATAATCACATGTACTCCCTTAACTCTTCCTGCAAAATTACTTATCCAACTTTTACCGGGCATTATCCTAAAATTGAGTTGCTTCTTCATCACCCAATTGTAATAAGTCCTAGACATGATGTTCACGGGGGATCTAGGGTCTATGTAAGCTTTCCATACATGCATGTGCCCGATATTGCATGGGATGTTAATGTTAGAGGGGTCTCCCATTTTGATCAGGGGATCGCCAAAGATATATGTTGTCTCGGGACTATCGAATAAATACTTATGGTATTCCCGTTCTTCCTTGGTTGGCAACTTATCAAAATATTCCTCTATAGGTTCTACCTCCTCTAATTCCTCATCCTTATTAACCTCAACTTCCCTACTCTCATCCTCACTATTGGCTTCTACTCTAACTTCATCTTTGTCACTCTCCTCTATCTCCCTATCTATCGGCTTAATGGTGACAACATTGACAAAGTGGACATGTTTGGATGATGAGGGGTCCTTATCTTGGATTCCACTATTGGTGTCCCTAGTGTCCTTCCTAGGTGTGGCTAATGTTTGGTTGTTGAGGGCTTTCAACAAGTTGTCGATCTTGTTGGTCATCTCCGTTTGTTGTTGGTTGAATTCGGTTTCAAACCTAGCTATGCGAGCTTCTTGAGATGCCATAAATTTCGACATCAATCCTTCAAGATTGTTGGTACTACCATAGTTGTTAGAAGGATTGTTGTTGAAGGTACGATTGGATGGTGGACCGTTTGATTGGTAACGATTAGGTGGGTTGGATGAATTGGGTTGATTTTGTTTCCACCTAAGGTTTGGGTGATTTTTCCATGAGGGGTTATATGAATCACCGTATGTGTTTGGCTCGGGCTTGAAAGTGTACCACTTATCTCCCGCTTCGTCGGTACGCGTGGATGCGTAGTCCGCAAAAGCTGTTCCGGGGAGTTCCATACAATCACGAGTGTCATGGGGACCACTACATAATTCGCATGAAGAAGTGATTTTGTTCACTTGGCTTGAATGCTTCGGAGCTTCGTAAGATTTCATGAGAAACTTGACTTGGTCCTCAAGTTCCATGATCCTACGGTCGGGAGTGCTTGAATTATTCGAAGGCAAAGATATTGCCTTGACCGTTTTGTTCAAATCACGGGGATCATTCCAACTTTCGTTATCATAGAGAGCAAGATCTTCTATGAGTTCCCATGATTGTTCCGCACTAAGATCACGTAGCTTACTACCGGCCGATTGGTCAATGGTTCGCCTCGTGGGGATATCGATATGGTCATAAAAAATTTGGACTTGGAGCCACAAATCTATGCCATGATGAGGGACTTTTTGGAGTAAGTCCTTGAAACGAGTCCATGCTTCATAAAGAGATTCATTTTGACGTTGTTGAAACATCAAGATGTCATTCCTAAGTTTAGTAGTTCTCCCCGGTGGGAAAAATTGAGCAAGGAAACGAGTGGTGAGATCATACCATGTGGTGATAGATCCCGCGGGTAAACGCTCAAGCCATTGACTAGCTTGATCCCGTAGAGAGAATTGGAATAGGCGTAGACGGGTAGTCTCTCTAGTTTCAACACCTAGGTCTATGGAATCTACGATTTTGAGGAAGTCCTTAAGGTGTTGGTTTGGATCTTCGGAACGAAGTCCATGGAATGCACATCCGCTTTGCACCAACCGGATGGTGTCGGATCGCAAGGGGGTCACATTGGCTCCGGTGAGCTCAATGGTGTTTCGGTAGCCTTGGTGGCTAGGTCGGGAATACTCTCCTAAGGTTCGGGGCCTAAGGGGTTCTAATGGTGGGTTTTGTTGTGGTGGGACGATGGGTTCAAAGATGTTACCACCTTCCATGATGTCGGATGGTAAAGAGTTACGAACAAAAGCACGAAGAAATAAGATAGACTAAAGAAGACCTAAAATTAAAAATAAAAATCTTACTAGAAAGGAATCTAGCAAGTAGACCAAATAAAAAGAAATCCTAACCTAGACAATAACTATTTCCCCGGCAACGGCGCCAAAAACTTGATGCGTGGGAATCGCACCTTGCTTTACCTCTCGAGGGATCTCGCGAGGCTTACAACCCCCACCAGGCAGTGTACCTGATCGTTGTAGTATAGTATAGTGACAAGTACCGGGGGATTGATCGTTCAGCTTAGGAATAGTGTCACTAGGATTAGAAAACCTAATTAATAGTTCTAGAGATGAAAGATGATTATTTTTGTGTTTTTATATTTTATGAAAGCAAGTAAAATCTCGGTTTTTAGAAGAGTGGGCGGAATTAGTTGTTATTCAACTAACCCAAAAACTACTTTGTAACTAATTAAACTAATGAAAATAAAATTAAACTAATATTAAACTAAGGTTGTGAGCAGTATGTGGAGAAATTGTGTTTACTTAGACTTCATTACTCCCTAGATATGTTTTACATGTTAATTACTTGTTACACTTGTATGAATGACGGGTTGTATTCCTTAATACCATTCGTGGAGTGGCATACATAACTCCCCAACTCTATGAGCTCTTATCTCCTCCTACACCATGACCCAGCACAACTATAGGGATTGTAAACAGTGGCTCATGCATTAAATACAACCAATAAAGACCTAGTACGCCTCGGTTCATGTTTCTTAAGACGTTCAAGCATGTTACCATTTGGAGATCTGCCAGTTTTCTTAAGCCTAACATATAAATCATTCATTCAAAACAAGAATAGACAAGTAATCAACACATAATCAACATCTAGGTTTCATTAGATCTAAGCAAACACAAGAGAGATCTAGCCTAGCATAGTAAAATTAAGATAAGAACAAAAGATAAACAACCAACACATAGACATATTGATTGAATTAAGAGTATACTTATCTCAATTACAATGCAAGGTCTCAAGGGTTTGGAACCCTTGAAAAACCTGTAAAAGAGGCACCAAAATCGTCTTTAGGGTTTCACCAAAACTTCTCTCTTTTTAATGAAAAAACTAGAAAACTATATATAGGAAAATCGTCCTGACGGCGTCAAGAGTTAAATCTGACGCCGTCAACTCGCCGCCATACACTTCCTCGGACGCCCTAGATCCAATCGTGACGGCCTATGTGACGCCGTCACCACCCACGGTAAATTATTCTTGGCCACTTTGACGCCGTCATCACTCCATCTGACGCCGTCACCCGCTACGGTAAATTAATCTTCATGTCTGACGCCGTCAAGAGAAAACCCTTGACGCCGTCACCTTGTATTTCCAGCTTGGATATTTGGTACTTTGTCGTTTTCTTCACTTTATGCTCCAAAAACGTCCAAAATAGCCTCTTTTCCAGAATTCACTCTCCAAACACCTAAAATCACAAAAGGAACGATTTAGGGCAATATTTGATCAAATAAATTCGGATTCGGGCTTAAATGACCCCCTAAAAACGGATCATTTTTCGCCTCATCATATACCCTTACACTTGAGATTTGCTTGTCCTCAAGCAAATGAGCTTTTATTCTACTCAAAAGACAAGTTAGGGGTCATTTAACACTAATATAAAAGTAATTACAACAAATAATCGTTCCACTAAAGACCAATAGACAAGCACGGAGGTCATACACAAGCACCTCACAAATAGTGTTTAGATACTCACATCTCTCGGGTGTAATAAAGTAATATAACATTATGGAAATGGAAGATATCTCTCACTACCTGTCATAACAAAATAGATTACCATAGGCTTGGGAAATGATCAAACCTCCACCACATGGCGTAAGCACCTAGGATAAACTATCAAAGAGGTCTTTTAAAGGGTTATAACGTTAGGTGTATAGATATGAATTACACGGTTTTGTTGGATAAAGGGAATTTTACTGGTGGCGAGTTAACAATCTTAGTAAATTACATGTACAAGATGGCGTTGCTAAGCCAAGACTAGACTCGACTTAAGCTAATAAATGAAAAATAACAAAAACATAAAATGAACATAAAATAAAAACGGGATGGTAGTCCGTATGTTTTTTTTTTTTTTTTTTTTTTTTTTTTCTTTTCTTTTTCTATTTTTTTTTTCTTTTTCTATTTTTTTTTTCTTTTTCTTGATTTTTCTATTTTTTTTTTTTTTTTTTTTGCATACACTCTTACCCTACCATCCAAAATAATACATCATAGGGGTTTGAGCACTCCCCTTACACTTGAATCTTTACATACTTTACATTAAACTATTCTAATGACTCGAATTAAGAAAATCAAAACACTTGGAGCACTTTTAAAATTAATGTACATATGGGGGTAATAATATGATGTTCTTCCCCATTACTCCATAAAATAAGTACTTACCCATGAGTCCCAATCGTCCCAAAATAATATGTACACGGATATGACTCGACTTAGCAACCATGTAATCAATTAGAAAGTTAACTTAGGGTTTAACAAATAACAATAATGCACTAAAAATGAGCGCATACACGGAAGGCTAAGGCGATTTGGTTGTACATTTAAGTGGGGTGTAACAAATTCTTCCTTTAAGTAAAATGCTTAAAGTTAGAAACGAAAAGATAGGCTCGGAGGGGTGTACTAGGGGTATCGTGTACTAAAAATGAGTACAACGCAAAGGGTGTGGGAAAAATTAGTTGACTTAACTAGCCAAGTAATATGACTTAAATGGTCAAGTAATTATAATACGGGTTTAACACAAGGGTGATCCTAATGTCTCTTATCATGTAGTAAATCCTACCACACGAATGTAGTCTCACTAGCGGTCTCGGGATGCATCACTAACGCAAGTTCTAGAATCTAAATGCTACCGGTACACTCATAAGCACTAATAATGAATGCTTTTCCTATCAAATCTAAAGGCGAACCTCACATTTTTGGGTGGAAAATTTTTCTGAATATACGGTTATGTGCTAGTCATACAATCTTCTATCCATGAGACGCTTGCTATGGCTAAAGTTTCACTCCTAAATGTTGTAAAAAATTTTAAATTTGGCGCTAAAATTACACTAACAAGTATTTCTCATAGTTTTATTACTCATCTACTATCAAACAAAACAAACTCAAGCGAAAGTGCATATGTAAGGTATCATCTTTTTACCCTCCCCTTACACTTAAGATAAACATTGTCCCCAATGTTCAAGTAAAGAATGTAAAAGTTAAAAAGTAAAGAGAATGAAATCAAATACTCCCCTGATTCGCTCGGTATGGATTTTAGTTGGCCAGGTTAAATCTTCTTCCAAGAAAACGAACAATCAAAGCTTCCCTTCCAGAATATAAATCATCTTCTTGTCACAAATAACCTGTAAATCCTGACAAAAGTAGACAAGGCAACCTCGTGTAAAATCGGCGGCATCCTATATAAGTTACTAAATCCTAGAAAACAAAGTAAGATATAATGCTTGTGGAATGAAGTTTTCAGATTTCCTGGAGATTATAAAACTTAATAATTCACAAAAACTATAAGACTCCGTTAGAAAAACAAAACCGGTAAAATTTCCAGATTTTTGACTCCTGACGCCGTCAAGAGCAATTGCCTGACGCCGTCAGAATGGACCTGCAGAAATCTTTATGTTAAGTTTCCGGAAAATTTCTGGAAAAACTTTGTCCTACTTCCTGGAAAATCCTGCAAAACTTCATTATGACTCAATACAAGCATTTGACTCTAACAAATACGAATATACATGTTCATTAAATATTGTGGATAATCATGATCGGTTTGTTTCTTAAAAACATATTTGGGGTTTCCCCTTACACTTATCTTTTGCAAAAATACCTTTAGGTTGGAGTTAAGACTAGGCTAAACAACATAATAAAGTATTTCACATTTTAATTGAGAAACATGATCAACCAACAATAAAAATAAAACATGCATACGGAAGCAAATAACAATCAAACAAATAAAATTCACACAAAACATGGGTTGCCTCCCAAGAAGCGCTTTTCTTTATTTACGAGTCTTGTAGCTAGACTCAAAGTCGTGGGTTACTACGTGATTTCATCATTGGTTCCGCTCTCTAGGTCGTCTTCTAAACCAGTTTTGTATTCCGGACCTAGTTGCAAGCATTCTTTGTAGAAACCAAGCATCCTATTTCTAACATACTCTACTCCTCTACGTCTATCCTCATCATTCCTATAATAAGCCGCTTGCTTACGTTCCTTTTCGAAATTAGAGAGAAGGCGGTATTGCTCAATCTTGTAGGGCATTTGATAAGCAACCTCATCATTCTCTTCCTTGAATCTAACTATCCCTAACGTCGGATCATAACTCATCCTAGTGGCCTCAACAAATGGTTTCCCAAATATTATTTGACTTAGGCAAGCATCTATCACCGGACGCGTGTCTTCCACTATCATGAAATCAATCTCATAGGTGAGATTCCCTATAATCACATGTACTCCCTTAACTCTTCCTGCAAAATTACTTATCCAACTTTTACCGGGCATTATCCTAAAATTGAGTTGCTTCTTCATCACCCAATTGTAATAAGTCCTAGACATGATGTTCACGGGGGATCTAGGGTCTATGTAAGCTTTCCATACATGCATGTGCCCGATATTGCATGGGATGTTAATGTTAGAGGGGTCTCCCATTTTGATCAGGGGATCGCCAAAGATATATGTTGTCTCGGGACTATCGAATAAATACTTATGGTATTCCCGTTCTTCCTTGGTTGGCAACTTATCAAAATATTCCTCTATAGGTTCTACCTCCTCTAATTCCTCATCCTTATTAACCTCAACTTCCCTACTCTCATCCTCACTATTGGCTTCTACTCTAACTTCATCTTTGTCACTCTCCTCTATCTCCCTATCTATCGGCTTAATGGTGACAACATTGACAAAGTGGACATGTTTGGATGATGAGGGGTCCTTATCTTGGATTCCACTATTGGTGTCCCTAGTGTCCTTCCTAGGTGTGGCTAATGTTTGGTTGTTGAGGGCTTTCAACAAGTTGTCGATCTTGTTGGTCATCTCCGTTTGTTGTTGGTTGAATTCGGTTTCAAACCTAGCTATGCGAGCTTCTTGAGATGCCATAAATTTCGACATCAATCCTTCAAGATTGTTGGTACTACCATAGTTGTTAGAAGGATTGTTGTTGAAGGTACGATTGGATGGTGGACCGTTTGATTGGTAACGATTAGGTGGGTTGGATGAATTGGGTTGATTTTGTTTCCACCTAAGGTTTGGGTGATTTTTCCATGAGGGGTTATATGAATCACCGTATGTGTTTGGCTCGGGCTTGAAAGTGTACCACTTATCTCCCGCTTCGTCGGTACGCGTGGATGCGTAGTCCGCAAAAGCTGTTCCGGGGAGTTCCATACAATCACGAGTGTCATGGGGACCACTACATAATTCGCATGAAGAAGTGATTTTGTTCACTTGGCTTGAATGCTTCGGAGCTTCGTAAGATTTCATGAGAAACTTGACTTGGTCCTCAAGTTCCATGATCCTACGGTCGGGAGTGCTTGAATTATTCGAAGGCAAAGATATTGCCTTGACCGTTTTGTTCAAATCACGGGGATCATTCCAACTTTCGTTATCATAGAGAGCAAGATCTTCTATGAGTTCCCATGATTGTTCCGCACTAAGATCACGTAGCTTACCACCGGCCGATTGGTCAATGGTTCGCCTCGTGGGGATATCGATATGGTCATAAAAAATTTGGACTTGGAGCCACAAATCTATGCCATGATGAGGGACTTTTTGGAGTAAGTCCTTGAAACGAGTCCATGCTTCATAAAGAGATTCATTTTGACGTTGTTGAAACATCAAGATGTCATTCCTAAGTTTAGTAGTTCTCCCCGGTGGGAAAAATTGAGCAAGGAAACGAGTGGTGAGATCATACCATGTGGTGATGGATCCCGCGGGTAAACGCTCAAGCCATTGACTAGCTTGATCCCGTAGAGAGAATTGGAATAGGCGTAGACGGGTAGTCTCTCTAGTTTCAACACCTAGGTCTATGGAATCTACGATTTTGAGGAAGTCCTTAAGGTGTTGGTTTGGATCTTCGGAACGAAGTCCATGGAATGCACATCCGCTTTGCACCAACCGGATGGTGTCGGATCGCAAGGGGGTCACATTGGCTCCGGTGAGCTCAATGGTGTTTCGGTAGCCTTGGTGGCTAGGTCGGGAATACTCTCCTAAGGTTCGGGGCCTAAGGGGTTCTAATGGTGGGTTTTGTTGTGGTGGGACGATGGGTTCAAAGATGTTACCACCTTCCATGATGTCGGATGGTAAAGAGTTACGAACAAAAGCACGAAGAAATAAGATAGACTAAAGAAGACCTAAAATTAAAAATAAAAATCTTACTAGAAAGGAATCTAGCAAGTAGACCAAATAAAAAGAAATCCTAACCTAGACAATAACTATTTCCCCGGCAACGGCGCCAAAAACTTGATGCGTGGGAATCGCACCTTGCTTTACCTCTCGAGGGATCTCGCGAGGCTTACAACCCCCACCAGGCAGTGTACTTGATCGTTGTAGTATAGTATAGTGACAAGTACCGGGGGATTGATCGTTCAGCTTAGGAATAGTGTCACTAGGATTAGAAAACCTAATTAATAGTTCTAGAGATGAAAGATGATTATTTTTGTGTTTTTATATTTTATGAAAGCAAGTAAAATCTCGGTTTTTAGAAGAGTGGGCGGAATTAGTTGTTATTCAACTAACCCAGAAACTACTTTGTAACTAATTAAACTAATGAAAATAAAATTAAACTAATATTAAACTAAGGTTGTGAGCAGTATGTGGAGAAATTGTGTTTACTTAGACTTCATTACTCCCTAGATATGTTTTACATGTTAATTACTTGTTACACTTGTATGAATGACGGGTTGTATTCCTTAATACCATTCGTGGAGTGGCATACATAACTCCCCAACTCTATGAGCTCTTATCTCCTCCTACACCATGACCCAGCACAACTATAGGGATTGTAAACAGTGGCTCATGCATTAAATACAACCAATAAAGACCTAGTACGCCTCGGTTCATGTTTCTTAAGACGTTCAAGCATGTTACCATTTGGAGATCTGCCAGTTTTCTTAAGCCTAACATATAAATCATTCATTCAAAACAAGAATAGACAAGTAATCAACATCTAGGTTTCATTAGATCTAAGCAAACACAAGAGAGATCTAGCCTAGCATAGTAAAATTAAGATAAGAACAAAAGATAAACAACCAACACATAGACATATTGATTGAATTAAGAGTATACTTATCTCAATTACAATGCAAGGTCTCAAGGGTTTGGAACCCTTGAAAAACCTGTAAAAGAGGCACCAAAATCGTCTTTAGGGTTTCACCAAAACTTCTCTCTTTTTAATGAAAAAACTAGAAAACTATATATAGGAAAATCGTCCTGACGGCGTCAAGAGTTAAATCTGACGCCGTCAACTCGCCGCCATACACTTCCTCGGACGCCCTAGATCCAATTGTGACGGCCTATGTGACGCCGTCACCACCCACGGTAAATTATTCTTGGCCACTTTGACGCCGTCATCACTCCATCTGACGCCGTCACCCGCTACGGTAAATTAATCTTCATGTCTGACGCCGTCACCTTGTATTTCCAGCTTGGATATTTGGTACTTTGTCGTTTTCTTCACTTTATGCTCCAAAAACGTCCAAAATAGCCTCTTTTCCAGAATTCACTCTCCAAACACCTAAAATCACAAAAGGAACGATTTAGGGCAATATTTGATCAAATAAATTCGGATTCGAGCTTAAATGACCCCCTAAAAACGGATCATTTTTCGCCTCATCACGTGCGTCCCCACTGTGCGGTGTCAAAATGAGAAATCTTAAGTGACCCCCTAAAAACGGACATGAGCCATTAATATTGATATGCTATCAAATCCCCTAAGTCTAGTATTAGATCATGCACTGATGATGTCATGCTGGACTTTTTGTACCTGAGTACCCCTGGTCTGTGCTTGTGCAACCAGGAGTCGCTCAACAGGCCCTTTATTGTCAGGCTGATGGTCACATTTGTCTTTTGTGATGATGACTAGATACAGGCTTTTTACCTCGATCAAGGTTTTAGCCAAATTGGGAAAGGTGTGTACTTGATATTTTCATGGGAAGTGTAGGAATATCCCGCTTCGGGTTTATTCGCTATCTTTAGAATTTGACGTATCTTATTGCCTTTGAGACTGTAGACGGCGTTATCCTGACATTTCTTGAGCGGGGTGTATAGTTTGTCCCTTTGACTATATGTGACATTTGTGTTGACGTCAGCTGTACTCGCGCCTTTGCAGGGTGTTGACCACGCGCCTTATTAAATGTGTTTTGATCCAGTGGGCATTTGCAAAGTGTAACTCATTGATTCTTTTTCTTTGCCTATTAATAGGGTTAGAAAGATGGGGAGGTTACAACTTGAAACAACAGAGCCTCTTGTCTCCCACTTTTTCGCATCATCCCCAAATCCTAAAACTTATTTCAAGAATTTTTCCTAGGTTATTCATTGTATTTTCTACGAAGGGCATTTCGACCTCCTTTGGTCTTTCTGGTATGAGATGAAGACTAGTCATTTTGATGGCGAAGACACTTGCCGTCTGGGATCCTTTACCCATGTATGGGGTTGGATATGGAGACAGTTACTCCTTTTTCATCCTTGTCTAAAGTTCCCATCTTTTGGGTGTATGTTGACCCCGTTGGAGTTTTGCAAGTGATTGTTAGGATGGAAGGCGTGTAGGGTCATGCATCGGACTTTCTATCATCTTCCAAGTCCTATCAGGGTGATTTGGTCAGCCTGGTTAGAAACTTAAATGTTACAATATATTTGAGAGTAACGGTTGTGCCCGTTGTGCCAACAGGGTTATAGCTGTGCTTTGTCATGGAAGCTGTAGATACTCGCTCTGGGAGTTCTTGCTAAGTGAAGCAATTTCCAGTGGGATGTGCTATGACCTTCCATGTTATCACAACGGTAAAGAGAATGTCTATTGGTTAGCACAGCATAGGCTATACGGATACCCGGCGGCGAGGTCTTAGTCCCTTCTTGTTTGTAAGGGATCAACCTCGCGTCTAGGCCATCCTATCCTGGGAGCGGTATACCACTTGCTATATGATTTCTCTTTCCTTTTTGCCCCTGTCAGGTTCCACCTATGTTCTCGATTGATGACAATATGTTTCTAACGAGGGTATGGAATTCGTCTACAGCTCTTGGGTTTGTCCATGGACCAGGTCCGTCCCTTTGAAGCACCCTTTTTAGTAGGTTATGAGCCTGATTTTTTTCATATCGTATTAGCTACTATAGGACTTATAGTCGGTTGTTTGTAATACGTGATGTATCAGGATTGTTTTTAGAATGTACCAGGCATGTATAGTCCTGGGTTTTATAATAGGGTGGTTTACCCTGATTTTATAATGAAATTAACTGTTCGTCAATTTATTATTTTGCGTTTACCAAGTTCCTGTAGGACTGGATTTTTATTTAGGATGTTGTAACCCTGAACTCTTAATAAAATTAGTGTTCAAGGCAATTTATTGTATATATGTTACCAGGTTCGTGTAGGCCCGGGTTTTAGTTAGGGTGTTGTAACCCTGAACTCTTAATGAAAATAACCTTCGAGCTAATTTATTGTATGTGTTGTATTCCTATGTTTAATGATCAATTAAACATGAAGAATGTGTAGCCTGGCTATGTGTAGCCTGATCGAGGATCGGTTTGACCATGATTTTTGTGGTAATAAGTACTTATGTTTTGTCGTGCACATTATGATTAGTAACTATTGACTAACTATCTTCCAGCAACTCACTTATGGCAAGTTGTGCATATGTGTACTTTAGAATGGGCTTGCGCGATGAAACCTTATCTAAAGCGTCATTGGGTGTATTCCCTACTTTATGACATGTACGCACCTTTTGTTCATGAGCATGTTCACAAAGGCTAATTTACGTCCGAGTAAATATTTCCTTGTATGAATAGTTAGTTGTATGTAATACTTTGTAAGAAAAGTGTTAGATTTGTCATTTCATATTTGTAGAAATTGTACAGATGAGTTATCCTAGCTGTTGAAGTCGTGATGAAAAGATAAATTAAAATTCCACCAAAATGTAGCATGCGGAGAGGCTATATGCTTGCCATTAGAGGGGAGTGTAACCCCCCTTAGGTGGTGCCTAGCAGGTAGGGCTTGTTTTTAGTTCCGCGATCCACCTTAGATATAACATCGTTTGAGGTTGGATGCATGCCATGTTAGGGTGATGTCGTCCCCTTCAGGCGTTATCAATAGGTAGGAACCATTTTTGTTTTCCTGAAAAACGATGTATAGCCCTTCCCAGTTGGGAGCGAGCTTGCCCTAACCTCATTTATGCGCATTACATGGTCGCTAGGTTTGAAAGACTCTGGGTGGACGTGTTTGTTGTAATATTTTGCCATTTTGTTTTTGGAGTGTACTAGGCGAATGGTAGCCAGGTCGCGCTTTTCCTTGGCTAGTGTTATGTCCAACTTGAGGGAGTCTTTGTTTTCATCCTCGTTTACCATAGTAACTCTTTTCGTTTGGATGACCAGTTCAACAGGTATCAAGGGCTCTAGTTTCATAGACCAGATTGAATGGTGTTTCACCTGTGCTTTCCTTTGGTGTGGTTCTTTTTGCCCAAAGTATGTTTGAGAGCTCCTCTACCCAACAAGTCATGTATTCCTTCATTCGTTTCTCGACATGTTTCACAATTTCTCTATTGGCTATCTCTGCCTGACCATTAGCCTGAGAATGGTAGGGGGATGTAGTAGCCCTGAGGATACATTGATTTTCGCACCATGACTTGAATTGGGTTCCGTTGTCAGGGATGAGTGTTTTTGGAATGCTGAATAGAGTGATGACTTGATCGTAGACGAAGGTTAAGACTTTTATTGAAGTGATGGAGGCTAGTGGTTTTGCTTCGACCCATTTGGTGAAGTAGTCTACGGCTACAATCATATGTTTGATGGAATAACCAGGGTGCAGTAATGAGGATGAGGTTGTGTTTTGGTATGCATTGGACATTGGCGTAAGCGTGACATTCTTGGCATGTTTTGAGCTCAGCATTCGCATCCTGGTTTACTGTTAGCCAATAATACCCCATCCTGATTGTGTTAGCTGCTACAATGTGGGACCCTGAGTGCATGCAACACATTCCATTGTGGATGTCTTGAATGATTGTTCGTGCCTCAATTGGTCTAACACATCTTACCATTGGACTTCTAAACGTTTTGTAGTATAGAGTGACATCCCTTATGGAGTACAAGATGACCTTGTGCTTTATTCTCAGTGCCTCTACTTTGTCAGGTGGCAAGATGCCTTGAGATAGCCAGTTGAAAATAGGAGTTATCCGAGTGTCATTTGTCTCGAACTGAGATACTTCCGCAGGTTGGAGGATGGATTCTCGATGATGACTTCTACCAGGACCTCTTTTTCGATGTGTTCAAAAGTAAGAGCAACGAGTTTGCTTAGAGCATCTGCTCGCTGGTTCTATCTCCTATGGATTTGAGTGATTGAGAAGGACGCGAACTATGGTAGGATTTGGTTGACCAGTGCTAAGTATAGCTTCATTAGCTCTGCCTTTGCAGTGTATTTACCCCATACTTGGGAGGCTACCAACAATGAGTCTCTGAATACCTTGATTCTTTTGACTTACATTGTTTTGGCTATTTAAGAGTCGGCTACTAGCGCTTCGTATTCTGACTCAATGTTTGAGGCTTCAAAATTGGACTTCAAGGCATACGTGAAGTCGTGCCCAGAGGGCTTGTAAGCACTAACCCTGCCCCTAAACCTTGTTTACATGACACACTGTCAGTGTATAAAGTCCAGGTTTCGTTCTCGTGGCTCATGGGTGTTGGTTGTGTTTTCGACTTCAGTGACAACTGGAAATTTAGGGAAACAATTTACAAACCCGCATTACTTTAAAATTAACGATTTTTGGAATATTTGAAAAGTCTATCCGTGATGAGATTTGTAAACGTTGGAATGTGATTTTAAACCTTGCGTTATTTATGGAAGTTGATTATTAATTATTGGTTTGGTTTGGTATATTCGTGATGATTTATTTTGGATATTTGGAATGAGCTAGGCTCGGGAGAGTCGTTTTACTTTAAATGAGTTTCGAGTTTGGTCTGTGTATTCTACACCTAAGTTACTTAACCCACCTTACCAAAATTATTATTATTATTATTATTATTATTATTATTATTATTATTATTATTATTATTATTATTATTACTTTTTTTATATAGAGTAACTACAAAAATCGTCCTTGTGAACCTGGACAAACAAACACAACCAACACCCTCATCATCTTCACCACTCTCTCTCTCTCTCTCTCTCTCTCTCTCTCTCTCTATCTTCACCACTCTCTCTCTCTCTCTCTCTCTCTCTCTCTCTCTCTCTCTCTCTCTCTCTCTCTCTCTCTCTCTCTCTCTCACTCTCTCTCTCTTTTGAAACACAACACCACCGCCACCATAAAACACCATCACAGCCGCCACCGCCCCCCCACCTAAACAAAATAATACGACCATCATCACCACCTCGTTCTGATCTATCTTTTGACATAAATCACGCGCCCTAAAACATATTTTTACACCACGTACGAATCACCACAACCACTTAAATATCACCATTTTCATTTAATCTTGTTGGGTTTTTAAAGAAATCAAGTTTTGAAGCCGTTTGGAAGGTGAGTGGCCACGATATCCTTGTCGTGTGCCTCGATTAGTGCTCCAATCCGTGTGTACACGGGTTGTTCTTGTTGGGTTTTAAGTTTTATAAATGGGAAATGAAGTTTTGTTAAGGATTTGATGGTTGGTATCCGGGTTGGGTCGATTTGGGGTGGATTTGTGGAAGGATTTGATATTTGGATGTTGATTTGGTGGATTTGAGGCTCGGTTTGAGCATAGCCTAGACCCAAGGGGTCTCGGAGTCGTGTTATTGATGGCTCGTTAGCCATGTCGAGACCCAAGGGTCCCTCGTTGCTATCTTGTTGTTGTTGCTTTGGGTTAGGTCGACGACCCATGAGGTATGTTTTGTTTGTTTTGGCTCGATTAGACCAACGCCGTGACCCTTTGGGGTCCGGTCAAATATTGTTGCTACATGAGTTGATTATATGACCACTATGGTCCGTTTGGTAGGCTCGTATGGAGCAAGCTGAGACCCAAGAGGTCTCGGGTGATATCACGTTTCATGTGGGTTAATATTTGACACGGGTTGGCTTGGTAAATCAACCCGTAAATGTGTTATATTATTTGAGTACTGTTTATGTTTGTCGGATTATTGTTGTTGTCGAGTTTATTACTATTTTGATCATGGTACAATTGGACTTGTGATATTGATTATGGAATTGTATTGACGAAGTGGTATTGGGAACCGATTGTGAGACGGTTAACTAGATTGACGGAGATAGGTTAGTCGGGTGCCGTAGTCGGACCCTATTGTTGTAGCACGTGATTTGGGATTGATTTGGACGGAGTTGGATTGCTTGAATTATGACTTGGTTATTTTATTTTTGGACTTGGACAATGAGCCGAAAGTGATGACTCGGACATGTGACCAACTCATATAACTCGATAAATAATTATAATCAAACGTTAATAATAAAACTCGTAATAACATTATTGGTAATATAATCGTTTATATAAGTATATAGACATGAAAAATATGTGTATATATATATATATATATATATATATATATATATATATATATATATATATATATATATATATATATATAAATGCGTATATTAATAATAAAACGATCACGAGTAAATATTATAATAACGTGACGATAATTATTGTACTATGTGAATAGTGTAATAAATGTCGGGAGCGTTATTATAAATAAATAACTATAAATGATGACGAAATCTAATACGTTGGATAATTAATAAATAAAATATGTCTTTTAATAAACAAGGAAAAATTATCGAGTTATACGGGGTTGTGGTCACTTGAGTCCAAGTGGACTTTATTTTATTATGTGACTTATGTGTTGTCACGGATATGTGACGATTAATATATCCAATTTCTATAACTACGTAACTTATTTAATCGACGGGTTAAATAGGGTCTATTTAGCTATATAAAATGAATATATTAATGGGCATCGTATCCTACGACGCCCATAGGTTATGGTACGTGTATTGGAATAATGAATTACTAAATATCTCGTGGAGTTGGCTAAATTGACGAATTTGGCAAATTTGACGATATATATAGGGAATTTATTGGACTACGATACTTACCATATAGTATTCTTTGTGCTATGTGATTTAGGTTTGGGTATAATATTAGAGTGATATATTACGTAAATAGATATGGGGGATTACCAAATCGACAGATTTGATAAACTTCGATGATTTAT